>OZ018333.1:1965578-2705578 GCA_963969495.1 Ceratothoa steindachneri | reverse complement strand
CTTGGTTCTATTATTCAGTGAAAGGTCCCGTGTTTTAGTTTTCTCGTCTTACATAAGAACTCCGGACCAGGAAGATCATTTCTAGGCTAGACCAAGTAAAGAGAGAAGATCATAGTAAAAAAGGAATTAAATGGAATATTAGTTATAATAAGCGGTATTTTTTGATATTTTAAAAGGAAATCTAACGATGGAGTCGCTCGCAAATGCTTTATAAAGAGTGTGGCAAAGTGTTATGAGATGGTGCGTATGGTAGATAGAGTGAAGTAGTGAGTGGAAAGAGGTGTCTAAGCCGTGAAGAATGGTGCGAATGAACGTGTTCTGAGCTGGTATAAACATGAATTACCTATTGGTCGTAGAGATTTCCTTGTTGATACTAAAGAAACGCTTGCCTGCAGTACAGGAAGGTTGACAAAAACTCCACTAAATACTCACTCACCCAAGATAGTACCATCCTGGATTTGGCCTCCCAGCAGGTCTTGAAAAAGGTCTGGACTTGCCCATATGTGGCCTGTGGCTCATGCTGGCCACTTTAGGTCCGGTGAAGCCACTGATGATGCCCTCCTATTGCCTCATAAACTCCTTAACTTCTTCACCCTTCATGTTATTCTCCACTTTGGCGACATTGGTACCGTCACATTTCTCCACAACAGCCAGAGGTAGCTCCTTCGGTAGCAGCTATACCAAAGGAGGCGATAATGGCTTACCTGGGAACTATCTTAGTAGCGAGAATGGAAAGCATTCATGATACTGCTGAAGTACTGCTACCAGTGCTGAAACCAGAACGAAAGCCTCTGCCTAGTTTTTCTACGAGTTAAATCTACTTTGCCTTTCTTGAGCTGCATGAACATGGCTTGGTGGGCCCCCTTGATGTTATAGTTGATGATGTTGATGCTTCCCACGTGCACCTTCAGTATTAAAGTATTGGAAAGGCAGTACTTGTAGTTGAAGGTCAACTCGTCTCCTTCCCGTGGCTTGAACAAGAACCAGTAGTCTAGGTAGGGTGAGGTCGTCTGAGGTTCAGTGGCAGTGGTAGTTTCAAGCTTGATCACGTCATCATATCAAGTTCTCGAGATGACATAATTCAAGTTATTAAGATGCCATGATTCAAGTTCTTGAGAAGCCATTATTAAAGTTCTCGAGATGCATTGGGATTAGGATAATATAAGTGGGCAATAAATATAATAATGAGAGAAATGATAGGATGGTTGTGATTAGAAAAAGAGGTGGATGTAATACGGTGAGGGTGATGATGATTTGTGCAGGTTGCCTGGCAAACGCTTTCGTTTTGCATTATGATTTGCCTTGGGTTATATTATTTTTATTTTCATTATATCAGCCTTTGTTCTCTTGTTTTTTTATTTTTCGTTTATCTTTAGATTCGTTAAATTTAGCATTTGTTAATTAAGGATTAACGATTTTATGAGAAGAGTTACAAGGATGCGTAAAAGGTTGGTTGGCTGTGTGGTTGAGAGAGAAAGAGGTGAGAGAGGAGGAAATTGAAGAAGGGTCTTTGAGGGAGCGTGCTTCAGGCCTCCCCAGGGGATGAACCCTGAACCCCATCCCGATGGTTGGGGCAATGTCGCCCCATCCCTGGGTATGGCAAGAAGGAGTGAGTAGTTTTGTGGCATAGATACCCGCAGACTCCCCTTTGTGTCAGAGCGGTTTCTCAGCCATGGTTGCTACGCTACACCCGTATCGGGGGCACGAGCGCGGGTTGGTCGCTTTTTTCTGCGATGCGAATCTTCCATAACAAAGTCACTATTCAATGGGTGTGGAGGTGAGTTATGGTGCCATTGTGGGTCCCCCGACAGGAGCCGGTGTCGCCGTGACCCCGCTGACAGAGGAGCACCAGTCACATTTAGGGCCCTCCGGATGGTATGAGCAGTCATCCTCGTCCTCTATTACTACCAAGGACCTAAGGTTAGTTCTCCATAGTGTAGTGGTTGTTCTAGGAAGGTTATGTTGTGGTTGAGTTTGCAGGGAGCTCCTTTGTGAAGATATAAGAGGACAGGAGTACACTTGAATTCTAAATTTCAATTTAATTGGACGTAGCTATGGTAGGTGTCTGCCATAACAATTATGATCTGCCGTCAAACTGCATCGAGGCGACGCCCCCTATCCACGTAGAATGAGAGGGTCTGGGTCCTGGGGGAAATAAAATATCAATAGACCTTAAGGCTCATTATCTGTATACAGTTCCTTGGAGTGTGGAGTCATATACATCCCAGATGTATGGGAGCCATTTCTATAGTGACCAATTACCTCTTACCCCCTCCCTTCTCTCCATTCAAACGCAGTTCCTCCTCAGGTAGACGGGCTTGAACCTAATGTTGAGGGGGTGATAACAAGATGGTGGAGTGGTAGGCACGGAAGAATGAAAGGATGTGTGTTGTTGGATTGTTAAACGATATAGTGGGGGGAAGTAAGAGGGTGTGGCGTGGTTAGGTTCAGTACGAAGTGGTTGGAGTGAAGGAGTGAAAGGTGTGTGTATATGTCTATGTTCCATGTAGTTATGATATGGAGGATTTGGTGGAGGCTCAGCTTACTAGTGGATGTAATGGTTTATTGATGTTTTTATGGTCCTTGAAGGTGGTATCGTTATAGATAGGTGATGGTGTGTGTGTGTGTATGAGAGAAAGAGGGAAGGAATTTGGGGCCGATTATGTTTAAGTGGTCATTATAGAGTATAATTTTAGTTTCAGGGTGAATTTAGTGTAAGAAGTTGAAAAGGGCAATGGCAATGAGTAATAATTGTGTGAAAGGGTATTTAGGGTTTATTTATGGTGTTTGTGATTATTCTAAAAGCGTTGAATTTTGTTGTGGTGTTTATGTGGCACTCAATTAAATGTGTGCCCTGGAGCCGTTTATTCCTGGCCCTCGCTTGAAATTCTGCTGCGGATTCCTTGAGCTCTCTATTTCAGACCCTCAATTAAAAATTATGGCATTGGTTTGGTCTGAATTCTTTATTGACCACACTTTTCCGCCCAATTCAGTGTTGTCATGGAGATGCCTTCAGTGCGCGGAGCCTCCGTGATTGCTGCCTTTTTTACCCTTATCCTCGTGACCCCAGGAAAGACCCAAGTCCTGTTGCCAGGTTCCCAATGCCCCAAAGTCACCACTGTCCAGAGCTTTGACCCACCAACGTAAGTTATCGATTCGCGATTTTTGAGGGAGGGGGTAATGGGCGGCGAGTGGGAGGCGACTACGAATGACTGGGGGACGTCCCACTTAGCTAGGTTCATAATTATAATTATCAACATGGGAAAGGAAGAAGGGGGCAGGAGACTAGGGGGATAACACCACGCCTCTGCTTCCAAAGCTTCTACAGTGCCGAGAGTATTGCGTTCGACCTTTTTAGAGCACACCTCGCATCACGCTGGAACCGTGCCAGTGTATACGGATGGCTCCAAGTCCCAAAAGGGGGTCGGCTTACACGCCGTATCCCATCTGTTTGAAGTCAGTAGGTCTCTGCCAGGCGTTGCGTCTGTCTTCACGGCCGAGCTAGTGGCAATACACCACTCGGTATGGCAGATTACGCGACGTGCCCGGTTCGGAGACCGGATTGTGATCTATAGCGACTCACAAAGCGCCCTGAGTGCCCTCGGGGCATTGGAATATCCGCATCCCTAGGTTCGCAATATCCGTGACGCCACGGTTTTGCCAAGCTGGGCAGATGTCGAGATTATCTTCTGCTGGGTTCCTGGACATGTAGTAATTGTGGGGAATGAGGGCGCCAAAGAGTCCGTGAGGACTCTACGACCGAACCAGCGTTTCGCTCTTCATCACACCGACTCCATGGCAGGAATACGGGCAGCTCTTCGGGCCGCTTGGCAAAGAAGATAGGAGACGGTCGAAGGGAACTTAAAGTTGCGTGCCATTGCGCCGGAACTGTTTCCATAACCTACCGCCCAATGCCGCGAAGGCTTCAGGTTGCTTTCTGTCGTCTCCGAATCAGTCACACATGTGACGCATCGCCATTTGATGGAGCGCTCACCTGCGCCCTATTATGACGACTGCATCGTCCCCCAGACTGTTCGGCACATTCTTGTCGAATGTCCCAGTCTGGGCGATCTTCGCGCACGTTACCTGTCCCGGTACCGGGATGGGCGGGGTCACTACCGCCTTTCGCTTGCATTCGGGGCGGATTTGTGCACACCGACATGTGGACTTTTACACTTTTGGGAGGAGGCCGGCCTTTTCCCCGTTATTTAATATTTGACTATGGATTGCGTTCTTTTTCGCCGGGGAAGACGGGCCTTCCCCCGTCGACGGAGCTCGCTTTATATTTTTCAATTTGTTTGTTTTTCTTGTTTTATATTTTTCTGTTTGTATTATTTTCTCTTTTTATTATTTAGCTTTTAATATAGCCTAGATTTAGACTAGGTTGAGTACGGCGACTTATGCTCTAGAAGGCAGTCGCCAGATGAGATATTAAAAATAAATCGCTTTCAGTTTGTTATTATTCTATTGCCACTTATAGCACTCCACCTTTTTACTCGCTCTTTCTTACACTTTGGTGGATCTACAGGGTGTACCTAATAGCTCTAAATCCGTTTCGTTCAGCCCCACGTATATTCTCCTCTTGTCCCCATTCCTACAACCTCATTCTGCTGCCAATCATCTTCCCTACCACACTCATTGTATCTACCGGCCTGTAATTACCTATCTGCTTCTTATCTTTCCCCCCACTTGTGTAAATCATGTTGATCCTGCTTCACTGCCATGTCTTGGCTACCCATCAGCATGTTATTAAATAAGATTGCCAGTAACTTTCACATCCTTTCCCCCATACTTCAAAAATACCCAAATTATCCCTTCCTCATCCATTGCCTTGTGGATTTTCATTTTTGTCATCCCATATTCTATCTTCCTTAATCGCTCTCATCCATCGGTCATCTGCTTCCTGTATTATATTATTTAACTCCTCATTCTCACCTATTTCTTCTTGTTCAGTCCTTGCCTATATAAGTTTACCCCATTATTCGTTCACATGTCTCCTTATTATCATTTCCTCTTCCGTCTCCCATTCTGATGTCTCCAGACTTACTGTTTTCCTTCATAACTACATGCATGCTTACCCCATGTATCGCCCCTGCTCTCCTTTTCTCCCTATCACTCTGTTACCCTGCATTATCTGTTCTTCCCCTGCCATATGGCCTGTGTCAGAGTTCTCTTTCTATCCGGTGGTTTTCCTGGTTTCGAGTTTGGTACCTTAAATTGGTTAGGTTAGAACCTGGATATACGTCCTTCAATCCTTGGACCAGATTGACAGGTTTCCATATTCAAGTTCTTTTGGGATTGGACATAGTAAGAGATGAAGTAGTGGTAGGAGAGTTAAGTGGTGAAATAGGGTGAAGTTAAAGGATAGGTGAGGTAGATGGAAAAGGAAATGGTTCCCTGCGGAAGAGATTATCTCTAGCGTGTTTTACTTTTGATCTCATTTTTGCTTTATAATTATTAATTTATTTTATTTTCTTCATTAAAGCCTTTTTAGTAGCGGGCTATGTTTAATTATGCATTTTTAATTGTAGTTTTATGAGTTGGATGATGCCTTCGATTGTTTCTACTTTTTCCTTTTTTATCTAGAGAAAACTTGAAGACTAGGTTGGGTCTACTAGTTTGTTCTCGCATTCAACAGCCTCATTTTTCCTGCCTTAACCTTTGCCACATTTCAGTGACTAGGGCGAGTGCTGCGTCCGTCCCTCTTTCTCCTGAAGCCGTGTTGCTGCTCAGTCTGCAAGTAGGCTTCATCGAGAAATGAGTTGACTATGTAGGCCAATATCTTCTCAAGAGAGATATTGGCCTAAAGCTGACAAGGGTGTCCGGGGGCTTCCCGGATTTGGAAATAAATATCATTTTGTCCAATTCCCACTGGTCAGGGCAATAGCCATGTGTATAGAGCAGCGTTCATGGTGTTAAGTAGGCCTCTGCGAACGTGAGGCCGGGCCTAGATATAATTCTGTCGGGTCAGCCCCGTCTATCCTGGTGCTCATTGACGAAAGGATTTCAAAGTGTTGGAGAGTTTTAGGGCAGTAATTTTGGCCTTGTTTCGCCCTCACGAAACAAGGCTCCATGGTGACCCCTTTTTACTGACCTCAATGCTTTCGCTCTTGCATTGATTTCTCTGCCCCTCCTCTGGTGGATCGACAGCTGGATTTCAGTACATAATTTGAGGACGACCTCCAGTCACGTTCGAGCCCCGCTCTCTCTTACTCTCGTGGCTGGAACCGAATTCGTTGCCACCTCCTTCCAAACGGTCGATTATGCCTACCGAACACCCAGCACCAAATTCTTGTGCACTCCTCTCTAAATGGACCGAGGGAAGTGAAGCGAGAGTGAAAGAAAGAACCCGTGAATGCAAGGTGTCTGGGGATCAGACTAATGATATGATGTCTCTTGTAAGTGTGGGTGAGGGTAGGTGCGATTATTTGTGAAGTGTGTTTTTGTGCAATTGAAAAGTAGAGTGTGGTTGTTTTTTGAGGTCATAATAAGTATTAATTATTCATATTTTTGTTGGCAAAAATCGTATTTGTTACATTCGTCGTTGTCATAATCGGTAGTTAGCAGGTCTTCGTTGCTATTGCTCTTATTGTTGTGCCTCTTCTCGTACGGAGTGTGTGGAGGATACAGGGGGAGAGAGTGTGGCGTCCCCTGTTGGATTTTGAGTTGTTCTTCCACCTCCTTCTGCTTAGCGTCAAGTTAAGAGGAGTGATCTTAGCCGTGGCCTGGATCGCCAAGCTTCTGCAGCGCTCCCGTCGACGGCTTCCTTTTAGGATGAGGGGTGATTTCTTCTCCACTCTTTCAAGTTTGACGATGCGAACAGAGTGGTAGCTGGGTAGAGTGGAATGAACAATTAGGGAACAATTAGTTGGTCCTGTAAAACGGAAGATGGCCCTGAAGGCTCCTTTCCCTTGACCCACTCTTCCTGCTAGGTGCTTGTTATTTGCCTTGTTATTTCCAAGTCTTGAGCAATCTACACGCAAGACTTCGTCAATACTTCCCTCAGGTGGACAAATACTTCATTGGATGCTCTTTTATTAGTCTACAACATAATTCAAATCTAGCACACAGTTCAACAATTGTTTCGTGTAAATATGATCACCGAGAACATTATTTCGTAACCACAGGGGTGGGGGTGGGGGTCGTAGTGTCGGTGGGGGTCGTGGTGGGGGTGGAGATGGGAATGGGTGCAGATTCCGGGATTCTGAATCCTGCTCTCTCGCATGACCCGACCATACTATTGTATCCAGGTATCACCAGCATTTTCCCATCCGTGTTGAACGTGGATGGAGTGCTTAGGCCTTCGGTCACTGTTGAAGAAAGGACGATTAAATATTGGCGTCATTCCGGAAACATAGATTTGCCACGGGAAGACCTAGACCTCGGACCAGGAAGACCTAAAGACTTAGTAACCAACTCCCATTAGCTAAATTCTTACCGCAGAGCGCTCTGTATAGCGGATGAGACGCTATGATTCCTCTGGGGCAATTGCTCGCTGGAGGGCCCACTTCATAAACCTTGGCACCGTTGGAATTGGCACCTGTGCGATAGTTACAGAAGATCAGCGTTGCGTACAAGGTCCCTTCCTTGTACATCAAAGCTCCGCAACCCACAAGTCTCGATTTCCACCACACCATTTGACTATAGTGCCCCCACGAAGAATGGTGGCTGGAAAATGACAAAAACACACAGCAATAATCCCGGATAATCTACTCCAGACTTGGACAATTAATAGTTAAATCAGTGAAAACGTTCCTCTGAAATCCATCCAGCCTTTGATCCACTGAGCTTTCAGAAAGGGTGGTAGATTATGATGACTGTTCAGAAGATTAATTCAAGCAATTTCAATCTGCTCACATCTTTTGCATTAACTATTTCATACATGGCTATTTTTTCACGATTACTCATTTTATTTGCCATATTCTAAGTCCAGGTTTCGTAACCTGGGTTAAGGGGTCCATGGATTGGTTTCAAGGGGTCCGTGAGGGTCAGATTAATAAAAGAGATTGTGTCCGATGTGGTTAGATTAAAAAGAAATAGTTTCTCATTAAATCAAATTAAATAAAACGCTGCCTTGCTGTTGGCCCTTTTGGTACATGCTTAACATTCAATCTTGTATCACCGTTCTCTGCGCAACACTCATCCCTACCACTCCATAATAGCAAGTTCTACTTCTCATTTTCGCGGATTTTCTCGGTTTGATTATCTTCTTATATATGTACAGGTGAAGCCTAAATGACCACTTTTTATTTTAATGTGACTGAAGAGTGGCATGTGTAGTATCGTGTGTAAATATTTGTGTACGTTTGATTTTAGCTTGCATCACTTTCTCAAAAAATATGATAACATTAAACTTCGCATTCTGAATTGGCAGAGACCCAATTTCCTTTCAGCATGCAACTGGATGAAAGCACTGGTGTCTCTCAGTGCTGCCAGCTGTTGGTTTTCGTACGTATGTACATTAAAGATGCCATCGAAGAAGAATTTATATTTTGTGAGCGCCTTCTGGAAACTACAAAGTCCACTAACATTTTAGAAATTGTGGATCAACTCCTTGTCAAGTAAAATTTTGACTGGAAGAAAAATCTTGGTACTCTGTGTACAGATGGAGCTCCAAAAATGCTTGGCAACACATCTGGTGATAGTGTTTTGGTGAAAAAGAAGCTCCTCAGGTCAAGGCTACCTATTGTTTCCTACATCGACATGCATTGGCATCTAAGTCACTGCCATCAGATTTGCAAGAAGTCTTGTCTACTAGTGTGAAAGTCATCAATTTTATCAGAGCCCTGGCTCTGAACCATCGCATATTCAAGAAATTTTGCCAAGAAATGGGAGAAAAATGTGAACTTTTCCTCTACCACACAGAGCTTCGTTGGCTGCCCAGAGGACAAATATGGAAGCGATTGGTTGAACTGCGAGCAGAAGTTTCACATTATTTTGAGAAAAAGAAAGCTCACTCTCAAAACAGTTTGACAATTAGGAGTTCATTCATGGCTTGGCCTAATTGGTGGATAACTTTGGCCATATGATTGAGGTAAATCTTTCAATTCAAGGCCATGATGTCTCCATTATGGATGCTGTTGAAAGAATGAAAGCTTTTTTGGCCAAGATGTCACTATGGAAGAGGAGGTTTGAGTCAGACAACTATGCCAACTTTCCAATGTTAGAGGATGTGCTTCAGCAGGATGGAGGTGAGAACGACAATGGCCTGTCAACATCACTGCAGGCCTAATTGTGCAGATATTTGGATACTTTACAGAACTCTTTCAAAGGTTAATTTGGCTTAGGCAACCTTAAAGTTGAAACATGGGTAGGTAATCCTTATATCCACATAGACTGTATCAGCGATGAAGACCTTGCCAAAGATAACCTCATTGACCTGAGGACAAATGAACTCACGAAATGAATTCAACTTGAAGATTCTTGGAGAATTCTGGTTTGCATTGACACAACCATATCATCGTCTGGTAGAGCGAGTTATGAGTGCTCTGATGCCCTTTGCTACTACATCCCTTTGTGAATCAGTGTTTTCAGCACTTTTTTCTATCAAAACGAAAAGAAGAAACAGATTGGACGTCACAGATGACATGCATGTCACGTTATCAAAGACCACTGCACAGTTTCATCTCCTGATTCAAGACAAATATGAACAACCATCTCACTGACTAAAGTAAACTAGCTAACAAGAGAGAAAGAGGTATTTGTAGTGTATTTAAGAAGGATAAAAATAAATGTATTTAATTGTACAAGATGACTATTATTTTAGGGGGATGAGTAGACATAATTTACTTTTAACTTTAAAAGAAGTGAGTTATTTGTTAAGATTGAGCAGCAGTTTAGCTATACTCTTTATAGGATATCAGCCTACAATCCACATTAAGCAATCATAATTACGGCCTACAATCTACATTAGGCAATCATAATTACGGCCTACAATCTACATTAGGCAATCATAATTACCTTATGTAAAAAGAAATGAAGTACATATATTCATTGCATGCAAAGTTGTTTGTATTACTTTTATGTGAATATTTATGGGGAGGAGGTTCGTAGCTTTCATCACATTATTAAAGGGGTCTGTGACTGAAAAAAGGTTAAGAAACACTGTTCTAAGTAGAAGATCAATTTCTACCAAAGCTTCTACCACTACAAAATATTTTGGAAGGAACAGCTTGTATTCTTTCTCCTGAGAATTGGACTGTATTACAACTTTACTGATTTCGCTAATGTTAAGCTATACTTCCGATGAATAAAACGGCTTGAAAGGCAAGGTTGGGTGGCTTACTTTGGAGGGCTTTGCAAATATTTATTTCTCATAATTTATCTACATCATGTTTCTCTTCAAAGATAGACGAATGGATACTAAAGAAAGAAATGTTGCTAGGCAATTTTTTAAGGCTGCTGAGACTAATCAAGATACACAGAAACACCAAATCGCCATTGGTCTCAAATGTTAGCGTAAGAGCTCCGATCTATTCGTCCTCTTTTCATGTTGTCAGACTGAAATAAATTTGAAAAGAGAATTTTCTAACGAGAGATCTTTACAGAAGATGGGCCGAATAAAAATGGGCAGACGATACATTCGAATATTTAAAACTAGTAATGAAAAATATATATTTTTAACCGAATAAAGGTGGAATAATATTAAGATGTAACTATTAACTCCCGTTGCCAGTATGAACTATGATTAAGTGATGCAGGAAAAAGTTTGGAATGTTGTGGCTGTTAGCTTAGTGATGAAGCACCCAATCTTAATTCAGAGATCCAGGTTCGAGTACCATTTGTGTGCTGGCTCTCTGCTCTAGTTGGGTGCTTCGAATGTCCACATGTGTTGAAAAAAATAATAGAAATACCATGTTAATATCGAGATTGTCGTCCTTGGCAACCATAAAAAGTGCAATATTTTGAGGAATATACACATACAAGCTGCTTCAGATAGTATGTATGAGAGTTTTAATCCATTCCTGAATCAGAATCTGTTACATCTTTCTCAAATATGATGGCAGGTGAAATGGCTCCTTAATTGCTGATCCTAAACAAACCAGAGATGTTCAAATAGGTAAAGATCTGGTGATTGGGGAGAAATCTAACTGTTCTACATCCTAGCTCATCCATTCATGCTACTTTTAATTATTTTAGCCGGATAATCGTCATATTATAGTTTTAGAAGATGGCGCCGCAATCGGGAACCAGTGTTCGTACCATTAGATAAATATGGTCACTAAGAATTCGCAAAAACTCCTTAGAATTAACGTTACCTTTCAGTGTTATGACATAAACAACGAATTTTCATGATGTAGCCATTACACCATCGCCTCCATACTTCATGATTAGGGTCAGGAAATTGGGATCAAAGGATTCTTTGTGCGTCCTCCATACATAAATTCCTTCTGAATAAGAAAAAAAAAGAATGAAGATGATTCATCAGTAAAGATGGCATTCTTCCATTGGACCATGGTCCATTTATTGTGGTCTTTGCACCATTTTAGGCAGTTTTTTAACTTCAATAACATGTCTCTCGCCAGCAGGAATCGTTGCCCTTGTTAGGAAACTCACATTTACTGTCTAAATGCGGCTCTTTTCAAATGCTCCGAGGATTCCCCGTTGCAGCAAAGGATGGAGAATGGTTTCTTCTTCCCAGCTGATATTACGAACACTCTCCATCACAAATCCAGCTGGTGCTTAATCATCACAAGGGCTTCTAGTTCGGACTTTTGACTACCCTACCTCATTTTGCTATATGTAGTTCGCATAATCTCTTAAGTGGTTTAATCGTGTCCCACGATTAATGTAAATTTGGTTCTTATACCATGGTAAATTTATAATGTATATATCAGAAGAGACTAAGATCTTGTGTGTTGTTAAGCGTGATTGATATTTTAAGTATATTCTAAATTGTATCGTAATTTTACATATCTTCATCTGTACATCCTAGGCTTATTTTGGTTTCATGGTAGAACTAAATTTTGTGATTGTCCTTTTATCTTTCAGGTTCCCTATATTAGTGGTAACTGCTGTTTTGGGAAGGTTATTCTAATTAATTTCCATATATTTAAAACTACCATTCTTAGGTGGTCACGGTGGCGTAGCTAAGGGTGGGCGCCGAAGGTGCACAAATTTAAAATTTACCCCAGGCCCCCATTGGAAGGGAGTCCCTGGTTAAATTCTGAATTAAACTGTGTTAATCTCTACTTATATTGTTGTTGCCTCAAACTGATAAAGGCATCAGCTGCCACAGTAATAGGCAGCTGGCCAATTACTCCAATTACTCCAATTACGCCAATTACGCTAATTACTCCAATTACGCCAATTTCTCCATGGCGTAGAGCCCCAGCCACTGAGGGCAACAAAACTAAAGAAGTGGGTGCCAAGTTTGGTGGTAGTGGGTTACCTGTAAACTGATGTGTTAAATTTAGAACCAATTTTTGAAACGGTGACATCCAGAAAAGAGATTTTATTGTTTAATTCTGTCTCCATGGAAAATTTAATATTAGGGTGTTGTTGATTTAAATAATTTGAAAATAATGGGGCATGGTCTTTGTGTTTAAAAATAAGGAAGCAGTCATCGATAAATCTTTTAGACACTAACGGTCTATATTCAACGGGACAGTCCATTAACTAGTTTTTTTGTGGTACGATAAAAGAGCATTAGCGAAGCTGGGACCCAATGAGAGCCCATGACCATTCCATCGTGTTGAATGTACACAACCTCATTAAAAAAGAACACTGTGTTTTCAACGGACAATTTTAATAAAGTAGAAAAAAGAGACTTGGTTAGACCTAAAATGCTATCAAACCAAACTTGGCACCCACTTCTTTAGTTGTACTCCTACTAATTTTAAACATTCCGCCATCATAAACAGTATACACAGAGCTTACAAAATCAGTTCAAATTGGTTTCACTTTTATTCCGAAATAGAATATCTTAGGATCTTTTTCATTTTACTTTTTTCCAGACCACCTTTTTGGCAGACTTACTTCCAATTTCCTATCTAAAAGGTTCTCTCGCAAAACACCTCTAATAACTGTCCCTAAACAAAAAATATTCTTAAAACTGCCTTATCTTCTGTAGGGGTGCGAAAATGTATCAGAAAAAAAATTCCTTCCAACTCGATAATATAAATGGCCGATAAAATTACCAACCAGAGACGGACTAAAGCCGGTCGTGAGGCTAGAGTATTGGCGTTTAAATCCAATGGTACCGCGTTCGAAATTCAAGAGTCCAAAAACTTTTATGAAGATCTGTCAAGAAAGAAAACGGCTTAAAGGACTAACTCAACAAGAAGAACCAAGAAATCACCAACTCAAGATAAATGGAAGAAAAAAGAAAGATGCATCAAGAGAAATCGACAACAAGAATCAAGAAGAAAAATTCGAGGAGTACATACGTGCATCGAGAAAGAAAAACGAAGATTAACGACCAACCCAGCCAAGGAGAATACGGAAGTCAAGAAGAAGAAAATGGATTCGAGGAAGACAACCTGCATAGTGAAATCAAGATGAAGAATAATATTGATAAATAAATAAATCTGGATAATAATAAATACCCCCTTCCCCATACTTCCACTTGATAACACCAAATTCAACAAAGCTGTACTCTCGACTCATAATAGATACTTTCCCCAATGCAAGTTTCTCCTAATTAATTCTAATCCTCTTGGTGTCTATAACTTCCTTCGACACAAAGAATCACTCCCATTATGCATGCGTTCCTCCATCATTTATGAATTCACTTGTGCGACCTGCCAAATTCGCTATGTAGGCCAAACAAGTCTACAATTAAGATGTAGGATCGCTAAGCCTATCGGAGTATCATACAGAACGAACATTCCCATCTCCAAACCCAAACACTCCTCTATACGAGAACATTCACTAAAACATAATCACCCGCTTGACCCTGATTCCTTTTAGTATACTCTCTTCTGCCTCCTCTTCTCTGGATTTAAAATTTCTTGAATCACTTTACATCAAACAAATAAACCCGGAACTCAATGATTATTCATCATCCCTCAAATTATTTACTATATAGACAAACGTACAACCAATCACATCCCGCCTAATAGTTTTCTTTTTGCCTAATTCTGTCTGTAATATCAGTTGTGACTCCCAGCTTCACCGACACAACAGCTGGTCGTATTAAAATACCGGGCTACAGAGAAGTCATGAAGAATCATTCCCAGGAAAGGTTCGATGGTGCTGCCATAGCTGTCAAGAGGAACATCTTTAAACAACTACCAGAACTCGATGAGTCCTTTGTGGCAATCGAAGTACATACCCTGGTAGGAGACCTCGTGATAGCTGCAGCATATCAACCCCCTCGATGAGCATATCCCCCGTTAAGCAACTTCTACACACTGCTCGGGCACTGCAGAATGGCATTCTTAGGGGAAGACCTCAATGCCAGAGGCCGTGCGGCGGGCTATGGTAGCACCAACGATAGAGGCCGAAACTTGGAACTGATTATGGGAAGAAAGAACATTCAAAGGATAGGGCCAGATTTTCCGACCTATATCACTTCCAGATCAGCAACCAAGCCTGACATAATCCTAACAAGTGAAGGCTTCCCTTTCAACTACCATAGTGAGCCAGGCCCAACAATCCCTAGTGATTACATAGCGATTCTCACAACAGTATCTCTCGCACCAATCCAGCTCCCAGCCCCTCTCCGAAAAAACTACACCCTGGCCAACTGAGATCGTTACAAGCAACGACTAAGTGTCTATGCGCCAGCGGACCTCAGCACGGCGTCGTTAGAGGAGATTGACAGGGAGTTGGAAAGGATTACAACGTCCATACTAAATGCGGACCGTGAAAGCATACCCATAACAGGGTATAAAACACCTCAGCCCAGATGGGCAGAGGAGATGAGAGATATCACTCGCGTTCACAGGGAAGTGTACGAAGAAGTAAGACGAGAGGGTCCCAACCGGGAAAGGAGCTTGCTGCTTCGATGCCTAAGCTCAGAGCTTAGATAGGCCATCAGCCTCCAACAGAAGGAAATTTGGAATAACTTGATAGCCAAAGTCGACAGCGAACTCAGCCCGGCAAAGTTCTGGCACCAAGTCAAGAACTTAAAGGGACTTACACCAAGACCTAAGGCTCGGATAAAGGAGAACGGAATCTACATAGAGAACCCGGTGGTTCTCGAGGACATGTTCAGGAACTTCTGGAAAAACGTTTTCAGGATCACCCCTGAGGAAAACGACGAGTTCGACCAGGAATTCGAAGGCCAACTGATTGAAGAACTAAATCAGGAAATACATCACACGCACCCACTACAGCAAGACAACGAAGGCAGGGAGATGGCGGGCCACGGACGTCCCATAACATCAGAGGACGTCATGGCCACTGTAAAAGCCTTTCGACAAATGGCACCAGGCTGGACGGGTATCACCAGAAATAACTTGGTTAACGCCCCACAGCAGATCATTCAGGAAATCGTTAACATCTACAACGCTTCCCTGAACACGGGCTACTTCCCGGGAGGTTTTAAATTGCTAAGGTGATCTTCATACCCAAGGGAGGTAAACCCCCTGATCAACTGGTAAATTACAGGCCAATCGCCCTGCTGGAGTTCGTTGCGAAAGTCTACGAGAGACTCCTAGCTGACAGGCTTCAAAAACAACTAGCCGAGCTGGGAGCCCACAACCCTCAGCAGCACGGGTTTATCAAGGGACGAGGAACGGAAACAGCCCTCGCCCTCCTTGCAGAGAAACTCGCTTGCAGTAAAGCTGAGAGGAGGTACGTAGACGTGGTGCTGCGAGATGTAAAGAAGGCCTTCGATAAGGTTTGCCTGAGAGGGTTACAGTTCAAGATCCTCAACCTCCAGCTTAACCCACTCTTGGAAAGGGTCCTTTGCAACTATGTCTCCGATAGGAGAGCCCGAATTGCAATCGAGGGCTGCAAAGGACCCGAATTCAAACTCGAGGTGGGAGTTCCACACAGCAGCTGTCTCAGCCCTCTGCTGTACCTCGTGTACACGATCGACCTGCCTGCTCCAGTGAGGTACGATTCGATGGATCTGCAATACGCAGATGACATCACCCAAATCGTCCTGAGTCCATTCAGGAACTCTGGAAGTTAGGCGAGGGCAACAGCTGTCGAAATTGAGAATATCAACATATATGAGAAGAAGTGGAAAATTAAAACCAACCGCCAGAAGTTCACTATCATTCCAATGAAGCGCCGGAAAGTAGAAGACGTCATCGTCAACAACGAATATCCGTACTCCAACGAGGGTAAAGTCCTGGGCCTACAACTCTTTAAAACGGGATACAAGACGCACATTAAAACCAGAGTCTCCCTAGCCAAAAGAGAGCTGAGGAAACTTTACCGTTTCCGAAGCCTCAGCGTGCCAAACATCAAAAAACTGTATATGGCCTTGGTACGCTCAGTCCTGGTGTACCCGGCCGTGATCACGCATATGGCAAGCTGTACCTCTCTTAGAATGATGCAGAGGGTACAGAATAAAGCCACGCTGCTGATTACTGACACGCAAAGGATCGACCGTATTCGGCAATTGATTCTACACCAAAGAATCGGTCTAAAGCCGATCAATACGGAGATCCAAAGGCTAGGGAGAAAGACTTGGGACAAGATTGACCAAGTAATACTCCCGAACATGAACCTAAATATAAACATACGTGCGAACCGTAGACGCGCTATAGGTAGAACTGCTCTGTTCCCTAGTAGTAAGCCTGCGCGAGAGAAGTGGTACTTCCCATGCTTACGTAGTAATAGTCCACAACTCCGATGCACTAAGATTTCTAAAATACAACAATTAACTCAACTAATCCAACAAGTTCAACGATTATAAACAACGAATAAAAAAGAGGCGAAGTGCCCACACTAAGGATCCCCCTCCCCCAATTTAGCATAGTATAAAGGAAAAAATTAAATCAACTTTAAATATAAATGAGGCGAAGTGCCCAAACCTAATAGTCATAAAATAATTAACAAATTAGAATAAAAAGAGGCGAAGCGCCCAATTCGCAATTCCCACTAGTAAATATAATTATGTAAATTATAAATAAACAATAAATGATAAATTAATAAATAATAATAAATAAACGATAAAAAGAGGCGAAGTGCCCAAAGAAAATAGATTACCTAAGACTCAAAACTTAAGATTCAGCATGAGAGTAACCTTTGAAAGGCTTGAATGCTTCGATGGTAATTCAAATAACCAAATACAAATATAAATATATTATGACGGAGGAAACTGGCTGTCGAAGACAGCCAGCTACTTTATTGACGGTGGAATTCTAATATTAGAAATACATATAAGAAGAATGCTAGTGATGCCCTAACAACAGGGCAAACTAGAAAACATATTCACACCTTTATATACCTACCACACAATTTCATAACTTTAACCTAAATTGTAAATTGTATATATATATATATATATATATATATATATATATATATATATATATATATATATATATATATATATATATATATATATATAACGTGATTGAAAATATAGATATCTATCGATACTTTTGTAAATAAAGGACTGTATATACAATCCATTTAATTTCTCCCTCGATTTCTCACGTCTGACTCTTGTAGAGGAAGCAGGCTGGATAGATTGGGGCTAGAGTGTAGGTTCGGGGCCCGCTATAATCCGATTGCAATAGCCTAGCAATCCGCCCTTCCCCAAAAAGCACTTCCCCAAAATTCGAGGATGGGCATAATCCCCAAATTAACCCAATATGTTAACAAAAAAGCACTTGGGTGGGGAATTTGCCCAAGAAAAAACAGTCTCTAAATTAAAAAGGAAACAAAATTATCTTTTAGCACAAATATATACGAATTATCCACAAAATCAAGGGAAGGCATTTTTAGAAATTTAACCCGCACAAAAACTATATATTTCTGTTTTGGAAGACGGCCCTCAAAATAATGATTTTTACCTACAGGATAGAATCTGTTTTGTCTGCTAGTAGTTGCTATATTATCGGGGGGGGGGGGTCGCTATTATCAAATAACAAAATTAGAAAGAAATAATTGTTTATTATTTGGTAGAAAAATTGGTGGGGGGAAAGTCATCCAACCCTAACATTAAATTACTCTCCTATCAAAACAAAAAACTATTTACTGTATTCTCCATTTAATCCTTTATAGTTAAGAGGTTTTTAATTTAAATCTGCTAATAACTAGCAAAGCTAGTTTTGAGAACAATGTAAAAAAGTAAAAGCATAATACACGTTTTCCTCAAATCATTTGAATTGCAATAGTGATGAAAGTTTTAACATTTCCTCCAGGTTATTTCTTCAATATTCTTTGCATAGTTTTTGATATTTTGGCATCTTCCCCCGCTGATTGGCGAAACATGGTCAGCTAAACTCCTCGTGGTTGCCATGTTTAACGCTTCAATAAAAAACGAGACTCTGCTCGTTTTATGTCGGCAATTTTGTTGCTTTACTTTTGGAGATTTCTTCGTCTCCTACTTCTTTTTCTATGTTTATCTTGATAATTTAATACTGAATATAATCTCTTCGAATCTAACTTCAATGTGTGAAGAAGCAAAGCTTCCTCATAGGCCAAGTTATGATCCAGGACTCCATGTTGCGCTACAAAGCGGATCCATTTCTGACCCGCAAATTTTGTTTACGTGGCTCTGACCGATATTTTTTAATGAAAGGTTTCATTCACAGATAATATAATTTAATTGATTTCATAAGGTATTAGCCATAATTATTAAGGAAATTGACCTAGTATTGATATGCGTACGAGATAATTCTAGAGGGTACGTCCGGCAGTAGTTGATGGGGTCATAACTTTGTAAATACTGGAGATATTGATCTGTAACTTTCGGGGATGTTTAATGAAACTAAAACAAACATTTAGAACTAAATAAAAAATATGATAAAATAAAAGCAACAAAAAACACATGTGGTCTCCTTAATTTTGAACCAACATTTTAGCCTCAAGTGTCCATTATCATTATCGATTTAGTTAATTTCGCTTTCAGATTAAAAATGAAATATTTGCAAGGCTTTAACAAGTTATTTTCTCCCTGCAGTTAAGTTACCTCTTAATTATAATACCAAACACACAAATGTTTAAATTTCAAATAAAATTATGAATAATTGTTAGAAAATGTTCAAGAATAAATTCAGCTTTGCCATTCATCCGCTAATTCATTTATTTTTGTGACATTTATTAACAATGATTTCGAATCGTCGGTAGAAGATAATTAAAATCAAGGTCTTGACCTTTTATTTTGGTGAATGCCGTGTTGATGACCTCCGGAGGGGGGTGTCGATCCCTCGAGAGCACGCACATAAGTTCTGAAAAATTGAGAAATAGCTTAAGTTAGAGTTGTGGAACGTGAGTAAATTTGGATATAGGGTCCAGATTCAACCAGTACGTACTGTCTCATGCCAGGCCATAGAAGAACCCTCATTTATCTCGGCCCCTCCCCCCTTCAAAGAGAATTCAATATTTAGCACCCCATAAGGGGCGCGGCGATTTGCCATCCTGGCCGCCGTGCTGATGGGACTCAGCACCCCGTCTGACCCCAGCTTAGCGTCTTCTCCTTCCTTCAAAACACTTGTTTCCTTGCTTTTCATACAACCTCTCCCACAACTTTCTCTGGTCAGCCTCTAATTTCACAGGGTAGATGCTGACCTTCTTCTCAGTCAACCGTCCAGGATCGGGGCTGAGAGGGGAGGGGACAATGTTCCCTAACCCCTCAGCTCCGGTCTGGGGTGGTTGGTTTTTAACAACCTGCTTTATCCTCACCCATACCTTCCTCACATCCCTTTTCCTCTCCTCTTCACAATCTATAAATTTTTACGCCGTGTCCAAGGGGGAGCCGCCATGCCGATGGACTGCCAGGCGACCAGGCGGGAGGGGTGGTCCCAAATGGCGGCGCCTGGCTCTGCCGAGCTTGTAAGCACCACTTGCAGGGCGGGCAACTGCGAGAGGTGATGACTATTGCGTCCCGTAGCACAAAGAGGGTCACCATGCCCAATGATGATAAAAAAAGCAATCTCCCCCTAATTCCCCCTTGCTCATCGACGGAGCCGCCCTCGTGCAGCTCCACCAAAAAAAATGGAGGTCCCTCCCCCTGTGCTTGCGCAGGGGACCCTCCATATTTCTTTAACCGGAGAGGAGGCTTACTCCTCTTCTACGCCTACGGGTAAAGGGGACTCCCCCTCACCCCCTTCTCTGGAGGTGCTTTCAGGCACCTCCCTATTCCCAGCGGCAGCCCCTCCTTTTCTTTCTAAGGGGACTGCCAAGAAAGCCAGCAGGCAGCCCATTGCCGACCGCCCCTCGTGTAAGCCACTCGGTAGGGCAAACCCCCTTAGGGGGAAGAGGGAAGCCAGGCCCCTTCGGTCGCTTTCCTCAAAAGACCTGATGGCAGGAATACTAAACTTTTCCGGGGTCAAGGCCTGTACCTCCCCACAAAAGACTCATGACGCTGCCAAGGGGACCTGCGATGTCCTGGGAGGGGATGGCCAAATGGAGACCCATCCTGTGATAGACATGGTCCTTGAGGAAACTTAGCCTCAGACGGTAGGGCCTTCCATGGAGGGGAATCCAGGCTCGGCGCCAAGCACCGAACCCGAATCCGCCCCTATGCAAGGTCCTCCTCAAACGGCTGGGGATTCTGAGGCCTTACAAGGAGAGGAGGGATCTCCTCCGGATAATGCCCCTGCGACCACCAGGACCTTTTCCATTTTGAAGAAGGACCTGGCTGAGGCCGGTACATCTGGCCTAGGGGCTTCTACCGGCGGAGGTGAGAAGCGGGTTCATTCCCCGCCCTCCTCTCCAAAAAAGAAAAGGACGAAAAAGACCAAAAAGGCTAAGAAGACTCGGGTCTTCTCTCCATCCGCAGGGGCTGTGGGGACGGATGGGTCTGCTGCTACTTTGGCAAGCGACCAAGCCAAGACCGGCACATCCAGACCCTCTGCCCCCCTCCTGTTGCGGAACCCCTGACTGAGACCAAAAGTGCACAGGGTGGAGCCTCGATGACATCGGGGCCCCTGATTCAGAGGTTACCTGGCGTTTTCGAGCCCGCTGGCTTCAAGCGCTTCCTCGTTATTCACTCCACTGATGGCACCATGTTGTCCAAGGGTAACATGATCCATCAGAGGAGAGGATTAGCTGGTGCGATTGGTAGAGAGCCGAAGGTGACCCGTTTCTCGGACGGGAGCCTTCTGGCGAATGCGGCGAATCCCGCCGAGGCAGCCAAGATAAGTACTCTTTGGACACTTCATGGCACCCCGGTGAGTGTGACGCCGCACTCTACCATGAACTTTGTGAAAGGAGTAGTTTATGCGAGGGAACTCGTTGACTACTCCATTGAGGACATCACCCTAGAGCTGGCTGACCATGGGGCGGTCAAGGTCGAACGTGTGATGAGAAAACAGGGAGGGGCCTCGAGACCCACCCCTACACTCTTCGTCACGTTCGACTGTGACAAGCTCCCTGAGTCGGTGCGTGCCGGTTGGTACCGCTACCGCGTGAAGGCATTCGTGCCACTTCCGCAGTGGTGCTATTACTGTCACCGCTTCAGCCATACAAATCGCTCATGTAGACGTGCAAAGTCGGGGTCACCCGAAGTATGTGTAAATTGCTCCAAGGTGGCACACGATAAGTCCAAATCGTGTGTGGCCAAGTGTGTCAATTGCGAAGAGCCGCAACCCGCTTCTTGGAAGCAATGTGGTGCATATCTCCTAGAGAAAGAAATCCTGGCCGTTCAGGCCCAGGATCGACTCTCATTCCGTGAGGCTATGGACTTGGTCCTGGCACGCTCGGCTCTGCCTGGGACGTCATATACCTCAATAGTTAGAAAGGCACCCTCTGCTCCTGGCCCATCCAGGCCAACAAGCACGGTTGTTTCTGAGCCCATTCGGAGCCCTTCTGCGGGATCTACCCAACCTGGGCGCTCCCCTTGTAAAGCTGGCGGCAAAAATGGTTCAAACCAAGCCCCGGCTAAAACCAGGGCTCCCCGCTCTTGCCCCAGCGTGACTATT
This sequence comes from Ceratothoa steindachneri, assembly GCA_963969495.1. Classification (NCBI taxonomy): domain Eukaryota; kingdom Metazoa; phylum Arthropoda; class Malacostraca; order Isopoda; family Cymothoidae; genus Ceratothoa; species Ceratothoa steindachneri. The sequence continues at coordinate 2,683,583 of OZ018333.1, read as the reverse complement.
TCCCGTAGGGCGAAACGGCCACGCGCCTCCACCGAGTGGTTAGACTCACAGGAGGCAACACCCCTGAAGATGGTCGCTAGGCCATCTTCGGGGGTTCCTAAAGCTGTCCCCCGAAAGGAGGACAGCAACAAAGGAGCTTCGGCTCCTTCGCCCACGCCCCGAGGTGGAGCGAGTGGCTCGGAGACGGTGGTTCCTCGAAAAGAGGGCCCCCGCCTCCGAAGCCGCAACGCCCGCCTAAGGTTTCGAGGCGAAGGGAGGAAAAGACTCGCATGGCGAGCCCAACCTCCCCCAATATGTCGTCGAAGGCGACAGCGCCTTCAGCGCTTTGTCCGGCCAACAGCGCCCGGTGTTCTGCCCCCGGGAAGCGTATGACCATTCCCGTGAGGGTCTTCAGTTAGAGGAGGGCCCTCGCGTCTCCTCCGAGCTAGGCCTGGAGGGCATATTCCTTCAATGGAATTGCCGTGGACTCCGGGCCAACTGGGAGGAGCTGCGGAGGCTCATCTTGTCCCGTTCCCCGTTAGCTATCTTTTTGCAGGAGACCATGCTAGGCGCGTGCCCCCTGCCTGCCCTCCCGTGGTATAAGGGTCTTGCGACCCCACCGCCGTGGGATGGCCGGGCTGGGGGATGCGCGGTTTACACCCAGCATGATGTCTCCGTTCTTCTTTTCTATTTAGATACCTCCTTTCAGGCAATAGCTGTGCAGCTGCACCTGGATATGAGGTATACTATCATTTCTGCGTACATTCCACCGTCAGCTGACTTCGACGCAGGGGACTTCCGCTACGTCGAGGCACGGTTGCCGAGGCCCTATTTCTTGCTTAGAGATCTGAACGGCAGGCATCCTCTCTGGGGAGATTACTCCATAAATTCCAGGGGACCTGTCCTTGCCAATCTGATCGAAGAGCTTGAGATGGGTGTCCTAAACGTGGATGAGTTTACGCCGCACTGTCCGAGAACCGCTTCATTTTCTTGCCTTGAACTATCTTTGTGCTCTTCGGATGCACAGCCGGATTTTGATTGGGGGGGGGTGGTCGTTGACCTCCATGGTAGTGATCGCTTTCCCATTTAAATATCATTTTCAGGGCAACTGCCGCCTGAGAGCCCACCTCGGTGCTGCTTGGTGCGGGAGCGGTGGCCTGCATTTCAGAAAATGACTGAATTCTCTATCTCAGTCGAGGAGTTTAGGTCGGTAGATGAGGCCGTTGAGTTCCTCTCTGGCAACCTCATCTCCGCGGGCCTGACTACTATTCCTAGAACGTCTGGCCGTTTTACACGCCGACCACTCTCATGGTGGACGGACGAGTGTGAGACGGCCCTCCAACAGAAGCGTTATGCCTACATGCGCTATAAGCGCCACCCGAACGATTTCACTGTCGCTGAATTTCGTCGGGCTATGGCTAGGTTCCGGTATATTTCGAAGCACGCCCGCCGCTCTTCTTGGCGGGCATACGTGTCTTGACTCAACGGGAAGACCCCTTTAGCTGAGGTGTGGAAGCGAATCAAAATGATTCGGGGCAAGTTCTTGCAGGACCCCCTCCCGTTCTCCAGGAGAATGGGACCGCAATCTCGGACCCCGCGTCCGTGGCGGAATCCTTAGCGACCGCTTTTTCCGCATTCTCTAGCCGTTATGCTGCTCCGCCAGCATTCAATGCACGTCGTGATGTCGCGGAAGGCCGTCAGCTGGACTTAACCCCCCAGAGGCGGAGAACCCTTCAACTCCAAGTTTACTGTGAGTGAGTTGCGTTCCACTCTCGCTTCGTGCGCGGACACCGCCCATGTTCCGGACGATGTCCCGTACGCCATGCTTCGACACCTGGGTGAGCGAGGCATGGCCTTTCTGTTAGATTTGTTCAACAGGATCTGGGTGGAAGGTCTTCTCCCAGACTCCTGGCGAATCGCTACTGTGCTCGTCTTTCGCAAACCGGGGAGAGATCACTCTACTCCGACCAGTTTCCGCCCAATCTCTCTAACCTCTTGCGTGTGCAAGTTGATGGAGAAATTGGTAAATGTTAGATTGGCCTTTTTCCTGGACAGCGGAGGCCATCTGTCTTCTGCACAGTGCGGCTTCTGCAACTTCCACTCCACGTCGGATGCCCTTCTCCTACTGGAAAATGCATGCCGTCTGCGAGGATTTCCTTCGTAGACAGCACTACGTCACGGTGTTTTTCGATCTGGAGAAGGCTTATGATACCGCATGGCGATACGGTATCATGGAGACTCTCCACACGATGGGGGCGTGGGGACGCCTCCCAATGTTTATATCTGAATTTTTGCGAGATCGTCGATTCCGCGTACGGGTGGGGGGAGCCCTCTTCGCCCCAAAGGAGCAGGAAGAGGGTGTCCCGCAGGGAAGTGTACTCAGTGTCACACTCTTTGCCCTGAGCATCAACGGCATCACCTCGGTGCTGCCGGAAGATGTTCTCGCTACGCTCTACGTGGACTACCTTTCGATCTCTTTTGGCGCGACCCAGATGCCAACTCTGGAGCGTCGACTCCAACAGGCATTGAACCGCGTCTCTCGCTATGCCGAAGCGCACAGGTTTCGGTTTTCTTTGGCCAAGACTAAGGTGGTGCACTTCTGCCGCCATCCAGGGCTTCACCCCGGCCCAGATTTGTTTCTTAATGGGATGCGCCTGGATGTGGTTGAGTCGCACCGTTTTCTTGGTCTTGTATTCGACCGACGCCTCACCTGGGAGGCTCATATTCGCAGACTCAGGGTCTCTTGTACCAGCGCCATGGACATTGTCCGTTCCGTTACGTTCAGAGCTTGGGGCGCTGATAGGGCTACTGCCCTACTTTTTTATCGATCCTTTGTTCGTTCGAAGCTCGACTACGGATGCAAGTTTTATGAATCCGCAGCTGAGCGTTTATTGCGGAAGGTGGATTCGATCCACCACACCGGCCTTCGCCTTGCGACCGGTGCCTTCCACACTTCCCCCATTGAGAGCCTGTTGGTCGATGCTGGGGAGATGCCACTCGCTCTGCGCCGCGTGCAGTGCATCACTCGCCTGTACGAACAAGCCCGGCGCCTCCCTCAGTCGCCAACAGCTCTCACTGCATCCGCAGCTGATCTCGATGGTGCCTATGCCGCCGAGAGACGCCAGTCATACCCTAAGCCCTTTGGGTCTAGGGCCAGGAAACTCCTTCGAGAGGTAGATATAGCTCTCGGGCCGGTGGCGCCCCTGGTTCTGACCAGGACGCCACCCTGGAGGGTACCACATTTGGCTATTTGTCGCTACGCCTCTGCTCCCAAAGCTTGTACGGCGCCGGGAGTATTGCGTTCGATCTTTTTGAAGCACACATCGTGTCACGCTGGAACCGTGCCAGTGTATACGGATGGCTCCAAGTCCCAAGAGGGGGTCAGCTTCCACGCCGTATCCCCTCTGTTTGATGTCAGCGGGGCTCTACCAGGCACTGCGTCTGTCTTCACGGCCGAGCTGGTGGCAATACACCACTCGGCACGGGAGATTACGCGACGTGCCCGGTTCAGACACCGGATTGTGATCTATAGCGACTCACAAAGCACCCTGAGTGCTCTCGGGGCATTGGAATCTCTGCATCCCCTGGTTCGCGATATCCGTGACGCCACGGTTTTGGCGAGCCGGGCGGATGTAGAGATTATCTTCTGCTGGGTTTCTGGACATGTAAGAATTGCGGTGAATGAGCGTGCTGATGAGGGCGCCAAAGAGTCCGCGAGGACTCTGCGACCGGACCAGCGTTTCGCTCTTCTTCGCACCGACTACATGGCAGGAATACGGGCAGCTCTTCGGACTGCTTGGAAAAGAAGATGGGAGACGGTTGAAGGAAACTTGAAGTTGCGTGCCATTGTGCCGCGACTGTTACCATGGACCTATCCCCCAATGCCGCGGTGGCTTCAGGTTGCTTTCTGTCGTCTCCGAATCGGACACACTCGTGTGACGCATCGCTATTTGATGGAGCGCTCGCCTGCGCCCTATTGCAACGACTGCGTTGTCCGCTAGACTGTTCGGCACATTCTTGTCGAATGTCGCTGTCTGGGTGATCTTCGCGCACGATACCTGTCCCGGTACCGGGATGGGCGGGGTCACTACCGCCTGTCCCTTGTACTCGGGACAGATTCGTGCACATTGGCCTGTGGACTTGTTTACTTTTGCGGGAAGGCCAGGCTTCTCCCTTTCATTTAACTAGGTTTAGTTGTTGTTTTTGTTATTGTTTTGTTATTGTTATTTCTTTTTATTGTTGTTTCCTGTTCAATTTTTTTAAAGTAGCCTAGAACTAGGCTGTTCGTTTTCGGCGACTTATATCTAAGTGGGCAGTCGCCAGATAGCCCCTTAAAAAAAAAAAATGCTGACAACGTCAGCTGTTTTTTCATTACCTGTTAAGACTCGAGTGGAGTAAACAAAAATCTGTTTCCCAGAACTCACTGAGTTCTTATAATTTTTCACTATGGCGTTATACCCTCACCGGGGCCAGTTTATTACCGACGATACCCTTCCTAGAACCAGCTGATTACTCACGATACCCTACTTAGTGCCAGTTTACTATTGATAATACCTTCTCCAGAGCAAATTTATTCTTGAAGATGCCTTTCCGATGGCTATTTTATAACTGACCTATTTTGGCGTATAAGAAATCCATTAACTTACCCAAGCTTGGAAATCGGATTTTGCTGCATTACTTGAGGGGTCGGCAGGGGTGGCTTCCCCAGTGATTGACCAGGGAAATCTGCAATAAAGAGGCAGGATTGGTCGTCTCAATATCACAAGTGCTTCTGTTGTTCGCTAATTCATCCCAATGGTTCATAATACTCAATTTGAAGACCTAGCTTCATTATTCTAGTGGGAATGCAGCTTCAAACAATGAATTTATCTTCCCATGTTGTTGTCGTCATTTAAATTCCTTCCTCAAGAGATTCAAAAATATTATCGTATAAAACTTACCTTAACTCTAGTTTGGTTTAATTATTTAATATAATACTAATATCCCTTTTTAAAATAGATTCTGTTATGATTAGTTAATGGGGATCACCCTTAGCTGCGTTGATTCTGCGGAATTTTCTCACAAATTACCAACGGGATTTATGAAATCACTAAATAATCTAAAAGAATTTTATGAAATGATCATTAAATTAAAAGGTCTTCACCAATGAGTTCTATTTAAGTTGAACATCGTTGAATATAAATTACCCTCTGACATTTTCGGATCCATTTTGCTAGATAAATACGTGGATGATGTTTTTGTTAAGTTGTTTTGAGCTTCGATAAGAAGTACAATTTCTGGCTAATAATAATCTTGTTTAAAAATTAAGATCAAGCGTTTTCGAATGATTTACAGGACAATAAGTGTTGAATATTCCAAGACTCACTTAAGGGAACCCTTTATATACTTACACATCGAAAAGTTCAATGAGGGTGTTTGTAGGTGCCCCCAAGCTTTCCAAATCGGCCACTAGAGTATATATGTCTCGGATAAGGAAAACATTTAAGAGTGTTCTCAAGATCAACGACTTGTGTTAGCAGTAGTGAGGCAAAAACATTGGGAAATTTTCAACTGCTGCTTCTCCGGGAATTCATCATAGGAGAGGCCACCTCTCCAATTACTCGTAGCTCACTCAGCCTCTAATGGCAAGTTAAGTTCGACTAAGTGAAGGTGTCACTTTCTGAATTTTCAGGGAGTTACAAGAAACGCTTAATGCACTTATGAATCAAGTAAGCAGGGCATGCACTAGGGTCAATAACAATTTGCTGGCGTTTTTTTTTTCTCAACCATCACATACTCTTCATTCGTCGAGGGAATTTTGTTCGCGTTTGCAGTTCTAAACGATGTTGAGGCATTTTCTAACCCAGCTTTGCTCGATTAAGATACGCGTGGATATCACCACGATCTTACGAGAAGGCTTTACCCAAATCACGCTACCACCGTGAGAGGAATAACAACTCTAGACGTAATTAACGCTTTTAATCCATTACTAAAACCCATAATCATCAACACATTCGACATTGTTACAAAAGAGGGTTATTCAACTCCCTCACTGTCACACATCCTTTAGTAATCTACCTATGAAGAACATTATAAACCCACCACCTCCACACCGCAATCCCACAGGAATGCCTACTTTCCGCAACCCCCCTTTTCTACGACCACCTTCCCCACAATCACCAGAGTTTATCACCCAGCAGCACCAAAGCTTCATCATTGCACTGGATCACTGCCTACAACAGAACCTGACGACCATTTCCACATCAGAATATTCCGAAACTAGATTCAAAGCCTACGGCACGGGCTATGGCAAACACCACCATCACATTATCCAACACTTTTTCTATCAAACAAAAAACTGGTGCTCACTCTCACTTTGAACAAAGTGCTTCAATTCAAACAGAACATACAAAATATTATACACACTCCGAACAATTAGTTTCCCACTTTATAGGCAATCCAAGAAGTACATAACCTATGCATACAACCAGTACTTCTTCTCACATTCACCTACCCAAAGTATGACTTTTGGCCTTGGCTCTCGAACTTCCTTATCACCTTACAAAATACAACAGAAAACACTGCACTTTGATAATTGGTGAGTCCACACTATCACACTTAACCAGTGCTGCCTGAACGCGAAATTAATGCACATAAATCACAACAGAGACTACTACAATACGCAGTTTTTCAACCTTTCAAGACACATGCCACTTCATGCAAGATCCATCTTCGGCGAATCCAACACAAGGTTAAACAACGCTTAGGCCTTCCGGGATATGCGCTCCCCCTCCCTTATGCAGTCCATCATCACGCTCAAAATCATCCACATAACAGCTAGACTTCCAGTATATTGGTCCAACCCACTCAAATGCCATTCCACCGGACAGCACCAGATAAGCAACATCCATGTCACACATGTGGTGTCACCCTGACATGGTTTCGATTCGATCAAGACCCCCAAATTGCCAATTCGTGAACTGCATAGGCTTGACCGCATAGACGTATGTACCCACTCCAAACAGGAACCTGACTCGAAACATATCCACAACCTGATATATGTAAGAAGTGGGGATCTTTCGAAGAACCTTGTACATCGAATCCGCTGACCGGGTCCATTAACCCACCCAAAGGGCAACAGAATGGTACGGTTAACTGCATTACTAAATACCGACGCCTGGAATTATGTCCACCATGCAGCAATACAAGATGGTGTCCATGCCCTACACTTTATGTAGGTTAATCTTACTTCTGAAATTTAACTTTATCATCCGTTAATTTACCTAGATTAGCCCCCCTTCCCCCTCAGGATTGCTACTCCTTTAATTGAGTTTCGGTGCGACTGGACGTCTCTTCTTGGAGGACCTTCACTGCCTCCTCTTGGCCATAAGTCATTACGCGTAACTGTACTGAGTCCCACCTGCCGTGAAATACTGCGACAACTTTTTCCCAGTTTAATATCATCAGCCAATTTTGAAATTGTTCACAAAAGTTCATTGTGTATATTAATAACATCTATTATGAATAGAAGTGGATCCAGACCAGATCCTTGTGGAGCTCCACTAAACACTCCACCCCGATGGAATCTTTTCAATTAATGTTCCCTCTTTTCTTCCGCAAAGTCAGCCCTCTACAATGTTTTATTCCTATAAATCAGTCATATATACTTTTTCTTCCTGTAAGTCAGTCATATATACTATTTTTTTCTTGTAAGTTGGGCATCATTGTTTTCTTCTTGTAAGTCTCTCATCTACTGTTTTCTTCCTGTAAATCAGCGATGTAAACTTGTGAGTCAGTTTCTATGGATACAGGAAACTTTGTTTTTTAGTTAGTCTCAGTTTCTATGAATACAGGAAACTTTGTTTTTTAGTCTCCGAAGTAAAACTTTATCAAAGGCTTTTTGAAAATTCAAGAATATCACGTCTACAGCTCGGTTTGCCTCATATTCTTAATTATTTTATGAAAACACATCTGATCTACCGATTTATTAATTATTTCTGTCGCCGGTTTTATAATAACCTGGTTTAATTCTTAAGGTGAACTGAGTTATTCACATCTGACCGAGGTGCTTTGGTAGACTTAATTTTATCTATCTAAAATAAACATTTGCTTTAATTGCTATTTTATTACATTTTATCACCTATGTTATGACATATTTTGTGGCCTTGGCCAAATGCCATACGTGGACGTTTAGCGTGCCTAGAAGTGCCAGCGAGCGGTTTGGAGGAGTTTCCTCCAATGGTGCAGACCCGGGAGGATGAGCGTTACTCATTGGATAACGTTTCCAAGCGACGCACTCTCCATTTCTTACTATGCAACCCGCTGCTAGAGGCGGCTGGTAGCGTTCCTACAAGTGCCAGCGAGCGGTTTGGAGGCGTTTCCTCCAATGGTGCAGACCCGGGAGGATGAGCGTTACTCATTAGATAACGTTTCCAAGAGACGCACTCTCCATTTCTTACTATGCAACTTGCTGCTAGAGGGGGCTGGTAGAGTGCCTAGAAGTGCAAGCGAGCGGGTTGGAGGCGTTTCCTCCATTGGTGCCCAGACCCGGGAGGGTGAGCATTACTCATTGGATAACGTTTCCAAGCAAGGCACTCTTCATTTCTTACTATACAACTAGAGGGGACTGGTAGCATGGCTAGAAGTGCAAGCGAGCGGTTTGGAGGCTATGCTTTTAATGGTGCCCAGACCAAGGAGGGTGAGCGTTACTCATTGGATAACGTTTCCAAGCGACGCACTCTTCATTTCTTACTATACAACCCGCTTCTAGAGGGGGCTGTTAGCGTCCCCGGTTGAGGTAATTAACAACAAACGCATTCTCAATATGACCCATTTGGGGCTCGACCTACCCCACAAGACCCTTCATGGCGTTGAGGACCCCAATCTTGCCGTTGGAATTTTCGGAGTGGGTCGCGGTGCCGCACCGCCCCCACCACTGGAACGTGCTTGGGTACTTAGCGAATTCGTACGAAAGGCCGAGGTACTTCAACAGGGAAGAATATAATATGTTCATCGTCGTGAGGGGTAAAGTGTTATTATTATTTATTCGCAGTATATCAGCCAAGTCAATCTGAACTCTGACTGGGCGGTGTACGTCTCTGCATCCCCACTGTACCCTCGGGGCTTTATCCTAGTCCTGAATAATACCCTTCTTTCAGCTAAAGAGGTTTTTAACTCTTCGCTAGTAACCAGCCTCCCCGAGGAATATAACGTCCCTTCATCAAAAAATAGATGTGTCTTCCTTTCCGCAAAGACATTCCTTCGCTTCTACTGGAGGCCAACCACTCCGTTGATGCCAATGATATCCACTAATCTCCCAACTGAAGATAGATGTTGCAGACCTCTCAAGGACAGTGGCTCTACTCTTCTCTGCCATTGAATTTGTCATTCTCTCTGCCCATACATGATCTCTTCTACGGGTATTCATCGAGGATGATGTCCAGAGCAAGAATCTGTCACCATCTCTTGCCAGGATTAAGATCCATGAGGCTGGCTAGGATTCTCCCATCGGAGTTCCTTAGCCATACATTCGCCCACTCTCAATGAACGCCAGCGCTCGTCCATGGTTCCCGCTACACCTACAGCTTATCTGCTGCATTCATGGAGGAGACAGGGTCTAGGAACTCCTCTTCTTCCGCTTCTGGTGTTCATCATACACAGCACACTTACACACCATCCAGAAGTCCTGCCTACTCCCTAACTACCCCCTTCCACTGAAATCTTCCTGTTCGCAGATTTCCGACAGCTCTTGCGTGAGCTTTATGCTTTCCGCCTTAGGCTCGATGCCTTGCCACGTTGGGGTGCCTGGCAATAGAGCGGATGACCAAGTTCCACGGTCATCCTCTGCCACAGGGCGATTAATTCTCATTCTATTAACTGATCTACTTCAAGATGAAAAGGATATCCTTATTGCATAATAATGGCTAGGTGCTAGGCAAACAGCTTCCCACCAAACTTCGCCAGTTATTTGGCCTCATTCTTCCACCACCTTCACCAGAAAGAGATGGTGCTGGCCCGCCTACAGAGTCCGGGTCACACCAAGTTTACACAGATTCCTTATGACCCGCTATCTACCTTTCCCCTATACCACCTCCCACCAGCCTCCAGATGACCCAAGGTTTCGTTGAGTGCCCCTCTCTCCCTCCTCCTGGTACTCAGAGTCTTTGCGTTTGATCGTGGCTGAGGGGATCATGATTCTCATTAACTAGTCTTTTCTCCTTCTTCCCCGCCATTCGTCTTCTTCCGATATAATCACACTTGTGTTATCCTCCTAGTCTCCTGCCCCCTTCTTCCTTTCCCAAGTTGATAATTATAATTATGAACCTAGCTAAGTGGGACGCCCCCAGTCATTCGTAGTCGCCTCCCACTCGCCGCCCACTACCCCCTCCCTCAAAAATCGCGAATCGATAACTTACGTTGGTGGATCAAAGCTCTGGACAGTGGTGACTTTGGGGCATTGGGAACCTGGCAACAGGACTTGGATCTTTCCTGGGGTCACGAGGATAAGGGTAAAATAGGCGGCAATTACGGAGGCTCCGCCCACTGAAGGCATCTCCATGACAACACTGAATTGGGCGGAAAAGTGCGGTCAATACAGAATTCAGACCAAACCAATGCCATAATTTTCAATTGAGGGTCTGAAATAGAGAGCTCGAGGAATCCGCGGCAGAATTTCAAGCGAGGGACAGGAATAAACGGCTCCAGGGCACACATTTAATTGAGTGCCACATAAACACCACAACAAAATTAAACGCTTTCAGAATAATCCCAAACACCATAAAGAAACCCTAAATACCCTGTCACACAATTATTACTCAGATCCATTATTTATGCATCTCCAGCCTGAAACTACCACATTTAACACCATTCTCCCAAAACATCCCCCTCATAAGTGCCATTGCACAATTCAACCTCATACAATACATTCATCCTGAAACTAAAATTATACTCTATAATGACCACTTAAACATGATCGGCGTCATACACACACACACACCATCACCTCTCTATAACGATACCACCTTCAAAGATCATAAAAACACATCAATAAACCATTACACTCACTAGTAAGCCGAGCCTCCACCAAATCCTTCATATCACAACCACATAGACATATACACACACCTTTCACTCCTTCACTCTAACCACAACAGCCAGGGATCTTTGTACCCTCCTCTCTTCGTACTGAACCTTAACTCGACACACCCTCTTACTCCCCCCCACTATATCCTTTAAAAATCCAACAACACACATCCCTTTATTCTTTCGTTCCCACCACTCCACCATCATGTTATCACCCCCTCAACATTAGGTTCAGGCCCCTCTACCTGAGGAGGAGCTTCGGCGTTGGAATGGAGAGAAGTGCGGGGCGGTAGGAAGTAGAATAATTGGTCACTATAGAAATGGCTCCCATACATCTAGGATATATAGGACCCCGCACTCCAAGGAACTGTATACAAATGATGAGTCTTAAAGTCTATTGATATTTTATCCCCTTAGGACCCAGCCCCTCTCAGTCCACATGCTTAGCGTAGATAGTGGGCGTCGCCCCGATGCCAGTGGACGGTGGATCATAATTGTTATGGCAGACACCTACCATAGCTACGTCCAATTAAATTGAACTTAAGAATTCAAGTGTACTCAAGTCCTCTTGCATCTTCACAAAGGAGCTTCCTGCAAACTTAACTACAACAACCTTCCTAGAACAACCACTACACTATGGGGGACTAACCGTTAGGTCTTGGTAGTGATAGAGGAGGAGGAGGACTGCTCTTACCATCCGGAGGGTCTAAGTGCGACTGGCGCTCCTCTGCCAGTGGGTCACTGAGTCACCGGCTCCTGACACCATGACTCACCTCCACACCCATTGAATAGTGACTTTGTTATGGAAGATTCGCATCGCAGATAAAAGCGACCAACTCGCGCTGGTGCCCTCCCCCCCCCCGATAGGGGTGTAGCGTAGCAACCATGGTTGAGAAACCGCTCTGACACAAAGAGGAGTCTGCGGGTATCTATGCCACAAAACTACCGATCCTTCTTGCCATACCCAAGGATAGGGCGACATTGGCCTACCCATAGGGATGGGGTTCAGGACTCATCCCTGGGGGAGGCCTGAAGCACGCCTAATCAAAGACCATTCGTCAATTTCCTCCTCCCTCACCCCATTCTCTCTCAACCACACAGCTAACCAATCTTTTACGCATCCTTGTAACCCTTCTAATAAAACCAATAATCTTTAATTAACAAATGCTAAATTAAACAAACCAAAAAATAAACAAAAAAAAAACACAAACAAGAGAACAAAAGCTCCTATGCTGAAAATAAAAATAATATAACCCAAGGCAAATCATACTGCAAATGAAAGCGTTTGCCAGGCAACCACCTGGCACAAATCATCATCACCCTCACCGTACCACATCCATCTCTATTTCTAATCACAACCATCCTATCATTTCTCTCATCATTATATTTATTGCCCACTTATATTATCCCAGTCCCAATGCATCTCGAGAACTTGAATAATGGCTTCCCAAGAACTTGAATCATGGCATCTTAATAACTTGAATTATGTCATCTCGAGAACTTGATATAATGACGTGATCAAGCTTGAAACTACCACTGCCACTAAACCTCAGACAACCTCACCCTATCTAGACTACTGGTTCTTGTTCAAGCCACGGGAAGGAGACGAGTTGACCTTCAACTACAAGTACTGCCTTTCCAATACTTTAATACTGAAGGAGCACGTGGTAAGGCTCAACATCCTCAACCATAACATCAAGGGGGCTCACCAAGCCATGTTCATGTAGCTCAAGAAAGGCAAAGTATATTTAACTCGTAGAAAAAGCAGGCAGTGGCTTTCGTTCTGGTTTCAGCAGTGGTAGCAGTACTTCAGCAGTATCATGAATGCTTTCCCTTCATGCGGCCAAGATAGTACCCCGGTAAGCCATTATCGCCTCCTTTGGTATCGCTGCTACCGGAAGGAGCTACCTCTGGCTGTTTTGGAGAAGTGTGACAGTACCAATGTCGCCAAAGTGAAGAATAACATGAAGGGTGAAAAAGTTAAGGAGTTTATGAGGCAATAGGAGGACATCATCAGTGGCTTCACCCGCCCTAAAGTGACCAGCATGAGCCACAGGCCACATATGGGCAAGTTCATACCTTTTTCAAGACCTGATGGGAGGCCAATCTAGAATGGTACTATCTTGGGTGAGTAAGTGTTTAGTGGAGTTTTTGTCAACTTCAACCCCCACCCCCCTCCTTAACTGCAGGCAAACGTTTCTTTAGTATCAACAAGGAAATCTCTACGACCAATAGGTAATTCATGTTTATACCAGCTTAGAACACGTTCATTCGCACCATTCTTCACGGCTTAGACACCTCTTTCCACTCACTACTTCACTCTATCTACCATACGCACACCATCTCATAACACTTTGCCACACTCTTTATAAAGCATTTGCGAGCGACTCCATCGTTAGATTTCCTTTTAAAATATCAAAAAATACCGCTTATTATAACTAATATTCCATTTAATTCCTTTTTTACTATGATCTTCTCTCTTTACTTGATCTAGCCTAGAAATGATCTTCCTGGTCCGGAGTTCTTATGTAAGACGAGAAAACTAAAACACAGGACCTTTCACTGAATAATAGAACCAAGTAATATAATAATAGTCTGGTATAAGGTTAAACTAAAGGTTCTGTGTTCTTATTCAATTATTTGAGAGTAAATACACATTTTATGGATCAAATCCCCAATTTCCGATAGGTCGGTTACTTAAAGGATTAGGCTTAATCGCTAATAATGTTCATCAGTTTTAATCTCGAGTGTCCATTCGTCCTAAAGTTGTACATGCATGAGCTATGTAGAGGTACCTAAAACAACGCTAATATGCGTATTACTGCTCCACATTCGTCCCACCACTACTATGTTTTTTGAGTCTAAGAAAGAATGGCTTCATTCGATTGTTCTCGAAATCATTATCTCCCGCCCTATCGTTAACAGCGCATCAGACCGTGCTCGGTCGATGGCCGTGAATGTTGGTCGTAACCGGGACCCATTGTAGCTGATGGAGAACAACTCAGTTTATTCTTGTGAAGTGGTTGGTTATGGCGATTATTCTTTTGTTTCTAAGTTCACAATAATGGATGGGGAAAGTCCGCTTATCCCTTTATTCTCCCTAATCCTCTTCCTTGATTTTTGCGGAATTAGGACTTGTAAACAGAGGATGATGGTGTTCTTCCGGTACGATTTCTAAGGGTAATTTCAAGTCACCTTGACTTTCCTACCCTCCAGAGGATCACAAACAACATCATCTGAAATTTGCTTAGTTCCTTCGTAGAATAGGAATCGGAAGAATTACATATTGTTTCTTAGGAATTAGAATTGGAGGCACTCTCCAATTCTCTCTCTGACGTCATCTTGGAAGTAATTAACAAAATATCAGAGTCCCCAATTTAGGCAAGCTACCTGACAAACCTCAAAATGTCTAACTCATACTTCCCTCTTCTACGGTACCAACTGATTTCTAACACACTGTTGTTCACCCGATCCTTAAAGAAGCTTACCTGACCGCCAACGTCCCGGCAAACTACCTCTCTCAAGCCACCTTCCTCTCAAAACTTTTTGAAAGTCGGGTAATGGCCAAGGTCCTCCTCCCCTAACGCTGATCAGATTTTCCAACCAGGATTACCAGCAGGACAAAGCATTGAAGCAACTCTCCAACTTGTAAGTCATCTCCTTCGTCGTGCTGCTATCAGCGGCTAGTCTTTCCTTTCGGTGGTTCTCGATCTCTTGGCAGCATTTAATACTTTCGACCCCGCTGTTCTCCCGTCCTGTCTCCTTTCAATAGGATTTCATTTCTGTGCTGATGAAACTCAAATCGATCTTTCTCTATTTCTCAGCTCGCTACAAACCTATTGCTTTTTTTTAATCACATTTGTGATGAAAGTGAATCAACATCTGTGGCAGCATAATGTGATTAATTATGATGCAACATGATTCTCTGCTGCCAAAGGTATTTATTTGTCTGCGACGTAAAAATTGGCTTTGTGTAATGAATCCTCCTTTTTCCCCATAAATAAAACTAACTCCGTCCTGTTATGGTAGTTATTAAGGTTAATAATATGCAAAGTAGAGCATAATGATACCTAATGGTAGGCCTAGACAATAGGTGCATTAATATCAGCTGTAAATAGGAGACTGCGAATTTACCACAATAACCATTTTCTCTTATATAACTCTAGCCTCGCACCGTCCAAATGACAGCATAATAATATCACATAATATTATTATTACTCTTTTTGATTTGGTAATACAAAAATTAGTTATAAAAGGGATTTCATAATTTTACTCAATAAATTAAATTGCCTTAAATTGGAAGTCAATTTTGCAAAAAATAACCGTGGAAGTGCTCGTTATTATATTTAATGAGCAGCTTCACTTTTGTTGTCTGCTAACTGGCAATTTCTCCTCAAAGTTGAAGTGTTCGTTATAATATTAGGGAATAATAATATCGATAATACAATTTCTAATCATCATCATCATCATCATCATCATCATCATCACTAACTATAATTTAAGAAGGGGATTTTTTGAATAATAATTTCATCTTAGTTTGGTTATGACTTATGATTTTTTATCAAAGTTATTTCTAATAATTTGTTTATAATATTTAAAAACAAAATGGTGAAGTTCAGAAATAAATATAAGTATCTAAATTTTGTGAATTTTTTAAAACCCAAAGAATTACAAATGGTGGATTTCAGAAAATCTATAAAAATTGAACCATGGCTGTTTTATTTTAGATTTTAAATTTTAATCTTATTAGCGAAGCGCAAGCTCCCCCTCTAGGTGGGAGTGGCGAAGCCATTGCCTGGTTAGAATAATAACAATACTTATACTAATATCAACAACAATAATAACATCATTAATTTTATTATTATCATTGGCACCTACACACACGAGTGAGATGTTAGTAAAAAAATCGCTCTTAAGTGATCAGACTAATTAATTCTATCACGGCACCTGTCTGGTAAAGGAGGCAAGGAGAAACTTCTCCATCTTACTTGAAAAGTGTGAGTTGAGGTGTGTTTTCCTCGATTAATCTGTGCTGAAAGTTCAATTCATCTCTTATTTCCCCGATCAATCTGTGTTGAAAGTTCAATTCATCTTTTAACTGCCACGTTTGCCATGAGCGATCAGACACCTGCGCTCGCCAGTGCTCAGAAGAGACCTTCCATTCGTATTTGGCATTGAATCAACGGGAATAAACATAAAATAGAGAGAGAGAGAGAGAGAGAGAGAGAGAAAGAGAGAGAGCGCGTGTGAGAGAGAGGAGAGAAAGGAGAGGAGAGAGAGAGACAGACAGAGAGAGAGAGGGAGAGAGAGAGAGAGAGATAAAGAGAGAGATGAGAGGAGAGAGAGAGGAGAGAAAGGAGAGAGAGAGAGAGGAGAGAAAGGAGAGGAGAGAGAGAGAGGGAGGGAGAGAGAGAGAGGAGAGAAAGGAGAGGGGAGAGAGGAGAGAGAGAGAGAGAAAGAAAGAAATAAAGAACATGGAATTGGTAGAGGACAGTCAGCCGAGCAGCTAAGTGGACCCGACTCTACAGTCCATCCAACGACTCATCACTGCGGATGTAGCTTAACTTTGCCTCCGATTGGACTTAGCTCTGAAATGATGGACGAGGGGACCATCCGACAGCGATAGAATGGCAGGATTATTTCAAGTGGACATGATTCTCTCATGGCACTACGTACATATGTACACATTAAACCTACATGAATGGAGATCGTGTGTATATCCGGGTGGTAAGATTAAAGAGAATGTGGCAATGATTTTGCTTCCGAGTGGCAAAATGGCAGAGACGTTCGTTTCTGGCCTATTTGGAGTCCTAAGGAAAATGGCAATAAATGGGACCTGCAGAATAAGATAAAAAAAAAGACACCTAAGAAAAGGATAATAAATTGGATATACATATAGAAAAGACTAATAAATTGGACCTACATAAATGTTAATAAATTGGACATACAGAAAAGTATAATAAATTGGGCCTACAGAAATGATAATTAATGGGACCTAAATAAAAGGATAATAAATGGTACATATAGAAAGGAGAAAACTTGGAACATACAGAAAAGGCTAATAAATTTCACCTACAGAAAGTATAATGAATAAGAACTACATAAAATGCTAATAAATGGGACCTACACAAAAGGATAATAAACGGGAACTACAGTAAAGGATAATAAATGGAACCAATAGTAAAGGATAATAAATGGGACCTACAGAAAAGGCTAATAAAATGGACGTACAGAATGGAAAATATATAGACCTAAAGAAAAGGATAATAAATGAGACTACAGAAAAGAATATTAAATGGAGCTAGAGAAGAGGATAATGAATGAGACCTACAGAAAATTACACCAAATGGGACCTACAGAAAATAATACGAGAGATAATCTTTGTAAGTCGTCTAAGTTTATTTCGACTGATTTAGGACAATTTTGCACCCACATTCAGTTCAGTTTAGAGGTATGGCCTTTGCATCGGCACTTCCCTTTTTTTCTCGTCATATAACGCACCTACAGACCAATATACATACATATTAGCTTAATCATTGTCTCCCAACTTAATCGTATAAACAAAACAATATTACAATACAAGATATTCATTTAATTCAAAATAACATAGGTAGACTCAAGAGTGGATTTAAATATGGCTGTTTGAGTTCAGTGCCAGCAAATGTGTAACGACGCATGCAAGGCGCAGGAATCCACCAAATTGTCTAGGAATTAAATAAAGAAGGACTTTAGTCTCCCGATAGTGAGAAGGATCTCGGAGTACTAATTTCATCTGAACTGAAATCAACTGAAATCGCTGAATCCGAAAAGGACATCCGTTTTCTCCGATCAGGTCACGTTTTGTGCCAAGTCTATTTTTTAAATATCCGATCTTATAACTAAATCGATTTCATTCTTGTGACATTTCCGGTTTATTTCCGCTAATATTTCGCATCCAAAATAAGTACTTAAGATCAAAAATATAGTTTTCCATCACAATTTATTTATTTATTTTACCAAAATTGGTTAGTGTATATTGAATACTCGCTGCATGTCTGGCATACTATGTGTGGCAGCCCAGCTTTTTACTGGTCACCAAGTTACATACCAAAATAAGCAAGTTTTATGCAACTTGTGACTGGATTCCTGTTAAGAACAACGGTGTATTAGCCGGATATGTACCAGAATACATCGGGCTAATTTTTGCAAGATGATCTGGTCGAATCCACTTCATTCACCTGCAAAAGAAAAAAAAACCAGTTAGTCAAAAATTGCCGCATGTAAACTATTCAGAATTTGTTTTATTTAAAGAAATAAGAAAGATTTTTGCATCATATAAATAAAAAATATACGTACGTCTAAAAAAACCCCGTAAAAATACCAATTGGCAATAAATCAAAAGAGTTGACCTGATTGAGCAAAATCAATGTGATTTTGGGATTCAGCAAATCAAAGTTGTCCTAAATCAGCTAAAAATCATAGACAATAAAGTTAGTATTGGTCAGTGTACTAAATGATCTCTACATAACGTAATAATATATTGGACATGCTGGGCTCATCTACATGAAATGAGGCACCTACAGTAAATTGGACACACTGTCTTCACCTACAGAAAATGTGACACCTACAGTAACTGTGACACGCTGTGCTCACCTACAGAATTCACCGTTTATCTATCAGTGCATCAAAATAGCTAAATGCGCTTATATGAGACAGATGGCGCATTTTTCTTAAAATGTTTATTATAAATGTTAGGAAATGCTAAACTTGTTAAAGAATATAATTTAGAAGCAGGTGGTGGCTGTTATCTCCCGTGTAACAGATATCTGCATTCACACACTCATGACTTTACCGTCTTCAAAACTTCTGTTTTCTGGCTTTTTAGAAGTAAAGTCGTCGATGATATGATAGATGTTTGCCAATCTCCTGATTGATACTGATGAATGCGGGTCAGCTGAGGCGATCCTGTCCCTTAGATGACCTCAAGTAGGTCTTAATGAGCTCTATCTTTGAAAAACACCTCTCTGCAAAGGTCAGACAATTCACAAAGAAATCCAAGGGTTGCGATACAGTTCATTCAGCAGCTTTGTGTGGATGTAGGAGAGAAGCTCAGTGTAGTCATGCTATCCGATGGCAGGTTAGGCAAGCTGCTCCTTTCAAGAGCCAGTTCCTTTCCATCAATATCTTTACCATTCTTGGTGCTTAATGTGCTGCAGAACTTGTCGATTGGTTGGAAAGTGCCTCACCATCCATTTAAAAATAAAAAACAGTCCATATTAGGTTCTCATTCAGCCAGGGTCTCAGACATTTGCTATAAGGATTCAACGGTGATGTCCACAGCTACATTAAACGATTCAATTTATATCATCTTCATGGTATCTCTGATAGGCTCGTCTGGGCCTTCAGAGGCAAAATGTTTCCTTGTACCTCTAAGCCTCTTCGATTTAACTACAGCCCCTAAATTCATCTGTCAGATATGTCTTGAGCAGAGACATGAGCTGCAGCAAAACCAGTGTCTCTATATTTTGTCAGTGAGGATTTGGACTTCATTAGCAGTTCAAGTGCCATATCAAGCTGCATCTTGACAGACTGCATGACCTTCCTCACGCGGTTTACCTCGTTGAGGATATCATGCTATACCACTGTGCAAGTGCGGAAACGACTTGACTTAACCTTCTCTGCCAAATCCTGTGGCTTTGTCTCTGACCACCAACAGTCCCTTCCTTATGCTAGTGGCCTGGTACCTCACAGCATCAATACTAGTAATATGGCTCTCTCTCACCTCATTCCATGCCAGGATTTCAGTCTCAGAGTCCTATACTCCCGCGTAAAACAAACACTCGTGAACAACGATTTCCCGAACAACATGATTGAAAAACAACTTCAATCATTTTTAAGTATGCAATTCAAAGATACGGATAAACAGAAAGGAATCAGGAAGCAGTAAGTAACATCAAATGTCTACGGCCTATAAAATAGACGAAAGATAAGTACACAACCACACACCCCACCCCCGCACCCCCTTCCCTCACCATGTCATTCCACACACCCCGCCCCCGCACCCCCTCCCCTCACCATGTCATTCGCCGCTGCTGCCAGCCCTACGCTGCCGGCTCCCCCTGCTCTACCCCCGACGCACCCCCCCCCCCCACTGCAGCAACCACACCCCCCCCACACATCCCTACCCCCCCCCCCCCAGCTCATAACACTACTACCAACACTCACACACCACACTACCACCCCCACACCACGCTACACCCCCACCCCACCCCACCCCAGCGACAACACAAAAACCAAACTACACCTGGCCACCCTGCTCTCAGCGGTGGCAAAAGACATGTCGAGGGGTGACCCCCGATTATACGCGAACATACTGAACACACTATTCGCCTCCAACGGCATAGAGCAAATCACCTTCCCCGAGAAGGTGTTCGCCCTAATTGACGCACACACATCCAGACCTGCACTCCTCCCCACCCCGACGGGTACACACCCCTGCCCGCAGGGAAACACCGCCCCCCACTCTCACCACGCTTTCCCCGCCGTCTGTCCTGTCCCTGCACCTTCCTTAGCCACTGCTCCAGCCCCCATTCACACAACCTATCCTCCTCGCGCTTCTTCCACCCCTCTATCAAAACCCCGCCTACCTCCCACTACCCCCCCCCTTCGCACCCATTCCGCCTCCTCTCCCACAGCCTCCACTGTCACTCCAACCCCCTCGTAGTCCACTACACCCCGTGCCAACCCCAAAAACCCCACCCCCGAGCCCCATCCACGTAGACAGGCACGGGACAAACAAACCCCCCTCTCTCCTGTCTCCACTCCTTCCTCGCTCCCTACTGCTTCCCCCTCCACTCCTTCTCAATCCTCCCCTTCTCAACACACCCCTTTTCACTCTACTCCTTCTCACTCCCCTCCTCCTCCGCCTTCCGCCCCTTCACCTAAGACTCCTTGCCCTTCAACCCCCCTTCCTTCAACTCCTTCTCCTCCGACTCCTTCCCCTTCTCCCTCCACCACCTCTCCGCCGTCCCTACCTCCTCTCTCCCCCGACACCCCTCCTCTCATAATCTGTACCTCCCCAACCACTTCCAGCCCTTCATCCTCCAGCTCTACACCGCCCACCTCCGTCACGAACTCCCCCCACCAAGACACCACCCCACCAAAAGCCACCACCTCTACAGAACACACTCCCCCACCCAATAACACGGCCGTGCCTTACAAACACACATCAACACGAGTCAAGGTACTCGCCCCCCACGCCTCCTGGGCTATAACCAAGGAGAAAGGGACGATTCCTGGCAAGTCAGCCTCCCGCGCACTTAGACCACGACAATAGGTCGCACTAGTGTTATACAACTAAACGTACGCAGTTGGCACGGTATTCGCCATACGGTCGCCAACTGGGTACTCAACACACAAAGACCCGACATCATACTTCTGAACTCCACCAGCTTACACCCTCCCGACAACAGACTCCACATTGCAGGCTATCACACATACTTATCCCCACAGGCGCGGCACCTTGGATCTGTGATCCAAGTAAAGCGCAACATACACCACTCCCTCGTCAACACACGCGACACCTCCTTTCTAGCCTGCAAAATCGACACAAGCTCTGGCCCCATAATAGTGGCCACACATTACAGACCACCACGAATACAGCTAAACTTAGAAGTCCCACTCCGGGCCCATTCAAACTACAACCTACCTATCTTCTTTGCGGGGGACCTCAACGCTTTTCACCCGACACTCCTTTCCAACAATACGAACAATGCGGGTGGTTACTTGGCCGGTGCCTTGCGGCGTTACCGCTGCGAACACATCGGCCCTGCCTTCCCCACGTTCTTTGATCCGCGCGGGGGCACCACATCCCCGGATGTGGTCTTCCGTAACGACCACGCAACACGATTCTACACTCACATTGCACCCGGTCCCCACGTACTATCAGACCACATACGAATATGCCTTCTCATATCCACATCCCCCATACTCATCCCCACATCACCTATATACGATTACAAAAACACAAACTGGGCTGAATTCAGGAGTCACATATCCACAAACACACCACATAACCTCGACCTGGAGAACACCAATCCAGGACAAATAGACCACCACTGGTGCTCACTCTTAGACACCATTACCACCGCACGTAATCTACACTCACCACGCAAAAACTACACCTGCTTAAAACACTTCCCATTTTCAATACACACACAGAGACTTATCACACAGTACAACAACCACTACACCAGAGGCACACGACAACAGAACATCAACCAACTACGTGCCCGCATCCTTCAATGCGTGCAGCTAGATAGGAACCGGCAGTGGCGTGAGGTCGTCCGCATCGCGGACGACACCCGTTTCATGGACCCTTCCTTCTTCTGGCGGCACGTGAAAAGGATGCTGGGTGCGGAACCATCCAAACCAATAACACTGAAAATAAACAACCACACACTCACAGACACCAATGACATCCTCGACGCATTCAGGTCCCACTGGGACACAGTACACACCCACAACCCACCAAAACTACATGCGCAGGAGCACTTCCAAGACATTCAGGAATGGTGCCGGACTCATGCTCACGAGCTGAGGCCTGCCCCCCTGATACGTATGGAGGTGCTCGACTATACGTCCACACTTACCACTCCAATCACCGTCGAGGAAACAAAACACTACATAAAATCGACACCAAAACGCGCCCTCGGCCCCTCCGGCCTACCAGCCACACTAATACATAACCTCCCCGCAGACATATACCCCACACTCACACATCTATTCAATGCCTCTCTAGCCTCAGGCCACTTCCCTAAAATATTCAAAGTCTCTCACAATATACTCCTTCATAAACAACACAAAGACCCAAAACACCCAAACAACTACAGGCCTATTGCTCTATTAGAGCACCTAGGCAAAATACTCGAACGAATGGTCAACTGCCGCCTACGGGAGTTCCTGGAAGAGAGGGACTGGTTCTCCCCCCATCAATACGGGTTCAGGAGAGGCAAGTCCACTCAGGCGGCCGTGACCATCGTACACGACAGAATACAGAAGAAACGACAGATACACCAAAAGACTCTCTCCGTCAGTAAGGACGTGGAGAAAGCCTTTGACAAGGTGTGGCACGAGGAACTCCGTTGGAAACTTGCCAACAACACGGAGTTACCTCTCTACACCAGAAGGCTCCTCTCACACTACCTCACTGGACGGCGCTGCCACATCAGATACAACAACACCCTTTCAAGACCCTTCACACCACGCTCAGGCGTTCCCCAAGGAAGCGCTCTGGCACCCACACTCTACATTATGTTCACAAACGACACCCCACGCCCACCAGAAAACTGCGTTCACACATACATAGTGGCCTACGCCGACGACGAGACCATTCTCGTCAGCGGCCGGGCCCCCGAAGAAATCGCGCTCCACGCACAAAGAATACTTGACGTGAAGACAGACTACGAGGACAAATGGCTGATTGCCATGAATCCTCAGAAGACACAGATGACACTCTACGGCGCTAGAGATCACTTCATGCACAACCTACAAATCTACTCACACACACCAAACATGATCCACCAAAACCCAACAAGGCTCGCATACACACAGTGCACCAAAATCCTGGGGGTAACATTCGACAAATCCCTCAGGTTCAACTTACACCAGAACATAATACAAGCAAGAGCCTCACGTACAAACGCATCGCTGGGTAGGTTCTACCCAGCGAGTAAAAAACTAAAACTACACTTATACAAAGCACTCGTGCGTCCTATTCTCACGTACGCCCCACTGTCACTCGTAGCTTCGAGCGACACCTGGAAGCAAAAGGCTCAGCGCATTCAGAACTCTGCTCTGAAGCGCGCTTGCCGTTCGCCGCTGTACTCGAGAATGGACGCACTACACAACAACAACAAACTAACTCCTCTCAACACCTACGCTCACACCAGACTTAGAAAACAACTCGGAAAACTCACCACAGACCCACTTTACACCTCGCTACACGCAAGAAGGTACGCGATGGCGCCGCGATATCCCGCGGCCCACGAACACCTGCCGCCCGTACCATTCTTCGCATAAAAACCAATAAGTCATCGTGAATAACGCGTTTCCGGATGGACTGTCAGCCTCCCCTTCTTGACTTGCCCCCAACCCTCGCCCAGTCAATTACCACATAACCTACACCCTCATAACAACACCTCGCTTCGGTGTATAGCCACCAACCTATCTACTCTCGCTGTCCCTTTCTTAATTATTTTCCGCAACGCTCCTCTCTGACTACCTGACTGCCGTGTTACAGCAGTCCCTCTCTGTTCTTTCTATACACAAATTGATTGATTGTACTTTACCTTTTGATAGTGCGAATTCACCATGTCTGGTCATGGCAAAGGAGGGAAAGTTAAAAGTTAGTAAAGTCACAGGTACGCACATAGCCTACTCCAGTCCTTTTTAACAGGTTGTAAGGCGAAGTTTTGATGTCTTAGAAGAATAAGCGAATCGGGCAAGTTGGGGAGCTCCTTATCCAAAGGGGGCCCATGGGGTCGACCCCACAGGAAAACAAAAGGGTCACCCATCGAGCGTTAAGAGGAGGGGGGGGGGGCAAACCGACGAGAGTGATTGCAATGCAGTCGATCTTCGGATTCCTAAACATTTCGCTACTACGGTTAATTGAAACGTCCCCTGGGTACGCAGCAATACCATGGTGGAGGTAGAAAAGTTGGTCTCCGAAGAAACAAAGAAAAGCCTAAAGAGGATCGGTCTGGTAGCCACAATACCATACGAGATATTGGTTCAACCCACTATAATCAGGCGACGACTAGACCCATTCTTTACTGACAACTCCACTGAAGAAATAAAAGAGAAATGAAGTGCCAATCATAAATGGGCAAAAATAACAAGGGTGGAGAAATTCGGAAATGCCCAGAACATAGTAAAAGTAGTGGTCGCCAACATTGAAATGGCACGAAGAGCGAAGGGCTGAGAGGGTCCTACCATAGGGTTTCACCCGATCAAATTGAGGGAGAAGAATTTATCGCGATCAACTGCTGCTTCAAGTGTGACGCAGTCGAACAACATAACACGAGAGACTGCCCCCTGACCAGTATCGCCTGCTCCAACTGCTCCAGACTCGGGCACGAGTGGAAGGAATGCAGAGCTGAAAACCCGCAGTGCATAAACTGCAAAGGAGAGCACAAAGCTATGGCCCTGAGATGCCCCGTCAGGAAGAAAGCAATTCAGGAGAAAAAGGAAAAACTGAAAAAAGAAAAGGAGGCAAAGTCAAGGGCATACCTCGAGGCAGCGACGACGCCAATAAAATGTGAAGCTCAAACAACGACTCTACAGAGGAGTTAAACCATCTTCTGAAGATGAACGGGGTGAGAAAGAAACTATGGTTTCCACCGAACCCCGCGTCTAAAGAAATATTAAAAATACAATTCGCCGATGACCCAGAAGAAAATATTGCTGAAGAAATTACAGAAAATGAAGAGGAAGCACCAAAAGATGAACCGGCATCCAATATATCTCCAAGGAAGAATCCCGAAAAGCGAAGGAAAAAAGAAAACAATGGTAACAGAAGAAGAAATCACAACTACTACTGAGGAAGAGTCTGAGAACGAAGAAATAAAGAAAAACAAAATTCCAAACAAAAAAGGATAGACAAAAGAAGATTGAAGAAGAAGAGGAAACACTGGAAGAGGAGGAAACAACCGAAGAGGTTACAGGTGATACCCGTGGAGAGAGGATGCTTCTACGACGCTAGGGTCCTGAACTTCGAGCTCCTCTTGACGCGCAACCCTCCCGTTGGAGACGAGGCGAAACTGCGCCAAGGAATCAGTGAAGGGAAGCTGAAGTGGATCTTCGATGGACCCTCCTCAGTAAATGAAATCGAGAAAACGCTGCTGGCGGACAGCACGCTTTTCAGAGCACCTGCGTCTTACCGTGACGTGAGGACGAACTCTTTTGAAGAAGTTAGAAATGGACAAAGAAAAATGCGATTGGGGCAATTAAACTACAAACTACCTCTAAAGAACTAAATGTTAAAAGAGGAGTGAATTGAAAGTAAATAAAGCGACTAAGCACATAACAAATTAATAAGTGAATAAATAAATAACTAGGGAATAATTAATTAACAAGGGATAAATAAAGTGACTAAGCACATAACCAAAAATAACGAGTCGAGTGAAAGGTTAAACACTGAACAAACCAGGATAAGTAAATTTGATAGAATAATATAATATTGCTAAATAAAATAATATAATATTGTTAAATAAAAGAAAGTAATTACGAATAAAACAAAGTCAGGATGATAACGTGTAAAATTACCCTGGAAATTCAAAATGTGATATATAGAATAAAAAAAGAAAATAATCAATCTGTTAACTTAAAGATTATAGAAAAAGAAACAAATTATTAGAAACTCCAAACGTGTCTGTATATAAATTAATTCTGTAGATTGTAAAAATGATGAGTGTCCTCCACCGATCCTGGAGCTTCGTTCTTCTTACTTTTCGATGTAACTTTCCCTTCTCTACTCTCCTTTTGTGTTTGTGTTCTTCACCACTATTTACCTAATTACCTTTTACTCATATGTTTGTAAAAATACTCATTGTAACTCTTTCTTAATAAACCTGATCTTCTTTTCATTCAACCCGATTCAGACTCCACCATACTTCATCGGTAAAGGAGGAAAGAATACCGAAGATGATCGAATAGATCGAAATCTCAGCAATTTAAGTTTGGTTTTTACCAAAAAGCAGTTATTAAAAAGAGAGATGAACATAGGACAAGTGATCTACCATCTACAAGATAGACTAAAAAAGAGTAAGAAAAAGAGAAAGTTGCCAAAGGAAATTGATCAAGACCAAATATACCATGGTTTTAAACAAAATTTGCATCTAAGAAACACTGCTCCCCATCTACACGAATATATATATATATATATATATATATATATATATATATATATATATATATATATATATATATATATATATATATATATATAGTACAAGAAAGAGAAATTGGACGCGAATGAGCAACAGGACAAGAAACAGGAGTTTTTTAGAGGTAAGAGAAAGGGACATTAGAAGAAGACTAGAATCATAGAGAGCAGAGGGCGGCACAATGAAGGCAATCCTTTACCGAGAAAAAAGGCAGAAAATGAATATGGCGAAAGCCCTGTGGTGGTTGTTATCACCCGCAGAACTTGCATTTGCTCCTTCTTCTATTTATATATATATATATATATATATATATATATATATATATATATATATATATATATATATATATATATATATATATATATATAATATGGTGTTCGGCCTAATTTTGACGGTTTTCATAAAAAAACCGCAATAGCTAAGCCGAAATAAATGTATTTTATTTTGTTTGTTAAATCAACTAAATTATGGCTGGGAGATAACAGTTTCCTCAAGGTAGCCGCACTCAGCTTCCGCCTTAAGACGGCTCCTGAACTTGGCGCATTCGTCCTCGCAGTTTCCTTGGGAAGATCTTCGAACACCTCCTTGAACTTGGCCACCAGTTAAGCCTTGAGGTGGTAGGCAAAGGTGTTGGTGTCTTTATCAACTGCGATTCACACACAATAATTGCAATCGGGGGATCTAAGAGGCCAGAAAGTGGAGCTGATGAAGTCTTAGGAATTCTCCGACTACCACTTCTCACTCTTTCCGCAGGTATGGCTTGCCAGCAGCAACTTCTCCAGCCAGGATTGACCACAATATCCAGCAGCCCCACATGGCCTTCTGAATTGAGCCTAAGACGCTACTCAAACATGCAAGTCGACATGGCCTCACCTTTACTGAAGTCACCCAAAGACCATCACAGTTTGGGGAAACATGGTCTTCATGATATGTGGAACGTCGCATGGACATAGGCGAGCTGTTCTATGTGTTACCTTACAGGTCCTTGCAGAAGTTGTTTCCGTCTGACAAGAACCACATCGTACCCGGCTCACCAGGATGGTTAAACTTGTTCATGATTTTACTTGCCTTAGTCAAGCGGTTCTCATTGGTCTTGGCTGCCAGAATTCTGCCCTAACGCCTCTTTTACGAGTGGTAGCGAAGGTCCTTATTCAGGGCCAGCTTGATGGTGGTGACTCTAACAACCATTTCTCTCGCCAAAGCCCGGTTTTACTTGCTCGGGTTTCCCAGCTCATTGTCCTGCAGTTGTCTGATAAATTCCGTATTTCGAACACAGTCATAACTCCTGCTGTATTTATTTCTGCTATACAGCTGTTTCGTAGTCTCCATTACAGTTGCCAGATCACGTCTCACAGCCTTTGCAGAGCAATGAGCACCAGTCATGATTTGGGCATGTTGATACCCAGCGCGATTCATCATGATGCAGCTAACTCTTTTCTAATATTCAGATGGTTTCCAAACCTCAATTTCAGTAAACTTTTTCTCAACTCAAACTTTCCTCTGTGTGCTATCTAACGCTGTTCACTGTTCGTCGATACATTAACATCTGTTGCACTAGAAGTTAGGAAGACAATTTTCGTAACAGCTTGAATTTTACGTTTGAAGTGTTACAAGTTTCGGGATATAGATAGTCATGGTCAAAAGTTTTGACATTATTTTATCGCTATGAGTATATTTTAACTTTGGAATATAAGAAAAATGGTCAAGTGCAGAACGAATAAATATGATTATTAAATGTTTTGTAATATCTTAAAACAAAAAGAATTGCAAGAAATGAACTCAGAAGATTTATTAAATCTAAGGCACGAGTGTTTTTGTTGTTGTTTTCGTATATTCAAAGGTTTGATCGAATTTCTTTCTAAAATTGATTTTCAATTTTAATCTTTAGCAGGAGGAAATAACTACTAGCGCCTAAAAAAGCAGGAAACCAAAATGAGATTATTAAAGAAAATTTAGATGGGGAAGAGTGGTGAGGATTGTTTTTTTTCCGTATTTTCAAAGAATTTCAATAAAACCTTTTTTTTCCTTTAGGCTTAGAAAATAAGCTTAGATCTGAAAAAAACCTGGACAAAGAATATATTATTAGGAGATTTGTACTGGATACCTTTGATTTTTGTTTACCAAAAGCTGTCATTGACAAACCTTTTGTTTCCCCAATCAATGTTAAAAAACTGCCTAAAATGGTGCAAAGACCACAATAAGTGGACAATGGTCCAGTGGAAGAATGCCACCTTGACTGATGAATCATCTTCATTCTTTTTTTTTCTTATTCGAGAGGAATTTATGTATGGAGGAGGCGCAAAGAATCCTTTGATCCCGATTGTCTGACCTAAAAAGTCAAGTATGGAGGGGGATAGTGTAATGGTCTAAGCGGCTACACTATGGCATTATGTTGGTCATGTGATGACGCTGAAAAGTAGCGTTACTTCCAAGGAGGTTTTTTGTGAATACTTTGTGACCATATTTGTCTAATGGTACGAACACTGGTTCCCGATGGCGGCGCTATCTTCTAAGACTCTAATATGACGATTCCCCGGCGAAAATATAAAAACTTGCAGAAATGGATGAGCTAGGATGTAAACAGTTAGATTTCCCCCACAATCATTAGATTTTAACCTAATCGAACGTCTCTGGTTTGTTTGGGAGCAACAATTAAGGAACCATTTCCCCTACCATCATCTTTGAGAGAGATGTAACAGATTCTGCTTCAGAACTGAATTAAAACTCTCATACATACTATGTGAAGCTTGTGTGTGTATATTAGGGTGTCCCAAAATGCAAAAGTTTGGAAACGTTGCACACTCGTGTGTTATTCCGGTTCTCTCAGAGTAAAAGAGAATTGCGTTGAAATTTGGGGCGAATATTTAGGGGTCCCCACAAAGTGAACATTTAGGTGACGTGACTCGAAATTCAGGATTTTTCTAACTTTCCTCTTTTTTTCCTTCCTCAGGTTATAAACATGGCAACAAGAGCCCCTAGTAATCTTTAGCTGATCGACAAGGCTCCAATCGAGGAAATCACCGGAGCCTGGCTACCATCAAAGGAGCAGATACTACCACCACCACCGGGAGATGGGGAAGACGGCGAGCGGGAGCAGGAAGGAGGTAGTGGAGGAGGTTCTTCCCTTCTTGTCGCGCACCGGGATTCCGACAACTACAGTAACGCACGCCGACACGAAGCTGTCAAAGCTGGTAAAGGCGTACAATGACCTCAAGAAGAATAAGAAGAAAGATAGGCCAAAACATCGTATGGATGAAGAGATTTTCAAGGGAGACCTCCAAGAAATCCTCGACCTCGCACACTCCTCCTCTCTCCAACGGGCTAACGTGAAGTACAAGGACAGGAGTTCATACGGATTCATAGAGAAGACAGAGGGGACTCATCCATGGCTTGAAATGACCTCGTGACAGTGAAGAAGGTCGAGCGAGGAAAGCACCTAAAGTGGCTCCGGGAACGTGAAGACAGCGATATTGTCCGCCTGACTGAAAGGGCGGAAATCCCGATGAAAAGCAGTAGCAGCAGCAGCTGCAGCAGCAGTCCTGTTTCGTCTACGTCATCACCGGCTCGTGAATCTCGAAGCCCGAGGAAACATCTCAAACATTTGCCAACTATCTCCTTGAAGGATCTTGGAATCGAGAGAAATTGTCGGTACGGCGAGCAACGTCAACGTTCGCATCTACCGCTCAAGTTCTTGGAATCGACCTTGAAAGTATGGCGGTCTCGAACAGCACGGTCCATCGAGCACGAATTGCGAGGAGACAGCAAGCCGCCGAGAAGCTCGTGATACCGTGGAACCAGGAGATACCCGAGAGGTTTGTCCTGCATTGGAACGGAAAACTCCTCCCGTCCCTCTCTGCAAAAACGGAGGACCGTGTCGCCGTCCTCCTCACAGGGGAAGATGACGCAGAGTTCCTTCTTGGGGTTCTGGCAAACTCGGATTCGACTGGCAGAAACGTGGCTGCAGTGGTCTTGAAGGAGGTGGACGAAGCTGGCGTCAGGGACAAGATCATCGCCTTCTGTTTCAACACCACGGCTTCTAACACTGACATTAAGCAAGGTGCCTGCATTCGGATTGAGCAAGAACTCGGATGAAGCTTGCTTTCGTTGGCCTGCCACCTGCATGTCCACGAGATGATCCCCAAGGATGTCTTTGAAGCCAACCTCGGATTTTCCTCTAGTCCTGACAATGGAATCTTCAAACGATTCCGTGATCGATGGTCCTTCATCATGGATTCCTCGCAGAGAAAGAGGGTGGAAACATCGGAGGACCTCGTAGATTTCTTTGCCACCAATGACACTGCCATCAAGCTGAAGGAAGACGCATTGGCCTTCCTGAAGGAGGCTCTGATGTCGAAGAACCATCCCAGAGAGGACTATGAACATCTTCCCCGTATCTCCTACCTGTGCCTCGGTGGCGAAGGTCCAGGCTAACCATTAAGTTTCCGAGGAAAACGCGGGACTGGCCTTCTTTGACTCGAGGACTGATGTGGAGGAGAAGAATCAGATGGTCAAGACATTGGACAAGCCCGCCTCGAAGAAAGAAATCAAGCGATTGCAGGGAAAAAAGATGACGATGTCTACCTCCCTCTCGTCCTTCATCAATTCGAAGACATGGTCCTTCTTTCAGAAACTCGACGCGGACGAGGGCTCCCTTGCAAAGGACTTAGCATTGTGGGAGGAAGAGGACCGATTCAAGGACGCTCGGAAACGGGCACTTGGCCTCCGAGTGGTCAACGATGCCGCGGAGTGGGGCATCACCCTAGTCCAGCGCTACCTGGGGTCCACAAAGTCGGATGCACAGGAGAAGTATCTCTGCAGGTTAGTCCACCACCATCGGAAACTTGTGGGTCGGGAAAAGAAGGAGGCCCTTAAAAAAAGAAGGCTTTCTGAATGGAAACAATGAAAACTGTCTGTTTTGGTTTCCTTATAAGTTTCTTTCTAAAAATGTGGGATCTTTTCGGTTTTTTCTTTATTTTTGAAGGATATTAGAAAATTGTTCAGTTTGTCGCGACCCCTAAATATTCTCCGAATTTCATGTAATTTCACAGAAACTCTTCTTATGCCTGTGTGAACAGAAACAAAACACAAGCAAGTGAAAAAGAAAACAGGTTTCATTTTTTCTTCTATGATCTTGGGACACCCTAGTGATATTTCTTAAAGTATTGAAGTTTTTATCGTTGCCAAGGACGATCATCTTGATATTAACATGGTATTTCTATTATTTTTTTCCAACCCTTGTGGACATTCGAAGAACCCAAGTAGAACAGAGAGCCAACACACAAATGGTACTCGACCCTGAATCTCCGAATTAAGATTGGGTGCTTCATCACTAAGATACCAGCCACAACATTCCAAACTTTTTCCTGCATCACTTAATCACAGTTCATACTGGCAACGGGAGTTAATAGTCATATCATAATATTATTCCACCATTATTCGATTAAAAATATATATTTTGCATTACTAGTTTTGTATATTAGAATGTATCGTCTGCACATTTTTATTCGGTCCGTCTTCTGTAAAGATCTCTCCTTAGAAAATTCTGCTTTCAAACTTATTTCAGTCTGACAACATGAAAAGAGGACGAATGGATCGGAGCTCTTATGCTAACATTTAAGACAGGTGTCGATGGCGATTTGGCGTTTCTGTATATCTTGATTAATCTCAGCAGCCTAAAAAAATTGCCTAGCAACATTTCTTTCTTTAGTATCCATTCGTCTATCTTTGAAGAGAAACACGATGTAGATAAATGATGA
The DNA here is from genome assembly GCA_963969495.1 of Ceratothoa steindachneri. Lineage (NCBI taxonomy): Eukaryota > Metazoa > Arthropoda > Malacostraca > Isopoda > Cymothoidae > Ceratothoa > Ceratothoa steindachneri. The sequence goes on along the minus strand of OZ018333.1, from coordinate 2,650,864 downwards.
GAAATAAATCTTTTTGGGCAGTAAACCGGGAAATGAATAGTCTATGTTTACCTTCAACGTAAAGCCCTATAAAAGCTGTGAGTTCGTGCACACCCGCACTTTCCACTCGGATTCTGAAGCTGAACAACCTGATGAGAACCTTGATTGGAAACGAACGTAAATAGGTAAGTGCTGGTAGTATTAGTGGCAAAGTGCACTAGAAATTGGTTCGCGCATTAACACATCACGATAGAATATAGATATGAAAATATCACGAATAAGTAATAGAAATAGCTATAAATGAACTTGGATTATAAGCTTTATTATATATTTGTAATCTAATGATGTAAGTATGAGAACTTGGAGGATAAATAGGTGATCCACGAATGAGATGAATTAATATTTTTAACATACGAACTTAAGAATGAGATAAGTGAGAATTAAATTAAAACTTGAGTTAGACACGAGCTAGGAATGAGTGAAATCTTGTTTACAGATTGAACCGGGATAATGAGATAATTCTTCGATTGATAATTATAATAGACTAATTTGGGTAATCTTGAGTTAATGAATGAATTCAACTTGGTTTAAAGTGGTCTACAAAAGATACAAGAAATTATTGCATTTACATTTGGTTATCATCATTTACAAATACAAATTTTAATTAACACGATATTGAAAATTATTCTGATGTTAAGGTAAATTTGAGCCAGAGTAAGAAAGGGATTTTTGGTTAGAATGGTCTCAGAGGAGGATTCGAACCCTCGAACACGTGCTGGTAGAAAATCCAGTCGTTAGATTGTGCCTAAAGCTTCTCCCAGATGAGGCAAAACACCGCCCATTCACCAGAGACAAAGTAAGACATACCTGCCAAGATAAAACCGAGGCTAATTAGATTCCAATTTAAACGGGTGATTATTTATAGGTACCATGACTACTATGACAATTCTTTTGCTGCTGGGGTTAGCTGGGGCACTACTGGTAGTGAACGCGCAAACTCCTTACTGCCAGAGCTGCAGTTTCCACACAATGTGCCAGACCACAACAAATGGAAGAACTTGTCATGGCAAAGCCCACCAAAGTAAGCCACCCAACCTTAATGAGCGGATCGCCATCTTGCAGTCCCACAACAGGCTGAGGAATAAGGTTGCCAAGGGCGAGGAAACCCGAGGAAATGGCGGCTCCCAACCGAGCGCAGCAAATATGATGTTGATGGTAATATTATTTTAAAGAAATTGTTAATTAAACCACTTAAAATTACTTCAGGTTCAAGGACTTGGTTTTAAGGAATTTATTCTAGTAACGAGCTTGGATCTTCGTTTTATCTCCAACTTCTTTTATAAGTCCTAAAGATTAACAAGTGTGGTCGGTAGTCAGAACTAGCGATGGTTCAAACTATCCAGTAAAGAACAAATGGTCATTCCATCAACATAAAGCCGTTGTAATTTAAGAAGTGTCTTTATTTATTTTCATTCAACGTTTCTTTTACAGAAGTGGGACAGTGAATTAGCCATGATTGCTCAAAGGGCCGCGGACCAGTGTGTTTACAACCACGACTGCAGCAATTGCAGAGCACTCACCAGAGGTACAAGTTTTACCCCACCTTCTCCTCTGCAGTAAATTCTTTTCAATAACTGGCTTTAAATATCGAAGCATAATATAATTTTAGGCCTATTACAATCAAGGTTTGGCTCCATATTAGATGAAACTATGTAGGCGTAACCTATGGATACGAATTTGTTTCTCTGTACAAATATGCAAATTCGACTCATTTTTATACCTATTTATTATCAGTGTTCAAAAATATTTCCCTTTTCCACTAAAAATTACTTATTCTACTTAGTGTTGAATTGCAAGCTTTGTGCCTGGTGGTGATTTAGTGCAAAAATTTAACATTCCCAGAATTGGCGCGTGAAAGCTTTCGAATGTTGCAAGTCCGTGACTAGCTGTGTTAGAGGGGCTGGGAACTATACTGAATTTCAAAAAAGATGATTACTTTGAAACCACGTTATTACATTTTCTAAAATTACAAAACTAAGATGGATTTTTGTAGATGGGGAAAATAAGATTATATATTCCATTATAGCTGTAAAGTAAGACTGCAGATATTGAATCTGTGCAATGATTTTAATTATCTGATCTTTTCTTTTACTCTTTCACAATAGATAGAAAAAGCGTTGGCCAAAATGTAGCCATAGAAACCCATTATCATGAACAAACGGCAGTTAACTGGGCAAGAATGGTGGAATCCTTTTATAACACTGAAGTCCATCTCATGTCACCTGACTCTGTCAGTAATTACGTGTAAGTCCTTAAGTTTCTTTATTCCTTGAACTTTGCCTTTCAAGCCGTTTTATTCATCGGAAGTGTAGCTTAACATTAGCGAAATCAGTAAATTTGTAATACAGGCCAATTCTCAGGAGAAAGAATACAAGCTGTTCCTTCCAAAATATTTTGTAGTGGTAGAAGCTTTGGTAGAAATTGATCTTCAACTTAGAACAGTGTTTCTTAACCTTTTTTCAGTCACAGACCCCTTTAAGAATGTAATGAAAGCTACGAACCCCCTCCCCATAAATATTCACATAAAAGTAAAACAAACAACTTTGCATGCAATGAATATATGTACTTCATTTGTTTTACATAAGGTAATTATGATTGCCTAATGTGGATTGTAGGCCGTAATTATGATTGCCTAATGTGGATTGTAGGCCAATATCATATAAAAAGTATGGCTAAACTGCTGCTCAATCTCAACAAATAACTCACTTCTTTTAAAGTTAAGAGTAAATTATGTCTACTCATCCCCTCAAAATAATAGTCATCTTATACAAATTAAATACATTTATTTTTATCCTTCTTAAATACACTACAAATACCTCTTTCTCTCTTGTTAGCTAGTTTACTTTAGTCAGTGAGATGGTTGTTCATGTTTGTCTTGAATCAGGATATGAAACTGTGTAGTGGTCTTTGATCACGTGACATGTATGTCATCTGTGACGTCCAATCTGTTTCTTCTTTTCGTTTTGATAGAAACAAGTGCTAAAAACCATAATTCTTAAAGGGATGTAGTAGCAAAGGGCATCATAGCACTCATAACTCGCTCTACCAGACATGGATATGCTTGTGTCAATGCAAACTAGAACTCTCCAATACTTTTCAAGTTGAATTCATTTCGTGAGTTCGTATGTCCTCAGGTCAATGAGGTCATCTTTAGCAAGGTCTTCATGGCTGATACAGTCTATGTGGGATAGATAAGGATTACCTACCCATGTTTCAACTTTGAGGTTGCCTAAGCCAAAGTAACCTTTAAAAGAGTTCTGCAGAGTATCCAAATATCTGCACAATTAGGCCTGCAGTGAAGTTGACAGGGCATTGTCGTTCTCACCTCCATCCTGCTGAAGCACATCCTCTAATATTGGAAAATTGGCATAGTTGTCTGACTCAAACCTCCTCTTCCATAGTGACATCTTGGCCAGAAAAGCTTTCATTCTTTCAATAGCATCTATAATGGTAACATCATGAACTTGAATTGAAAGATTCACCTCAATCATATGGCCAAAGATATGCACTAATTAGGCCAAGCCATGAATGAACTCCTTATTGTCAAACTGTTCTGAGAGTGGGCTTTCTTTTTCTCAAAATAATGTGAAACTTCTGCTCGCAGTTCAACCAATCGCTTCCAGATTTGTCCCATTTCTTGACAAAATTTCTTGAATATGCGATGGTTCAGAGCACTAGCTTTGATAAAATTGATGACTTTCACACTAGTGGACAAGACTTCTTTCAGATCTGTTGGCAGTGACTCAGATGCCAATGCATGTCGATGTAGGAAACAATAGGTAGCCTTGACCTGAGGAGCTTCTTTTTCACCAAAACAGCAAAACCAGATGTGTTGCCAAGCATTTTTGGAGCTCCGTCTGTACACAGAGTACCAAGATTTTTCTTCCAGTCGAAATTTTGCTTGACAAAGAGTTGATCCACAATTTCAAAAATGTCAGTGGACTTTGTAATTTCCAGAAAGCGCTCACAAAATATAAATTCTTCTTTGATGGCATCTTTAATGTACATAACGTACGAAAACCAACAGCTGGCAGCACTGAGAGACATCAGTACTTTCATCCAGTTGCATGCTGAAAGGAAATTGTGTCTCTGCCAATTCAGAATGCGAAGTTTAATGTTATCATACTTTTTTGAGAAAGTGATGCGAGCTAAAATCAAACGTACACAATTATTTACACATGGTACTACACATGCCACTCTTCAGTCACATTGAAATAAAAAGTGGTCATTTAGGCCTCACCTGTACATATATAAGAAGATAATCAAACCGAGAAAATCCGTGAAAATGAGATGTAGAACTTGTATTATGGAGTGGTAGGGATGAGTGTTGCGCAGAGAACGGTGATACAAGATTGAATGTTAAGCATGTACCAAAAGGGCCAACGGCGACGCAGAGTTTTATTACATTTAATTTAATGAGAAACTATTTCTTTTTAATCTAACCACATCGGACACAATCTATTTTATTAATCTGACCCTCACGGGCCCCTTGAAACCCATCCATGGACCCCTTACCCCAGGTTACGAAACCTGGACTTAGAATATGGCTAATAAAATGAGTAATCGTAAAAAACCAGCCATGTATGAAATAGTTAATGCAAAAGATGTGAGCAGATTGAAATTGCTTGAATTAATCTTCTTAACAGTCCTCCCAATCTACCACCCTTTCTGAAAGCTCAGTGGATCAAAGGTTGGATGGATTTCAGAGGAAAGTTTTCACTGATTTAACTCTCAATTGTCCAAGTCTGGAGTAGATTATCCGGGATTATTGCTGTGTGTTTTTGTCATTTTCCAGCCACCATTCTTCGTGGGGGCACTATAGTCAAATGGTGTGGTGGAATTCGAGGCTTGTGGGTTGCGGAGCTTCGATGTACAAGGAAGGATCCTTGTACGCAACGCTGATCTTCTGTAACTATCGCACAGGTGCCAATTCCAACGGTGCCAAGGTTTATGAAGTGGGCCCTCCAGCGAGCAATTGCCCCAGAGGAACCAGAGCGTCTCATCCGCTATACAGAGCGCTCTGCGGTAAGAATTTACTTAATGGGAGTTGGTTACTAAGTCTTTAGGTCTTCCTGGTGCGAGGTCTAGGTGTTCCCGTGGCAAATCTATGTTTCCGGAATGACGCCAATATTTAATCGTCCTTTCTTCAACAGTGACCGAAGGCCTAAGCACTCCATCCACGTTCCACACGGATGGGAAAATGCTGGGGATACCTGGATACAATAGTATGGTCGGGTCATGCGAGAGAGCAGGATTCAGAATCCCGGAATCTGCACCCATTCCCACCCCGCCCCCCACCCCCGTGGCTACGAAATAATGTACTCGGTGATGATATTTACACGAAACAAATGTTGAACTGTGTGCTAGATTTGAATTATGTTGTAGACTAATAAAAGAGCATCCAATGAAGTATTTGTCCACCTGAGGGAAGTATTGACGAAGTCTTGCGTGTAGATTGCTCAAGACTTGGAAATAACAAGGCAAATAACAAGCACCTAGCAGGAAGAGTGGGTCAAGGGAAAGGAGCCTTCAGGGCCATCTTCCGTTTTACAGGACCAACTAATGGAAGATTTTTCCCTAATTGTTCATTCCACTCTATCCAGCTACCACGCTGTTCACATCGTCAAACTTGAAAGAGTTGAGAAGAAATCACCCCTCATCCTAAAAGGAAGCCGTCGACGGGAGCGCTGCAGAAGCTTGGCGATCCAGGCCACGGCTAAGATCACTCCTCTTAACTTGACGCTAAGCAGAAGGAGGTGGAAGAACAACTCAAAATCCAACAGGGGACGCCACACTCTCTTCCCCTGTATCCTCCACACACTCCGTACGAGAAGAGGCACAACAATAAAGAGCAATAGAAACGAAGACCTGCTAACTACCGATTATGACAACGACGAATGTAACAAATACGATTTTTGGCAACAAAAATATGAATAATTAATACTTATTATGACCTCAAAAACAACAACACTCTACTTTCCAATCGCACTAAAAACACACTTCACAAATAATCGCACCTACCGTCACCCACACTTACAAGAGACATCATATCATTAGTCTGATGCCTTGCATGCACGGGTTCTTTCTTTCACTCTCCCTCTTTCACTCTCCCTCGGTCCATTTAGAGAGGAGTGCACAAGAATTTGGTGCTGGGTGTTCGGTAGGCATAATCGACCGTTTGGAAGGAGGTGGCAACGAATTCGGTTCCAGCCACGAGAGTAAGAGAGAGCGGGGCTCGAACGTGACTGGAGGTCGTCAATTATGTACTGAAATCCAGCTGTCGATCCACCAGAGGAGGGGCAGAAAAAACAATGCAAGAGCAAAAGCATTGAGGTCAGTAAAAAGGGGTCACCATGGAGCCTTGTTTCGTGAGGGCGAAACAAGGCCAAAATTACTGCCCTAAAACTCTCCAACACTTTGAAATCCTTTCGTCAATGAGCACCAGGATAGACGGGGCTGATCCGGCAGAATTATATGTAGACCCGGCCTCACGTTCGCAGAGGCCTACTTAACACCATGAACGCTGCTCTATACACATGGCTATTGCCCTGACCAGTGGGAATTGGACAAAATGAAATTTATTTCCAAATCCGGGAAGCCCCCGGACACCTTTGTCAGCTGTAGGCCAATATCTCTCTTGAGAAGATATTGGCCTACATAGTCAACTCATTTCTCGATGAAGCCTACTTGCAGACTGAGCAGCAACACGGCTTCAGGAGAAAGAGGGACGGACGCAGCACTCGCCCTAGTCACTGAAATGTGTCAAAGGTTAAGGCAGGAAAAATGAGGCTGTTGAATGCGAGAACGAACTAGTAGACCCAACCTAGTCTTCAAGTTTTCTCTAGATAAAAAAGGAAAAAGTAGAAACAATCGAAGGCATCATCCAACTCATAAAACTACAATTAAAAATGCATAATTAAACATAGCCGGCTACTAAAAAGGCTTTAATGAAGAAAATAAAATAAATTAATAATTATAAAGCAAAAATGAGATCAAAAGTAAAACACGCTAGAGACAATCTCTTCCGCAGGGAACCATTTCCTTTTCCATCTACCTCACCTATCCTTTAACTTCACTCTATTTCACCACTTAACTCTCCTACCACTACTTCATCTCTTACTATGTCCAATCCCAAAAGAACTTGAATATGGAAACCTGTCAATCTGGTCCGAGGATTGAAGGACGTATATCCAGGTTCTAACCTAACCAATTTAAGGTACCAAACTCGAAACCAGGAAAACCACCGGATAGAAAGAGAACTCTGACACAGGCCATATGGCAGGGGAAGAACAGATAATGCAGGGTAACAGAGTGATAGGGAGAAAAGGAGAGCAGGGGCGATACATGGGGTAAGCATGCATGTAGTTATGAAGGAAAACAGTAAGTCTGGAGACATCAGAATGGGAGACGGAATAGGAAATGATAATAAGGAGACATGTGAACGAATAATGGGGTAAACTTATACAGGCAAGGACTGAACAAGAAGAAATAGGTGAAAATGAGGAGTTAAATAATATAATACAGGAAGCAGATGACCGATGGATGAGAGCGATTAAGGAAGATAGAATATGGGATGACAAAAATGAAAATCCACAAGGCAATGGATGAGGAAGGGATAATTTGGGTATTTTTGAAGTATGGGGAAAAGGATGTTAAAGGTCCTGCCAATCTTATCTAATAACATGCTGATGGGTAGCCAAGACATGGCAGTGAAGCAGGATCAACATGATTTACAAAAGTGGGGGGAAAGATAAGAAGCAGATAGGTAATTACAGGCCGGTAGATACAATGAGTGTGGTAGGGAAGATGATTGGCAGCAGAATGAGGTTGAAGGAATGGGGACAAGAGGAGAATATACGTGGGGCTGAACGAAACGGATTTAGAGCTATTATGTACACCCTGTAGATCCACTAAAGTGTAAGAAAGAGCGAGTAAACAAGGTGGAGTGCTATAAGTGGGATTTCTAGAAAAAGAGAAAGCCTTTGATCGAGATAAATTGTCTGGGAAACTTAGAGATTAGGAGCTAGACCCAGACAGATTGAAGGCTATACAAAGGCAATAGGATAATAACAAACTGAAAGCGATTTATTTTTAATATCTCATCTGGCGACTGCCTTCTAGAGCATAAGTCGCCGTACTCAACCTAGTCTAAATCTAGGCTATATCAAAAGCTAAATAATAAAAAGAGAAAAATATACAAACAGAAAAATAAAAAACAAGAAAAACAAACAAATTGAAAAATATAAAGCGAGCTCCGTCGACGGGGGAAGGCCCGTCTCCCCCGGCGAAAAAGAACGCAATCCATAGTCAAATATTAAATAACGGGGAAAAGGCCTGCCTCCTCCCAAAAGTGTAAAAGTCCACATGTCGGTGTGCACAAATCCGCCCCGAATGCAAGCGAAAGGCGGTAGTGACCCCGCCCATCCCGGTACCGGGACAGGTAACGTGCGCGAAGATTGCCCAGACTGGGACATTCGACAAGAATGTGCCGAACAGTCTGGGGGACGATGCAGTCGTCATAATAGGGCGCAGGTGAGCGCTCCATCAAATGGCGATGCGTCACATGTGTGACTGATTCGGAGACGAATGAAAGCGACCTGAAGCCTTCGCGGCATTGGGCGGTAGGTTATTGGAACAGTTCTGGCGCAATGGCACGCAACTTTAAGTTCCCTTCGGCCGTCTCCTATCTTCTTTGCCAAGCGGCCCGAAGAGCTGCCCGTATTCCTGCCATGGAGTCGGTGTGATGAAGAGCGAAACGCTGGTCCGGTCGTAGAGTCCTCACGGACTCTTTGGCGCCCTCATTCCCCACAATTCCTACATGTCCAGGAACCCAGCAGAAGATAATCTCGATATCTGCCCGGCTTGGCAAACCGTGGCGTCACGGATATTGCGAAACAGGGGATGCGGATATTCCAATGCCCCGAGAGCACTCAGGGCGCTTTGTGAGTCGCTATAGATCACAATCTGGTCTCCATTTTTTTTTAATTCTTTGCAAACGGCAATACGAGAGTAAGTCCTAATTATATTTGCTTCTCATTGCAGCCCCCAATTCACAGTCCATTATAGATACTTTAAAATACTCTAAATTACGTCACTATATTACTTACAACTCAATATTATTTACTATATCAAAGATACTCTATATTACTATATTATTATTTACTCTATTATTCACTCTATATTGTTTCACCATATTTACTTAACCTACTTATCTCTGTACATTTGTTGATTTTTATGAATATATTTATATTTGTGTAATTGTCTTTCTTAAAGCCCAAGTTATTATTCCAAAATTTACTTCGCTGTGGCATTAGGCCTAAAGCTAACGGCCGACATCTTCGATCAAACAAAATTTATGGGTATGGTTTTCGAAACGCTATCTAGGCTGATTTATTAAGCGAAGATAAATCACATCGATAACCATACACTATAACACGCAAGAGGTTAGAGAGATTGGGCGGAAACCGGCCGGAGTAGAGTGATGTCTCCCCGGTTTGTGAGCACAGTAGTGATTCGCCAGGAATCCGGGAGGAGATCCTCCACCCAGATCCTGTTAAACAAATCTAACAGAAAGGCCATGCCTCGCTCACCCAGGTGTCGAAGCATGGCGTACGGAACATCGTCTGGACCATACGCGGTGTTATCGTACAAAGTAAGAGCGGAACGCAACTTATTCAGCTTAAACCTGTCGTTGAAGGGTTTTACGCCTCTGTAAGTAAAGTCCAGTCGGCGGCCCTCCGCCACATCACGACGTGCATTGCATGCTGGCGGAGCAGCATCACGCCTAGAGAATGCGGAAAAAGCGGTCGCGAAGGATTCCGCCACATACGTGGGGTCCGATATTGCGGTCCAAATCTCCTGGAGAACAGGAAGAAGCTCCTGCAAGAACTTGCCCCGAATTCTTTTGACTCGCCTCCACACCTGCGCTAGGGGGGGATTCCCGTTAAGTGAAGAAACGTATGCGCACCAAGAGAGGCGGGCGTGCTTCGAAATACATCGGAACCTAGCCCTAGCCCGACGAAATTTACCGACAGTAAAATTGTTCGGGCGGCGCTTATAGCTCATGTAGGCATAACGCTTCTGCTTGAGTGCCGTCTCACACTTAGCTGACCACCACGTGAGTGGTCGGCGTTCAAAACGGCCAGACCTTCTAGGAATAGTTGCCAACCCCGCGGCAAGGAGGTTGCCGGAGAAGAACACAACGGCCTCATCTACCGACATAAACTCCCCGACTGAGATAGAGAGTTCAGTCATTTCTTGAAATGAAAACGACTGCGCCTCCGTCAAGTACCACCGAGGCGGGCTCTCGTACGGCAGTGGCTCGGAAAATGATATCTGAATAGGAAAGTGATCACTACCATGGAGGTCATCGACCACTCCTAATCAAAATCGGGCTGTGCATCCGGAGATCACAAAGATAGATCGAGGCAAGGAAATGAAGCGGTTCTCGGGCAGTGATGCGTAAACTCATCCACATTTAGGACACCTATCTCAAGCTCTTCGATCAGATCGGCATTACTTGACCTCGGGGGTTGATAGAGTAGTCTCCCCAGAGGGGGTGTCTACCGTTTAGATCTCCAAACAAGAGATGGGGCCTCGGCAACCGTGCCACGACACGGCAGAATCCCCCGCATCGAAGTTGGCTGACGGTGGAATGTACGCGTAAATAACAGTATACCTCCTACCAAGGTGCAGCTGCACAGCTACTGCCTGAAAGGAGGTATTTAAAGCGAAGAGAATGACTGAGACATCATGTCGGGTGTAAATCGCACATCCTCCCGCCTGGCCCCCCCATCCCGTACTGTTGGGGTCGCAAAACCCTTATACCCCGGGAAGGTGAGCAGGGGGCATGCGCACAGCATTTTCTCCGGCAAAAAGATAGCTAACGGGAAACGGGAGGAGACGAGGTTCCGCAGCTCCTCCCAGTTGGCCCGAAGTCCGCGGCAATTCCATTGAAGGAATATGCCCTCTAGGCCAAGATCGACGAGACACGGGAGACCTCTTCGAAGAGAAGACCCTCACGGAAGGCCGTACGCTTTCCGGAGGCAGAACCACAGGCGCTATTGGCCAGACAATGCACTGAAGGCGCTGTCCTATTTACTTCCCTTTTTAAAAATTTGCACTACTTCGCTAATTTCCAATTATTAGGGATTTCTCCAAACTCTTATGATCTAGTATATATCTTCTCAAGAGCTACTGTAATACTATCTACACCTCCTTTGAGTAACCTAGAATGAATGTTGTCTGGGACAGATGACTTACCAGTATTTAACTCCAATATAAACCCTTGAATTATTTCCCTTTTTACATTAACGGTATTCAACACTACTTCCCTTAACCTGAAATTATCATCAATTAATCTATCTTGATTGTCTTGTGTAAATACTGAAGAAAAATGATCACTAAGAACCTCTACTATTTCCTCATCAGATTCTTTCAAAACCCTTTCATATCTAATAGGCCCTATTTTATCATTGTTAGATTTGTTATTAATTCTATAATAGCTAAAGAATTTTCTTGGATCTTTATTATTATTTTGAGCTAAATTAATTTCTGCCGCCCTTTTGCTCTTCTTAATAATCTTATTTAGCTTATTTCTGGTCGACTTATAATGATTTTAATTGTCCAAAGTACTTTCTCTCTGTAATCTTTGGTATGCCCTTTTCTTGTCAGAAGTTTTCCTAGCTATCTCCTGATTCCACCACAACAGCTTCCTACATTTCTTCCTAATAGCCTTCATTGGAATACACTGCTCCCTGACAATGTTTAATATAGTCTTAAAAGTGTCCCACATCTCATAAGTATTCTTCCCACTAAATTCTATATTCCACCTAATCTGATTTAGCAAATGCATAATTTATCGTAATCAGACCTAGAAAAAATTGGAGTTTGTTGATGTTCTACCTTTCACTGTTCCCAAGTTAAAACGAACCATCTGATGATCACTATTTCCCAATGCTTCCCTGACAGTCAATTCCTGAACCAAGTGATCATCATTTGAAAGAACCAGATCTAAGATATTGGCACCCCTTGTTGGCTTATTAAGAAATTAAGTCAAAAAATTATCCTCAAAGCATTCTATAAATTTACAACTTGCTCTATCCCTTCCTATCATATTTTCCCAGTGCACAGAATTTAAATTAAAGTCACCAAGAATAACTGTATCTACTTCCCATCCTTTCCTTATTTCCCTGATCATTAGCTCATCAATACAGTCAGTCTGTCCAAGTGGTCTGTAAAAGGCTCCCAAGTGATTATCCTATTTTTACTGACCCTAATATCTATCCACAGTGACTCAACTTCTTCTTGCTTTATAGAATTATTTAGATTTGAAGAAATGTTATTTCTGATATAAATAATCAACCTAACACCAGTTCTATTTCCTCCTTTGACTAATGTACATATCATGACTCAGTAGTTCAAATTCACTCATGGTGTCATTAAATTGATTTTCATTAACCCATGATTTTATTACACATTATATCTATCTTCATCAATAATATAACTAAATAACTCATCTTTCTTATTTCTAAGACTACGAGCATTGGTATAAAGACAACTCAGCCCTCCTATCTCTAAAGCACCTCTTTTAGAATGTATACCTTCCACTCTATCTCCTTTGCATCTCTTTCCTTTCCCTCCCTCCACCCTGTACTATTATATTTCCCTGACCACTATCAATTATGTTATCTTTTAATACTTTTAAAACCTCATTGATTAGCCAAATTGTTACGTTTTAAATTTGTATGAATTCTTTTAGTAATTCTAATGTAGATTCGGAAATCATTTAAAGGCTTATAATTGAAATGAATACTACTAAGGAATCTGACCCAAATAACATTCATTCTAGATTACTTAAAAAGGTGTAGAAAGTATTGCAGTAGCTTTAGAGAGCATATATACTAGATCACTGTAGTTTGGGGAACTATCTAATGTTCGAAAATGAGCAAATGTGCCATTTTTTAAGAATGGAAGTAAAGATGTAGTTTAATAAATGATGCTCAGTATGAGTTTAGATGTGGTAGGTCATCGTGGTGATCTAAGCTTCATGTAACCTTATATGTATAATTGCCTAATGGGTTACACTACATTATTTTGTTTACTTATAACTAATTGCGCTTGTTAACCTGATTAGAATGGGTGTTTACTGATATTGTTTCTCTTTTATTTTCAGACTTTATTGATGTTTTGCTAGTTGAATAAAGCCTAGAGAAAGGTATTGACGCTTTATTATGATCACCACAATTTATCCAACTAATAATCCCCCCAATATCCATCCAAAGGCTATAATGGTGCTTTAAATAAATAATGGGAGCCCTATCATAGCTTCATAAAAATAAAAACAAGCTGCGTCTGATCTAAAGATGGATAAATTCCTACACGCCTAGATGTATCCACAAACTCACGTACTGCCTCACGAGAATGGAATCGCTGGAATCGTACTTTCTCTGCATTCCTGGAATCCATTGCAAGCCTTAATCCAAACAAGCTGGATACATTGATCAATTTTCTCTCTCCAACTCTGTATGGTTACATTGCAGAGTGTACTACCTATAATTCAGCTACAGATCTTCACAAAGACCTCTATGTCAAGCCCAAAAATGAAGTGTTCACGACACATTCATTGGCTACTCGGAGGCAGCATGAAGGGGAGACAATAAATGAGTATCTAAAAGAGCTTCAGGTGCTCAGCAAGGATTGTAACTTTAAGGCTGCTACTACTTCACAGAATCAGCATTATTACATACGGGATTCTTTCATCAATGGCTTGCTCTCTCATACAATCAGGCAACGGTTGCTTGAAAACAAAAACTTTGGAACTAAGTTGTTGTTGGGTTGCTCTCCAGTCAGTTCTGAATGAACAGACCAGCATTCCTAAGGTAGGGAACAGAGGGACCCGGGCGACCTCAGAGATCACTCGTACGCAGAGGCGGTGTGTGTGAGTGTCTCAGTGTATTGAGTGACGAGCACTCTTCCATTATGTGGTGAATTGTGTGTGCTCCTATATGACACAGTGGGCAGGTGTCTGATACTTCAGGGTGTATCCTCTTTCTGTAAGACAGAAGGGCATTGTGGTGAACTCGGTCTTCTCTACTTAGCTCGGCTTCTGAATCATCCACTTTGGGTGGGATTCTTCCTAGAACGCTGTTTAGACCGAGTCTGTTGATAGAGTGTGTTGCTAGGGTGTTATGTATGTGTGTTGAGTTGCTTGTGCCGCTTGGGGCTGTTAGTATGGTGTCCAGAATGCTCATGTAATATGTGGATGGGGTGTTTCTGATGTTTCGGTGGGTTGGTGCTGTGTGCAATGTGTGAAATAGTTAATGTGAGGTGTCTCTTCTGACCCTATAATAATATTGTGCACCTTTTAGATTCATGTGATCTCTGACCTTTAGTGTTTTAGTTTCTCGATGTAGTTCGTCGATGGGAGTTGTTTTGGTACAACCTGTGGCGGTTCTCAGTGCATCGTTTTGTTGTATTTGCAGCGTATTGTAGTGCGTATCTGAGAGGTTTAGTGTCCAGCTGGTGCTACAGTATTTGGTAGTGGATCGGATGAACTGCTTGTGGATAGTGGTGGTTTTCTCCTTGCTATGTCCAAAGTCCTGACCCGTTATGGCTTTGAGAGCTCTGAGTTTTGATGTGCATCTGAGTTTGATGTCAGCTATGTGGTCCTTGAAGGTCAAACCGTTGTCGTAGGTGACTCCAAAGATTTTCACCTTGTTGGCGTATGGGATGGGTGTGTTGTACAAAGTGACGGGTGTGAGGTTATTATGGTTGTATTCTTGTTTGTAGTTCGTTATGAGAGTGGCTGTGGATTTCTCTGGTGCTACTTTAAGTCTGTTGGTAGTGAGCCATATTTGTAGTGTGTTTAGGTAGTGTTGTGCGTTTGTGGCAGCTGTGTTGTGTTTAGCATGGGTGGATGTGATTGTGATGTCGTCTGCATAGGATAAGATTTTGATGTCTTGAGAGGTGGGTGTTGGGATGTCGTGGAGAAAAAGGTTGAACAGTGTGGGGGATAGGACTGAGCCTTGTGGTACTCCGTCTCTGAAGGGTCGTTCGTATCTGTGATGGAATGCCATTGAAATCTACACGAGCCTTTCTACCAGACAGATAGTTGGCGAGCCATCTTTTGCTGTTGTTATACACGATAATGTTGTAGATTTTGTTTAGAAGTTTATTTCTGGGGGTGGCATCGAAGGCTTTGCTTATGTCTATTGCTATGAGTAGTGTTCTTTTGTGTGGTGCTTTGTGGTTGAAGCCTTCCAGCATGTCTTGCGTCAGTTGTGTGAGTAAGGTGCTTGTTGAGTGTTGTGGTCTAAAGCCATGTTGGGTGGGCGATAATGGGATATGTGGTGTAATTAGGTTTAATATGAGTCGTTCTATTACTTTGAAAGCTGTGTTCAGCAGTTTTATAGGTCTGTATGAGGTAACAAGTGTGGGGTCTTTGTTGGGTTAAAGGATAGTGACAATGATGCCGTGTTTCCATGTGCCTGCGATTTTGCAATATGAGTAGCTGTAATTTGCTATGTCGGTGAGGGCTTGGATCCCTCGTGGACCGAGATGTTTAAGATGGTAATTTGAGATACCATCTGGTTCAGCAGCTGGTGAGTTTTTGAGGTTACAGTTGATATGGTTTGTTTGTCTGTATGTGAAAGGTTTGTGTTTTTTGTCAAGTGGGAAGTGCTTCTTACGTGTTATGATTTTTCTGTCTTCTGGTGTGTGTGGGAGGTGGCTTATGTTGGCGTAGTGGTTGATGAGTATTTTGGCTTGTTGTTTGTGCGAAGGGATTGTGTTGTCACGAGTGATCGCTGCGTGTGATATTGGAGTTTGTGAGTTTGATTTAGTAATGCTTCTGAGTACTTGGAAAACTTTCTTGCTGTTGTCTTTATGATTGAGATTGTTAGCGAAGCTTATCCAGTTTTGTGTCTGCTGTTGCTTCATTTTTGTTCTTATTTGTTCATTGAGTGACTGGACAGTGCAAATAGTTTCTTCTGTATGGGGAAAGGGAGACGAGTGTTTTGCATTGTCTCAGGTTTCTATGAGGCTCTTTGTCTCTAGTGTGAAATTAGGGTTAGGAACTTTGCGGTTGCCTCGTCGAATGTGTTTCTTGCCTGTTTTGGTTATTATGGAGTTGAATTGTGTAGTGATTATTCTGTAGGTTGCTTCTATTATGTTTGTGGTGTCTAGTAAGGCAAAGAGAGTTTCTGTGTCTTCTGTGTAAGCTGACCAATTTGCCTTTTTGTAGTTTATGAAAGTTTTCCTGCCTTTTTGTTTGTGTGTTGTTTTAGTTGTGATGATGATGGGTAAATGGTCTGAGGGTAGTTTTTTGGCTGTACTCCAGAGAGTGTCGATTGTAAGTGCTGGAGAACAGAATGTTATGTCTGGTGAGGAAATATTGCGCCTGGCTTGGTGGGGCATATATGTGTGTGTGTGTGCTGTTAGGTCATTGAGTATGGATAGGTGCCGTAGTTCGTGTTCGATGTGTGTGCCTCTGGTGTTTGTGTTGTTGTTCTCGTACCACGCGGTGCTCTTACCATTGAAGTCACCCCCAATGATAAGATTAGGTATTTATGTGATTTGGTGTAGTGGTGGAAGGTAGCCGCTAGGTAATGTGCTTGTGTCTATTGGGGAGATGTATATGTTGATGAGGTTTATGTGTTTGTTGTATCCTGTACTGACTTTGAAGGATTGTAGCTATATTGTTTTGTCTTGTTGTGGGAGTAGTGCTTTTGTGTTTTTTTGTGGTGTCGATGTAGCTAATGTTTTTATGAATGTACGTGATTAGGCGCCCTCCATCTGATCTTTTCTGTCGTTTCTTATAGCAGTGAAGTTGTCTCCTATGGAGGGGGTGATGCTGTGTCCTTTGAGTTTTGACTCTTGTATCATTGCTATATGTATGGTGCGTTTATTGATGAGGTCAGTTAGTTCATGTATCTTTGAATGTATGCCATCTATGTTTAGTTGTAGTATATTTATATTATTTATGATGGTTGTTTGTATGTTGTTGGCAGTCTGGTTTGGTGGAGGTGGTGGTGTGGGGGGTTGTGTGGTAGAGGTGGAATTCTGGTTATATAGTTAAGGTTTTGTGCGTTGTTTTGGTTTAGAGTTTGGGGAGTTGTTGTGATGGTTGTGTTCTGTGGTTGTAGTTGTTGGTGTGGTGGTGGATTGGGTTGATTGTTGTTGTTTATAGTGGTTGTTGTTGGGGAGTTAGTAGTAGTTTGAGTTGGGTTTGTGCATTTGGGCAATGCCCAAGTGTTTGTATGATGTTTTGTATTGGGTAGTGTTGTGCATCTGATGTGGACCCATTTCTTGCATTGACAACATGGAACTGAGCCTTTATCTTTTTTGTTTGATGTTTTTTGTTGAAAGCAAATCGGGCATATGTATATTTGTCTTGGGCCCGGGTTGCTCTCTATGTCTCCGGCAATTAATAGGAGAAGGAATCTGAGGCGCCGGTACCCAAATTCCCTCACCGAAAAAATCCTGGAGCGACCCCTGAGATCACCCGGGGCGACCAAAGCCAATCCCTGCGAACGCCACCGAGCGCCCCAGCAGAACTTCCGAAGAACCTCCCTTTCCTTTCCCACGGACGCTGTTAATCAAGCCAGGGCACTCGATGTTGCTCAGAAGACCTTAGAGTCTTATACTGTCTCTTGTATAAGTGCTTCTGTGACATCCGAGCCTGCTCGCACCCATGATGGGACCTGTGCTGCTGCCAATTTAAATTATCGCTGCTATTTCTGTACTGGTCCTCGTCACAATCGTGGACAGTGCCCTACAAGAAACGTCACTTGTCATAAGTGTAATCAGCAGAGACATTTTGCTAAGGTGTGCCAGTCTACTACATTTTCTACTTCTGCATCCATTCAGTCTTCTACACTGGCCGTAATCTCTGCTTCTTCCCTTGGACTACTATGGCGAGCTACTTTGTATGTTTTGGTTGGTAATAATGAAGCGACCGCTCTTATCGATCCAGGGAACTATGAGTCTTTCATGTCACATAGCTATGCCATGAAGCACAAGTTGAAGGTTGTTTCAGCGACTCGAAGCGTATCTATGGCCTCTTCATCATTCTCGGCTTCTGTGAAGGGACGCTGCATGGTTGACATCAATTTGAAGGATGAATGATACTACAATACATGGCTTTCTGTGCTGCCATACTTGTGTTGTGATGTCATTCTTGGCCAAGACTTTATGTGCCAGCACTCTAGTGTTACTGTGGACTTTGACGGATCCAAGAAAGATCTAAATACCTCCAACCCTGCCACTTGCAGTGTACTGTCTGCTTTGGTGGATACACCTCGTCTTTTTCAAGTCTTGGTCCTCATTAAAAACCGCTGCAACAAAATCTCGGAGGTTTGGGGATGATGATAAGAAGTTCATAAGGTCTGAAATTAACAAGATGCTACATGATGGTGTTATTGAGGAGTGCACATCTCCATGGAGGGCGCAAGTTCTCGTTGTGTTGAATGAGCGCCACCGAAAGAGATTAGTTGTTGACTATGGACAGACCATTAATAGATTCACTCATTTGGATGCGTATCCGAACCATTCCGGAATGACTATCGTGGAATTCCGGCAGAAGTGTGGAATGTAAAGAAGCAGGAATAACTACTCGGTGAGACCAGAGAATACAACCAGACCGTAAGGAGAGTTTATAAGCTCTACTTGCAAAAGGGGGTGAATCTAGAATCTTTAGTGTGTTTCCCACTAAATTGGAGTAATTTGACAACCTCATAAAGAAGTGGGTCACTCGCAGTCTCACGAGCAATGGCCTCAGCGGTCACTGGAGTATGCTGTAAGAAATCAACAGGGTTTATCCATTTCTCAGGAATGGGAGCGGAACCACCGCACGGAGCAGGAAGACGACTCAAAGCGTCTGCGGTGCCCAAAAGGACTCCAGATTTGTGAATTAAATCAAATTTGTAGTTAAGAAGTATTCACGACCATCGCTGAATACGGCCTGAAGCCAGAGGAGAAATAGCTTTGTTAGCAGAAAACAGCCCCAGAGGTGGTTTATGGTCAGTAATGAGTGCAAATGAATGACCATAGAAATAGAATCTACAAACTGCAAAAACTAAAGCCAGAGCCTCATGCTCGAGCTGGGAATAATTTCTCTTGGCCTGTGTCAAGGTTCGGGATTGACAGTAGACTGGTCTGTCCTGACATCTATTTTCTGGAAGAAAACAGCACCTATGCCATATGAACTACTGTTCGCTGTAACTGTAATAGGAAATGTAGGGTCAAAATTAACTAGAACTTTTGAATTGAGAAGTGTATTTTTGGACTTTTCAAAAGCGGCTTGTTGGGCTGAGCCCCAATGCCATGGAGTGTTGGAGCGTAAAAGACGATTTAACGGCTCCAGAAATGTAGAAGGATTAGACAGAAATTTTCCTATAGAAGTTCAAAAGTCCTAAATAAGCTTGTAATGAAGAAACACCAGTTGGAGTTGGTGCACTTTTTATGGCATCCAACTTTTCCTGAGCTGGATGAATGCCTTCTTGGTTAATAACATAGCCCAAATATGAAATAGATTTTAGACCCCACTGCATTTGTTATGTCTCAGTTTTAGACCAGCATCTTGAAGTCGTGGAGGACTGCGTCAACTCGATTATTGAGTTGTTGAGCACTTGCAACAGTGCTGAGTATATCATCCAAAATGCAAAGTACTCCATCATTTTCCTTAAGAAGTTGATCCATGGCTCTCTGGAAGATTCCAGGAGCAGCAGAAATACCATAACAGAGTCTTTCGTAGCGGAAAAGACCTCAAGGAGTATAAATAGTAGTAATGGCTCGAGATTCTTCGTCTAAAGGCAACTGGGTATAAGCTTGGCTCATATCCAGTTTAATGAACCATCTACCCCTAGCCAATGAGCTAAAAGGTTCCTCTGGTTTAGGCAAAGGGTAAGTATCCACTAAAATATGTTTATTTGTGGAACGATAGTCTCCACAAATGCGTATAGTACCATCAGGTTTGAGTACAGGTACTATAGGTGAAGCCCATCTCGAGTTTGAGACTGGCTCAATGATGTCTTGAGCAAGAAGTAAATCTAAGGCTTGGTCTACCTTAGTGCGGAGTGAGTAAGGCACTGAGCGAGCCTTCATGTATTTTGGTTGAACATCAGTAGAAATATTAATATGGACTTGGAATTTATTAAGAAGACCGATATTTCCTGAAATAAAGACGGGCAACGCGTTGCAATAGATTGTTCGTCCTCTGGAGAACAAGAAGAAATGAAATTTGCGCTACAAATGGCAGCCATGTTTAGATTCATTGCCCGAATCCAATCTTGGCCCACCAGCTGGCGTCCTCGTTCTTTAACAATTGTTAAAGTCAAGGGGTGAGTAGCTGTGGAATTGGGTTCTTGAACATTAATTTCACAGCTACCTACAATACTGAGCGGAGTGCCCACGTGAGATTTCAGAGGACTATTAGCTTTGTGAAGTAATTTAATTTGAAAATGTGTATGCACCAGTGTCGAGCTAAAAAGAAATCTTGGATCCGTTGAGAAGAAGGTCCACTAGTATAGGTACATCACCTGCATTTGAAGTAGTATTTAATATGTAGTCAGAATTTGCACTTGTATTTGTAGTATTAGCAGTAATATTTACATCAGTAGCCGAAAAAAGGGAATTCTGTTTAGACCTTTTCGTATTTGAAGTTGAATTAAAAGGCTTAGAATTGAAATGAGAATTAGAATTTGGCTTCTGCTAGCGTTGCATACACACCGATCGTATGTGACCCACCATGCGACCATTCAAACACTTTGAGTTTCTATGAGGACACACTGAACGCCAATGTGGTTTCCCACATCCTTTGCAGCTGGATTTGGGCTAAGACTGAGAAATTTGTGCATTTGGGTTTTGCCGATGCTGCAAATTAAAATTCTTAGAAGTAGTACTAGGTTGTGTAGAGTTGTAAGATCGACGATAAGTGTTATATGTGGAATTATCCCTACTACCTAACCTTGAAATTGTGGAAGTATTTCCCGTAGTGTGTTTTTTGAAAATGTTTAATTGCCTAGAAGCCGTTTCCTTAGACTTGGCTACTTGTAAGGCCATTGGGAAAGTACAAGATGTATTAGCGAGCAACTCTTCTTGTGTTCGTTTATTGTGTAAGCGTCTAATAAATTGGTCCCTTAGTAGATCTTGTAGCATGTTGCCGAAATCGCATTTGGAGGCTAAGCCTCGGAGGGCAGCTTCATAGTCTGAGATTGATTCACCACTTAGTTGTAGACGCTCAAAGAATTTAAAACGTTCGAAAACAATGTTTGTACGTGTCTTAAAATTATCTTTAAGGGTTTTGATGACATCATTAAAAGTACTGTTTTGGGGCTTGATGGGAGAAAGGAGATCGCAAAGCAGAGACAACATCTCAACACTGATAAGAGTTAATAAAAATAGGCAATTTATCTGGGTCGTTGATTTTATGGATTGTGAAACAAAGATCCATTCATGTTAAATAATTTTCAATTGTTTCTTTATTCTAATCAAAAACACCCAGTGTGTTTTGAATATTTGGTAAACATGTAGATTGGTGGCTCGGCCGAAAAAGTGGATTTTTGTTTGTTTATATTTCGTTCACCCCTGCCTGAATATCCATGCACGTTTGAGTCCTATTTGAAATATACCCTGTTCCATTTTTTTTTTATAAAAATGCCCGAAATTAACCAAACGAAAAATGCTATACTGGGGGGGTTGTGCCCCCAGACTCCCCCCCCCAAATTGATTGAAACAGTATCATTGTCGGGTAGTCTCCCCCATTGTGTTTACCCCCACACAAGCCATCCCCTTGAATTTACTTCCAAAACATGAAACATATTGCAATCTACATATTTACCGAATATTTGTTATATGGGACATTTTGAGAATATTTAAGCAAAGAAATAACTGAAGTATCTAAAATGAACCCTGAACTGAAGAATGACAAAAGAAATTCGGCCAGAATGAGTGCAGAAATGGGATTTTTTTGCACCCAGGTTAGGGGAGATCAAAATAGGCCTAACTTAGTGTAATTTGAGGAAATGTATGGAAGTACAGATCCGTCCTCCCGTGGGAACGACCTCGTTGCCAATATAATGTAGGATAACACCTAATTGTATTAAAATTGAAATGAAAATAGAGGAATTTAGTACTTACTCGATTTGTCATCTGCTAGCCTAAGGTAGCTTGTTTCTCCATAACACAATTAAGGAGAAATAGAAAGTACTGAGGCTTAGATGAATTAATTAGGATTCTTATACCATACATACGGGATTTCACACAAGGTAGATAGTAATTAAATATAGAAGTAGAAATATAGTAAGGAATAAGAGAGTGGGAGCTTTTGGTCACATGTTGATCAGATTGGGTACAGCGTGAAGGCTCGCGCATCTCTCTTCTTCCTCCACGAATTTGGATAATTTGGAATATAGGAAAAAATGTATCTGTAGGAATATATATATATATATATATATATATATATATATATATATATATATATATATATATATATATATATATATATATATATATATATATATATGTGTGTGTGTGTGTGTGTGCATATATACAGTGCCGAATCCTATACAAGTAAACAACCATGTTTAGGCAATATATTACAGGTGCTATAGGTTTACAATTGCGAGTTGAAGAGGCTTTGCACCTTGTAGATATAAAGCTCAAATTGCCAGGCCTATTAAGAACATCAAAACATTCAGCAGCTCTACCACTACACTTTTGCAATTGCATGAACCCAAGTTCCAATGGTGTCACTGCCATAGTCAGGAGAAGACAGGTCACTATTGCAGGCATTACAGAGATAAACGGGGTCATGCTTCTGGGTAGGGTGCGGGGGGGGGGTCTTTTTGTCCTTAGGGCCAGGTCCCATCATGTAGGATAGGGTGGTTAGCCTACCAGCTGTTTGAAGCACTAGGGAAGCAGCAGATGAAAAGCGGGAAGAACCCAAATTGCAGGATAGGTGGGCCCAGTCTTAGCGACAGCAGTCAAGAGGAATCCAATTCCATTCACAAGATGTTCACTTCTATGCTTTTTATCAGAGTCCACTACTTCCATAATATTGGCCATTTGTTAAAAGAATTTTAGCAAAGTACTATTTGTAAGTCTAATTGATTAACATTTGATAAAAGATTATTTTAAACAAAGGGTGAGGATGGGGAATACCGACCGAGGGGGAACACCGACCTAATGCTCTGGTATGATAACTATTTCAAATTGCTCGCCGCCACTCACCACCAACACAGCACCCATCCTCAGTGAACAACACACGAGTAACAGGTTTCTGCAATCACGACACCTGTGTTTACCAGGTAAGAAATTGATTTTTCGGATGTTTTTTGTTATTTTTCACGGTTCTCATATAGTGTCTCACGTCGGTGAATACGGCATGATTGTTTTGAGTTAAGTTTCATTACGATATTTAGCCATATTGACATGTTATCGAGTGAAATGAAGTGCGTCCTTTTTAAGTGGCCACCATGGCATTGTTGTGGAAAAAATGGTGGTGCGGGAGAACATCGACTGCCAACATTTGGGGGAACGCTGATGTGTGAAATTTTGAAAATTTGATATACTTTGAAATACTTGGAAAAACATAACAAAAAGTGACTGATTATGTATTTTAGCCTGAAACTAAATGGTGGTGGTGAACTAGTGCATTTAAAGGAAGTGGAACAGTGTTTTTTCTTGGTGTAAAGTTGAAGGTGATTTTTTGTGAATTATGATGCGATATCAGTGTCATTATGCTATAAGCACATGAAACAACTATTATATAAGTGATTTAGGTTATTAGAATGACTAGGATTAATATTCAATTTGCAATAAAAGTTTTACCACTGGATGTATTCGAGGTATTTCAGTCTGCATACCCACACATCACTACGATTTTTGAATAAAATGATTTAAAATACTAATAAGGGTTTAAATACTGTTAACAATACTGTAATATATAGCTAATTGCTAATCTAAAATACACAAGACTATTAATTCTTAAACTAAAAACAAGAAATTTGTTGTTTTTTTGGGGGGGAGGGTCAACTTGACCTATTCATATGTCTAATGTAATTAACTTTTTCAGATCTAGCCTACTGCCTTCTTGGAAGCCTGATCATTATGCCTCGCAAGTATATCAGGAAAAGTGACAAGCAGCTCAACCGCACCAACCTGGAGGCTGCATTCATGCACCGAGGTTGCAACCAATTGCAGCATCAAAGCAGCGGCTGAGGAATTCAGGGTCAAGAAAACAACTCTTGCGGTAAGTTTTAAAATTCTTTCATCCCATTTAGGCTACATCAAAGGTCTACAATTCACTTCCTCAGTCTGTGTTTCCAGACTCGTTTAACATTTCCTCTTTTAAGAGGCAAGTCTACCAGCATTTTCGAACCATATTTCATTTTTTTTACTTTATTTTGTAGCCTAGATTTATATATTTTATCTTTTTTATCTTTTTACGAATTGCTTTCTAAGTCCTAATTCATTTCTTTTGTTACAGGATGCCTTCAATCGGACCAAGAAGTTGTCTGACGGGGTCACTTATGTGCCTGTGCAGCCCGATACATTAATAGGGTTTTCACCCCACAACAGGAGCTGCACATAGTGGAATATACCATCCAAGCTGCCAAGATGTTCTATGGCCTGCCCATGAACGAGGTGTGAAGGAATGGTATACCAGTATGCCAAAGCTTGTAGGAGCTAGACAATCCCTGATGCCTGGGAGAAGGACAGAATGGCAACGCGAGACTGGTACTACTCGTTCATGAACTGTCATCCAAACCTTGTGTTGAATGTTCTGGAAGGCATGTCAATTGCCAGGATCGTAGCCTTTAACAAAGTTAATGTGGAAACCTTCTTTAAGGCTTACACATTAGCTATGGAGAAGTACGAATTCACTCCGGACCGGATATACAATTTGGATGAGAGTTCTTTGTCCACAATTATGAATCCTGTTAAGGTTGTGTGTGCGAGGGGTCAGCCAGTAGCCACGCAGGTAACTCGGGAAAGAGGGGACACCATGACGTTTGTTGGTATTATAAATGCTGTGAGGCAGTTCATCCCTCCAGTGTTTATAATTTCCAGATGCAGGTGGAACCCAGCTTTCATGAGGAACACAATCTTCGGTTCCAGAGGCATATTACATTCTAATGGCTGGATAAATAGTGAATGTTTCATGCAGAAACTTCAGCATCTTCATGAGAATTCTAGTTCTTCTGTAGAGAATAAGATTCTTCTTATCATGGACAATGCTGAATGTCACATGAACATTCATGTTGTGGAGGTTGCGATCAAACATGGTATCATGATTGTTACCTTGTCTCTGCATACGACAGACAAACTTCAGCCATTGGATGTGAGTGTGTTTGGTCCCTTGGGGTCATTTCTGCATGGCCTACTGAATGACTACACTCTCATGCACCCTAAAGAGCACGTAATAGTGCCACAGTTGCCAGAGTTTGCCTCTGAGACTTGGACTAAGGCCAGTACCCCCTCCAACATTCTCGGTGGTTTCAGGTCGACTGGTATCTGGCCTATCGATCTTAAAATCTTCCCAGATGATGCTTTTGTCGGAGCACAGGTAACAGAGCGACCGACATCACCTGTGAATTTTGCAGTAGAAGTTACTCCAACTTCTGATGCAGAGGAATGACTAGCTGACGGCTATAACTCATAAGTAGACCTTCCTGATCCGTTTCCCATGCATTAGATGATAACTTGTCCCCTGCTGATGTGATGGTGGAACTCTAGCACCTCCAGTGACCCTGCCACCCCAGGCCCTAGCACTACTGACCCTGCCATCCTGAACCCTAGCACTGCTGACTCTGCCATCCTGTGCACTAGCACTGCTGACCCTGCCACCCCAGGCCCAGGCAGCTCAAACCTTGCTTTCCCAGAGAGTGTCAGGCCGTTCCCCAAGGCTGTTCCTCGTCCTTATGGAAAGGGATGTAAGAGGGTATGGGCCTGCATTCTGACTGAGAATGAGGAGGCCATAAAAGATCTGAGGAGGAAGATAGAGGAGAAAAAGTGTGCAAGGCGCAGGAAGTCTGTCTCTGTAGAGCAAGATAGTGAAGAAGAAGACATTGATGATGTTCCTATGCAGCTCGATGACTCCACAGAGTAATCAGATGAGGTGGAGGGCGAGGACAATTGGACAGAATTGTCACACCCTTTTGCTGAGAAGGTACCAGAGGTGAGGGGCTTTATATTTTTGCAGCCAAAATTGATCAATTATCATAATTCATTATCAGGACTATCCTAATCTGGCATATATATTTATTTTTTGTTTTGTTTTATCTCCGTTTTCAATTCTATTTCAGGTGGGGGACTTTGTTCTTGTTGAGCTGAAGCTCCTGGAAGAGGGAAGGAATATGGGCACATTGGTGTGCTATGTTGCCCAGGTCTTGGCCATCATGGAGGATGTGAAGTTTAAATCTTTCTTTCCTCCGCATGAAGTCAGCTTTCTCCAAGGACACCTTTACCTTTCCTACCATGTTGAATGAAGCGTCTGTCAAGCCAGGACAGTGTAAGGGTGCCACTAAGAGGCAGGCTGACTTGGTTAAGGTGTACCTCCCTCTGATAGCCTTCAACATGTACTTCTGAGCCTGTAGTAGTCTACAGGCTAAGGTATTTATTTCTATATATTTTATGTCTTGAATTCCATGTATTTGTATGTAATTAGGCTATAAGTTGCTCAAATATACTTTAAGGTGTCTTAACTTCCTTCTCTGGTTGAAATAGTTGTCAATAATTCATAAAATTTCATGAAAATTCCAAAAGTGATTTTTGTCTGCTAGAGTTAATTTTGTTTTGTCAAATAAATGTTAATTTTTTATGTGGTTATCTTTCATTTCATCACTTAGTAATGATAGGGGTGGGTAGGGTTATCATAAATGTTGATTTCAGGAAAAAAAACAATGTATTTTGGTTTATGAGCTTCAAAAATAAGGATCAATGTCCCCCCACACCCTGGCAGTAGGGAAACACCGACCGAGGTCCCCTTAAATTTTGAAGTGCCCAAAATGACACTTATTTTCTGAGTTGAGGATTTATGAGTATATCATAGGTGGAGCATGTTGTGAATTTTGTTTTGGGTACAGTTTGTATTCACTCAGGTACAAAATGGATTTTTATGTAGGTTTTTCTACTAATAGGTCAGTGTTTCCCTAGCCCACCCTACAATAGGACCATTATTATTCCTAGTTTATGTAAATGATCTCTGTGTATAATGAAAATAGTAAACTGTCAATTTTCACCAATGACACAAAATTGACAACCTTAAAAAGTATAAATGTTATTTTCATGGGACAACATAATAGAGAATTTAGCTATGAAATTGATGGACATTGCCCGTTAACATTCAAATGGTTACATTAAATTCTAATGGTACAAGGAGTTTGTTTTGTGTCCGTGATTTTACAGTGAATCTTGTTGTCTCCATGCCTTGAGTGTGAGTGGAACAAAAGTGCTGCTAACATGCTCTTATGGGTGTGGGAGCATAAAGAGTTTGTTGGAGAACCGAGGTGGACAGGATCTGCAAGAGGAGGCAGAATTCTATAAAGCAAGGAGAATATGAGTCACTGTGGATAGATATTAAGGTCAGTAAAAATAGGATAATCCTTGGGATCCATTTACAGACCACTCGGACAGACTGATTGTATTAATGAGCTAATGATCAGGGAAATACTAGTAATTCATCTGGCCCAGACAACATTCATTCTAGGTTGCTCAAAGAAGGTGTAGATAGTATTGCAGTAGCTCTTGAGAAGCTATATACTAGATCACTAGAGTTTGGAGAAATACCTAGTGATTGGAAATTAGCGAATCTAGCGCCAATTGTTAAAAAGGAAACTAAATAGGAACCAAATAACTTTAGACTGGTAAGCTTAACTTGTATAGTTTGAAAGATTCTTGAGAAGATAGTTAATTAAGAAGTGAATTTCTGACCATCTTGGGAGTGGTAGGTTAATAAATGATGCTCAGCATGGGTTTGGAAGAGGTAGATCGTATTTAACAAATTTACTGAATTTTATGAATTATATGTAACTTAACAATTAGATAGTGTCATTGGGACTTGTATAGTTTGAAAGATTCTTGAGAAGATAGTTAATTAAGAAGTGAATTTCTGACCATCTTGGGAGTGGTAGGTTAATAAATGATGCTCAGCATGGGTTTGGAAGATGTAGATCGTATTTAACAAATTTACTGAATTTTATGAATTATATGTAACTTAACAATTAGATAGTGTCATTGGGTCTTTGTAGGCGGAAAACTAGTTACTGATAGTGGTCAGAGACATAAAAGAGTACAGGGTGGGGCAGGGAAAGGAAAGAGATGCAAAGGGGATACAGTGGAAGGTATACATTCTAAAAGAGGTGCTTCAGGAGGGCTGAGTTGTCTTTATACCAATGCTCATAGTCTTAGAAATAAGAAAGATGAGTTATTTAGTTATATTATTGATGAAAATATAGATATAATATGTGTAATAGAATCATGGGTTAATAAAAATCAATTTAATGACACCATGAGTGAATTTGAACTACTGAGTCATGATATGTACATTAGTCAAAGGAGAAATAGACCTGGTGGTAGGTTGATTATTTATATCAGAAATAACATTTCTTCAAATCTAAATAATTCTATAAAGCAAGAAGAAGTTGAGTCACTGTGGATAGATATTAGGGTCAGTAAAAATAGGATAATCACTTGGGAGCCTTTTACAGACCACCTGGACAGACTGACTGTATTGATGAGCTAATGATCAGTTAAAAAGGGAAAGGATGGGAAGTAGATACAGTTATTCTTGGTGACTTTAATTTAAACTCTGTCGACTGGAAATTATGATAGGAAGGGATCGAGCAAGTTGTAAATTTATAGAATGCTTTGAGGATAATTTTTTGACTTAATTTGTTAATAAGCCAACAAGGGATGCCAATATCTTAGATCTGGTTCTTTCAAATGATGATCAATTGGTTCAGGAATTGACTGTCAAGGAAGCATTGGGAAATAGTGATCATCAGATGGTTCGTTTTAACTTGGGAATAGTGAAAGGTACAACATCAACAAACTCCAAATTTTTATAGGTCTGATTACGATAAATTATGCAACTTGCTAAATCAGATTAGGTGGGATATCGAATTCAGGGGAAGGAATATTTATGAGATGTGGGACACTTTTAATACTATATTAAACATTGTCCGGGAGTAGTGTATTCCAATGAAGGCTATTAGGAAGAAATGTAGGAAGCTGTTGTGGTGGAATCAGGAGATAGCTAGGAAAACTTCTGAGAAGAAAAGGGCATACCAGAGATTACAGAGCAAAGTACTTTAATTGATGATAATTCTAGGTTAAGGGAAGTAGGGTTGAATACCATTAATATGAACAGTGATATAATCAAAATGCTTATATTTAACTTAAATACTAGTAATTCATCTGGTCCAGACAACATTCATTCTAGGTTACTCAAAGAATGTCTAGATAGTATTGCAGTAGCTCTTAAAAGGATATTTACTAGATCACTAGAGTTTGAAGAAATCCCTAATAATTGGAAATTAGCGAATGTAGTGCCAATTTTTAAAAAAAGGAAGTAAAGAGGACCTTAATAACTAGATTAGTAAGCTTAACTTCTATAGTTTGTAAAATTCTTGAGAAGAGAGTTAAGAAGGAAATTTCCGACCATGCTCAGCATGGGTTTTGAAGAGGTAACAACAAGGAAAGAAGGTACCCTAGGAGACCTTACGGTCCATTCAAATAGGGTACCATTGGACTTGCAATCGAGCGGGCACAAGGCTGCTCAATTGTTTTGCGTCCCTAAACGGCCACTTTTCAAGACCTTGTCTAGTCTTGACTTGAACTGGTCAACAGATTCACTGTTGACAACTTCCACTGGAAGTGCGTTCCACTTACCGCAGATACTGTAGGTGAGAAAATTTCCACACATATTGCGGTTGTAATGCTTCAGTTCAAGTTTGAAGCCGTGATTGCGCATTCTGTTCTCACTCAGTGTGAAAATATCCCGGTAGTCAACATTGTCGAACCCTCGAAGTATTTTGAAAACTTCGATGAGCTGACCACGCAGTCTACGGGTTTCCAGCGAGAACAGATCTAATTCCCTTAGTAGATCGTGTTTGTCAAATTTACTGGATTTTATGGATTATGTAACTAAACAATTAGATTAGTGAGAGAATGATGATGTAATTTACTTAGATTTTAGCAAAGCTTTTGTTATGGTTCCACATAGGAGACAAGTTCACAAATTAAAAATGCTTGGGATATGTGGTAAAGTTTTGAATTGGATAACTGAATGGCTGAAAGACAGGAAACAGAGAGTTGTGCTGAATGGGGTGAGGTAGCTTTAAAGTGCACAGGTACTTAAATAAGTTATTAGCATGGGCTCAGAAGTGGCAGATGAATTTTATCCTTAAAGAATAAAAAGTTCTATACATGGGAAGGTATAATAGGGAATTTAGCTATGAAATGGAGGGACATTAGCTGAATTCATTTGAGGATGATAAGGTCTTAGGCGTAGTAGTAGATAGGTCACTGAAGTTTTCAAAAGAGTGTATTGAGGCAAAATATATAGCAAATAGGTTGCTAAGATACATTTAGTGGAATGTTAGCTACAAGACTAAAGAGGTTATCCTTAAACTCACTCTACAACCCATATGTCAGGCCACATTTAGAGTCCTGTATACAAGTATGGTCACCACATTTTAGACATGACATCAACCTGCTTGAGTCAGTACGAAGGAGGGCAACAAAAATAATACCTTCCCTGAAGCACCTTGAATATGAAGATAGACTGAGGGTATTAAATATGTTCTCATTTGAAAGAATATATGTGAGGGTAGATATGATTAAGCTGTTTAAAATCTGTTCTGGGATTTTACCAGGTTATTTGAGTTGGAAGGTAGTAATTGGACTAGGGGTCACCACTTAAAAATTAAGAAACAGAAGTGCAGGTTAGATGTTAGAAAATATTTTTTCGCCAATAGAGTGGTAGATTACTGTAATAGTTTGCTGTCTGCGATAATAGGCATTCCAAACTTGAGTGTTTTCAAATGCCAATTGGATGATTAAATGGTGAGGGAGAGTTAACTTTTTGGGTGGGGGGGTATTCTAGACTCACTCCACCAAATACCTTTTTTTTATTATTTTATATTATGATTGATTTTGATGGGTCTTGATGATGATGCCTTTTGTTTTTGACACATTCCTGTGGACGGTTCTAATTGTATTTTGTAGATGCATGATCTGACACAATCCTCTTGATTGTTTAAATTGTATATTGTAGATATCATGGTCTGACACACTCCTATGGATACTTTTTGTTGGTGGTTTTGACAGATGCAGATGACCTTTGATAAGTCCTTGTGGCTTTTGTCATCCATGAAATTATGTTATGTTATGAGAGTGACTGCAAAAAGAAGCAAAGGGATATGTTGAGGTCAGAGGAGGAGGCATTATAGCTAACCAGAAAAAGTGAGGAGACCCAGGATCATTAGGGAGGTTAGTTTGAGAAAGTAGATTTAAACTGAGTTCAATTAACTTCTTATGCTCTCATTTCTCCATTTTTGTATTCTCTTTAATTACTAATATGCATTCCCTGCAAAATGTTTGACCCTCCATATTGAAAATACATGACTTCATAGTCCTGAAATTAATCCCATTTCAGACACAGGTTGACTGATAGTTTTCTAATGACAACTGCTAACTTAACATAAGTGAATCTATGAGTAATGGATTGCTCAATAAGTGTTTGTTTAGACAATGGATTAGGTGTATTGTGTTGTTGCTTTGCCCTACTACTTATATTAGAAGTATTTTGTGTTTAGCGACTCTGTTTCATCCATTTTTAACTAATTATGACTTGTAGCTGCATGGTGATGGAGTAAGTGGCCAGAATTTTGATGTGTAGGGAGGAGAAAAACCTTTACATAAATTGATTGTTGTATTAAGTAAACTTCTTGCTCCTTATTGTATTTTTGCATAAATGGTACTACAATTTATGTTCTTTTTTTATGGATAGCCATAAAAGAACACAAAAGCTAGACAACCTTCCATGCTGAGAGGTGAGGAAGAACTCACAATCAACAGCATCAGAATTGAAAAATAATCATCCTGTGTTTCTAACTGAAAGACATCACTACCCACACTATCCACCATCTCCTTCAGAAAGATCTTACCTTGCCTGTTTGCTGGCTACCAAAGAAACTCCTTTCCAAAGAGGGCATAAAGAACAATCATGTGCTTTCACTAAGAAATATGCACATTAGGCTGGCAGAAGGGTAACTGGTTACAACATTCCAGCATATCCAGAGTCACACATAGGCAGTGCAGTGTCATCCCTCAGTCAACGGGTAGTACCTAAAATGCACAGTAAGCACAGTCAAACACCTTGAATCTGTGATGGTGTGGGGCATCTTTAGTGCATTGGTCGGGAGTAAGGGTGTTGTACTTGAGAATGATAAGATAAATGCTAACTGCTACATCACTGTACTTCACTATTTGCTGCATTCTTAGGAAAGTCATGTCTCCATCACTTACATAAAGGTGCCCTGGCACAATGTTAAAAGATTACCAAGTGGCTTGCTACATTTCTTTCTCATAATCATCGAGATACACTGCTCCTATAATATTTTAAAAGTATTCCACATCTCACACATATTCTCACCACTGAATCCCTACATCTCAATTAACCTCATTCGGGAAGTTTCAGAGAATTTCCTAACCAACTCTAGCAAATTTTCCAACTTTAGTCATGCCTATATTCAACTTTTTCTATTCTCAAGTTAAAATAAACCACTTTCTTACCGCTTTCCCATCAGTCAATAGTTGAGCCAAATTATTATTTTGAAACTACTAAATCTAATATATTGGCAACCTTTCTTGGCCCATTTAGGAATTAATAATAAAAAATATTTTTAAAATATCCAATATACTTACCTAAACTATTTTTTCCTATCATATTTCCCCAGTCCAAAGAGCTGGAATTAGAATCACCAAGAATAACTATCTGCTTCATATCCTGTACTTATTGCCTCTATTATGAGAACATCAATATCCTTAGTCTGTCAAGGTGGTCTGGAAAATAGTATTATATTTCAACTCACCCATATATAATTTATATTTGAAGCAATACTATTTCTTATATAAATAATTATCCCATTAATAGTGTTACTCATCTTTCACAAAACCACTTATAACCTTTTAGGTCAACTTAAAAATATTAAATTTAATTACCCATGATTCTTTTACACCTACTATATCTAGATCTTCTTCAATGATATAACTGAATAACTCATCCTTGCTATTTATAAGACTATGATCATTGGTATAGAGAAGACCCACCCATACCAGGAGAACTTATCATTGTACATCTATGCCACTCTTCTCTGACCCAGACTACATAACCTGACTTTTGACTACCTTAAATAAACTGGTAAGTCATTGGTATCTTGTAAATTACTAGTGTAGCCAAAAATATCCTGAGGCAAGTGGATATATATAATACTACTATCTACATTACTCTCTTTCTTGGAGAAATAGTTCCTTTAACCTAAACAGGTAACTCTACTATCTTACAAAGCCATTTAGTTCATACATTGAACTCATCTTCAGGTCACCCTACTTTATTGCAGCTACTGAGTTCACCTGAATTTGAACTCCATGTATAAAATTAACATGCCTAATGGCTGCTTAACTCTCACTGGAGGGGGTCTGTTCCATCATTAGGCTATATGGGCCTTGGGTAATTACACATTAAGTTTGTTTCACATGTGACTCTGCACTAACTGATGGTTGTACGAGACTCATTTTTCTCTCTCCCCAACTTTATTTTAGATGACATCAAAGCTAACTAAATATATTGAAGCTTCTGAAGTATCTGGTATATGAAAGAACTGTATCTACCAGAAACCTTAACTCACTATATAAAACATCCAGATAGAACTCTTTAAACAAACAGGAGATAATCATGAATAGTGAAAAGAATTTATTGAATGATGAAATGTTGGATAATAAAAGGGTAAGTTACTTGAGATCTTTCAGGTATTTTGTGTTATTATGCAATGCTGATTATCCATTGCTCAGTTTTATGAGTTTAGTTATCCTTATTGTGAAATGTGGTTTTCTCTTTAGTATTACTCTTTGTTCTGCTATCAATTGACTCAGCCAATTGCATTAAATGATGCAAATGAATAATGAACAAGGAAAACTTGAATGGCTAATACCCAATTTATTTTTATTGATGCGTCATTTTTATTTTCTGATGGTGCAAAAGAGAATTAGAAATGTTGATGTGGATCACTCAAGCAGGTACCCTGTTCAGCTTGGTGCACTTGGTACCTGGAGCAGTTGCCTTGTGCCCAGCCTAGGTACAAATAGAGAAGGCTCTATCCAATCAGTTGACTTGAAGCTGGTTTGCTTCCTCTTGCTCTCTTTAAGTGTTTTTTTTTACTATCCCTTCAATCCTCTCTACTACAACTGAAACCTGGAGGACCAGTATTTCCTACTGGTTTGAGTACCTGTTGGTCTGCTACTGCCTATACTGTTTCATGTGGTTTCCAGACGAACTGCATATCTTTGTCGCCAGACTGAAAATAAGGAAGAACCCATCACTTGGTTGACTTGAACTTTTTGATGAGAATGGGTGAAGCTGCAAGAAGATGGATGGTGTAGCTCGGTTCAAAACCCCCTGCTACCCCTGACACCTGCCTCAATCTCTCACTGTGCTCCCTGAATGTAGATCGAGATTTTGGGTGGTAGGTGGTCAATGACCTTCATGGTAGTGAGAGCACTTTCCTTGTGCTTGATTTGTTTTTATTTGGGGGTTTTATTTTTTATTTTTAATGTAGCTTAGATTAAATTGGAAATCTAATTGTGTTGACCTATGCCAACATTATGGAATGTGGATCAGGCAAAAGGATGTGTGATTTACACCTGGTATGATATCTTCATTTTTCTATTTGCTATAAATATCTCCTTTCAGACAGTGGCAATGCACCTAAGTGAATAGGAGGTATACTTTTAATTCTACATACATTACTCTGCAGCCAACTTCAAACGGGGTACTTCTGCCATGCCATTACATGATTGCTGATTCTCTTTATCTTCCTAGGTGATCTGAAATGGTAACTGCATGAATATTCCCATGGGTCAGGTCCTTCCTGACCTGGTCAATGACATGGATATAGGTGTGCTAAATGTGGATGAATTTACACATCATTGCCTGAGAAGTGCTGTTATTTCCTTCCTTGACCTGTCCCTGTGCCATCCAGATGCACAGTCTCATTTTGGATATGATGATAATTTTCTTGTCTACTGCTGCCTTAGAAAATACCTCAGTGGTGCTTGGAGTGACAGTGCCATCTTCATTTCAATAAATAATTGATTTATCTTTTTCCAGTCAGGGCATTTAGGTTTGTTGAGTTCCCTAACCACTTCATTGCTGTAGGCTGAACTACTCTTCCTATAATGTGTAAGCTGTATTGTATGCTGTCTGCTTCCTTGAGAATCAGCTAGATGAGATGACTTCAGGCAGAAGTGATACAGCATGCAGTATAAGCACTGCCAGACAGTTTCATCATCTGTAAATTTTGTGAGCTATGGCTAGGTTCTGGTATGTCTCCAAGCACACCCTCTTCTCTTCAATTGTGGGCATATATGTCTTCACTTGCTGACATGTGAGAAAGAGTTTAAATGATTCAGGGCAAGTGCTCTCAAGACCCTTCTCCAAGAGAATGTGTCTACAATCTCGGACCCTGCATCCATGTCAGAATGTTATGGGGGAACTTTCTTCACATGCTTTAGCTGAATGCTGCTGCTCCACCAGGATACAATGCCCATTTTGATCTCACTGAAGGGAGTCCTCTTTGCCTGACAGGGCAGGAAGAATGCATCCCACAGAAAAATTCCTTAATCTCACTCTCTTTGCTGTTAGCATCAACGGTATCATCTCATTGGTGTTTGATGATGTTCTCACTCTGCTCCCTCTGGATGACCTTTTGATCTGCCTTGGTGTAGCCCAGATGCTAACTTTGTAGTATTGGTTCAAATCCGCATTGAACTGCATCTCTTACTATGCCCAAGTGCACAGGTTTGTTTTCTTTGTTCAAGACTAAAGTAGTGCACTTTTGTTGTAACCCACAGTTTCACCCTACCCAGACTTGTTACGTGGTCCTGTGTTTTACCAATGCCTAACCTGCTAGGCCCATATTTGCAGACTTAGTGTCTTTTGTACCCGTGCCATAGACATTCTTTGTTCTATGAGATTTAGCACTGGGGGCTCTGATAGAGCTCCCACCCTGCTTTTACTTGGATGCTAGTTTAATGCATCCATAGCTGACCATGAATTTGTGGAAGATTGATGTGTTTCAGTCC
Organism: Ceratothoa steindachneri; assembly: GCA_963969495.1. NCBI lineage: Eukaryota > Metazoa > Arthropoda > Malacostraca > Isopoda > Cymothoidae > Ceratothoa > Ceratothoa steindachneri. The sequence goes on along the minus strand of OZ018333.1, from coordinate 2,614,459 downwards.
ACCAATCTCTGCCTGGTGCCATCCACACACCCCCTATTTGAAGCTAGCCTTTTGACACCAGAAATGGCCCTTAGCCTGCCTCTTGCACAATATATTATGTTTTTGTATGCACAAGCCTGGCATTGTTCTCAGTCGACAACAGTTCTCATTGCATCTGCGGCTACAGCGACTTATGCCTAAGTCGGCAGTCGCCAGATAGCCCCTTAAATATAAAAAAAAATGCATCTGCAGCTCATCTTGATGTTTCCTATGCCAATGAGACTGCACTCATACTCTCAACTTTTAGGTTTTAGTGCTATGAAACTTCTTTAAGAACTTCTAGTTGTTATGCTAGTTGTGTGTTTGTTTCTGTCTGGATGCCACCCTGGAGGTTAGCATCTTTGATGATTTGTTGCCATACCTCTCTTTGCACATCAACTGGGTTAGTGTATACAACCTTTTGGACCACACTTTGTTTCATGCTGGATTTGTTGCTAGTCTACACAGACAGCTCCAAGTCTGACAAGGGAGTTAACATCCATTCAGTTTCCCTTTGGGGCTTGAAGTCAGCAGGACACTACTATGCCCTGTATCTGTCTTCCTGGTTAATCTGGTTGCAAAACCAGTTCAGCATTGTTGCCCGGTTCAGAGACTCACGAAGTGCCATGGGTGCTCTTGTGCCATTTCAATTTCTGAACACTATAGTTTGCATTATCTATGGCACCACAGTCACTGTGGGCCTGGTAGATTTTAGGTTCTTGGATATGTAGGGATTGCAGGGAATGAGAGCTCCAGAGAGTCTGTGAGGACTCAATTACTAATCAGCATTTCTCTATAGTGACTATAAGGCAGGAATCAGGTAAGCCCTCCTGGCAAAGAAGATGGGATATGGCTGAGAGGAACCTAAAGTTAAGTGCCATTATAGTTTACAGTTCCTGAAGATGTGCCTTCAATGCTTCATCAGCTTCAGGTCTTTTTTTTGTTGTCTTCAAACTGGAAAAGTTTTGTGGTGCACCACCATTTGATGGAGCGCTCCTCCCTACTTTACTGTGACAACCCTGTTGTCTAACAGTGTGTTTGGCACAATCTTGTTAAATGATCCAATCTGGGTCATCTTCCCACACTTTACCTATCTGAGTACCAGGATGTGTATGGTCGCTACCACTGAATTTTTCATAGAAAATTGTGGTCCTTCTGGATGATGCTGTCCTCCTCCATTTTATATGACTCTTTTGTTTTGGTTGCAAGCTCTGCACTGAAGGAAGCCAGATATCACCCAGTACAAGAGCGCACTTCATTTTTTCTTACTGGTGTTTCTTTTATTGCTTGATTTGGTTGTATTTTTTGTACTTATATATATATATATATATATATATATATATATATATATATATATACAAAAGGGGAGAACAAATTACTTAATCAAAGTATCAAAGTAATTAAATGAATTATGTCGATTTATGATATGACAGAGAACAACATCAAAGTTAATTCGAACGAAGGGGTATGAAGGGGACACCATATTCCTCCCAAAATCATAATAACCTACGGCGCCGTTTTTGAGATACAGGGGGTTCTTTCTGACCCCCCTTTCCCCCTTGAAACCTGATAAATGGCTATAGAATTACTAAATATTAAGCATTTGAATTCAATTCACAGGCATAAGATGCACAAATGAATTAGTTATCATTTGAGATCAGTTTTCTTTAGTTTCATCACAATTTGCGTTAATGGTGAACTACAACATATATTTTTCGGACAAGGTCAACTATAGGTTTTGTTCTCAGTTGGAAAAGGGGGTGTTAGGTGAATAGTAGTGGTGTTCTGAATGCCCTGGAATTTAGTCCAATCTATATTCCAATGATCCTAAAAATATTACCGAGTTCTCATGCGCCATTTTTTTTTAGTAAATATTTAAAATCACATGTATAATTTTGCGTTCTGTTCACAAATCAACTTTTCATGTCTATGGATATTTTCCACGAATTTATACAATTTTGCATTTATCACAATTTTCACTATGTTCTAGTCATGTTGCTAGAACAAAATATATACTATAAAAAGTGCATAAAATTTGCAATAAAATGATATAGAAATCAATGGCGTATTTTTTTTCAAAATCAACTTTAAATATCTAAGAAAATTTTTCCACGAATGTATACAATTTTGCATTATCTTAATTTTCACAATGTTCTATTCAAGTTGCTAAAAAAAAATATACTATAAAAACCACAAAATTTGCAATAAAATAAAATACAAAACCCAAAAATGCGAACTTTGAACGAAAGAATTTGAAAAGTGACTAATGAAAAAAATGACAATTTAGCGGGAAATCGAATCAAAAGGTGAATGCAAGTGACGATTAATGAGGTAATCAGGGATGACAATACAGGATTGCTTTACCTCCAACGCGGGCGAATAAGAGTTGGGGGGGGGAGAGAACGGCGCAGGTCTTCAAGAAGATACTTAGGGGAGTCCTGACGAGGAGGGCTCGAAGGTGGGGTTTGATTACCTCGTGATGAAGAATGAGATTTTCTCTGCTCCAGAGAGACGTAATCTCAACTCGAAACGATTCTGCAGATCGGCAGGGAGTCTCAGTCTCTAAAGAACGGGAATCTTGAAGGGGTGGGGAAGATGAGAGGGCCGCACAACTCTCCAGGAAGAAGGGTCCTCGATAGCTTTCCTCTGAACAGGTGCCAAAGCTTAATGAAGGTAGATCTGCTGGAGAGATCTTCGACGAGGTACGACTCGAACACGGGCTACAGGGTTTCACGGGAAACAGACAGGCAGGCTAAACAGAGGGAATGGCAGCCTTTCAATCTCCTCGAGAAATGGCAAGCTTCGGGTTAAATAACCTTGTGAATGGTCTGATAGATAGCCTCAGGGCCTGGCCCTCCCTAGAGGATTCTCGGTGCTAGTATAACAAACGCACTTCGTGATAAAGAGTCGGTCCACACGGTGAAACATGCCTCATGATATGGGGGTAGGGTTAATGTGGCTGCCCTCGCGGGGGAATTGGCAGGCCTGGGAAGCATGGGGTAGAGCTAACATGGCGGCGCACAGCGTTATCGCAGGAAAGGAAGGGGAAAGAGACGGGTGGCGTCGGAAAGCAAATACAACTGCGCGGGGCTGATTCCATCTTGAACTTTTCAAACTTCTCACGCTAGGCGAACGTAGTTTAAAACGAAGGAGCTGAAAAGCGGTATTTCCGAGGGGCGCTGGTGCTTTGAGGGCATGTCCTCACATAAAACATTAACTCATTTCTAATAAAAAAAAAGTCAACGTTCATCATAGACTTTTTTGTAACCCTGTATTTCTTTTATATGCCAACATTTGTTTAAATTTTAACTTAATTCTCTTTCTTCCCTACAGAGTGCTATCTTCACTGGGGAGAGTTCATGGACCTATTGGCACTGTTGAACAGTGCCGTGAATATTTTCCTCTACTACACCATGTCACATCAATTTATAATTGCAATTAAACATACATTCTGGAGATCACCGCAACACAACTTTCCTCCTAGAGTTCCCGGCATAACCGTCTCCACACAACTATAAATTCTAGATTAACTGGTGGAATATTTTCGCTATGTATTGAGTTCATATCACTGCCTCTAGAAAGTTTTCTGTACAAAAACTTGCAAAAGACGACGTACAGACGTCCAGCGGAGAAAACGCTTATAATACAATTTATTTATTTAAAAATTGGTCTTTTTTAAGAAAATTACTATAATGATCACCAAATGTTCGGAAGGATGTAAAAAAAACTCCTTGGGTGGCGCAGGTGTTTATTTATTAATTCATATTCGGTAAATCCATGGTTTCTTAGCACACTCCAGCCTAAAGCTTACCTTCCCGCTGCCATTAGCATGGACTCATTCACCTCAGGAGAATGATGGCCTTGTTTCAGCGGTGTACCAATTAGGAAGCAGAAAACGTCCAGAGAAAGATTTTTTAGACAATACCCCCCTCCCCCCTGATCAAGCAAATTAGATCGTTGGTACTAAAGAAATTACTGATATTCATATTGTTTATTAAGATTTTTCGAAAGTTAACTAGTGAAAGGACTTGAGGCTTCCTAGTTTAGGGATCATAAATCATTAGGTCAAGTGATGACTACAGTGATTTGATTGGAAAAAGTCATTGCAACTTGCACAGTTAAATAAATAAACAACTAAAGTTCTGATCAACACTGGAATGGAATCTGTGGAGCAAAGTAATAGTACAAGTTTGAAAGGGTGGCATTAATGATTAGATTACCTTGAAACAAATGCATTTAAAGAATTAATGGTCTTTATTGAACTAGAGAGTGAGATGGTCCAAAATGGATCATGCTATGGAGGTGATGGCAGCCATGACTTAGGAGTAAAATCATGGTTCAGAAATTTAGATTTCAGTTTATCAAAACATATCTTAAGGATAAAAATTATAGTTAAAAATGCTTCAATTACTCATGACAATATTTTTTGTATCTTTTTAAAATTTATTTAATATATGTAGGAATTATAGGACTAAACTGTAATTTTCCATATACTACATAAGTTACTGAAAATATTAAAGAATTGTCCTGTATTAAAAAATACATTACTATAAACGATGCCTTAATTTTCTATACAGTGTTACTGTAATCTCTACACTTATATGCTGTATTAATGTACAATAAAATTCATTGTTGTAATGTGTGGCTGTCACATCCTATGCTCCATGGACCTTCATATATATGTAGGTATATCATCCTATATGATTTTACTGTAAGAATTTATACTTATTGTTATTATTCTTGTAGTTATTGATCTAAGGAATCGAAATATTGGTTTTTATGTTGAATATATATCCGAGATACTTAGATATTAGGCCTATTTTTGGAGCGTGACCAGGAAGTGCACTGAGGAAATTATCTCTAAAGTTTTCAGGAACTAAAGAATGGAGTGTGTCAATTTTTATGGTTCTAAAGCGCTTGCGAAGTGGGAAGTGAGGGCAATAGAGATATAGAGTGAATCAGATGATGAAGTTGACAGTAATTCAGAAGAGTTTATACCAAATTTAGGTAGGTTTTTCCTTTTATTATGCACCATTATGTTATAATTTAGTCTATTAGGCCAATATTACACCATACTGTCATATGATATAATTTAGTCTATTGTATTATCTCAATTTTCTGCAAAACCCGATTAGCTTGTTTAGCCTCACACTTACACACACACTCACATGTGCCCAAATAAGCACACACAAACAACACTACATATTGGTCATGATTATCAAAGTGAAAGCGAAGAAGAACCAAATGCATCTATCCCTATGAACTATGATTTGAATGCAACTCGGACAGGTAAAGTAAAGCCCATTTGGAGAAAAATATCTGGTGGAGAAGATTCCCGAGTCAAAGTTCCAGAATGGGCGGATTTACATAGACTAGAGGGAGATGAGGTAATAGATATTCGTTATCCTATAGTTTACTTCCATTGTCGTGGAATGGCCAGACTCTCTCTCTATATATATGATATGAACCAATCGGGGTATTACCCCGATTGGTTCATATCGTCTGCCCATTTTGCAGCTAGGAAAACATTCTATGGTAATAAGACTTCCCGCACAAACGACTTCAACAAATGTATAACATTGCCATTTAATCATAAATTAAATAGTTTAAAGGACATATTTGGAAAAGCGGGTATTAATCTAGCCTTTAAATATAATAACTCCTTAAACCAATTGATGATGGCCAGGAAACCCAAAGAACATCATAACATAGGAGTATATGCAATACCATGCAACCATTGCCATAAAGTTTATATAGGGAAAACGGGGAGAAATCTAGACAAGAGATTGTACGAACACAAAAGAGATATTAGAGTGGGCAGCGAAAGCAGTGGAATATTTTGCCATGTTAGAGACAAGAATCATACGATTGATTTCAATGGAAGTAAAATGGTATTTAAATCGGCTAACTATGTTAAGAGAAGAATCGTAGAATCGAACTTGATATCGTCAGTTCCTAATTTAAATCTATCTGAGGGTCAATTTTCTTTTAATCCTGTAATAAGAAAGCAAATAAACAAAATAGTAAAATGTCAGCCCTTCAATATGTTTAGGCCTTACCCCCCCCCCCCGCCCTCCTAGATTAGCCACAAGTAGGGGATTGGGGGAAAAAAGAGGGGATCTTGTGTTATGCTTATATGCATTTCTCTTATATTGTCTACGCATTGTCAGTTGAAAAAGGGTGTGAGATACACCGAAACTGTTCTGAATTAAATTGTCTTCGGAGAATGTGGTTTAATTCCTCATATATATATATATATATATATATATATATATATATATATATATATATATATATATATATATATATATATATATGCGAGTAAGTAATTAAAGGCCATCTTGGGCTCGACCACCAGCTGTTTAAGACTCCCGGATGTTACATTTCACGGAAGCGGTACTTGGACGAATGGGTCTTCGAGATAAAGGGTATCCAGGTATGAAAGGGGCATTACTATATGTTCCTGGGCGAGGCGCTACGGGTATAGAAGGTCGAAACAGTTGAGCGGCTCCTGCGGCAGACACCCAGCAAGCTAATCTGGGTCAGGGAAATGGGAACACTTCCTGGCTCATTTCCTCTCTTCCTGCTTCTGGTACAACCTACTGGACAGCGGGATCAGAACGTGGCATTCTTGTTTAGCGACCGAGTCGATGGGACCGCCTTTGCCATACTAAGGATCGACGCAAGAACGGGGATCGACTGAGCGGGAAGTATCAAGGAACAACCGAGATCTTTAAGCCGGTTCCCGTGGTGGTTTTCGCGAACTTCAACCCGAACTAAAATCGCCCATCTGATTACCGATGTGACGCGCTAGACGTCACCAACCTGGCTGTGAAGACCGATCGACGACCTCGAATACCAGCAGGCTCTCCTCAGGTCGAAGCGTTCAGGACTAGAGCCAGAACCTTTGCCACAAACAAACTAGTTAAATGCGCATATAATGACCGTTCAAGGACAAAAAACAAACGGACTTCCGTTTTCAAATGTTAGCTGCAACAAGGCAGCAATAGAAATGTTACTCTCAGCTATTCGAAAATATTTATAGGTTCAAATAGTGAACCTATATATATATATATATATATATATATATATATATATATATATATATATATATATATATATATATATATATATATATATAACCCAACATATGTAAATTCGCTGCATTCCGACGCAACAACTAATAGTTACTTTGATTTACAGATGTAACCTGCAGCACCCAAAAGATCAAGAAGCAGATGACGCCGCAATAGATTTATCAGTAAGCGAAATTAAGTACGAATTCTTTGCAGTTTGTAGCCCTTTGCAGACGCGCGAACCACGTATAGGTATTGCAGAAGATGGGTCTTGCAGAAGATGGGTGTTCAAAAGGTGCTAAAGGTTTTCACGTGGATGTTCCTTTTGTTGGTTCTTTCTTAGGGGGAGAGGGGGCTATTAAATCCAAAGTTTATTCATTCGTAACCATCGTCAAAAAACAAAGACATTGGCGTAAGAAGTCCAAAAAAGTAACTACCTTAAACAGGCACGACTAAGCCAGGCCGAGGATGCGCACCTAACGCAAACTAGGGCGAGAACCAGGAACTAGGTGCATAAATGTAGAGGAAAACGGCCCATAACAGGCTGTAAGTACAAGCTAGATGCACACATCTAGGGACAGAAGTCACAAATAGTAAACGGTGGATACGAAGAATGGATTGGGAAAAAATCATAAAAAAACGATCAGGTTCAGGTTGTTGAACCCCCCCTTTGTATCGGGATATAGCATTTATTTTCTGTGGAGAGGAGAGTAATTAATTAGCCTCTTTCATTTCTCTTCTTCCACACACACTGCAAAAATTTCTTTGTTGCTCTTACTATTCCCATTCTCGTGTCATCTATATCTTTTTACCACACTCAGTCCATAATCCTGCCTTCTCTCCACTTCCTGCCACTTTTCTTTTCCCAGCTCTATCACCAATTCTTCTTTCAATTTGTCCCTCTCCAGACTGTGGCCCACACATTCTACAACCAAATGTTCTATAGATTCTTTCTGCCCCAGTAGGCACGATTCGCATCTGTCCTCTCCTCCATTCCATCTCTATGTCTTCCCCTTCACCTCCAAGGATCCAGTCCGTGCCTTGAATAGTAGCTGGCTTGCAAAACTCCCATACTACATATTCTCAATTCAAGGCTCCTTTTTGCCTCTGTATACGTTCAGACTTCTCTTGTCATCTATTCATCTTCTCCAGAACCTTTGTCCTGAATCTAATATTTTTTTACTTCTGCTTTCCTTTTGCTCTGTCCACAATATAGATTGCTTCTAATTCATACTATATATCCACTCTCATTACTTCTTTGCGCCACTCAGTCCTATCGTATCCAGCATACACATAGCCTGCCCAAGTCTCGCAGCGAAGAAATTCATCGAGAAATTGCCCTAAAAATGTTTAACGTAGTTATCCATGGTGAATTCAAAGAAAACGAAACACTGCTAAAGAAAACTCCAACCGAGTATGGGTAACATACGTAGCCATGAAAAACATATAGGCAAATACGCCCAACAGTATAAGAAGTTTTAACGCATGTCCTGTTGTGCTCCCCTCCCCCACACACACTCCAAATCATAACGCACAGGGTAATTGTGTTAAAGGATACTCTACGCATCTTCCCCAAGAAAGGCAACCTGCATAAGGTCAGTGCAAAAATCAAAGTCTCCTAGAGAAAAAGTACAAAGAAACCCCACAAATGACCCTAGGAGGGCAAGGCGCACTCCTAACTGGCAGAGGAATTCTCAGAAAGGAGTTTGTCCCTCCAATTCTCTCGAAGGACTAACGAAAATCCTGCGGAGAAGCTACAATCAATTAAAAATTTGGCACAAAAAGTGCTCGCATATGACTTTGTGGGGGGCTAAAACGGTTCACAAAAACAGAAACGGTTAGTCTTGTATGGGGTTCAACCCCCCAAACACACCCTATAATTTCTATTCAAAGCTACAGTGTTCCAAAAGAAACTGTGCGCCGTAAACGGCGAACGGAATGTACCTCAGAACAAATGTTACATTCGTATTCAGCACTCAAAACTGCATCATTGGTGAAAGTTTGGTACAAAAGATCCACCTGCCGCCAAACAGAAAAGATCCGAAAATTATCCAGTGGAAATCGGGGGTGATTTTAGGAAGCAAAAAGAATACGAGGAAGATGGTACTATGCATTAGCGTTTTTCAGTTATCAAAGACGTCTCCAATTCCAAGAATTCTGAACTATAACTTCCTCATGTCCAAATGTCTCCCCCCCCTCCCTCCTTTAATCCCTTATATGCGCGAAATGCCTCTGACCAATTCTATAGGAAGTTGTGTCAATGAAATAGTCTTACCACTATATAGTGGTTTATGTCTGCCTTTTTCTTTTATTTTGGTTCCTTCAGGTTTTCTCGAAGTCTGGATTTGTGGTAGACCACAGACATTCTGTGCAGAAGGAATCAGGTCATGGACAGGGATAAAGTCGATTGCTTCGATCCTCCTTCTCCCGGTTGGATTTATAATTGCATTAACTTTTAGAAATTTGCATATAACTATTTAAGTCCGCTCCGCAAAGCCTTAAATACTCGTCAGCTTCAATGTGGCCCGCTGCTTAAAATTATTGCCCATCCTTGAACTAAGGACTTGATCCTACCTAGATTTAATTAGTTTATAACTAACCTGGTGATGAGGGCCTCGCTTTCTTTTTATATACCTTTCTTGTTATTTTTATATTTACTTTTGTTTACACTCTTTGCCTTCTCCGTTTATTCGAAGATTTCAAGGCTTCTTGGTAATTGAATTAAGCAACGTGTTGTTTTCTTTGTTTTCTTTCTTTTGTTATCACACTATTGTTCGTTTATCATTCACTTCAGGTCTTTTAATCTTATTCTGTTTCTTTTAGTTCCTATTCTTTGATTTGTGCTGGTTGCCCTTTTTCTTATTAGTTTATTAATTCTTCCGATTATACGAACTGAGTTCTTTGTGAAGGAAATCTATTTCTCCTTCGGATACGAAAGAATCTTTGCCCCATTCCAGAGCTATGCACAGTGTTCGCCCCTTTTAACTGGGCTTTGTTTGTTCTTCTGATGAAAAATCATAATTGGGGGGAAAAAATAAGGAAATACTTATTGGTTTATACTATTTACCATCTGAGAGGGATTTTAATCGCTAAATATTCGTTTAAACACATCTCTTCTAAAGAATTTAAAAATATATTTTCCTTATGCAGTTTTATCTGTACTTTTCAGATGTAACCTTCGTTTTCCCCGGAAATGCAGACTTTTCCCATACTCGACTGAAGGTCCATAATAGGAAAAGTCTGTATTTCCAGCAAAAACGACTTTCAGATCTGAAAACTAGACATACCTCATCAAGGTTATCATTTACCCTCAATTCTTCAAGCATTAAGAGTATCATTCGCCCTTAATGTTAAAACATCAAGGTGTTCATCGGTGCTCGAAACATCAAGGGCGGCGATCGACTCACCTCTTAAAACATCGATGGTGACCTTCAATTTCAATACTCACAATATCAAGGATCTCATTTGCTTTCAAGTCCTAAAACATCACCGTTGGAATTCTCCATTAAGTAACTCCTAAAAAACATGGTCGTAATTCAATCCCAATATTAAAACTTCCATGGTTCTTTTCGTCCTCAATTCCTAAAATATTTATCCCTCAACTCTTAAAACATTGAGGGCGTCATTCACCAACATGCCTAAGTATATACAGAATCGTTCAAAACTAGAGAACAAAATACCAAAATCTAGTATACCAATGCAATGTTTTACCCAACTGGGAATTCTGTGGTGGAGGGCGGCGATTCACAGTCGAGGGGCCACATTCTACGATATTCGCCACCCTCAATTCTGTGGGGAGCTAAAAAACACCGGAATAAAAATTAAAGCGAAAACCAAAACCAGCGAGGGCAGGTCGGACGAAGAGAAAGTTTTTAAAATATGGTTTTGAGGAAAAGGATAAAGTTATTTAATGTTGATAAAGTTTGAGAGATTCCTAACAGACTCCTTGGTATGTTGGGGACCGGTAATGCGCCCAATTCTCCTTAACCTCCTCTGTTCTGCAATCGAGGTAGGAGGCGTCTTTCCGTGGAGGAAGACCATCATAGAATTAGTCTCAAGACTCCAACAAGATTGCGTTGGCTGCATCCCGACGCCCAGAGAAGAGCTGCTAGAGGAGATTCCTAATTTCTAATGCAAAAACATCACTCGACTAGTTGTGCATCACGTTCGAGTTGGCCAATGTTTGAGAGCTAGGCAAGAAATAGCAGGACATGAAAGAGGAAAAGTGATCTTAATATTAGTGATCGCTTATGAATTTGATATTAACTCAGGAATGGACGGAAGATATTTTCCTTTACTTGATTGCTAAGGATGAATTTTCTTTCATGTCTCCCAAAACTCAGATGTGCTGAATGATACGCTGTTGCTACTGGTGAAGTATCAGATGAACAGAAGTTTCGATAAAGGAGTAAAGCGTTCAGCAAGAGTGTTTTTTTATCATCCTCGCTCTTGAGAAGCTTATCTTGGTTATCTGGACGTGGCTCCTCCAGGTGTAGCAAGAACAGTCATGTTGCAGGTGACATCTAGAAGCTCACCTGCCCCCCAGTCCACACTGCCCTCTTATGGAAGTACGGCAAGATATCTTCCACACATTTTTAATTCTTCTAATTTCCAGACATTCTTCACATATCTTTCATATACACACGATGCCTTCGTGTGTACGAAAAAAAATCACTCGTATTTAAGTTTGTGAAACTATGTAGTAAAAATACCCGAAAATATCATTATTATTATTAACATTATTAATCGTTCTCCTTCTTCTTCTTCTTCTTCTTAATTTAAAATAAAAATATTTGTTAAAAACTCATGGATTTGAAGCCTAGCGAGGCCCCGCTATGCCAGAAACGGCCATAAAAGGCAATGTCCTTGAGACACGGAGAAGGCGAGATCTAAAGCAAGACCTTGAAACCTCTGAGCTTGGGACCCTATTAGAAGGGAAACTTAGGACGAGTACAGAAAAAACAAAAGAAACAAAAGTAATTCTTGCTTATTATCCCCTCCCCCACAAACCCTCACACAGACTCAATCCAAAATAAATAGTGGAGGGAAGATCGAGTTCCTAAAGGATCGAATTCCAGGTTACGTAAAGAGTGAGAAATCGTATTGGTTGGGGCACTCTTAGTAACGACTCAAAACACATTTACAAATTCGTAATATTAGCCAAAGTTTGCGTGATGAATCGTTCTTCGAAATTACCTCTTTGATTGTTATAAAATATTAATATTTAATCTTCTTCATCGTCTCGAAACTCGTGGAAAACCTATTATTACTTTTTCATATAATTTGCCGCCTGTCCAATCGACCCAGACGAATCAAATTGTAAAATTCTTTCAAACATTTCACTCCGCCATTATAAGTGATCAATCAAAGTGGAAATTAGCTTCATAAAATTACAGCGACGAATTCTTCGTTGCTTTAGCAGCCACACAACAGACAAGGAACAAAGAGGTTTAAGAGGTGGGTGGAACCGCATCATTTATCGAAGACGGTCCTCCGCTAGCACAACTGAACAGTCGTGACCTCAGAGAGTGGAATAAAGTGCGATCGCTTCATTTAATTCATCTTAAGACTCAACTTTTCTGATGAATTCGTTGTGGTTACGTTTAAGAAAGAGGCGATAACCAACGAGGGCGTCTCCATCAGAATGTGTTTGACGATAGATCTGGGCAGAAAGTGGTTAAGTTGGAGGAAGCGAAAAGACAGGGAAATTATTCAGATATACCTACGTGTGTTGGACCCTTTAGGAGCATTAAATCATACATATGTTACCTGCAGCATGATGACAAGTGCTTGCCCCTAAAACCCCGCTTTACGAAATGTTGTTCAAAATCCCAAATTTGTGTCGCTCAAAGAAGGAAAAATGTTTAAAAGAGTTCTTAAAAATCCCATTGAAAATCCAATGAGTTGAGAGCTCAAATTCCCTTGGATTTTAAGGTATTCAAATGGATTTGGAATCCACAATTAAGTTCCGGCGATAGACTTGCACAAAGTAGACAGAGTCTTAGGCAAGTCACTCTCTTTTAATGATCAATACATGCAGGAACATGGAAACACTACGGGTAAGATTGATTAATGAACAACAATTTAATTTGTAGTGGAGTCTGGAGAGAGCGAGCAAGAGAGAGAGAGAGAGAGAAAGAGAGAGAGAATGAGAGACAGAGGGTGAGAGAGAATGAAAGAGAGGAAGAGAGGTGGTCTGAACCTGTAATTCCAGCAGTCGTCTTTTATCTCATTCCCCTCGTTCCTTATTTTAGGAGAATTCCACCACCAGTCCCTTCGTAATCGCGGACGATCGACAGCGTAATGAAGTTTACATAAAGATCAAAGTGACAATATATCAGCAAACACAAAAGGGCCATGGCCTTTCGGTTTTCGTTTTGTTGGGGTGCACGTTTCAGGGCAGGTCAATGTGGATTTTGTTTGGGGGGGAGGGGGAAGAATGACATCGGTAGCTCCAAACAAGAGAGGTCTCTTAACCACCTAATAATAATAATAATAATAATAATAATAATAATAATAATAATAATATGGGTGGCTTCCTTGCGCTCCGCATGCAGACCGGTCTGTGTCCTACGACCTATCCGGCCCTGGCAACGGAGTTTTGGTCTCAAAATAAATCAAAGGTTTCCAGTACTTTTCTCCTAATAATTGACTCTTGGTCTTTCTTTTTCCACATCGATGATTATTTTTCGAAGTCTAAAAGACAAAAAAAAAGACTTTTATCGGATTTATTTTTAAATAGGTAAAAAACAATTTGCACCACTCTTTTTATCACCTAAACTCGCTTCAATAATTTCATTTTGCTTTGCTTGTTTTAAGGTGTCAGTAGCTTCTTTTATTTCCTGCTAAAGACGAAAATTTAAAATCTTTTTTTGGGAAATAACTTTGATAAAACCTTCGAATATTCGAAAAAATAAAAAAAATTGCCTCAATTTGAATAAAATTTCTGAACTTTATCATTTGTAATTCATTCGATAATAATTATTTTTAGTCGCGTGCGACTCTATGTTTCACTATGTCGGTCAGTCGGTCCCCGTTTTACCTATTTTTGTTTTGGTAATAACATTGTAACTATTCGGTCGATTCTAACGCAATTTGAAATTCTTATGTTATTTTACATTTTCATTTGAATGATATAATTGACAAGGTCCTCTCATGGTTAGCCCGGGAATTCTTTAGGAAGGGGATTTTGTAATAAAACCATAACTATTTGGCCGATTCTAACGATATTTGAAACCCTTATGTTGTTTCACATTCCCTTTCGAACGGTATGATTGCCAAAGTCTTCGCAAGGTTAGCAGGGGAATTATTTGGCAATAACATCATAACTAATCGTCCGATTGTAAAGAAATTTGAAGCCTTTATGTTGTTTTACATTCTATTTCAAATGATATATTTGCTAAGGTCATCCCAAGGTTAGTCCAGGAATTATTGAAAATTTTGAAGGTCATAAGGCCATAAATCAGAATAAGGGGCAACGCGACTTTTGGTCATCAGACCTTGTTTCTGAACTTCCCCATTTTGTTTAAATAAATTCCAACTCTTGGCCATAAATACTTATATCCATATCCAGAAAATTGCTCACTTGTGGATACAAACTTTTTTTAAAAACGAAAAATAATTCCCCATAAATTCCCGAGTTAAATTTTAGTGTAATGAAGGTTTATTTACCGTTATTTACCGTGTAGGTCGGAGGCTAAGGCAGCTCGGAGGCTTCTTTCACTCAAACATTGGCCGTTTATCATCGATTCAATTTCAAGGAAAGTTTATAATTTACGGACTACAAAACCAAGCTTTAAGAAAAGGTTTTGTGTCACTTTTTAAATAAAAGCAACAGCCAATTTACCCGATGCACCCTGGTTGTGGTTTGTCTCTCGTGAACCCCCGGGGCATCTGTGAACCGAGATTAATTCTGGTACTCGAAGAAGAGGTCAGGAAAGGTAAATCCGTTCACTGGTCCCTAGTGTTATCATTGTCCTCGTTCTTAATTTCTTTTCTTTCCTTTCTGTGTCTGGTTTCTTTACCTTCATTTAACTTATTGAGGATCTCTTGATTGATCTTTCCCCTCAGTCTTCATATGTCTTTACTGATCCCTTTTGAAATTCCCGTTGAAAACATTGTGAATAATTAGTAAAAGACCCACAACGCTTTTGTACAAATGTGAAAGATAATTTAGTTTCAATAATGAATCTTGAATCTAATTCTAGCCTTGTTTCTCATTTCTTTCAGGCATAATTTCCTTTTTCAATTGCCACATCATTCACTGAAACAGGTCAACTTTACTAAAAATGAAGAAATTCTTTCTAAACATCTGTTTTCTCTCGTTGGTAGAAATTGTTTTTGTTAGTAGTGAAATTAGTTTGATTCCCGACGGATACTGCACATCCTCTGACCGGGTCTCTTCCTACGTTTCTGTCGGAAGAAACACGAGACTATCAACATGTGCCATTAACTGCTGGTTGCAGGGGGGTTTTTGTGTCAAGTTCACAGGTATGTGGATCAAGAATCTTTCATCAGAAATAGAACCCCATTTTTAAACTATTTATTTTGATTATAATCAAATTGGATCAGGACCAACATCAAAATCTCCCTCGACCTCCTCGATTGCTTACCTCATTTTACCGGCGTCCGGGATTCGGCCTTTGATCCTTTTCAGCTTAACTTAGATTAATTCATCCTAGCCAAGTTTCATTATCAAGGATCTTTGGAGTTTCTGACAGGTCAAAACCCTCTCACACTTCTTATACCACAATCTGGCCTTCAGTCATTTTACACAAAGCTTAGCGAAACGAAATCTCGTTATACAAACCGTCCACCAAATTTGTAAACATCTCCACAAACCGGGCAATTCATTTTGACCTCCTTATTTCTTCCATTATTTTTGTAGAAAAAACAATTACTGCACTACTCGAATACACACCTACTTTCACACACTGGCATGATCGGTAACACAACATTCAGCTCTCCTTTATCATGTTTTTTTCTATTATTACCTAGTACTTTGCTATTAATATTATCCTCACCAGACGATTTTCAATTCTTCAATAATTATTTTTCATGACCCAACTGGTGAGCGCCCTCTGTTTACACCCAAAACAATCACTTTCACATTTGATTCACTCTTGATTGCAGTGACATACAGATAATTGGAATAAACGTTTCAACTCTTCGTAATCTTACGCTATTCATGAGCCCTTTCTATTCGCTTCTCCTACGCGGACGTCCCCGAAACACTCCACCTCCCAGTTTGCGTATTTCATTCATTCACGATTTCCACTCACTTCCACATTCAGCTTCGGATATAAAACCTCTGATTGATCAAAGGATATAAATTTGGTCAACAGACGGAGAATGTCATTTGGGAGGAGTTGGCACAGTTGCTTATGGGGGGAAGGACGCAAAATTCGTTTGCTTCCACGCCGATCTCTCAACGGAAGATGTCGCTTACCAAAAACCATCAAAGCGGTAGGTAATCCTTCATAAACCCAAATCTTCTTTCAGATTCATTCCATTCAAAATTCGCCATAAGCTCTGAATTTATTTACATATATAATTGCCTTGTATGTGTCAGAGTTAGTGTTTAGGGGAATATTTTCAGATTCTAAGAAGAAATCCTGCGATATGTATATGAGAAGGTCGCAAGTTGGAAGGAACAACTATCGGTAAGAAAGTATCATGTGCTTCCAGTCCAATTCGATTCAGGAGTTAGGATGCGAAGAGTGGGAATTGCCACATATCTTACAAGTGTGGATTTCTGATGAGAGGAAAGACACCGGCTTAAATGGGTAGAGTGAAACGATGCAAGAGACTTCCTGGTACTGATTGAATCATGTCTTTCTTCACAAGACAAGATTTAGGAAGAGGCTTGGGGTGTTTTTATTTCCTGTGATGGCCGCTTTGCATCAACGTATATTGTTTTATATGTTTTATGTTAATTAGACGAGGAACGATTGGAAAAGGAACTGATTAAATCACATTTACCATAAGAATGGATAATGTAGTGAAACAATTTCCACCCAATTCTCAAACCAGACAAGCACCCAACACAATCTAACTCCTACCGGCCCATCTTAGTCCTATGCACCCTATCTAAAATAATAGAAAAACTCGTACATCAAAGAATTATCCCAAACATACCTATATCATCAAATAAAATATGAGTACAGGAAAGAGCACTCCACCAAAACCCTCATAACCATCTTCATACATCACATTCAACATGGCTTCAACAAACAATGTCCCACTGCGCGCATCATCCTCACAACAATCTATACAAACAAAGCTTTTGATACACTGCCCAAACAAAACATAGCACACAAGATACTAAACACATATCATACAACCAACGACAAAAATCGGCTCACGCACTTTATCTTTGTCAGGCAAGGCTAAGTAATACACAAAACCTACAAATCACACAGAAACAACTACACAAAGGAGTTCTGCAAGGAGCCATCTCTCTCTTCTACACTTAAACCTCTTCACTCACGACATACCACAACCTCAATCACCAATTATCCGCACGAACACCTACGCAGACGACATCTCTATCAGCCAAAATTACAACAATCAACGCTACCAGAACACTTCTACAATACATCAACACACTGGGACAAAGACTCACAGGATGACAGCATCTGCAACCAAAGCATCAATAACACTGTTCATCTCCCATCAAACAAGAATCAAACAAACACACCACAATTAAACTAAATTGACCATCACACCCCGTGAACAAAACCCACACCCTCCTAGGAATCCCGTTTGACACCCACATGACCTTCAAAGAACACAACCAAGATAATAAACAAAGACACAAAGAAAATTATCCCCCTTAAAACACTAGCCAACACAATATTTGGGCAAGAGAAGGATCCCTCCCCTACTTTTCAAACCATTCATACGAACCACCCTAAACTACACTACACCCTCCTGGCACCCAACACTCAAAAACATCCTCTCCAAACGGCTCCAAATCACACAAAACAATGCACTCAATCATCACAGGATGACCCCTAAAACACACCAAGCCCATACCTATTACCCAGTAAAGTACATCTAGATATGATAGAAACTCGAAATTTCACCAGAACACAAATTTACGCCATCTCAAAACCATGACCTTAAAACCCAACCACCATAACTCAAACGAATGAAGGTGTAAGGGAAAGGGGACGCCAAGAAGAATACCCCCTTTTTTTGTTTCTTTAATTCCTTTTCTCCCTATCTCTTCTAACTATAACAGCACGTGGAGTAAAAAGCTCTGTATCCAAGGAGAAAACTAAAGAAGAAAGAATTTGAATATCAGTTAAGCTGAGAGCTAAAAGCTTTCACCTCACCGATGAAATGCTAATCTCTGTAGTCGGGAAAAGGATAGCTGAAAGTTCCCACCCACATGGTTGGAGACGATTAAGACCGGCGTCAGGGGACAAAAGCTAATCCCTCTAGGCGCCGGAAGCTTTATCACAGATGCCTGTGCCTTCCAGAAAAAGAGCACCATAAAAATGGCCGTCATATAAGTACCCTGGGTTTTTCAAGATCGGCAGATTGAGTTTAAGATCTCGTCGCCTTCGGTTCAAATCGTCTATCTGTTTCCCCAAGTCCCTGGTATCCGTGTATACCATCGAGGTTGGATCTCACCAGGCAGATTCATCTCTTTTGTAAAGGCTTACTCTGTTCAGAGCAAAGACTCGAATCGTTTGGTCCCAGAAGGACTGGCCGGGATTCTTCTCGTCTCATCACCCACTCCCTCCCCCTCCTCCCTTCAAGGATCTCCAGTTTCCCGTGTGAGATTTCGCGCCGAGCGGCATCAGAGTCTCGATTTTTGGAGGTTGCACTTCTCTGGAGCAGAGGTGCCTTCGTCCGTTTTCCACTAGGATCGTAAACGCGTCTTCTGGTCACCGCCCCCCCCCCTTCATCCTCGTCACCATCAGGATATTCAGCCGAGAATCACGACCATTTTCCGTCTCCATTCCCCCGCGCCGACTCGCTAAAAAAGTCCCCTTCCTCGAGGACTCCCTTTAAGTTAAAACGATTGCATCTCCCGTTAATCGACCGACTTTCCGACTTTTAAATATTCCTTCTGTATAACTAATTTATAGTATCCCATTTCAAAGCTAATTAAAAAGTAAGTAACGTTACCCGATTGCCAATTTTCTATAGTCTGTCAGTATTATCCTTATTTACATTTCCTATATTTCCCGTATGTATATATATGTTAACTAGTGACTTAATAAAAATTATATTTTTTGTTTTCACTCTTTAAATATATACTTGAACTGCAACTTGGTAAACTCACTAAACGCTATCGGCCCCTGTAGTAAAATCGCACTCTTATACCTCGTAATCAACGGATTACTTTTACGAAGTGAACGTACTTGTACGTAGCGAAGACGCGTACGTACATTAGAGGATATATGTGTATGTAACTGTATATATATACATATTCTCGTGGCTTTTATCTGTTTCCTCCAAACAAATAGATACATATAAGTATATATAGAGGTATTGTCTGAGGAGTGGCCTTTTCCTGGACAGAAAGATATTTTCATAACCCTACTTCCAAGTTAAGCTCAATAGCCTTTCTCCGCGTCCTCCAACCACACAGTCCACACTCGCGAATACCTCAGCTCCGCCGCGCATACCCATATCCAAACAAGCAACCACCAGAGATCCACTCCTCAGGAAATCACTCCACAGAAAACACAGAGTACTCCTATCTCAACAACATACTAAGCATGCACCAAGACTACAAGAATACAAACACAGAATAAAGGTCGTACAAACACCAACATTTACTCGGTGCCATCAGGGACATTATTCGTTTCCTGACTTTCAGCACATGTGATACTGATAATGCTACTTCCTTACTGTTCAACCGATCTTTGTTCGCTTTAAGCTTGACTACGGATGCGACTCTAATGCAACCACAGGCGAACTTGTAGTGTGAAAGCTGGACTCGATCCACCAGACCGGTCTTCGTCTGGCGACCGGTAACTTCTGTACATACTTAATTAAGAACCTACTTGTCGATACCACTCGCTGTGCGCCGTACACATTGCATTATGAGCTTGTAAGCACAAGCCTGGTGTCTCCCTCATTCGCTATCGCCTCTCTCTGCAACCACATCTGATCTGGACGGTGACTAAGCTTCAGAGAGACCCCAGTCTCACCTAAGCCCTTTGGGTTTAGAGCTAGGAAACTACTTCGAGAGATATGTTGGCCCCTTTATTTCTTCCCACCACGCTAACTACCTTAAAGGGTAACACTTTTGACTATTTGTAGTCACATCTCTACTCCCAAGTCTTTCACAGCGCACGGAATATTGAGTTTGACCTTATGAGGCACACTTCTTTTCAGGCGGGATTCATTCCAGTGCATTCGGATGTCTTCATGTCCGAGGACTGAGTCGACTTCCACGCCATATCACATATGTTACAAGTCAGCGGAGCCTGTACCAGATGCTACGTCTGTCTTCACGGCAGAGTTGGTTGCAATACACGGCTTAATACGGGAGATAACGCATTGTGCCCGTTTCGGAGACTGGATTGTGATCTTTAGCAATCCAAAAAGCGCCCTGAGTTCTCTCGGAGCATTGGAATATCCACACCTTCTGGTTGCTGTATCCTTGACGCCACGGTTGCCGCGACTCGGGTGGATGTCGAGATTTACTTTTGCTTGGTTCCTGGACATGTGAGAATTGATGCGAAAAAGCGCACTGATGAAGACTCCATAGAGTTCGGGAGCACCGGGGAATCAGACCCGCGTTTCGCTCTTCCTCACACTCATACATGGCAGGAATCTGGCCAGCCATCTCTGCTGTCTGAAAAAGAAGATGGAAGACGGCCCGGGGGAACTTAAAGTGCGTGCCATTGCGTCTAGCCTGTTCCCATAGACCTGTCCCCATTGCTGCGACGGCTTTATGTCGCTTTGTGTCGTATTCGAACTGGGCACACTCGCGGGACTCACCGGCATTCGATAGAGCACTCCACTCCACTCCACTTTACTGTGATGATTGCACTGTCCCCCGGAGTATTCAGCACAGTTTCGTTGAATGTGCTACTCTGGGTGGTCTTCACGCACATTAACCCTCCCGGTAGCAGGAGGAGCAGGGTCACTACTGCTTGTCCATTGGACTCGGGACCTGTCCTGCACACAGAATTGCGGAATATCTGAATCTTCGGAGTAAGCTGTCCTACTACCTTTTATTTGTCTCTCTTTGATGTTAGTCAAATTTTCCTATTCCTGGGCGTGATTATTACTTATTGTTTTTGTTTTTAGTTGTCTTTGTTTTGTCGGTTCTTCTTGGCTTAGTTTAGATTTGGTAATTTTAAAGTAGCCCAAAACTAGGCTGAAGTTTTCATTACGCGAATTATGCCCTTGAAAGTAGCCGCCAGAAAGGAGCGCTATAAAATTAACTTGAGATCTCGGGAGGCTCAAGGTGAAAGATGTTAAAAGGTTAATATTACTCTCCTTGGCTCCTCCTCTTGATTAACCCTCGATGATTAAAGAGACAATCATGTTTATAGTATTAATTTTTATAATAGAATAATTAATTATTTTCCTCATAATCACTTGCGATTGAAATGCAGATTAACGTAATTCAGATTCCTTTGAATGGTCTCAGGGTTGCTCCGAGACACCAAACGAGTGGTAAAGTTTGGTTGGATCTAATTCATTAATATAATTCATTGCAGCAAGACAAGTGTAGCAGAGCACTATCCGAGTATGGGCCTCAATGGAGATTCTAATAACTATTTCCATAGTGTACCTAATTCTGGACCCAACCAGTGGTGGATGGTTGACTTAGAAAAGGTTTTTCTGGTAGCAAAGATCCGCATAACAGTGCGGAGCGAATATTTAAACCGCATTGGAGATTTAAGGGTTGGTAAACATTTTTGGTTCCTTTCTAGTGAAATTCAAGCATTTTAACACGTATGAATGCATGAAAGAAGGCTTTAAGCCACTCGAGTTAGGGCATCAAAGGGTTAATTGGGTTTCACCTGGGGGATAAAGCATCGGGTCTTCATTAATCATAATTAGAGAACCTGAAAGAAAATTCAAGAGTTTCCAAAGGTCGAAGCGGACCAAAAGTATTTATGTTTATTAATCTTATAACCTTGTCTATTGCGTTCGCAGGACAGAAACATTCGAGTGTGAGTCAGTGGTCCCCTACCCGGGTTTAGTTGCTTTTTATGTCGCCAGCCAAGGGCTTTATGTGTATTTTATCCCCCCACTAGGAGATCTCTGAATGAGAAGCTCGCGAGACGACGGGAATATTCGACATGT
Organism: Ceratothoa steindachneri; assembly: GCA_963969495.1. Classification (NCBI taxonomy): domain Eukaryota; kingdom Metazoa; phylum Arthropoda; class Malacostraca; order Isopoda; family Cymothoidae; genus Ceratothoa; species Ceratothoa steindachneri. The sequence goes on along the minus strand of OZ018333.1, from coordinate 2,592,077 downwards.
CATTTAAAAGATAAAAATAGTCTAAAATAAATAAATAATAAACGGAAATTTTCTTTATTTTTTACATATGTAATATAGGGTTTCTTTTTTTTATTTGTCTATGTTAAATCCTTAATAACCCAGAGTATCCAAATGAAATTATTGATTGGCCGCCATTGTTCACTTTTCAGTATTTTGTCTCTGTCTCTCCGCCCGATGTTGACAACTTGGATCAACTTGAAGTGTTGGCCGAACAAAATGGACCTGCCCCTCAAGCAACTGTGGAGTATAGAATTGAAGGGTGGAAGTGTGCAAGATGGGTTGTCATCGAAGCACAAAGAGACGGTATATTAGAGTTCAATAGCCTCGAAGTGTATCCTCTCTATTAGAGAAGAACAATCTTCACACTCTGATCACAGACCACCATGGAATGGTATTTGGGGCACCGAATCACGGAAATCACTGAGATCCCTGCACTGAAGAGAAACTTCTTAGATTCTGCTAAGAGTACTAATTTTGAGCTCAAATATATGACTATTTTCACGGGCCAGAATAAATTTTCAAGGGTTAAAATAATATCGATCTTTACTATTTCACATTGGTTTAAATTAGCTTAGCACAGAAATTACGTCCGAAACCTGAGTTCGTCACAGAGGAAAGTTTGCACGTAATTATCCTTGAGGGGGGAAAGGGAAGAGGAGACGTCCTGTAGAGTATGAGAGGAGGAATTTAGGAGCAGGTCAAAAGGAATGCGATATCTCGGGAGAGAAGGTGCAGGCGCGTTATTGAGTGGCCTGTAGGATCACCGAAGAAGGCACAGGGCTGTGTGCAGCTCTCATTTGTTGAGGAACTCGCGCTAGATCCTCGCTGTGTCGGGAATCCTTTCCTCAAATCAGATGATGCCAAGGCTGGGTGTGAACGGGGATGCACCTCAAGGAGGGCCGGCTAATTGGGGTTGGCGTAGGTTGTCTCGTCATACTTGGTGAACTGTTTCCGTGAGAATGGAAATGATGCGGAGAGAAAAGAGATAAATATTCTGCTCTCAGATCCATTTTCAGGTCCTCCGTTTTTGACGGAGCCCAGAAAACACGTCTCCTTTCCCGGCTTATTAATGGGCACATACTTGGAACGCTTCCTGGGCCCTGATGGGCCTTAATTCCTTCCCATTTATTTGCACATCTTAACATTCCAAATCTCATTCTGGCAATGTCCATTTTTCACGTCTTTGATCCATAAAGTTATTCCAAATTCTGTGAATTTGATGCACCTCGATTACTGTGACCAGTATGGATGCCTTCAGGGTATGTGGTACTTAAGAGAGTCTGAACCACTTAAACATATGAAGTTTAATAAATGTTAAGCTCTAACTCAGTTGTATTATTGTCATCAAATGTGTATAAATGGTCGACAATGAAATTACGATGAGTGAATTAAAATATAAACTGAGCTAAACAACTTTATTTGGTGGTCATTCAAAGTGAAGTAAAATTCGTGGTATTCGAGTTTAACCGACAATAAAATGCTAAAGCCAATGAGGGAATATTAGATGTCGAAGAGTTCAGGAAGGTAAAAATGTGAGGAAGGTTCTCAACTCAAATAATATTGACAGGGTATTATTGGGATCTCTATGAAACGGTTGGCGTTCGAGTCTTCCAAATCTGCATCACCTCCTCCCAAAGTCAGTCCTTCGCCCCATAATTTTTGGGAGACAGGGATCTTGGTGCCATAGTTGGAAAAGACTTAAATTTGCCCAATTTAGCATCCAAGTGTGTTCATTTTATACAGCTATCTTTACGTGCCCACGGGAGTAAGTATAGTGCTAGAGAGAACTCCCGTGCCACCAAATATAAGCAGAAAACAGATGGATAATAGAGAATCGTGCGTCTGGCAGCGGAAATAGTTAGAAGGGAAGATTTTTGTTTGTTCTAATGTTTTATGTTTGCAAGATATGGTAAGAGGAACAAGTTTCTCGACGTCCTTTCACAATGTTGGCCATGCAAAGTGTTTACTGATGATTTAGTGGCTCAGACACCAGAGTGTGCCATTTATGTAAAAGGTTAAAGGTGTTCTCGTGAAATAATGTCGGAATGAACACACTTATTCTTCCTCGAGCAGTGGGTTGTGTAAAGACGCTCCAATTATATATTATCTTCATTTACACGGTCAGTTAGGAATTCACTTTGGTTGTTCAAGTCCAGTTTCTGCAACTTCCGTAAATAGATACCCTCGAAGGTTGACGTGTGAGGCTGGAACTTGGCGTAGATTGGGCGAGGAAGTTGAATGAGTGACAAGGCGATGACAATACAATATAATTTAAGTGAGGGGGCAGGGAGAGGGAGAAGGAGGGAAAGAGGGAGGAGAGGGCGACAAATGTATAGGGAGAGACTAAGTGAGATTGGGAGTGGGGGTGAGGAAAATAGTGAGATGGAGAGAGAAAGGAAGGGAGACAGAGCAAGAGATGAGAGATATAGAGAGGGATAAGAAACGGGAGGGTGAGAAGGAGATGGAAAGGTCGAGGGGGAGAGTTAGATCGGGAGAGAGAGTGAGGGAGGGAAAGAGAGAGGGAGAGAGAGATAAAGAGAGAGATAGAGAGAGGGAGGGAGAGAGAGAGAGAGAGAGAGAGAGAGAGAGAGAGAGAGAGAGAGAGAGAGAGAGAGAGAAAGAGAGAGAAAAAAAAAGAGAAAGAGAGGGAGAGAGAGAGAGAGTAACAAGGAGTAACAAGGAAAGGAAGTACCCTAGGAGACCTTACGGTCCATTCAAAGAGGGTACCTTTGGACTAGCAATCGAGCAGGCACATGGCTGCTCAATTGTTTTGCGTCCCTAAACGGCCACTTTTCAAGACTTTGTCTAGTCTTGACTTGAACTGGTCAACAGATTCACTGTTGACAACTTCCACTGGAAGTGCGTTCCACATACCGCAGATACTGTAAGTGAAAAAGTTTCCACACAGATTGCGGTTGTAACGCTTCAGTTCAAGTTTGAAGCCGTGATTGCGCGTTCTGTTCTCACTCAGTGTGAAAATATCCCGGTAGTCAACATTGTCGAACCCTCGAAGTATTTTGAAGACTTCGATGAGCTGACCACGCAGTCTACGGGTTTCCAGCGAGAACAGATCTAATTCCCCTAGTCTATCCTCATAACTTTTATGTCGGATAGAGGGGATCAGCTTGGTTGCCCTGGCTTGTACGCGTTCCAACCTTGCGATGTCCTTTCGAAACGAAGGACTCTAAAATTGTACGGCATACTCCAGGTGCGGCCGAACGAGGGAGTTGACAACTTCCACTGGAAGTGCGTCCCACTTACCGCAGATACTGTAAGTGAAAAAGTTTCCACACAGATTGCGGTTGTAACGCTTCAGTTCAAGTTTGAAGCCGTGATTGCGCGTTCTGTTCTCACTCAGTGTGAAAATATCCCGGTAGTCAACATTGTCGAACCCTCGAAGTATTTTGAAGACTTCGATGAGCTGACCACGCAGTCTACGGGTTTCCAGCGAGAACAGATCTAATTCCCCTAGTCTATCCTCATAACTTTTATGTCGGATAGAGGGAATCAGCTTGGTTGCCCTGGCTTGTACGCGTTCCAACCTTGCGATGTCCTTTCGAAACGAAGGACTCCAAAATTGTACGGCATACTCCAGGTGCGGCCGAACGAGGGAGTTGTAAAGACAAAGTACTATCTCCTTGTTACGGTATCCAGAGGGATTCACTGGAATTCAAGGAAGCAACCGGGCCAAGATCGGCACGTCCAGCTCGGATGCTCTCCAGGGTGGGGAGCCCCAGACCAAAACCAAAGTCGCAAGTGCGTCGAGCTCATGTTCCCTACACGCCTACGAGCATGGTCGTTCCGGCGTCCATTCGGACCCTTCTGCGGGTTTACTCACCACGGGAGATCACTTGTAAAGTTAGCAGCACAAATGGTCCACACCCAGCCTTGGCTAAAACCAGGGCTCCACACACGCTCCCCTAGCGTGACCGCTTCCCGTAGGCGAAAGAACCGCGCGAATCCACTGAGTCGTTAGACTAACAAAAGGCAATACCACTGAAGATGGTCGTGAGGCTGTCTTCCTCGGTTCCTAAAGATGGCCCCCAAAAGGACGACACCGCTAATGGAGCTTGGACTCTTACGTCCACACCCAGTGCTAGGCTCGGTGATTAGAAGATTGTATTTTTATGCCCTATCTCTTCCCCCTTCCTTTTCTTTCCTTTGTTCTTTTTTCTGAATTTACCCTTTTCCTTTTCATTCTATTTCCATTCAATTAAATTTTATTTTTCCTTCACATCTTTCATTTTTTTTTACTTTTCTCCATTTATTTTTATTTCCCTTTTTCTATACCTTTTTCCCCTTCTTACTTTTTTCCTTTTCATGTCCTTAGTTTTCTTTCCTCACTTCCACTTCTTTGTCCCCTTTCTCTTCCTTCTCTCCTTTTCTTTGTACACTCGCCTTCTATAAGAGTGAAACAGGTAACGTTCAGTACATGTGAAGATGTATGGCCAGGGCAAAACCCGCTCTGCCACCACCTCCACACCCTCAGCCTGTTCCGCCAAGAGGGAAGCCTCTTTACATGGGCCTCAGCCTGTTCCGCCAAGGATGGAAGCCTCTTTACATGGGCCTCAGCCTGTTCCGCCAAGGAGGGAAGCCTCTTTACATGGGCCTATTGTAAAAGATAAAGAAGCCAACACTGCTGAACGAGGGAATAGAAGAGAAAGGGAAGAAATATAAATAAAGAAAGGAAGAACAGAGTACCGAAGAGGGATCTATTCCTCCCATTCGAACACTAGATATATTTTACACCCCCACCCCGCTAGAGGAGCTGGGGATGGCTACGCCCCCAATATAAACCAGCCCCTTAGCTAAGTCGAGACGGGGGTCGTAACAGTATATGAGTAGGCCTTCCTTTGTGGTGGGAGGAGAGGCCAATGGGGAGGGGCGAATGAGGGGCGGTTCTATGTCGTCCGAGGTTCAATTGTCTATTTCTGCACTTCATAACCACATGGAGTATGTGGTTCAGGAATAGGTAATGGAAGGAAGAAGAAGCAGCAAAGAGAATAATTTTAGGGGATGTTGTAAAGTTCCCCCACATAAAGATTATGAGGGGGGGGGGCAGTGGTGTTGCCGGCTACCATTTCGAAAGAAACGTGAAGAAAGAAGAGAACTGTGAAGTTGTGTTCAAAAGGGAACATCAAATTAAGGTGGTGGTAAAATATTACATTGGAACATGAATGGAAAATATCGAAATGGTTTAAATGAGTAGAAAGCAAATGAGGAACAATAAAGGAGGGGATGAAATATATGGGGAACAAATTCATAATATGGAACGGAAAGGCAGAAGGATATGGGAAGAAGAAAAGGACCCAAAGGAGTGAAGGAAAGCGTGATAGCTCTGGTACATGAGGGCGGTGGAAAAATACAAAGAGGATCTAGAAAACTATAGATCTATACAAAGTCTTTGGGTATATATTAAACTAAATGGCTGGAAAGAGGATGCTAGGATACTAGTGGAAGAACAACTGGTGTCGAAAAGGGAGAGAAGCACTGGAGAACCTGTACATAAAGGAAATAATAAAGAGTAGAAATAAAAGAAAAGCAGAGCTATAATACATGGTATTCCTGCACATAGAAAAAGCCTTTTTTTCACTAAAAAGGCAAGTGATGACAGAGGGTTGGGGTCCTTAGTAATATCCTTAGGGATTTGGATCAGGAAAATCAAATAATGGGACAGAGAGAGAGGAGAGAAAATACTGTGCATTCCAATTGTCCAAAAAGGGTCAGGGATTTCTGGGATTCTGCCGAGGATGGACCCTATCCGGAACGATGGTACACGATTCTGGTCTAAGCTGGTCGCAAATTGCCGTTTAGTCTGTATTCCCCCCCCCCCTCTCCTGTGAAGGTAGTTAAGAAGGGTAGATCTGAGCATCTACGGAGAAAGAGGTAGTTTAATAAATGGTGCTCAGCATGGGTTATGGAAGTGATGTGTTTAACCAACTTACTGGAATTGATGGATTGTGCAACTGCACAAGTGGATAAGGGAGAAAGTGTGGAGGAAATTTAGGTCGATTTTAGCCAAGCTTTTGATAAGGTTTCCCATAAGAGACCACCACGCATTGCACGGATTATGTGGGAAAGTTTTGTAGTAGAGGAACGGTGTCAGTCAAATTTGGATGATCACACAAAATTGGCGACTGGAGTAAGTGAAGTTGAGGCGAACTTCAAAGTGTGGCCATCTCTCGCTCTATCTTTCTCTCGCTCTATCTTTCTCTACCTCACTCTCCACTTCTCCCTTTCTTTCCCAATCTCTCCTTTCTCCCTTTCTTTCCCGATCTCTCTGTTCCCCTTTTCTCTCCCCCTCCTCCCTCCATCTCCCCTCCTACCTACCTCTCTCCATTTCCTTCTCTCTCTCTCTATCTTTTCCTCTCAGGTAATCTCTCTCGTGTTATCTCTAACTTTTTCTCTCTCTCTTACTCTCTTATCTCTCTCTCTCTCTCTCTCTCTCTCTCTCTTTCTCTCTCTCTCTCTGTCTCTCTCTCTCTCTCTCTCTCTCTCTCTCTCTCTCTCTCTCTCTCTCTTTGTAATTCCCATAACGTTCGTAATTAAAATCATCGAAAAGATCGATTCTTTTTGTGATTTTGTTCTCGTTTTCTTTTATTGTTGATGTTTGTGTCGTTTGATGTTTAGGATTCGTTTTTCATTAACTGTTTAGCTTCGGTTTATTCGATTCCAAGACTCTTCCTTTTTTATTAGGTTAAAGTTCTCTTGAGTTCATTTAAAGCTTTAACATTAAGGGCGAATGATCCTCCTAATAATCGAGGGTGAATGAAAACCTTGATGTTCTAAAACCTGGGGGCGAATGTCGCCATCGATGATTTGAGATTCTAAGGCGAGTGTCTTTCTTGATGTTTGTAATAGTTTTCTTGTGGTTAGGAAGGTTGCAGCTAACGACCACCTGCAACCATGCAATGGTGACACATGGTAACCTCAGGCCATTCGGGTCTATTTAGTCGCACGGAGAAGAGACGTAAATTATATTGTATTGCCATCGCCTTGTCACTCATTCAACTCCCTCGCCCAATCTACGCCAAGGGCCAGCCTCACACGTCAACCTTCGAGGGTATCTATTTACGGGAGTTGCAGAAACTGGACTTGAACAACCAAAGTGAATTCCTAACTGACCGTGTAAATGAAGATAATATATAATTGGAGCGTCTTTACACAACCCACTGCTCGAGGAAGAATAAGTGTGTTCATTCCGACATTATTTCAAGGAAAGACCTTTAACCTTTTACATAGATGGCACACTCTGGTACCCGACCCACTAAATCATCAGTAAACACTTTGCATGGCCAACATTGTGAAAGGACGTGGGAAAACTTGTTCCTCTTACCATATCTTGCAAACATAAAACGTTAGAACAAACAAAAATCTTCCCTTCTAACTATTTCCGCTGCCAGACGCACGATTCTCTATTATCCATCAGGTTTCTGCTTATAGTTGGTGGCACGGGAGTTATCTCTAGCACTATACTTACTCTCGTGGGCTGACGTAAAGATAGCTGTATAAAATGAACACACTTGGATGTGAAATTGGGAAAATTTAAGTCTTTTCCAACTATGGCACCAAGATTCCTGTCTTCCAAAAATTAGGGGGTGAAGAACCGACTTTGGGAGGAGGTGATGCAGATTTGGAAGACGCGAGCTCTAACCGTTCCATAGAGATCCCAATAATACCCTGTCAATATTACTTGAATTGAGAACCTTCCTCACATTTTAACCTTCCTTAACTCTTCCACATTGGCTTTAGCATTTTATTGTCGGTTAAACTCGAATACCACGAATTTTACTTCACTTTGAATGACCATCAAATAAAGTTGTTTAGCTCAGTTTATATTTTAATTCCCTTATCGTAATTTCATTGTCCACCATTTATTCAAATTTGATGACAATAATACAACTGAGTTAGAGCTTAACATTTATTAAACTTCATATGTTTAAGTGGTTCAGACTCTCTTAAGTACCACATACCACGAAGGCATCCATACTGGTCGCAGTAATCGAGGTGCGTCAAATTCACAGAATTTCGAATAACTTTAAGGATCAAAGACGTGAAAAATGGACATTGCCAGAATGAAATTTGGAATGTTAAGATGTGCAAAAAAAATGGGAAGGAATCAAGGTTCATTAGGGCCCGGGAGGCGTTCCAAGTATGTGCCCATTAATAAGCGGGGAAAGGAGACGTGTTTTCTCGGCTCCATCAAAAACGGAGGACCTGAAAATGGATCTGAGAGCAGAATATTTATCTCCTTTCTCTCCGCATCATTTCCATTCTCACGGAAACAGTTCACCAAGTATGACGAGACAACCTACGCCAACCCCAATTTGCCGGCCCTCCTTGAGGTGCATTCCCGTTCACACCCAGCCTTGGCATTATCCGATTTGAGGAAAGGATTCCCGACACAGCTAGGATCTAGCGCGAGTTCCCCAACTAATGAGAGCTGCACACAGCCCTGTGCCTTCTTCTGTGACCCTACAGGCCACTCACTAACGCGCCTGCACCTTCTCTCCCGAGATATCGCATTCCCTTTGACCTGCTCCTAAATCCCTCTGCACCCATCGCTCCCATACTCTACAGGACGTCTCCTCTTCCCTTTCCCCCCTCAAGGATAATTACGTGCAAACTTTCCTCTGTGACGAACTCAGGTTTCGGACGTAATTTCTGTGCTAAGCTAATTTAAACCAATGTGAAATAGTAAAGATCGATATTATTTTAACCCTTGAAAATTTATTCTGGCCCGTGAAAATAGTCATATATTGGAGCTCAAAATTAGTACTCTTAGCAGAATCTAAGAAGTTTCTCTTCAGTGCCAGGATCTCAGTGATTTCCGTGATTCGGTGCCCCAAATACCATTCCATGGTGGTCTGTGATCAGAAGTTTGCAGATTGTTCATCTCTAATAGAGAGGATACACTTCAAGGCTATTGAACTCTAATATACCGTCTCTTTGTGCTTCGATGACAACCCATCTTGCACACTTCCACCCTTCAATTTTATACTCCACAGTTGATTGAGGAGCAGGACCATTTTGTTCGGCAAACACTTGAAGTTGATCCAAGTTGTCAACCTCGGGCGGAGAGACAGAGACAAAATACTGAAAAATGAACAATGGCGGCCAATCAATAATTTCATTTGGATACTTTGGATTATTAAGGATTTAACATAGACAAATAAAGAAAAGAAACCCTATATTACAGATATAAAAAATAAAAAAAAGTTCTTTTTCTTATTTTAGACAATTCTAAAATAAGAAATATTCTCGCCCTTTGCTGGTGCCGTAAAAAGCAACTAAACCCAGATAGGGGACCACTGCCTCACACGGGAACGCAATAGACAAGGTTATAAGATTAATAAACATAAATATTTTGGGTCCGATTCGACCTTTGGAAACTCTTGAATTTTCTTTCAGGTTCTCTAATTATGATTAATGAAGACCCGATGCTTTATCCCCCAGGTGAAACCCAATGAACCCTTTGATGCCCTAACTCCAGTGGCTTAAAGCCTTCTTTCATGCATTCATAAGTGTTAAAATGCTTGAATTTCACTAGAAAGAAATCAAAAAAGTTTACCAACCTTCACATCTCCAATGTGATCCAACCACCTGCTTCGCACTGTTATGCGGATCTTTGCTACCAGAAAAATCTTTCCCAGGTCGACCATCCACCACTGGTTGGGTCCAGAGTTAGGTACACTATGGAAAAAGGTAGTAAACTTTCCATCGACCCCCATACTCGGATAGCACCCTGCTTCACTTGTCTTGCTGCAATGAATTATATTAATGAATTAGATCCAACCAAACTTTACCACTCGTTTGGTGTCTCGGACCAACCCTGAGACCATTCAAAGGAATCTGCATTACGTTAATCTGCATTTCAATCGCAAGTGATTATTAGGAAAATAATTAATTATTCTATTATTAAAATTATAAACATGATTGTCTGTTTAATCATCGAGGGTTAATCAAGAGGAGGAGCCAAGGAGAGCAATATTAACTTTGTTTAACATCTTTCACCTTGAGCCTCCCGAGATCTCAAGGGAATTTTATAGCGCGTCCATCTGGCCTATGCTTTCAAGGGCATAATTCGCCGTAATTAAAACTTCAGCCTAGTTTTGGGCTACTTTAAAATTACCAAATCCAAATTAAGATTCTAAAAAAAAGGAGAAATAAAAAAAACAACCAAGTAATAATCACGACTATGCACGGGACAATTTGACCAACACCAAAGAGTCTCAAATAAAAGGTAGTAGGACAGCTTACTCCGAAAATTCAGATACTCGGCAATTCTGTGTGCAGGAATAGGTCTCGAGTACAAGGGCCAAGCAGTAGTGACCCCGCTCATCCTTCTACCGGGAAAGTTAATGTGCGCGAAGACCACCCAGAGTGGCACATTCAACGAGACTGTGCCGACAACTCCAGGGGACAGTGCAATCATCACAGTGAAGTGGAGTGGAGTGCTCTATCGAATGCCGGTGAGTCCCGCGAGTGTGCCCAGTTCGAATACGATAGAAAGTGACATAAAGCCGTGGCATCATTGGGGACAGGTCCATGGGAACTGTCTAAACGCAATGGCACGCACTTTAAGTTCCCCCGGGCCGTCTCCCATCTTCTTTTTCAGACAGCAGAGATGGCTGGCCAGATTTCTGCCATGTATGAGTGTGAGGAAGAGCGAAACGCGGGTCTGATTTCCCTGTGCCCCCGAACTCTATGGAGTTTTCATTAGTGCGCTTCTTCGCATCAATTCTCACATGTCTAGGAACCGAGCAAAAGTAAATCTCGACATACACCCGAGTCGCGGCAACCGTGGCGTCAAGGATACAGCAGCCAGAAGGTGTGGATATTCCAATGCTCCGAGAGAACTCAGGGCGCTTTTTGGATTGCTAAAGATCCCAATCCAGTCTCCGAAACGGGCACGATGCGTTATCTCCCGTACTGAGCTGTGTATTGCAACCAGCTCTGCCGTGAAGACAGACGTAGCATCTGGTACAGCTCCGCTGACTTGTAACAGATGTGATATGGCGTGGAAGTCGACTCAGTCCTCGGACATGAAGACATCCGAATGCACTGGAACGAATCCAGCCTGAAAAGAAGTGGACCTCATAAGTTCAAGCTCATTAATCCGCGCGCTGTGTAAGATTTGGGGGTAGAGACGTGACTACAAATAGTCAAATGTGTTATCCTTTAAGGTAGTTAGTGTGGTGGGAAGAGATAAAGGAGCCAACATAGATCTCGAAGTAGTTTCTTAGCCCTAAACCCAAAGGGCTTAGGTGAGACTGGGGTGTCTCGGCAGCCTAGTTACCGTAGAGATCGGATATGGTTACAGAGAGATCCGATAGAGAATGTGGGAGGCACCGGGCTTGTGCGTACAGTCGCATAATTCATGTGTACGGTGAACAGCGAGTGGCACCGACAAGTAGGCTCTCAATTAGGGATGTACGGAAGTCACCGGTCGCCAGACAAAGACCGGTATATTGGATCGAGTCCAGGTTCAACATTACAAGTTCGGCTGCGTTGCATTAGACTCTCATCCGTAGACAAACTTCAAACGAACAAAGATCGCTTGATAAGCAAGGGAGTACCTGAAAGTGAGTAGCTGAAAGTCAGGAAACGAAGAATGCCCATGGGGCCGGTACAAGTGACCCTAATGCTGTGAATATGAGCCTATCAGGATAGGCGTCTTTCTAAAACAAGACCCAGGAGACAAGCGGGGTGAATCCACCACTTCGTAAACCTCCGCGGCTCGGGAGAGCGAGAGATGCGGTTCAATGCCTGTTAGAGTCGACGCTCCAGATTTGGCATCTGGCCCGCACAAAAAGAGATCCAGAGGTCGTCTACGTATAGTGGAACGAAAAGTTGTTCCAGCATTGCCGAGGTGATACCTCTAATTTTCAGGGCAAAAAGCGTAACACTGAGGGTACTTCCATGCGGACATCCTCTTCCTGTTCAATTGGGCATTTTTGCCATTCAGGCGAAAATGTCCTCGAGTTTTAACCATAAAGAATGAAGCCGGCGTCGCTACCTTCTCTGTTTACTGGAAGAGGGTAAGAAGAGTCGACGGCCCAACATACCCCGTGGCTAATACTTGCCTTAGCCAGTGGGTACTGACCTCAGGGTATAAACCGCCTCTCGACTAAGAGCCCATAGGAGGACGAAAGTGCGCCGAGTAGACAGAACATCTGTGGATAGAGGGTAAGTTTGGAAGGGGGTAGGTGGGTATATAATAAAGAGAAGTAGAGAGGGGCGGGTCCCCTAACGAGTAGGGTTGGTGGTCATGTATTATAATCATACCCTTGTGCTATGTGACCCCGGGATCGCATGCAGTGGACCGAGGCACCGTGGTAACCAGGCCGAACTCTCTCCCGGTGGGAACAGTCCTCCTGGTAAAAACGCGGGGATAACAGGTTTAAGTTCTAGCCAAAATAAATATAATAATAATAAAAAATACTTCCACTAAATAATAATAATAGTAATAATAATCCATAATAATAAACATACGCGATAATAATATTAATGCACAAATACATAATAACTAATGATAAATAATATTAATCATAACTAATGATAAATACTAATAATCATAATAAATAATTTATAAAAATAAATTATAATAAGAAGAATGATAATAACAATAACAACTATTACTAATAAATAAAGCTAAATTAGTGGGGCGCGCGGTCCCCAGGAACCCCGCAACGTCTCCCAGGTGGGCCTACAGATTTCATAGTGATGTGATGGAGTGTGCGAATGTGAGATTATGGCAATCAAGGAAGTGTATTCTGTCTTCTGGGGCTCGATGGCACCGAGTAAATGTTGATGTTTGCGCGAGCTTTATTCTGTGTTTTTATTGTTGTACTCTGGGTGAGTGCTCAGTATGCTTTTGAGATAGGAGTACTCTGTGTTTTATGCGGAGGGATTTCTCTGAGGAGTGGATTTGTAGTGGTTGTTTATTTAGGAAATGGTGCAGAGGTGCAGAGGTGTTCGCGAGTGTGAACCTGCGGTTGGGGGACGCGGGGAAAGGCTATTGAGCTTAGCTGTGAAGTAGGATGCTGAAAATAACTTTTATTTGTCTGGTTTGTGTTGGTTGCGTTTTGAGGTGTTGTTTGAAGTGCGGTAAGATTTGTTCTCTGCTGAAGTGTTGAGTTCCTATCATATCTAGCTGTATTTTACTGAGTAATAGGAATGGGATTGGTGTGTTTTACGGATCATCCTGTGATGATTGAGTGCGTTGTTTTGTGTGATTTGGAGCCGTTTGGATAGGATGCTTTTGAGTGTTGGGTGCCAGGCCGGTGTAGTGTAGTTTAGGGTAGTTCGTAGGAATGGTTTGAAAAGTAGGGGAGGGATCCTTCTCTTGCCCAAATGTTGTGTTGGCTAGTGTTTTAAGGGGGATAATTTTCTTTGTGTCTTTGTTTATTATCTTGGTTGTGTTCTTTGAAGGTCATGGGGGTGTCAAACGGGATTCCTAGGAGGGTGTGGGTTTTGTTCACGGGGTGTGATTCTCAAGTTGGTTTAATTGTGGTGTGTTTGATGGGAGATGAACATTGTTATTGATGCTTTGGCTGCAGAAGCTGTCATCATGTTTGTCATTGTCCCAGTGTGTTAATGTATTGTTGAAGTGTTCTGGTAGCGTTGATTATGTTGTGATTTTGGCCTGTGATAGAGAATTTGTGGGCGTAGATGTTCGTTTGGATATTTAGTGTGTGAGGTTGTGGTATGTCGTGAGTAAAGAGGTTGATGAGTAGAAGAGAGAGATAGTTCCTTGCAGAACTCCTTTGTGTAGTTGTTTGATGTGTGATTTGTAGGTTTTGTGTATTACTTAGCCTTGTCTGACAAAGATAAAGTGTGTGAGCCGATTCTTGTCGTTGGTTGTATGATGCGTGTTTAGTATCTTGTGTGCTATGTTTTGTTTGGGCAGTGTATCAAAGGCTTTGTTTGTATTGATCGTTGTGAGGAGGATGCGGGCAGGGGGAGATTGTTTGTTGAAGCCATGTTGAATGTGATGTATGAAGATGGTTATGAGGGTTTTGGTGGAGTGCTCTTTCCTGTACTCATATTGTATTTGATATCATAGGTATGTTTGGGCTAATTCTTTGATGTACGAATTTTTCTATCATTTTAGATAAGGTGCATAGGAGTGAGATGGGCCGCTAGGAGTTAGGTTGTGTTGGTTTGGCTTCTCTGGTTTGAGAATTGGGTGGAAATTGTTTCCCCACATAACCATTCTCATGGTAAATGTGATTTTATCTTTCCTTTCCCGAATCGTTCCTCGTCTAAATAACGCCAAACATACATCTATACGTTGACTGAGGCTTTAAAACGGCCATCACAGAAAATGAAAACACCCCTCGCCTCTTCCTGAATCCTGTCTTGTGAAGACTGACATGACTCAATCAACACCAGGAAATATCTTGCGTGGTTTCACTCTACCCATTTAAGACAGTGTATTTCCTCTCGTCACAACTCCACACTTGTAGGATATATGGCAACTCCCACTCTTCGCATCCTAACTTCTGAATCGAATTGGACTGGAGGCACAGGATCCTTTCTTACCCATAGTTGTTCCTTCCAACTTGCGACCTTCTCACATTCATATCGCAGGATTTCTGCTTAGGATGTTAAAATATTCTGTCAAACACTAACTCTGCCACATTCAAGGCAAAGTATATTTGTAAATACAAAGATTTTGAATGGAATGAATCTGAAAGAAGATTTGGGTTTATGAAGGATTACTTACCTCTGTGCTGGTTTTTGGTAAGCGACATCTCGCGTTGAAACTTTGGCTTGGAAGCGACGGAATGTTGCCTCGTTCCCCCGATAAGCAACTGTGCCAATTCCTCCCAAAAGGCATTGTCCCTCTGTTGAGAAAATTTAGATCTTTAGATAAATGAGTGGTTAAATATCCGAAGCTAAATGAGGATGTGAGTGGAAATCGTGAATGAATGAAATGCCCAAACTGGGAGGTGGAGTGTTTCGGGGACGTCCGCGTAGGAGAAGCAAATAGAAAGGGCTCATGAATAGCGTAAGATTACGAAGAGTTGAAACGTTTATTCCAATTATCTGTATGTCACTGCAATCAAGAGTGAATCAAATGTGAAAGTGATTGGTTTGGGGTGTAAACAGTGGGCGCTCACCAGTTGGGTCATGAAAAATAATTATTGAAGAATTGAAAATCGTCTGGTGAGGATAATATTAATAGCAAAGTACTAGGTAATAATAGAAAAAAACATGATAAAGTAGAGCTGAATGTTGTGTTACCGATCATGCCAGTGTGTGAAAGTAGGTGTGTATTCGAGTAGTGCAGTAATTGTTTTTCGCTACAAAAATAATGGAAGAAATAAGGAGGTCAAAATGAATTGCCCGGTTTGTGGAGATGTTTACAAATTTGGTGGACGGTTTGTATAACGAGATTTCGTTTCGCTAAGCTTTGTGTAAAATGACTGAAGGCCAGATTGTGGTACAGGAAGTGTGAGAGGGTTTTGACCTGTCAGAAACTCCAAAGATCCTTGATAATGAAACTTGGCTAGGATGAATTAATCTAAGTTAAGCTGAAAAGGATCAAAGGCCGAATCCCGGACGCCGGTAAAATGAGGTAAGCAATCGAGGAGGTCGAGGGAGATTTTGATGTTGGTCCTGATCCAATTTGATTATAATCAAAATAAATAGTTTAAAAATGGGGTTCTATTTCTGATGAAAGATTCTTGATCCACATACCTGTGAACTTGACACAAAAACCCCCCTGCAACCAGCAGTTAATGGCACATGTTGATAGTTTCGTCATTCTTCCTACAGACACGTAGGAGGAGACCCGGTCAGAGGATGTGCAGTATCCGTCGGGAATCAAACTAATTTCACTACTAACAAAAACAACTTTTACCAACGAGAGAAAAAAGATATTAAGAAAGAATTTCTTCATTTTTAGTAAAGTTGACCTGTTTTAGTGAATGATGTGGCAATTGAAAAAGGAAATTATGCCTGAAAGAAATGAGAAACAAGGCTAGAATTAGATTCAAGATTCATTATTGAAACTAAATTATCTTTCACATTTGTACAAAAGCGTTGTGGGTCTTTTACTAATTATTCACAATGTTTTCAACGGGAATTTCAAAAGGGATCAGTAAAGACATATGAAGACTGAGGGGAAAGATCAATCAAGAGATCCTCAATAAGTTAAATGAAGGTAAAGAAACCAGACACAGAAAGGAAAGAAAAGAAATTAAGAACGAGGACAATGATAACACTAGGGACCAGTGAACGGATTTACCTTTCCTGACCTCTTCTTCGAGTACCAGAATTAATCTCGGTTCACAGATGCCCCGGGGGTTCACGAGAGACAAACCACAACCAGGGTGCATCGGGTAAATTGGCTGTTGCTTTTATTTAAAAAGTGACACAAAACCTTTTATTAAAGCTTGGTTTTGTAGTCCGTAAATTATAAACTTTCCTTGAAATTGAATCGATGATAAACGGCCAATGTTTGAGTGAAAGAAGCCTCCGAGCTGCCTTAGCCTCCGACCTACACGGTAAATAACGGTAAATAAACCTTCATTACACTAAAATTTAACTCGGGAATTTATGGGGAATTATTTTTCGTTTTTAAAAAAAGTTTGTATCCACAAGTGAGCAATTTTCTGGATATGGATATAAGTATTTATGGCCAAGAGTTGGAATTTATTTAAACAAAATGGGGAAGTTCAGAAACAAGGTCTGATGACCAAAAGTCGCGTTGCCCCTTATTCTGATTTATGGCCTTATGACCTTCAAAATTTTCAATAATTCCTGGACTAACCTTGGGATGACCTTAGCAAATATATCATTTGAAATAGAATGTAAAACAACATAAAGGCTTCAAATTTCTTTACAATCGGACGATTAGTTATGATGTTATTGCCAAATAATTCTCCTGCTAACCTTGCGAAGACTTTGGCAATCATACCGTTCGAAAGGGAATGTGAAACAACATAAGGGTTTCAAATATCGTTAGAATCGGCCAAATAGTTATGGTTTTATTACAAAATCCCCTTCCTAAAGAATTCCCGGGCTAACCATGAGAGGACCTTGTCAATTATATCATTCAAATGAAAATGTAAAATAACATAAGAATTTCAAATTGCGTTAGAATCGACCGAATAGTTACAATGTTATTACCAAAACAAAAATAGGTAAAACGGGGACCGACTGACCGACATAGTGAAACATAAGGCGCACGCGACTAAAAATAATTATTATCGAATGAATTACAAATGATAAAGTTCAGAAATTTTATTCAAATTGAGGCAATTTTTTTTTATTTTTTCGAATATTCGAAGGTTTTATCAAAGTTATTTCCCAAAAAAAGATTTTAAATTTTCGTCTTTAGCAGGAAATAAAAGAAGCTACTGACACCTTAAAACAAGCAAAGCAAAATGAAATTATTGAAGCGAGTTTAGGTGATAAAAAGAGTGGTGCAAATTGTTTTTTACCTATTTAAAAATAAATCCGATAAAAGTCTTTTTTTTTTGTCTTTTAGACTTCGAAAAATAATCATCGATGTGGAAAAAGAAAGACCAAGAGTCAATTATTAGGAGAAAAGTACTGGAAACCTTTGATTTATTTTGAGACCAAAACTCCGTTGCCAGGGCCGGATAGGTCGTAGGACACAGACCGGTCTGCATGCGGAGCGCAAGGAAGCCACCCATATTATTATTATTATTATTATTATTATTATTATTATTATTATTATTATTAGGTGGTTAAGAGACCTCTCTTGTTCCGAGCGACCGATGTCATTTGTCTCCCCACCCCCCCAAAAAAGCCACATTGACCTGCCCCGGAACGTGTACCCCAACAAAACGAAAACCGGTCGGCCATGGCCCTTTTGTGTTTGCTGATATATTGTCACTTTGATCTTTATGTAAACTTCATTACGCTGTCGATCGTCCGCGATTACGAAGGGACTGGTGGTGCAATTCTCCTTAAATATGGAACGAGGGGAATGAGATAAAAGACGACTGCTGGAATTACAGGTTCAGAGCACCTCTCCCCCCCCCCCTCTCTCTCTCTCACCCTCTCTCTCTCTCTCACCCTCTCTCTCTCATTCTCTTTCTCTCTTTCTCTCTTACTCTCTCTCTCTCTCCAGACTCCACTCCAGATCAAATTGCTGTTCATTAATCAATCTTACCCGTAGTGTTTCTATGTTCATGCATGTATTGATCATTAAAAGAGAGTGACTTGCCTAAGACTCTGTCTACTTTGTGCAAGTCTATCGCCGGAACTTAATTGTGGATTCCAAATCCATTTGAATACCTTAAAATCCAAGGGAATTTGAGCTCTCAACTCATTGGATTTTCAATGGGATTTTTAAGAACTCTTTTAAACATTTTTCCTTCTTTGAGCGACACAAATTTGGGATTTTGAACAACATTTCGTAAAGCGGGGTTTTAGGGGCTAGCACTTGTCATCATGCTGCAGGTAACATATGTATGATTTAATGCTCCTAAAGGGTCCAACACACGTAGGTATATCTGAATAATTTCCCTGTCTTTTCACTTCCTCCAACTTAACCACTTTCTGCCCAGATCTATCGTCAAACACATTCTGATGGAGACGCCCTCGTTGGTTATCGCCTCTTTCTTAAACGTAACAACAACGAATTCATCAGAAAAGTGGAGTCTTAAGATGAATTAAATGAAGCGATCGCACTTTATTCCACTCTCTGAGGTCACGACTGTTCAGTTGTGCTAGCGGAGGACCGTCTTCGATAAATGATGCGGTTCCACCCACCTCTTAAACCTCTTCGTTCCTTGTCTGTTGTGTGGCTGCTAAAGCAACGAAGAATTCGTCGCTGTAATTTTATGAAGCTAATTTCCACATTGATTGATCACTTGGCAGTGCAGAGTGAAATGTTTGAAAGAATTTTACAATTTAATTCGTCTGGGTCGATTGGACATGCGGCAAATTATATGAAAAAGTAATAATAGGTTTTCCACGAGTTTCGAGACGATGAAGATGATTAAATATTAATATTTTATGACAATCAAAGAGGTAATTTCGAAGAACGATTCATCACGCAAACTTTGGCTAATCTTACGAATTTGTAAATGTGTTTTGAGTCGTTACCAAGAGTGACCCAACCAATACGATTTCTCACTCTTTACGCAACCAGGAATTCGATCCTTTAGGAACTCGATCCTCCCTTCATTATTTATTTTGGATTGAGTCTGTGTGAGGGTTTGTGGGGGAGGGGATAATAAGCAAGAATTACTTTTGTTTCTTTTGTTTTTGCTGTACCCGTCCTAAGTTTCCCTTCTAATAGTGTCCCAACCTCAGAGGTTTCAAGGTCTTGCTTTAGATCTCGCCTTCTCCGTGTCTCAAGGACACTGCCTTTTATGGCCGTTTCTGGCATAGCGGGGCCTCGCTAGGCTTCAAATCCATGAGTTTTTAACAAATATTTTTATTATAAATTAAGAAGAAGAAGAAGAAGAAGAAGAAGAAGAAGAAGAAGAAGAAGAAGAAGAAGAAGAAGAAAAAGAAGAAGAAGGAGGAGGAGGAGAACGATTAATAATGTTAATAATAAAAATGATATTTTCGGGTATTTTCACTACATAGTTTCACAAACTTAAATACGAGTGATTTTTTTTCGTACACACGAAGGCATCGTGTGTATATGAGAGCTATGTGAAGAATGTTGGGAAATTAGAAGAATTGAAAATGTGTGGAAGATATCTTGCCGCACTTCCATAAGAGGGCAGTGTGGACCGGAGGGCACGTGAGCTTCTAGATGTCCCCTGCAACATGACTGTCCTTGCTACACCTGGAGAAGCCGCATCAAAATAACCAAGATAAGCTTTTCAAGAGCGAAGATGATGACAAAACACTCTTGCTAAACGCACTACTCCTTTATCGATACTTCTGTTCATCTGATACTTCACCAGTAGCAACAGCGTATCATTCAGCACATCTGAGTTTTCGGAGACATGAAAGAAAATTCAAAAGTAGCAATCAAGTAAAGGAAAATATCTTCCGTCCATTGCTGAGTTAATCTCAAAACCATAAGCGATCACTAATATTAAGATCACTTTTCCTCTTTCATGTCCTGCTATTTCTTGCCAAGCTCTCAAACATTGGCCAAGTCGAACGTGATGCACAACTAGTCGAGTGATGTTTTTGCACTAGAAATTAGGAATCTCCTCTAGCAGCTCTTCTCTGGACGTCGCGATGCAGCCAACGCAATCTCGTTTGAGTCTTGAGACTAATTCTATGATGGTCTTCCTCCACGAAAAGACGCCTCCTGCTTCGATTGCAGAACAGAGGAGGTTAAGGAGAATTGTGCGCACTACCGGTCCCCAACATACCAAGGAGTCTGTTAGGAATCTCTTTTAAACTTTATTAACATTAAATAACTTTATCCTTTTCCTCAAAACCATATTTTTAAAACTTTCTCTTCGTCCGACCTGCCCTCGGTGGTTTTGGTTTTCGCTTTAATTTTTATTCCGGTGTTTTTTAGCTCCCCACAGAATTGAGGGTGGCGAATATCGTAGAATGTGGCCCCTCGACTGTGAATTGCCGCCCTCCACCACAGAAATTCCAGTTGGGTAAAACATTGCATTGGTACACTAGATTTTGGTATTTTGTTCTCTAGTTTTGGACGATTCTGTATATACATAGGCATGTTGGTGAATGACGCCCTCAATGTTTTAAGAGTTGAGGGATAAATATTTTAGGAATTGAGGACGAAAAGAACCATGGAAGTTTTAATATTGGGATTGAATTACGACCATGTTTTTTAGGAGTTACTTAATGGCGAATTCCAACGGGGATGTTTTAGGACTTGAAGGCAAATGAGACCCTTGATATTGTAAGTATTGAAATTGAAGGTCGACATCGATGTTTTAAGAGGTGGAGTCGATTGCCGCCCTTGATGTTTCATGCACCGATGGACGCCTTCGATGTTTTAAGAGGTGGAGTCGATTGCCGCCCTTGATGTTTCGAGCACCGATGAACCCCGCAATGGTGACACATGGAACCTCAGGCTCTATTTAGTGGCAAGGAGAAGAGATGCAAATCATATTGCATTGCCATCGCCATCCAATCCTTTTCCTTCCCTTCCCACCCTTTCCCTTCCCGTCCTACCCTTTCCCTTCCGGTCCCACCCTTTCCCTTCCGCTCTCGTCCCACCCTTCCCCTCCCCCTCCATCCCACAATTTCCCTTCCTCTCTCGGACTACCCTTTCCCTCCCTTCCCATTTCACTCTTTCCCTTCAGCTCCCTTACCGTCCAAACCTTTCCCTTCCCGTCCTCTCCTTCCCGTCCTCTCCTTCCCGTCCTCTCCTTCCTTCCCTTGCCGTCCAACCCGTTCCCTTCAGCGCCCTAACCCCCCCCCATTTACCTTCCCTTCCTATTATAACACCCTATTTCATCCGTTCCCCTCCGACCTATTCACTTTCCCTCCCGTCCCCCCACCTCCCGTTCCCTCTCCCCTCCCATCCCCCTCCTTCGCTTCCCTCCAAATCGCACCTATTCCCTTCCCTTCCCGTCCCCTCCCCCTCCCCTCCCCTCCCCTCCCCCTCCTTCGCTTCCCTCCAAATCGCACCTATTCTATTCCCTTCCCTTCCCTTCGCGTTCCCTCCCCTTCCCCTCCCCTCCACCTCATTCCCTCCCCTCCTAATCACACCTATTCCCTTCCCTTCCTGTCCCTTCCGGTCCCATCCTTTCTCTTCCGCCCCCTCCACCCCTACCACCCATTCCCTTCCGCTCCAATCCCGTACCCTCCTTCCTTCCCTAGCAGTCCCACCCGATCCCTTCCCTTCGCGTTCCACCTTTCCCTGCCCTCCCCTTCCCACCCATTCCCTCCTCTTCCCACCCATTCCCTTCCCTTCCCGTCCCACCCATTCCCTTCTCTTCCCGTTCCACCCAATCCCTTTCCTTACCTTCCCGCCCCACACATTCCCTTCCCTTTCCCTCCCGTCCTACCTTACCCTCCCTCCCCATCCCACCCTTTCCCTCCCTCCTCATCCCACCCTTTACCCTCTGACCTATTCACTTCTCCTCCCGTCCTTCCCTCTTCTTTCCCCTCCCGTCCTACCTTTTCTCTTCCCTTCCCGTCCCACCCTTTCCCTTCTCTTTCAGTACGTGGTGTTAGAGGAAGGATTGGGTCAAGTCTTGATCCTACATAAATATGGGCTAAAATAGATGACTTAAAGTACACTTATCGATTTAATAGAGCTTAATCGATCTAAAGTGACTTGGAGTCGATGCGAGGAACCTGGAGCCCTGAATATTGTAGTCTGATCTTATGTCTACATAAATAAGAGCTAGAAGAATCCGAGGAGGGATTCGCAATACACACTAAATGGCACAGGGTGACTCGGGGACATCAGACGGGGCAATAACGCCCTACAGCAGATAGCGTAGTATTTTAGTGCCTAAATAAACGGTAAACTTAGGCAGGTAATAAAGATAAAGAATTGGACTCTACAATAATGGTTGGAAATGAGAAGAGTCTCTCTTGAAGAGAGCCATTCAAAATAAAAGTATTCGTGTTTGTTCACACAACAAACAGAGCCATGTTCCCAATCAGGGAACTTAGATAATTAAAGCATTTCAAATCCTAAAGATAAAAATACTTTTGAAAAATATCAAAATTTTTAATAAAAGAGTGAAAATTGTAAAGATTTATTGATTTTTTATCTTATAAGATAAACCATTTAATCGGTATCTTATCCAAAAAGCGATATAAATTGAGAGAGGGAATCAAACTCTGCCCCACTCCGCATTTCACTCTCTGAACGCCTAAAAAGAAGAACAGCGACAGACAATTCGAAAAAATGGCTCCCATTCGAACAGAAATACTCACTTTATGGAATGAAAGAATTTTATTGGCGTCGCTTTCATATCGTTGGAAAGGCCTCGCGATTCCCTATTCAACTGTATAAGAATAATTGTAATCCGATGAGTATTTCTTTTTTTCGTAATGGGCGGGAGAGGCAAGAATCATTTTTCCGCCAGGTTAAGCAATAATATCTCCGTGAATGATGGAGATGGACACAGCAATATTATATAATAAACCTCTAAGATAATTCCATTGTGCATCTAAGGATATTTAATGTTTACCATTAATTAATTGGTACAAGGGGCGAAGAAGGGGTCATTTTTGCCCGACCCCGTCGCTGTGAAGCAACACTATCTCCGTAGAGAGCAAATTGGCAAGCATCGCACTAGCACCACCAGGTAGGAGAATAAAATCCCTATCCAATGGCATATGGCATACACCAATAAGTGTTTCCTCTATGTTTTTATTTTTTTTAAATCTGATTTTTCCTAGAGAGAAAAACTGTTAAGGGACTCACACCGTGTATAACTCTTGATGGGGGCGATCAAATTCAATGGTAAGGATGGAGCGAATTTTTTACTCCGGTTCGAAAAGTATTTAATGGTGGGTAAAAGATGCGTCCATTACTCGAGTGGTCTATTTGAAATCCCGTGCTAATTGGCCTGGCATTAAGATCAATTTTAACAATATTTGTTGAGGCGATGTGTATAGATCCGAGTGTCCCGTAACTGCCTTTGATGAAATTCTCCTCTCCATAAGTGAGAGAAGGACTCCACGTAAATCTCTTCGGAGTCGTCGTAGCGACAAGGCCTGGTTCAATGAAAACTGCCGATTGGCCCAACGGAATAAGCAGGCTGCAATTTGCCAGTGGTCTTGTTTGCGCCTTCAAGAATCTTGGAACTACGACGTGCAGCTCATGTCACACGCACAGCGTACTTAGAGAGAGGCTCAAAGAGCCAAAAATGATCATCTCAGAGATATTTTAACTGCTACCTCTCAGCCTCACTCTTGGTAATCTGATCTTAAATAATCCGTGTTTGGGGTTGACTCTAGCCTTCCTTCCTTGTCCTGCGCTGACTGCTTTGTATGCTTTAACTCTAAGGAGAAAGTTGCTCTACTTTCCCCAATTTTTAATAAAAAACAATCAGTGAGGTAGTGGACTTACCTTCACCTTGCTTTCTACCTATTAAACTGCACTCCTAGGCTTTTAACTCATCACAACTTCTTTTTTTAAATGAACTTGATTCATTTGGCAGGAGGGATCTTTTGGGTTTTTTGGCCATCTTTTATAAAATAATGGCTCCATTATTGGCCACACAATTGGCTGTTATTCTTAGATTACTTATTCGCTGGAGTTCTTTTCCTGACTGCTGGCCTCCTGCAAGTGTCAGAGCGATCCCCACAGGCTCTTCACCATCAATTCATCCGGAGGAAGATAGACCCATTTCCATTACAAACGCATGCTGGCCAAACGCATGCTTCATTCTCTGAATAATAATAAATTGCAACCGGAAAGACAGTTTGGAAGGGTCTTAGTACTTCTGATATTCTTCTCTATATCACCAATAACCTTCAAAGTTCTCTTGATGCTGGTCGTGAATCTCGTCTCCTTATCTCTTGATTTTAGCTCAGCCTTTTATCCTGGTAAATTAGATCCCTTGATATTGGTCTTCTTTACCTTGTCATACTGGTCAAGTTTTTGAATAACTGGAAGCAGCGTGTGACGGTTGATGGTTGTTTTAGCTCCTACAGCTTTGTTAAATCTGGTGTTCCCCAGGGTAAGGTCCTGGGCCCGCTTCTCTTTATTATTTATACCTCAGACATGTTTTATGGAATTGAGTCGAATATGGTTGCTTATGCTGACGATACAACTTTGTGTGTTGTAATTCCTTCCTCTTTGGACAAAAAAAAGAGTCGCTGAATTGCTTACTCTGAATATCAAGCGAATTTTATCCTGGTGTGATGTTTGGAGTATGAAACTTAATCCAAGTAAACCCCACTACCTCGTTATTGGTCGATCAAGGACCTTACAACCGCATCACCCTGACATCATTGTCAACTGCGTTAGAAGCATTAGAAGCCAGAAGGGAGGACAGGATTTCGAGGCGGTTGTGAAGGAAGAAGGATATGAACAGATCCGGGTTCGAGTCCCGGCCAGGAATTTCAAACTTTTTTCTCCTGGCGTTATCTCTGTCCTCTCGGTAAAGGATTGCCTTTATTGTGCCGCCCTCTGCTCTCTTTGATTCTAGTCTTCTTCTAATGTCCCTTTCTCTTACCTCTAAAAAACTCCTGTTTCTTGTCTCATTGCTCATTCGCGTCCAATTTCTCTTTCTTGTACTATATATATATATATATATATATATATATATATATATATATATATATATATATATATATATATATATATATATATATATATATATATATATATATATATATATATAATTTATTTTCTGCCTATTCCCGTTGATTCAAAGTCAGGTGTGAATACAGGGTCTCTTCTGAGCACTGGCGAGCGCAGGTGTCTGATCGCTCATGAACAAACATGGTAGTTAAAAGATGAATTGAACTTTCAACACAGATTGATCGAGGAAATAAGAGATGAAGTGAACTTTCAGCACAGATTAAGCGAGGAAACCACTCCTTAACTCACTCACACTTTGAGAAGTGTGATTCTGAAGTTTTTCCTTACCAGACAGCTGCCGTGATACAATGAATTTGTTTGATCACCTATGGGCAATTTTTTTACTACAGCTAACATCTCACTTGTGTGTGTAGGTGGCAATGATAATAATAAAATTAATAATGTTAGTATTGTTGTTGATATTAGTATAAGTATTGTTATTTTTCTAATTATGAATTTTATTATCGATATTATTATTCCCTAATATTGTAACGAGCACTTCAACCTTGAGGACAAAATCGCCGTTAGCAGACAACCAAAGTGAAGCTACTCATTAAATAACGGGTGGCCCAAAAGTTACTTCACATTTTAAAAAGTTAATAACACAAAAACTAATTAAGTTATAAAAGTGGGTGATATATAAAATGAAAGGAGATCTTGGATTTTTATTATTTGAATATAATATCCTTCAAATGTTCTTCAATATTGTTAAAACAAAGGCGGATTCTTTGCATCATATTTTCCATGACATTTTCCAAAACATCAGGAGTGATTTTGTCGATTTCTTCAATGATGTTTTGTTTCAATTCTTGAAGATTATTAGGTTTATTTACGTATACCTTTTCTTTAAGGTATTCCCAAAGGAAAAAATCTGAAGGGGTAAAATCAGGTGATTGTGGTGGCCAAGAAACGTCACCTAAACGTGAAATTAACCGACCAGGGAAGTCTGCTCTTAGTGTTGCCATGGTTTCTCTCGCTGTGTGTGGTGTCGCCCCATCTTGTTGAAACCACATATCGTGCATATCCAAATCTTGCAGTTCTGGCAATAAATAATCTTGTATCATTTCTCAATATATTTAAATAATAAAAATCCAAGATCTCCTCTTCCATTTTATATATCACCCACTTTTATAACTTAATTAGGTTTTGTGTTATTAATTTTTTTAAATGTGAAGTAACTTTTGGGCCACCTGTTATAATAACGAGCACTTCCACGGTTATTTTTTGCAAAATTGACTTCCAATTTAAGGCAATTTCATTTATTGAGTAAAATTATGAAATCCCTTTTTATAACTAATTTTTGTATTACCAAATCAAAAAGAGTAATAATAATATCAAATTCTGTGATATTATTATGCTGTCATTTGGACGGTGCGAGGCTCGAGTTATATAAGAGAAAATGGTTATTGTGGTAAATTCGCAGTCTCCTATTTACAGCTGATATTAATGCGCCTATTGTCTAGGCCTATCATTAGGCATTATTATGTTCTACTTTGCATATTATTAACCTTAATAACTACCATAACAGGACGGAGTCAATTGTATTTATGGGGGAAAAGGAGGATTCATTAACAAAGCCTATTTTTACGTCAACAGAGAATCATGTTGCATCATAATTAATCACATTATGTTGCTACGGATGTTGATTTAATGCATCACAAATGTGAGTAAAAAAGAGCAATAGGTTTGCAGTGAGCTGAGAAAGTGAGAAAGATCGATTTGAGTTTAATCTGCACAGAAGTGGAATAATATTCAAATGAGGCATGACAGCACACCGAGGGGGAGAGGATGGAGTCGAAAGAAAACGGAGCAAGAATTGAGCTTTGAAGGAAACTATGATAAATCGGGCCTAGACAAATCGTTGCCAACGTGAAAGAGTATGGCCACACGTCAGCAATTTTCTCGCAGTCACATAGTGCTATGGCAACGCACCATCAAGCCGTCTATATAGAAAATGTTCACCTAGAACACCCTTTACCTCCTCTTTCTCTGACTATAACCCTTTATGCTCCAGTAAGCCCCCCAAACAATCTTCAACCCACCCTTTCTTCCACCCCTACTACTCAAACACCACCTTCCGTTTTGCTGCTTCCTCCTCCGGTGTTGTAGGAACCCTCATCGTCAGCGGTGGTCAGTCAGGAGCAAATCTCTCCACCACTGGTCACTGAGTCAGCAAAAAAAACAGGACTCAAGACTCCCACGTTCCGCTTGACGCCATCTCGAAAGGAACCAGCAAGTGGATCAACTTCAATCCATCAACCTTCACACGTGTTGGTGCCTCGTCCAACGCTACTGGCACTGTTACAGCGAATCTGTGACCCCACAGCCTAACCAGTGGCACTGTCACACGCTCCGGTCACATCGTAAGAAGACCTCAGCGTTACTCGGACTGGTAGTACTCTTTTGGAAAAAGGTGAAGGGGGTAACACCTTCTTAGGTGGGGAGTGTTATAGCAATGCCCTCTAGGGCATTTCTATAATGACAAGACTCCCAGGGAATTTTATTATATTCAAATGCTGTCCAATCAAATAATCAGGATGATTATTTGATTATATATATATATATATATATATATATATATATATATATATATATATATATATATATATATATATATATATATATATATATATGTATATATTGTAACCGATCTTAACATAAATGGAAAACCAATTTTACTTTCAAAATGTATTCCACAAAAATCCCTGTAGTAAAAGATTTTCCCTTATACTAACACACTGCCTCCTTCCTCACAACTTAACCATACTATCCTACACTTCCCATCCTTTTTACAAGTCAATTATACCCGTAATACCATCCTATAATCTTATCCTTGAATACCATCCTATAATCCATATTTCAATCATATTTACGTTGTATTCCTTAACAATTCTCAATTTAATTATCTCATTCACTCGTATAATTGTAATTACCTCTCACTTGTTATTTCCTAATTCCATTCTCTCATTGTCCATTCGTTTATTTTATAAATCTATATTTTGTTTATCGTCCGTTTTCTTATAACCCTGGCATTCGAAGTTTTCCAAATTCAGTTCACGTCAGTCGTTAGGCCTAAATATTAGCAGACGACTATTCCATCCAATTCAACAAATTTATAGTAATGGTTTTCAAATAGGCAGATTTATTAACTAAAATTAATCTCACTTATAACCAAATACCATAAAATGGTGCCCAGAATTTAATATTCTCCGGTCAATTAATAAATAACTTCAAAGGTTAAACTAATTTTCGAACTCCGCGCGTCATTTCCCTTCTATTCTCATTAGAAAGCATTTTGATTCACGTGTTCATTTTTAATATCGCCTGTTATCTTTAGCATCCTTCTTCCAATTGTCATAATTCATATCATTTGAATTTGATATTATCTCCTCTATACAAGAGGGGACAATTTCCTTTATTTCTCATAATTATTTTTCATTTCTTCACATTCCTATGTTCACCAATAATTTCCACACACACACACACACGTGCACCCAACAACAGCTACTTCACTCACATCAACACATTCATTCAACCAGCACAAGTGCACATAAAACATAGTGACTATGATGGAACAGAGGCAACAAATAAGGACATCTATTAGCGGCCAATCCAATCACCATAACCAACCGACTGCCTCGAATCCCCAATCCACACACAGGCAGCCAGATGTGTACCTCTCGTTTCGCGTATATGGTCCTGAAAACCTAATTGCATGGTTGGAAGGGTCGTCCCGCATCCTTAAACCTCAGAGCATCACCGAAAAAGGGAAAAAATTGCAGCAATATTTTCAAACTTCTTCCAACTATTCTCACTATCTTCCACACCATCAGGGCCTATGCTGGTACCATCAAAGGTACGGTCTCAACGCTGTATACAACCTTGTAGCCACCGTTATGCTTCTTCACATACTGCGCCAAGTAGTCTCCCGAAGCATAACGTTTCCTTTTCCCTCTCAACCAACTCAGTTGTGCTGGTATCAACAAATATGGTGCACAAGCCGTAAAATCTTTAGAGCCTTGCACATATTTACAACCAGTAACTCCACCTAATCTCAACTCTACTCCTCGCACATCAAATCTTCATTCCTCAAATTCTTGTCTTATCACTTCACCTAACTCAACCACTTTCTCCAAATACTCAAATTTCCAATTCTCAATCTTCAAGTTCTCACAATCCTCCAAATTCAGCCTCAACTCTTCAATCACATCTTTTAAACCTAACAACTCAAGCAATAAACGATAAACGGGTCAACATCTACCACCTGCACCTCATTTCACTTATTCAGGTAGGTCCTCACTTTTGCATTTTGACCCACACTCAATCCTCACTTCATATCGTACCAATTCATTCAGCACTCATACAGCTTAAATGGGAAAACGCCATCATTTCATTCAGCACTCATACAGTGCTATGGTAACATGCCATAAATCCATTCAGCACTCATACAGTGATATGGCAGCACACCATCAATCAATTCAGCATTCACACAAACTATTGCAACATGCCATTACGTCACTCACACACAGCTATGACAACACGTCATCAGTTCTCTCGCACTCACATAGTGCTATGGCAACACGCCATGAAACAAGCTTATACCGAAAATGTTCATTTAGGATCACTATCACCTCATTCTCCTCCTACTATACCCTTTATGGTACAGTAATTCCCCAAACAACCTCAACCCCACCTTTTTAATCACCCTTGCTACTCCAATTTCACCGTTTTGCTGCCTGCTCCTCTTTTGTTGCAGGAACCCTCGTCGGTAGAAGTGGTCAGTCAGGAGCAAATCTCTCCCCCACTGGTCACTCCGTCAGCGGACAACGGGACTCAAGACTCTCGCATCCCGCTTGACGCCATCTCGGAAGGAACCAATAAATTTTAATCTTAGTAGCGAAGCCATTGCCTGGTATACATTATAAATTTACCATGGTATAAGAACCAAATTTACATTAATCATGGGGCACTAAACAAAAGCAGAGCGATAAAACCACTTATGCGAGCTACATATAGATAAATGAGGTAGGGTAATCAAAAGTCTGAAGAAGAAACCCTTGTGATGGATAAACACCAGCTAGATTTGTGATGGAGAGTGTTCGTAATATCAAGGAGTAACAAGGAAAGAAAGTACCTTAGAAGACCTTACGGTCCATTCAAAGAGGGTACTTCTTTTGGAATAGCAGTCGAACGGGCACATCTCTGCTCAAATGCTTTACGTCCTTAAACGGCCACTTATCAAGACCCTGTCTAGTCTTGACTTGAACTGGACAACAGATTCACTGTTGACAACTTCCACTGGAAGTGCGTTCCAACTACCGCAGATACTGTACGTTACAAATTGTCCACACAGATCGCGGTTGTAACGCTTCAGTTCAAGTTTAAAGCCGTGATTTCTTGTTCTGCTCTCAGCAAGTGTGAAAATATCCCTGTAGTCAACATTGTCGAACCATCGAAGTATTTTGAAAACTTCGATGAGCTGACCACGCAGTCTACGGGTTTCCAACGAGAACAGATCTAAGTCCTTTAATCTATCTTCATAACTTTTATGTCTGATAGAGGGAATCAGTTTGGTTGCCCTGGCTTGCCTGCGTTCCAATCTCGCGATGTCCTTTCGAAATGAAGGACTCCAAAATTGTACGGTATACTCCAGGTGCGGTCGGACAAGTGAGTTGTACAAACACGGTACAATCTCCTTGTTCTGATATCCAAACTGGCGCTTTATATACCCTAACATCCTTTGGGCCTTTTTCTCCGCCTCAATGCACTGTTTCGAGAACTTGAGGTCACTAGTGATTGTTACACCCAAGTCCTTCTCAGTGTCGGTGGATTCAATAGCAGTGCCCTTAAGGATATACTGAGATTGGGGATATCGGTGGCCGATATGCATCACTTTGCATTTGTTCACGTTAAAAGGCATTTGCCACGTGTCCGACCACTCCCCAATCTTCCCAAGATCTTCCTGCAGGCGGGCAGTATTTCCATCCTTTCAACGTTAATACCAAGCTTGGTATCGTCGTCAAATTTAGAAATCTTGGCAACCATGTCACCGTCCATGTCGTTGACGTAGATGATGAATAGTAGTGGTCCCAGGACAGAACCTTGAGGCACCCCGCTAGTAACGGGCACCCACTCCGAAGCCTGTCCATTCAGCACCACCCGTTGCCGTCTGCCACTGAGCCAGTTTTCTATCCAGCCGGCTACATTTCCGTCTATGCCCAGCGCTCGCACTTTCCGGAGAAGGCAGCGGTGCGGTACCTTATCAAAGGCTTTCTGAAAGTCTAAGTAGACCACACACCGACCTGTCCCGATCGTGCTCACTGAAGCCGGGGAGAAGAAACCATTTTCCATCTTTTGCTGCAACTGGGAATTCTCGGAGCATTTGAAAAGAACAGCATTTAGACCGTAAATGTGAGTTTCCTTACAAGGGCCACGATTCCTGATGGCGCGAGACATGTTATTGAAGTTAAAAAAACTGCCTAAAATGGTGCAAAGACCACAATAAGTGGACCATGGTCCAATGGAAGAGTGCCATCTTTACTGATGAATCATCTTCATTCTTTTTTTTCTTATTCAGGAGGAATTTATGTATGGAGGACACGCAAAGAATCCTCTGATCCCAATTTCCTGACCCTAATCATGAAGTATGGAGGCGATAGTGTAATGGCTACATCATGAAAATTTGTTGTTTATGTCATAACGCTGAAAGGTAACGTTAATTCTAAGGAGTTTTTGCGAATTCTTAGTGACCATATTTATCTAATGGTACGAACACTGGTTCCCGATTGCGGCTCCATCTTCTAAAACTATAATATGACGATTCACCCGGCTTAAATAGTTAAAAGTAGCATGAATGGATGAGCTATGATGTAGAACAGTTAGATTTCTCCCCAGTTACCAGATCTTTACCTAATTGAACTTCTCTGGTTTGTTTAGGATCAGCAATTAAGGAGCCATTTCACCTGCCATCATATTTGAGAGAGATGTAACAGATTCTGATTCAGGAATGGATTAAAACTCTCATACTTACTATCTGAAGCAGCTTGTATGTGTATATCCCTCAAAGTATTGAAGCTTTTATCGTTGCCAAGGACGATAATCTCGATATTAACATGGTATTTCTATTATTTTTTTCCAACCCTTGTGGACATTCGAAGAACCCAGGTAGAACAGAGAGCCAACACACAAATGGTACTCGACCCTGAATCTCCGAATTAAGATTGGGTGCTTCATCACTAAGATACCAGCCACAACATTCCCAACTTTTTCCTGCATCACTTAATCACACTTCATACTGGCAACGGGAGTTAATAGTTACATCTTAATATTATTCCACCTTTATTCGGTTAAAAATATATATTTTGCATTACTAGTTTTGTATATTAGAATGTATCGTCTGCACATTTTCATTCGGTCCGTCTTCTGTAAAGATCT
The DNA here is from genome assembly GCA_963969495.1 of Ceratothoa steindachneri. Lineage (NCBI taxonomy): Eukaryota > Metazoa > Arthropoda > Malacostraca > Isopoda > Cymothoidae > Ceratothoa > Ceratothoa steindachneri. The sequence continues at coordinate 2,559,415 of OZ018333.1, read as the reverse complement.
CTGCTTAGAAAATTCTCCTTTCAAATTTATTTCAGTCTGACAACATGGAAAGAGGACGAATGGATCGGAGCTCTTATGCTAACATTTAAGACAGGTGTCGATGGCGATTTGGCGTTTCTGTATATCTTGATTAATCTCAGCAGCCAAAAAAAATTGCCTAGCAAACATTTCTTTCTTTAGTATCCATTCGTCTATCTTTGAAGAGAAACACGATGTAGATAAATGATGAGAAATAAATCTTTTTGGGCAGTAAACCGGGAAATGAATAGTCTATGTTTACCTTCAAAGTAAAGCCCTATAAAAGCTGTGAGTTCGTGCACAACCCGCACTTTCCACTCGGATTCTGAAGCTGAACAACCTGACGAGAACCTTGATTGGAAGCGAACGTAAATCGGTAAGTGCTGGTAGTATTAGTGATAAAGTGCACTAGAAATTGATTCACGCATTAACACATCACAATAGAATATAGATATGAAAATATCACGAATGAGTAATAGAAATAGCTATAAATGAACTTGGATTATAAGCTTTATTATATATTTGTAATCCAATGATGTAAGTATGAGAACTTGGAGGATAAATTGGTGATCCACGAATGAGATGAATTGATATTTTTAACATACGAACTTAAGAATGAGATTAGATATGAATTAGATTAAAACTTGAGTTAGACACGAGCTAGGAATGAGTGAAATCTTGTTTACAGATTGAACCGGGATAATGAGATAATTCTTCGATTGATAATTATAATAGACTAATTTGGGTAAACTGGAGTTAATGAATAAATTCAACTTGGTTTAAAGTGGTCTACAAAAGATACAAGAAATTATTGCATTTACATTTGGTTATCAGCATTTACAAATACAAATTTTAATTTAAACGATATTGAAACTTATTCTGATGTTAAGGGAAATTTGAGCCAGGGTTAGAAAGGGATTAGAATGCTCTCAGAGGAGGATTCGAACCCTCGAACACGTGCTGGTAGAAAACTAGTCATATTAAATTGGGCCTAAAGCTTCTCCCAGATGAGGCAAAACACCGCCCATTCACCAGAGACAAAGTAAGACATACCTGCCAAGATAAAACCGAGGCTAATTAGATTCCAATTTAAACGGGTGATTATTTATAGGTACCATGACTACTATGACAATTCTTTTGCTGCTGGGGTTAGCTGGGGCACTACTGGTAGTGAACGCGCAAACCCATTACTGCCAGAGCTGCATCGTCCACACAATGTGTGAGACCACAACAAATGGAAGAACTTGTCGTGGCAAAGCCCACCAAAGTAAGCCACCCAACCTTAATGAGAAGATCGCCATCTTGCATTCCCACAACAAGCTGAGGAATAAGGTTGCCAAGGGCGAGGAGACCCGAGGAAATGGCGGCTCCCAACCGAGCGCAGCAAATATGATGTTGATGGTAATATTATTTTAAAGAAATTTTTAATTAAACCACTTAAAACTACTCCAGGTTCAAGAACTTGGTTTTAAGGATTTTATTCTAGTAACGAGCTTGGATCTTCGTTCTAAAGACTAACAAGTGTAGTCGGTAGTCAGAACTAGCGATAGTTCAAACTATCCAGTAAAGAACAAATGGTCATTCCATCAACATAAATCAGATTGAATTTAAGAAGTGTCTTTATTTATTTTCATTCAACGTTTCTTTTACAGAAGTGGGACAGTGAATTGGCCATGATTGCTCAAAGGGCCGCGGACCAGTGTGTTTACAACCACGACTGCAGCAATTGCAGAGCACTCAACAGAGGTACAAGTTTTACCCCACCTTCTCCTTTGCAGTAAATTCTTTTCAATAATCTGGCTTTAAATATCGAAGCATAGTATAATTTTAGTCCTATTGCAATCAAAGTTTGTCTGCAAATTAGACGAAACTATGTAGGCCTAAAATATGGATACGAATTTGTTTCTCTCTACAAATATGCAAATTCGACTCATTTTTTTACCTATTTAATATCAGTGGTCAAAAATATTTCCTTTTTTCCCCTAAAAATGACTTATTCTAGTCATTTCTGATCTGTATTTTTTAAAAATTTACAGTCCATTATCACGTATCATCTTTTTCTAGAGCCATTTTCGTCTAATACTTGAGTGGTAATATGTATAAGTATCGAATTGCAAGCTTTGTGCCTGATGGTGATTTAGTGCAAAAATTCAGCATTCCCAGAATTGGCTGGTGAAAGCTTTCGAATGTTAAAAGTCCGTGACTGTCTGTTTCAGAGGGGCTGGAAACTATACCGAATTTCCAGAAAAATGATTACTTAGAAAACACGTGATTACATTTTCTAAAATTAAAAAAACTAAGATAGATTTTTGTAGATGGAGAAAATCAGATCATATATTCCATTATAACTGTAAAATAAGACTACAGATATTGTATCTGTGCAATGATTTTAATAATCTGATCTATTCTTTTACTCTTTCACGATAGATAGGAAAAGTGTTGGCCAAAATGTGGCCATAGAAACCCATTATCATGAACAAACGGCAGTTAACTGGGCAAGAATGGTGGAAGCCTTTTATAACACTGAAGTCCATCTCATGTCACCTAACTCTGTCAGTAATTACGTGTAAGTCCTTAAGTTTCTTTATTCCTTGAACTTTGCCTTTCAAGCCGTTTTATTCATCGGAAGTATAGCTTAACATTAGCGAAATCAGTAAAGTTGTAATACAGTCCAATTCTCAGGAGAAAGAATACGAGCTGTTCCTTCCAAAATATTTTGTAGTGGTAGAATCTTTGGTAGAAATTAATCTTCTACTTAGAACAGTGTTTCTTAACCTTTTTTAGTCACAGACCCCTTTAAGAATGTAATGAAGCTACGGACCCCCTCCCCATAAATATTCACATAGAAGTAATCAAAACAAGTTTGCATGCAATGAATATATGTACTTCATTTGTTTTACATAAGGTAATTATGATTGCCTAATGTGGATTGTAGGCCGATATCATACACAAAGTATGGCTAAACTGCTGCTCAATCTTAACAAATAACTCACTCCTTTTCAATTTAAAAGTAAATTAAGTCTACTAATTAAAAAAAAATAGTCATCTTGTGCAAATTAAAAAAAAATATTTTTATCCTTCTTAAATACACTACAAATACTACTTCCTCTCTCGTTAGCTAGTTTACTTTAGTTAGTGAGATGGTTGTTCACGTTTGTCTTGAATCAGAAGATGAAACTGTGGAGTGGTCTTTGATAACGTGACACGCATGTCATCTGTGACGTCCAATCTGTTTCTTCTTTTCGTTTTGATAGAAAAAAGTGCTGAAAACACTGATTCACAAAGGGATGTAGTAGCAAAGGGCATTAGAGCACTCATAACTCGCTCTACCAGACGAGGATATGGTTGTGTCAACGCACACCAGAATTCTCCAAGAATCTTCAAGTTGAATTCATTTCGTGAGTTCCTTTGTCCTCAAGTCAATGAGCACATCCTTGGCAAGGGATTCATCGCTGATAGTGTCTATGTCTGCTAGATAAGGATTACGAACCCATGTTTTAACTTTGAGGTTGCCTTATCCAAAGTAACCTTTGAAAGAGTTCTGCAGAGTATCTAAATGTCTGCACAATTAGGCCTGCAGTGAAGTTGACAGGGCATTGTCGTTCTCACCTCTATCCTGCTGAAGCACATCCTCTAACATTGGAAAGTTGGCATAGTTGTATGACTCAAACCTCCTCTTCCATAGTGACATCTTGGCCAGAAAAGCTTTCATTCTTTCAGCAGCATCCATAATGGTAACATCAGGGCCTTGAATTGAAAGATTTACCTCTATCATATGGCCAAAGATATCCACCAATTAGGCCAAACCATGAGTGAACTCCTTATTGTCAAACTTTTCTGAGAGTGCGCTTTCTTTTTCTCAAAATAATGTGAAACTTCTGCTCGCATTTCAACCAATCGCTTCAAGATTTGTCCTCTGGGCAGTCAACGGACCTCTGTGTGGTAGAGGAAAAGTTCACATTTTTCTCCCATTTCTTGGCAAAATTTCTTGAATATGCGATGGTTCAGGGCCCTGGCTCTGATAAAATTGATGACTTTCACACTAATAGACAAGATTTCTTTCAGATCTGTTGGCAGAGTCTTAGATAGCAATGCATGTCGATGTAGGAAAAAATGGGTAACCCTGATGAATGGGATGATGGTAGTGCCCCGTTAACCCCTTCCCTGGCGCGTAATTATTGACCGTTCCCAGTGCCCGTTGACGGGTGCCTCTGGTAGCATCGGTCCGAGGTGACGGCCATTTGTTCCCAGGTTGGTTGCCAGGCCAATAAAAAGCCTTGGGTCGAGTCTCTTGGTGGGGCGGGATATCTATTGAATGCTGCTCCGAGATCCTGGGCGTTGTGAAGGGAACTAGTAGGAGTTTAGTAAGGGGCGTGCTTCGTTGTTGTTCACCTGGTGACAAATCGATGGCCCCTTCGAGGACCGTCTGTGCTGCTTGGTTGGGAGCCAAGGCACGCCGAGGCTTGACGACTCGGTCGGACGAACAGCAGCACATGGAGCGTGCCTTCTGGAAGACTCCGAAACGACTCCGATCAATAGGCGGGAGCGCCTCACGCGGGGAGAACTCACCAAACCCCCTTTTTATATATTGATTGGTCACAAGCTTAAGAAATGTAGAGTGTTCAAAATGGCAGGCAAGAAAGGTCCAGCAGCTCTAAAATTCACGTGTGCCACATGTAAGAAGGACAAGTGGTGCGTTGACTTCCCGGAAGGCTTCTATGCGAAATGCCACCCAGGCAGTGTATGCACCACTTGCGTCTTAAAGAAGGAAGTGGAGGAAGTAGTGACCTACTACAGGGAAAGAACTACAGACCTCGAAAAGAAAATCGAGAGGCTCAAGGAGGAGCACCCCCACCAGATCCGCAGGCTCGAAGAGAAGTTAAACGAGCTCTCGAGTCCTGTGGCAAACACCACCTCTGCAGAGAGGCCGGGCCCGAATGTGGCAGAAACGCCTAAAGGAAAAAAGAAAAAAAAGACGAAAAAGGGAAAGAAGAAAGAGGAAGAGAGAGAAATAAAAAAAGAAAAGGTAGAAGAAGTTAATGAAAAGGATGACAAGCTGGAAAAGATGATAGAGAAGAAGAAGAAGAATAAGAGGAAGAAGAAAAAAGAAAAGCCTGAAAAGACCATGACGGGGAAAAGAGAGGAATCGGAGAGCTTGCCTCAGAAAATAAAGACTCCGAGCTCAGCAGGCAAATGTGCCAGGATCAGCCTTGTGGGTGATTCCCAGGCACAGGGCCTGCAGCCCCTGCTAGCGGCCCGCCTTCGCACAAGCGTTAAGGTGAGCTGCCTCCCAGGCTGTGGGAATAAGCAGGTAAGAGCTGAGGCCGAGAAGTCTCAGATTTCTGAGACTTCAGTTGTTGCCCTTATGGTAAGTGGCAACGACCTCTACCTCAGAGGAGGTAGGGTAGGCCCTACAGGCGACATTATAAAGACGGTTATGGGCGCTGTCGACGACTGTGGATTGAAAACCCGCAGACGCGTCGTGGTTGGGATGCTCCCGAGGTGGGGTCCAAGCCGGACTGCCCACGTGAGGAACATGTCGCTAAACCGGCGCCTTGCAGGCCTCTATACGGCGGAGGGTGTCTTTTTTGTCGACCCCTACGCCCTATTCTATGGTAGAAAAGACCTCTACCAAAGGGCTGGGGTGCACCTCTCCTTTAAGGGCAAGGCTTTCCTAGCCAACCTCATCCAGGATATCGTGGAGCGCACCCAAAGTAGTGTCCGGCCCATTTGGAAGGCGGACGTACGCTAGTACGCCCGAGTCACTCCCCAAACAACCTTCTCGGAGGTTGTCAAAAATGGTGCCACCGCGACAACCAAGAAGCCGGGAAACGGAAGAGTATAGGGGGTCCTACATTAGGGGACTCCCTGAAAGTTCTTCTGTGTAATGCGAGGTCCATCAGGAACAAGTTTTCCTGAGCTCCGTGGCCTCGTAGCGATGGAAGAACCCGAAATGGTAGCCATAACAGAATCGTGGTTAAAAACCTCAAACCGAGACTTTGAAGGTGAATTCACGGTTCCTGGCTACCAACTCTTCCACAAAGATAGGCCAGACAGAGAGGGTGGCGGTGTAATGTTGTATGTCAAGGATACAATCAAATCTACAAACTCCAACATTATATCCGATCACGAGCTCCTAGGCGTTGACCTAGAGATAGGTGCTGTCAGATACAGGACCCTGGTGCTTTACAGACCCCCTTCCCAACCCGTTGAGAATGACAAGGAACTGTACCAGCTGCTGGGTGAGCTTGTTCGAGGCAGAGTATGCATCGTTATGGGCGACTTCAACAGACAAGTTGACTGGGAAACCAGAGAAGCCTGTGGCGAGAACGCACTACTCCTGGAGTTCGCCAACAACGAGTTCCTCACTCAATGGGTCAGAGAACCGACGAGATGAGACAATATCCTCGACTTGGTCTTCACCTCTGAGGATGATATCGTTGGGGATCTCTCTGTAGGCGAAGAGCTCGGTGGCAGTGATCACCAGCTAATTAGATTTAACGTCAAGATCCCGAAGGTAAGGTCTGTTGCCAGTCAATCAAGGAAACTTGACTTGAGAAGAGCAGAATTTGCGAGCCTTCGTGCTGGGCTGACTGATGTAAGGGTAGCGGTATGCGAAGATGTTGAGGATTCGTGGAACAATTTCAAAAAACAGTTCATGAGTCTTCAATCAAGTTGCATCCCTCTGAAATGCCTCCGTCGGTCTTCTGTTCAACCAAAGTGATTAAATCGAGAAATCGACAACTGCTTAGGGAGAAGAGAAATGTATAAAGGCAATCGAAGATCTCGGGTGACTTTGACGAATCCCGGAGGCTAGCCAAGAGAGCAAAGTCCAGCATAAGGGCGGCTAAACGGTCTGAGGAACTCCGAGTGGCGAGACTCTGTAAAGAGAATCCCAAGGAGTTCTTTGGATATGTAAACAGCCGTAAACCAATCCGTCGAACGATTGGCCCTTTGAGGAATGAGGAGGGGACATTAAAGCATTCAGATGCAGGAAATGCTAACCTCCTTAAGGACTACTTCTCTTCAGTGTTTACTGAAGAGTGTGCTCCCATTCCCCAGCCGACGAATTCCTACTCGGGGAAAAAGCTGGAGGTACTGGACTTCACCGAAGGAGAAATAAAGAAAAAGATCGCTGACCTAAAGACCAATAAGTCCCCCGGACCGGACGGGTTTCTATCCAAGGTGTTGAAGGAAGTGTGCGATGAAGTATCACGACTCTGTGCGCTATCTTTAACATGTCAATCCGGACCGAATGCGTTCCTAGAGACTGGCGTGAGGCAGAGGTGACTCCGATCTTCAAGAAAGGAGACCCCAGCCAACCGTCAAACTACCGACCCATCAGTTTGGCTTCGATAGTCGGTAAACTCATGAAAAGCAGGATAGTGGACAAGATAACGTCTTATTTAGAGTCAAACCTGCTACTGAAGAGTTCCCAGCACGGCTTCCGAAGGCAACGGTCATGCCTGACGAACCTTGTGGAATTCTTTCACTTCGTTTTCAGTGAGCTTGATTGAGACAAGGCGGTGGATGTTATGTACCTTGACTTCCAAAAGGCCTTTGATAAGGTACCACACCGCCGCCTTCTCCGGAAAGTGCGAGCGCTGGGCATAGACGGAAAAGTAGCCAGCTGGATCAAGAACTGGCTAAGTGGCAGACGGCAACGGGTGGTGCTGAATGGACAGGCTTCTGAGTGGGTGCCCGTTACTAGCGGGGTGCCTCAAGGTTCTGTCCTGGGACCACTACTATTCATCATCTACGTCAACGACATGGACGGAGACATGATTGCCAAAATCTCCAAATTTGCCGACGACACCAAGCTTGGTATCAATGTGGCAAAGGAGGGGAACACTGCCCGCCTCCAAGAGGACCTTCAAAGGATTGGGGAGTGGTCGGACACGTGGCAAATGCCTTTCAACGTGGGGAAATGCAAAGTAATGCATATGGGCCACCGAAACCCCAAATCTCAGTACATCCTTAAGGGCATTGCTCTTGAATCGAGTGACACTGAGAAGGACTTGGGTGTAACTATCACTAACGACCTCAAGTTCTCGAAACAGTGCATCGAGGCAGAGAAGAAAGCCCAAAGGATGTTAGGCTACATAAAGCGCCAGTTTGGATACCGTAACAAGGAGATAGTACTTTGTCTGTACAACTCCCTCGTTCGGCCGCACCTGGAGTACGCCGTACAATTTTGGAGTCCTTCGTTTCGAAAGGACATCGCGAGATTGGAACGCGTACAAGCCAGGGCAACCAAGCTGATCCCCTCTATCCGACATAAAAGTTATGAGGATAGACTAGGGGAATTAGATCTGTTCTCGCTGGAAACCCGTAGACTGCGTGGTCAGCTCATCGAAGTCTTCAAAATACTTCGAGGGTTCGACAATGTTGACTACCGGGATATTTTCACACTGAGTGAGAACAGAACGCGCAATAACGGCTTCAAACTTGAACTGAAGCGTTACAACCGCAATCTGTGTGGAAACATTTTCACGTACAGTATCTGCGGTAAGTGGAACGCACTTACAGTGGAAGTTGTCAACAGTGGATCTGTTGACCAGTTCAAGTCAAGACTAGACAAAGTCTTGAAAAGTGGCCGTTTATGGACGCAAAACAATTGAACAGCCATGTGCCCGCTCGATTGCTAGTCCAAAGGTACCCTCTTTGAATGGACCGTAAGGTCTCCTAGGGTACTTACTTTCCTTGTTACTCCTTGTTACTCTACCTTTCCACCTCCTTCTCCCCCTCTCGTTTCTTATCCCTCTCTATATCTCTCATCTCTCGCTCTGTCTCCCCTCCTTTCTCTCTCTATCTCACTATTTCCCTCTCCCCCACGCCCAATCTCACTCACTCTCTCCCTATACCTTTGTCTCCCTCTCCTCCCTCTTTCCCTCATTTTCCCTCTCCCTGCCCCCTCACTTCTTCAATATCTATTCTTTGCTTCTCCCCTTTTCTACCTCTCTCTACCTCCCATTCCCACCGTTCCAGCTTCCTCTCTTTTCTCCCTCTCCATTTCCCTCACCCTCTCTCTCTTCCCATACAACGTCCTCTCTCTATTTTTCTCCCTCTAATATCCCTCTCTCTCTCTCTTTCTCCTTATCCCTCTCTCTATCTCTCCCCGACTCTATTTCTCTCCTTCTCTTATCCCTATCTCTCGTTCTATCTTTCTCTCCCTCACTCTCCCCTTTTTCTTTCTTTCCCGTTCTCTCCGTTCTCCCTTTCTTTCCCGACCTCTCCGTTCCCCTTTTCTATTCCCCGCCTACCTACCTCTCTCCATTTCCTTCTCTCTCTCTATCTTTTCCTCTCAGGTAATCTCTCTCGTCTTATCTCTCACTTTTTCTCTCTCTCTCTCTCATCCTCTTATCTCTCTCTCTCTCTCTCTCTCTCTTACTCTCTTATCTCTTGACTGGACTTGAACAACCAAAGTGAATTCCTAACTGACCGTGTAAATGAAGATAATAGATAATTGGAGCGTCTTTACACAACACACTGCTCGAGGAAGAATAAGTGTGTTCATTCCGACATTATTTCAAGAAAAGACCTTTAACCTTTTACATAAATGGCACACTCTGGTGCCTGAGCCACTAAATCATCAGTAAACACTTTGCATGGCCAACATTGTGAAAGGACGCCGAGAAACTTGTTCCTCTTACCATATCTTGCAAACATAAAACGTTAGAACAAACAAAAATCTTCCCTTCTAACTATTTCCGCTGCTAGACGCACGATTCTCTATTATCCATCTGTTTTCTGCTTATAGTTGGTGGCACGGGAGTTCTCTTTAGCACTATACTTACTCCCGTGGGCTGACGTAAAGATAGCTGTATAAAATGAACACACTTGGATGCTAAATTGGAAAAATTTAAGTCTTTTCCAACTATGGCACCAAGATTCCTGTCTTCCAAAAATTAGGGGGTGAAGAACTGACTTTGGGAGGAGGTGATGCAGATTTGGAAGACGCGAGCGCCAACCGTTCCATAGAGATCCCAATAATACCCTGTCAATATTACTTGACTTGAGAACCTTCCTCACATTTTAACCTTCCTTAACTCTTCCACATTGGCTTTAGCATTTTATTGTCGGTTAAACTCGAATACCACGAATTTTACTTCACTTTGAATGACCATCAAATAAAGTTGTTTAGCTCAGTTTATATTTTAATTCCCTCATCGTAATTTCATTGTCCATCATTTATTCAAATTTGATGACAATAATACAACTGAGTTAGAGCTTAACATTTATTAAACTTCATATGTTTAAGTGGTTCAGACTCTCTTAAGTACCACATACCACGAAAAAAAAATGGGAAGGAATCAAGGTTCATTAGGGCCCGGGAGGCGTTCAAAGTATGTGCCCATTACTAAGCCGGGAAAGGAGACGAGTTATCTCGGCTCCGTCAAAAACGGAGGACCTGAAAATGGATCTGAGAGCAGAATATTTATCTCCTTTCTCCCCGCATCATTTCCATTCTCACGGAAACAGTTCACCAAGTATGACGAGACAACCTACGCCAACCCCAATTTGCCGGCCCTCCTTGAGGTGCATTCCCGTTCACACCCAGCCTTGGCATTATCCGATTTGAGGAAAGGATTCCCGACACAGCTAGGATCTAGCGCGAGTTCCCCAACTAATGAGAGCTGCACACAGCCCTGTGCCTTCTTCTGTGACCCTACAGGCCACTCACTAACGCGCCTGCACCTTCTCTCCCGAGATATCGCATTCCCTTTGACTCGCTCCTAAATCCCTCCGCACTCATCGCTCCCATACTCTACAGGACGTCTCCTCTTCCCTTTCCCTCTTTAAGGATAATTAAGTGCAAACCTTTCTTTGTGAGGAACTCAAGTTAAGGACGTAATTGCTGTGCTAAGCTAATTTAAACCAATGTGAAATAGTAAAGATCGATATTTTTTTACCCTTGAAATATTATTCTGATCATATTAATCCAGATGGGCATTTATGATTTGTTGGTTTATATAGAAAAGGTGAGTTGAGCTCAAAATTAGAACTCTTAGAAAAATCTTAACAGAATCTAAGAAGTCTCTTTTCAGTTCAGGGTTTTCAGCGATTTCCGTGATTCGGTGCCCCAAATGCCATTCCATGGTGGTCTGTGATCAGAGGTGTGAAGATTGTTCATCTCTAATAGAGAGAATACACTTCAAGGCTCTTAAACTCTAAGATACCCTTTCTTTGTGCTTCAATGACAACCCATCTTGCACACTTCCACCCTTCAATTGTATACTCCACAGTTGCTTGAGGAGGACGTCCATTTTGTTCGGCAAACACTTGAAGTTGATCCAAGTTGTCAACCTCGGGCGGAGAGACAGAGACAAAATACTGAAAAATGAACAATGGCGGCCAATCAATAATTTCCTTTGGATACTTTGGGTTATTAAGGATTTAACATAGACAAATAAAGAAAAGAAACCCTATATTACAGATATAAAAAATAAAGAAAATTTCGTTTTCTTATTTTAGACAATTCTAAAATAAGAAATATTCTCGCCCTTTGCTGGTGCCGTAAAAAGCAACTAAACCCGGATAGGGGACCACTGCCTCACACGGCAACGCAATAGACAAGGTTATAAGATTAATAAACATAAATATTTTGGGTCCGATTCGACCTTTGGAAACTCTTGAATTTTCTTTCAGGTTCAATAATTATGATTAATGAAGACCCGATGCTTTATCCCCCTGGTGAAACCCAATGAACCCTTTGATGCCCTAACTCCAGTGGCTTAAAGCCTTCTTTCATGCATTCATAAGTGTTAAAATGCTTGAATTTCACTAGAAAGGAATAAAAAAAGTTTACCAACCTTCACATCTCCAATGCGATCCAACCACGCGCTTCGCACTGTTATGCGGATCTTTGCTACCAGAAAAACCTTTTCTAAGTCAACCATCCACCACTGGTTGGGTCCAGAATTTGGTAGACTATGGAATATGGTACTAAAATTTCCATCGACCCCCATACTCGGATAGTGCTCTGCTAAACTTGTCTTGCTGCAAAGAATTATATTAATGAATTAGATCCAACCAAACTTTACCACTCGTTTGGTGTCTCGGACCAACCCTGAGACCATTCAAAGGAATCTGAATTACGTTAATCTGCATTTCAATCGCAAGTGATTATGACGAAAATAATTAATTATTTTATTATTAAAATTAATATTATAAACATGATTGTTTATTTAATCATCGAGGGTTACTCAAGTGGAGGAGCCAAGGAGAGTAATATTAACCTTTTAACATCTTCCACCTTGAGCCTCCCGAGATCTCAAGGGAATTTTATAGCGCTCCTTTCTGGCGGCTACTTTCAAGGGCATAATTCGCGTAATGAAAACTTCAGCCTAGTTTTGGGCTACTTTAAAATTACCAAATCTAAACTAAACCAAGAAAAACCGACAAAACAAAGACAAATAAAAACAAAAACAATAAGTATTAATCACGCCCAGGAATAGGAAAATTGGACAAACATCAAAGAGAGACAAATAAAAGGTAGTAGGACAGCTTACTCCGAAAATTCAGATATTCTGCAATTCTGTGTGCAGGAACAGGTCCCGAGTCCAATGGACAAGCAGTAGTGACCCCTCTCATCCTGCTACCGGGAAAGTTAATGTGCGAGAAGACCACCCAGAGTGGTACATTCAACGAGACTGTGCCGAATACTCCGGGGGACAGTGCAATCATCACAGTAAGGTGGAGTGGAGTGCTCTATCGAATGCCGGTGAGTCCCGCGAGTGTGCCCAGTTTGAATACGACACAAAGCGAAATAAAGCCGTCGCAGCATTGGGGGTAGGTCTATGGGAACAGTCTAGACGCAATGGCACGCACTTTAAGTTCCCCCGGGCCGTCTTCAATCTTCTTTTCCAGACAGCAGAGATGGCTGGCCAGATTTCTGCCATGTATGAGTGTGAGGAAGAGCGAAACGCGGGTCTGATTCCCCGGTGCTCCCGAACTCTATGGTGTCTTCATCAGTGCGCTTCTTCGCATCAATTCTCACATGTCCAGGAACCAAGCAAAAGTAAATCTCGACATCCACCCGAGTCGCGGCAACCGTGGCGTCAAGGATACAGCAGCCAGAAGGTGTGGATATTCCAATGCTCCGAGAGAACTCAGGGCGCTTTTTGGATTGCTAAAGATCCCAATCCAGTCTCCGAAACGGGCACGATGCGTTATCTCCCGTACTGAGCTGTGTATTGCAACCAGCTCTGCCGTGAAGACAGACGTAGCATCTGGTACAGCTCCGCTGACTTGTAACAGATGTGATATTGCGTGGAAGTCGACTCAGTCCTCGGACATGAAGACATCCGAATGCACTGGAACGAATCCAGCCTGAAAAGAAGTGTGCCTCTTAAGGTCAAACTCATTATTTCGCGCGCTGTGGAAGATTTGGGAGTAGAGACGTGACTACAAATAGTCAAAAGTGTTACCCTTTAAGGTAGTTAGTGTGGTGGGAAAAAATAAAGAGGCCAACATATCTCTCGAAGTACTTTCCTAGCTCTAAACCCAAAGGGCTTAGGTGAGACTGGGGTCTCTATGAAGCTTAGTCACTGTCCAGAGCAGATGTGGTTGCGGAGAGAGGCGATAGCGAATGAGGGAGACACCGGGCTTGTGCTCACAAGCTCATAATGCAATGTGTACGGTGCACAGCGAGTGGTATCGACAAGTAGGCTCTCAATTAGGGATATACAGAAGTCACCGATCGCCAGACAAAGACCGGTCTAGTGGATCGAGTCCAGCTTTCTCATTAGAAGTACGCCTGCGGTTGCATTAGACTCGCATCCGTAGTCAAGGTTCGAATGAACAAAGGTTCGGTTGAAAAGTAAGGCAGTAGCCCTATCAGAACTCCAGGTGCTGAAAGTCAAGGAACGAAGAATGTCCATGGGCCGGTATAACAGACCATAAGGCTACGAATATGAGCCTCTCAGGTGAGGCCTCATTAAAAAACAAGAGCAAGGGAACAAAGAGTAAATCAACCACTTCCTAAACCTCCGCGGCTCGGGAGAGCGAGAGATGCGGTTCAATGCCTGTTAGAGTCGACGCTTCAGATTTGGCCTCTGGCCCGCACAAAAAGAGATCCAGAGGTCGTCTACGTATAGTGGAGCGAGAAGTTGTTCCGGCATCGCCGTGGTGATACCTCTGATTCTCAGGGCAAAGAGTGTGACACTGTAGGCACTTCCATGCAGGACATCCTCTTCCTGTTCCATTGGGTAGGATAGGGCTCCCTCACACGTCGGGGAATCGACGACGTCCTAGAAATTAGGTTTGTCAGGAGTCCCTTCCCTTCCATCTTATTGATTCTGCATGATACCGTATTACCATGCTGTATCATAGGACTTCTCTAGATCCAAATATAACGTGGCGTATTGCAGTCTACGAAGGAAGGCCTCACAGACGGCATTTTCAAGTCGGAGCAGAGCATCCGACGAGGAGGGGAAATTGCGGACGCCGCACTGCGCCAATAACAGGTGACCTCCGTTCCAGAGAAAGGGGTGGAGGGAAAGCCACCGCACCCGTACAATAATAAACATACACGATAATAATAATAATGCACAAATACTTAATAACTAATGATAAATAATAATAATAATCCTAACAACTATTGATAAATAATAATAATCCTAACAACTAATGATAAATACTAATAATCATAATAAATAATTTCTAAAAATAAATTATAATAAGAAGAATGATAATAACAATAACAACTATTACTAATAAATAAAGCTAAATTAGCGCAGAGATGGAAGGAGGGGGAAGTGCCCCAACAACTTTTTCAGGCCCCATCAGAGAGTTCAGGTCAACCGAGTGACAGGACTTACCTAATTTGCCCTGGGGCCCTTCCGAGGTACAGCTCCCCCAGGTACCCAGTGTAAAAGGCTGAACAGGGTAACCCCCCCCCCCCCCGCGGGCATTAATATTAATTAAGTGGCTTTGAAACCCAAATCAACTGGTTTCACTCAATCGTAGAATGTCAATCTCTATCTAAGCCCTTCATTATGGGTGTACCCAAAATTAAGAGAGAGAGAGAATGGAGATTGTTGGAAGTGGGTGGAGTGAGAAAAGGTGGGAATTGTTATGACGGAACTCCAGGAAGTATTATTTAAGCAACCCTTCAAGCCAAGACAAAGGAAAGGAGTCAAGTCCTGTGGACAAAGACAGGACTTGTACAGATTCGTGTCCTGTCCATTCAAGGAGGAGATAGGGTGGAATTTTGAACAATTAAATTAATGCAAATGGATTAAGAAATTGAGAAGGTTTTTTAGGAAATGAAGGTTTGGGGCTCGATTCCAGCGAGATCCAAAGGAATTTAACAGCGATAAATAATGAGTATTAACCATAAAATCCTCATCTTATTAAAAGTGGGGCGCGCGGTCCCCAGGAACCCCGCAACGTCTCCCGGGTGGGTCTACAGATTTCATAGTGATGTTATGGAGTGTGCGAATGTGAGATTAGGTTGATCGAGGAGAAGGTGTATTCTGTCTTCTGGGGCTCGATGGCACCGAGTAAATGTTGGTGTTTGTACGACCTTTATTCTGTGTTTGTATTCTTGTAGTCTGGGTGCATGCTCAGTATGTTGTTGAGATAGGAGTACTCTGTGTTTTATGTGGAGTGATTTCCTGAGGAGTGGATCTCTGGTGGTTGCTTGTTTGGATATGAGTATGCGCGGCGGAGCTGAGGTATTCGCGAGTGTGGACTGTGTGGTTGGAGGACGAGGGGAAAGGCTTTTGAGCTTAACTTGCAAGTAGGGTTCTGGAAATATCTTTCTGTCCAGGAAAAGGTCACTCCTCAGACAATACCTCTATATATACATATATGTATCTATTTGTTGGGAGGAAAGAGATAAAAGCCACGAGAATATGTATATATACAGTTACATACACATATTTCCTCTAATGTACGTACGCGTCTTCGCTACGTACAAGTACGTTCACTTCGTAAAAGTAATCCGTTGATTACGAGGTATAATAGTGCGATTTTACTACAGGGGCCGATAGCGTTTAATGAGTTTACCAAGTTGCAGTTCAAGGATATATTTAAAGAGTGAAAACCAAAGATATAATTTTTAATAAGTCACTAGTTAACATATATATATACATACGGGAAATATAGAAAATGTAAATAAGAATAATACTGACAGACTATAGAAAATTGGCAATCGGGTAACGTTAATTACTTGTTAATTAGCTTTTAAATGGGATACTATAAATCAGTTATACAGAAGGAATATTTAAAAGTCGGAAAGCGGGTCGATTAACGGGAGATGCAATCGTTTTAACTTAAATGGAGTCCTCGAGGAAGGGGACTCCTTTTGCGAGTCAGCGCGGGGGAATGGAGACGGAAAATGGTCGTGATTCTCGGCCGAATATCCTGATGGTGACGAGGATGAAGGGGGGGGGGCGGTGACCAGAAGACGCGTTTACGATCCTAGTGGAAGACAGACGAAGGCACCTCTGCTCCAGAGAAGTGCAACCCCCCAAAATCGAGACTGACGCGGCTCAGCGCGAAACCTCACACGCGAAACTGGAGATCCTTGAAGGGAGGGGGGTAGGGTGATGAGACGAGAAGAATCCCGGCCAGTCCTTCTGGGACCAAACGATTCGAGGTTTTGCTCTGAACAGAGTAAGCCTTCACAAAAGAGATGAATCTGCCTGGTGAGATCCAACCTCGATGGTATATACGGATACCAGGGACATGGGGGAAACAGATAGACGATTTGAACCGAAGGCGACGAGATCTCAAACTCAATCTGCCGATCTTGAAAAACCCAGGGTATTTATATGACGGCCATTTTTATGGTGCTCCTTTTCTGGAAGGCACAGACATCTGTGATAAAGCTTCCGGCGCTTAGAGGGGTTAGCTTTTGTCGCCTGACGCCGGTCTTAATCGTCTCCAACGATGTGGGTGGGAACTTTCAGCTATCCTTTTTCCGACTACAGAGATTAGCATTTCATCGGCGAGGTAAAAGCTTTTAGCTCTCAGCTTAACTGATATTCAAATTCTTTCTTTTTTAGTTTTCTCCTTGGATACAGAGCTTTTTTCTCAACGTAGAGTTATAGTTAGGAGATATAGGGAGGGAAGGAATTCAAGAAACAAAAGAAGGGGGTATTCTTCTTGGCGTCCCCTTTCCCTTACACCTTCATTCGTTTGAGTTGTCGTCGTTGGGTTTTGAGGTCATGGTTTTGAGATGGGGTAAATTTGTGTTCTGGTGAAATTTCGAGTTTCTATCATATCTAGATGTGCTTTACTGGGTAATAGGTATGGGCTTGGTGTGTTTTAGGGGTCATCCTGTGATGATTGAGTGCATTGTTTTGTGTGATTTGTAGCCGTTTGGAGAGGATGTTTTTGAGTGTTGGGTGCCAGGAGGGTGTAGTGTAGTTTAGGGTGGTTCGTATGAATGGTTTGAAAAGTAGAGGAGGGATCCTTCTCTTGCCCAAATATTGTGTTGGCTAATGTTTTAAGGGGGATAATTTTCTTTGTGTCTTTGTTTATTATCTTGGTTGTGTTCTTTGAAGGTCATGTGGGTGTCAAACGGGATTCCTAGGAGGGTGTGGGTTTTGTTCACGGCGTGTGATAGTCAATTTAGTTTAATTGTGGTGTGTTTGTTTGATTCTTGTTTGATGGGAGATGAACAATGTTATTGATGCTTTGGTTGCAGATGCTGTCATCCTGTGAGTCTTTGTTCCAGTGTGTTGATGTATTGTAGAAGTGTTCTGGTAGCGTTAATTGTTGTAATTTTGGCTGATAGAGATGTCGTCTGCGTAGGTGTTCGTGCGGATAATTGGTCATTGAGGTTGTGGTATGTCGTGAGTGAAGAGGTTTAAGTGTAGAAGAGAGAGATGGCTCCTTGCAGAACTCCTCTGTGTAGTTGTTTCTGTGTGATTAGTAGGTTTTGTGTATTACTTAGCCTTGTCTGACAAAGATAAAGTGTGTGAGCCGATTCTTGTCGTTGGTTGTATGATATGTGTTTAGTATCTTGTGTGCTATGTTTTGTTTGGGCAGTGTATCAAAGACTTTGTTTGTATAGATTGTTGTGAGGAGGATGCGGGCAGTGGGACATTGTTTGTTGAAGCCATGTTGAATGTGATGTATGAAGATGGTTATGAGGGTTTTGGTGGAGTGCTCTTTCCTGTACTCATATTTTATTTGATGACATAGGTATGTTTGGGCTAATTCTTTGATGTACGAGTTTTTCTATTATTTTAGATAGGGTGCATAGGACTGAGATGAGCCGGTAGGAGTTAGATTGTGTTGGGTGCTTGTCTGGTTTGAGAATTGGCTGGAAATTGTTTCACTATGTGATAGAACGAGTTGAAGCTGCGTTAATTTCAACTCCTATCCCATATAATTTAAAACCACGATGCTCACACGTGCATCTTCGCCTTGAAGCTTGGCGTCTTATCACAGTCACCGGATGTCAATGTTTAAACAAGGAGGTTATCGTCCCCCCATTCGCCCCCATACGCCGACCTCGCCAGATTGAGTTAGGTTTATGGGCAGATAAGGCATTGTTCTCCGGCTCGGCTGTGCGTTCCCTCGAAGCTTCCACCCCATTCTCCCCCACGCCAAGGAGATGTCCTGGCTATTTATATGGAAACTTTACCACTAAGATCAGATTGGAGATCCAGATTTTCGTCGCGAAACATCACCACGACCCTCTCTCCCTTTGTGCGCCAAGGGACCTCGACCTCGAGATTCACCATCACTTGTCAAGATGGAGGACAATATTCCTTGAGTGCCAAAGGTTCGAGCCTTTCGTGACGCCAAGTCCCCAAGGCTTCCCCCCCTGTTGTTCAAAGGAGAACAGCATTAGAACAGCCATTGTTCGTTTTGAGCCCTTCGCCAAGAAACGGTTCTCATCCCCCCCTGTTGTTCAAAGGAGAACAGCATTAGAACAGCCATTGTTCGTTTTGAGCCCTTCGCCAAGAAACAGGTCTCATTCCCCCCCCTGTTGTTCAAAGGAGAACAGCATTAGAACAGCCATTGTTCGTTTTGAGCCCTTCGCCAAGAAACGGTTCTCATTCCCCCCCTGTTGTTCAAAGGAGAACAGCATTAGAACAGCCATTGTTCGTTTTGAGCCCTTCGCCAAGAAACGGTTCTCATCCCCCCCTGTTGTTCAAAGGAGAACAGCATTAGAACAGCCATTGTTCGTTTTGAGCCCTTCGCCAAGAAACGGTTCTCATCCCCCCCTGTTGTTCAAAGGAGAACAGCATTAGAACAGCCATTGTTCGTTTTGAGCCCTTCGCCAAGAAACGGTTCTCACCTCCCCCCCCCTGTTGTTCAAAGGAGAACAGCATTAGAACAGCCATTGTTCGTTTTGAGCCCTTCGCCAAGAAACGGTTCTCATCCCCCCCCCTGTTGTTCAGAGGAGAACAACATTAGAACAGCCATTGTTCTTGAGCCCGTAGACAAGAGACAGTTCTCATCCCCCCTTTGTTCAGAAGAGAACAACCTAGAACAGCCATTGTTCTTCAAGCCGTTCGTCGAGAAACGGTTCTCCTTCCCAAGACGCCACGTCAGGATCATCTTATCCCCCCCCTTCGGCTGGAACTCGCCAGCGGACCGTATATTCCTTCAAGTCGCCTTCTACTGCACCACTAGTGTAAAAGTTACGTAAGCCAAACGTCACCTTTGAGTATTGATCCCTTTTGTCAATTCTATCCTGTTCTTTAAATGGTTTATCGAACCATCCCATCTCTTTAACTCTATATTTGTTTTACCTTTTTAAATCCTTTAAATCCTCGGATTAGCCCGAGTCTCCACGACCCTTTCCATTCTGTTTATGTCAATATTTTCCGTCTTGTGTTTGTTGATAGTTATTATTAATAAAACTCTATTTTATTAATGATAGCAATATTATTATCCTTGAGCTCAGTTCCACTTCTTAAGCATTTCGAAGATACATAATATCGGCCGCCAGACAGTAACGCACTCTAGAGATAATTAAAGAAGTTCCCTCAACGAATAGTGATATATGGTATATCGTCGGGAGTCATTCTACGACACACTACATTATCCATTCTTATGGTAAATGTGATTTAATCAGTCCCTTCTCCAATCGTTCCTCGTCTAATTAACATAAAACATATAAAACAATATACGTTGATGCAAAGCGGCCATCACAGGAAATGAAAGCACCCCAAGCCTCTTCCTAAATCTTGTCTTGTGAAGAAAGACATGATTTAATCAGCACCAGGAAGTCTCTTGCATGGTTTCACTCTACCCATTTAAGCCGGTGTCTTTCCTCTCATCAGAGATCCACACTTGTAGGATATGTGGCAATTCCCACTCTTCGCATCCTAACTCCTGAATCGAATTGGACTGGAAGCACATGATACTTTCTTACCGATAGTTGTTCCTTCCAACTTGCGACTTTCTCATATACATATCGCAGGATTTCTTCTTAGAATTTGAAAATATTCTGCCAAACACTAACTCTGACACATACAAGGCATTTATATATGTAAATAAATTCAGAGCTTATGGCGAATTTTGAATGGAATGAATCTGAAAGAAGATTTGGGTTTATGAAGGATTACCTACCTCTTTGCTGGTTTTTGGTAAGCGACATCTTCCGTTGAGAGATTGGCGTGGAAGCAAACGAATTTTGCGTCCTCTCCCCCATAAGCAACTGTGCCAACTCCTCCCAAAAGGCATTGTCCATCTGTTGAGAAAATTTAGATCTTTAGATAAATGAGAGGTTTAATATCCGAAGCTAAATGAGGATGTGAGTGGAAATCGTGAATGAATGAAATACCCAAACTGGGAGGTGGAGTGTTTTGTGGACGTCCGCGTAGAAGAAGCGAATAGAAAGGGCTCATGAATAGCGTAAGATTACGAAGAGTTGAAACGTTTATTCCAATTATCTGTATGTCACTGCAATCAAGAGTGAATCAAATGTGAAAGTGATTGGTTTGGGTGTAAACAGTGGGCGCTCACCAGTTGGGTCGTAAAAAATAATTATTGAATAATTGAAAATCGTCTGGTGAGGATAATATTATTAGCAAAGTACTAGGTAATAATAGAAAAAATATGATAAAGGAGAGCTGAATGTTGTGCTACCGATCATGCCATTGTGTGAAAGTAGGTGTGTATTCGAGTAGTGCAGTAATTGTTTTTTCTACAAAAATAATGGAAGAAATAAGGAGGTCAAAATGAATTGCCCGGTTTGTGGAGATGTTTACAAATTTGGTGGACGGTTTGTATAACGAGATTTCGTTTCGCTAAGCTTTGTGTAAAATGACTGAAGGCCAGATTGTGGTATAGGAAGTGTGAGAGGGTTTTGACCTGTCAGAAACTCCAAAGATCCTTGATAATGAAACTTGGCTAGGATGAACTAATCTAAGTTAAGCTGAAAAGGATCAAAGGCCGAATCCCGGACGCCGGTAAAATGAGGTAAGCAATCGAGGAGGTCGAGGGAGATTTTGATGTAGGTCCTGATCTAATTTGAGGTAAATTTGATTATAATCAAAATGAATAGTTTAAAAATGGGGTTCTATTTCTGATGAAAGATTCTTGATCCACATACCTTTAAACTTGACACAAAAACACCTCTGCAACCAGCAGTTAATGGCACATGTTGATAGTTTCGTGTTTCTTCCGACAGACACGTAGGACGAGACCCGGTCAGACGACGTGCAGTATCCGTCGGGAATCAAACTAATTTCACTACTAACAAAAACAACTTTTACCAAGAAGAGAAAACAGATGTTAAGAAAGAATTTCTTCATTTTTAGTAAAGTTGACCTGTTTGAGTGAATGATATGGCAATTGAAGAAGGAAATTATGCCTGAAAGAAATGAGAAACAAGGCTAGAATTAGATTCAAGATTCATTATTGAAACTAAATTATCTTTCACATCTGTACAAAAGCGTTGGGGGTCTTTTCCTAATTATTCACAATATTTTTAATATGAATTTCAAAAAGATCAGAAAAAGATATAAAAAACTGAGGTAAAAGATGGATAAACAGATCCCCAATAATTAAATGAAGGTAAAGAAACCAGACACAGAAAGGAAAGAAAAGAAATTAAAGAACGAGGACAATGATAACACTAGGGACCGGTGAACGGATTTAACTTTCCTGACCTCTTCTTCGAGTACCAGAATTAATCTCGGTTCACAGATGCCCCGGGGGTTCACGAGAGACAAACCACAACCAGGGTGCATCGGGTAAATTGGCTGTTGCTTTTATTTAAAAAGTGACACAAAACCTTTTATTAAACCTTGGTTTTGTAGTCCGTAAATTATAAACTTTCCTTGAAATTGAATCGATGATAAACGGCCAATGTTTGAGTGAAAGAAGCCTCCGAGCTGCCTTAGCCTCCGACCTACACGGTAAATAACGGTAAATAAACCTTCATTACACTAAAATTTAACTCGGGAATTTATGGGGAATTATTTTTCGTTTTTAAAAAAAGTTCGTATACACAAGTGAGCAAATTTCGGGATATGGATATATGTATTTATGGCCAAGAGTTGGAATTCTTTAGAAAGTTTAGGAAATTAAATATTATTATCGAATAATTTGGATGTTTTTAAAAGAAATGAATTAAAAATGATAAAGTTCAGAAATGGCATTAAAATTGAGGCTCTTTTGTATCTTTTGGTATTTTCGAAGTCTTTATGAGAGTTATTTCCAAAATAGATGTTAAAGTTTAGTCTTTAGCAGGAAATAAAAGAAGCTACTGGCACTTTAAAACGAGTAAAGCAAAATGTAATTATTGGAGCAAGTTTAGATGATAAAAAAGAGTTGTTTTTTAAGTAGTTAAAAATAAATTCGATAAAAGTCTTTTTTCTGTCCTTTAGGCCTAGAAAATTATCATCGATGTGAAAAAAGATAGGCCAAGAGTAAATTATTAGGAGATAAGTACTGGAAACCTTTTATTTTTTAGACCAAAAACCTTTGTCAGAGCTGGATAGGTCGTAGGCCACAGACCGGTCTGCATGCGAAGCGCAAGCTCCTCTTATAAGGAGGAGTAGCGAATCTTCCCATCATGTTATCATCATCATCATCATCACTTCATCACTAACTCTATAGTTTAAGAAGGGGATTTTTTGAGTATTTAAGTAATAATTTCATCTTAGTTTGGTTATGACTTATGTTTTTTAAGCAAAGTTATTTCAAATAATTATTTTATAATATCTAAAAACAAAATGGTGAAGTTCAGAAATAAATATAAGTATCGCAATTTTTTAAAACCCAAAGAATTACAAATGGTGAAATTCAGAAAATTTATTTCTATATATCTTCTTCTATTTTAGCAACGTAATATTTTGAAAGAGGGGAAATTTAGTTCCTTTTTAAAATTATTATAATTGGCGAAGTTCAGAAAATTTAGAAAAATTTAACCATGGCTGCTTTTTTTTAGATTTTAAATTTTAATCTTAGTAGCGAAGCGCAAGCTCCCCCCTTCAGAGGGAGTGGCGAAGCCATTGACTGGTATTATTATTGTTATTATTATTATTATTATTATTATTATTATTATTATTATAGTTAGGTGGGTAAAAGACCTCTCGTTCGCATATTGGAATTCCACGCCCAAGTACAGAGTTCGATTTGCGACGAGATTTCAGGGCTTGTTTGGAGCTACCGGGGGCATTTAAAAAGAAAAATAACATTGACCTGACCCAAAACGGGTACTCCAACTTAACGAAAACCCTTCCGCCCTGGCGGCTTTGTGTTTACTGACACTTTGATCTTTATGTAAACTTCATTACGCTGTCGGCAAATTTCGTGCGCGATTACGAAGGAATTTGTGGTCCAATTATCTTAAAATATAGAACGAAGGGAATGAGATAAAAGACGACTGCTGCAATTCCTCTCTTTCTCTCTCTCTCTCTCTCTCTCTCTCTCTCTCTCTCTTTATATCATTCTCGTACTCTCCCGCCTCTACTACAGATCAAATTGCTTTTCATTAATCAATCTTACCCGTAGTGTTTCTATGTTCCTGCATGTATTGATCATTAAAAGAGAGTGACTTGCCTAAGACTCTGTCTACTTTGTGCAAGTCTATCGCCGGAACTTAATTGTGGATTTCAAATCCAAGGGAATTTGAGCTCTCAACTCATTGAATTTTCAATGGGATTTTTAAGAACTCTTTTAAGCATTTTTACTTTTTTGAGCGACACAAATTTTGGATTCGGGATTTCGAACAACATTTCACCAAGGGGTGTTTTAGGGGTACCACTTGCAATCATGCTGCAAGTAACATCTGGGGGATTGAATCCTCTAAAAGGCTCCAACACGCGTAGGTTGATCTGCGCCTCCTGAATAATTTCTTAACCACTTTCTTCCCAGATCTATCCTCACACACATTCTGGTGGAGACGCCCTCGTTGGTTATCGACTCTTTCTTTTACGCAACAACAGCGAATTCATCAGAAAAGTTGGGTCTTAAGATGAATTAAATGTAGCGATCGCACTTTATTCCACTCTTTCAGGCCACGACTCTTGACTTGTGCTGGCGGAAAACTGGCCTCGATAAATGGTGCGGTTCGGTTCCACACATCTCCGAACCCTCTTTGTTTATTGTCTGTTGGTGTGGTTACTAATGGAACGCCACATTCGTCTTTATAAATTACCGAAGCTAATTGCCATAACTGATCGATCAACTTGCAAGTGCAGTGTGAAAGCTTTGAAAGGCTTTTACAACTTTACTTAGTGAGGGTCGATTAGCAAAGCGTCGGTATATGAAACAGTAATAATGGGTTTGCCACGAGTTTCGAGACGATGCTTAAGAGCAAATAATAATATGTTATGCCTATAAAAGGGGTAATTCCGAAGAACGATTCATCACGCAAACTTTGGCTAATCTTACGAATTTGTAAATGTGTTTGGAGTCGTTACCAAGAGTGACCCAACCAATACGATTTCTCACTCTTTACGTAACCAGGAATTCGATCCTTTAGGAACTCGATCCTCCCTTCACTATTTATTTTGGATTGAGTCTGCGTGGGGGAGGGGATAATTTGCGTGGATTACTTTTGTTTCATTTGTTTTTGCTGTACTCGTCCTAAGTTTCCCTTCTAATAGTGTCCCAACCTCAGAGGTTTCAAGGTCTTGCTTTAGATCTCGCCTTCTCCGTGTCTCAAGGACACTGCCTTTTATGGCCGTTTCTGGCATAGCGGGGCCTCGCTAGGCTTCAAATCCCTGAGTTTTTAACCAATATTTTTATTATAAATTAAGAAGAAGAAGAAGAAGGAGAAAAATTGATAATAATATTTTGTGGTATTTTTATTACAGTTTCACAAACTTAAATTTGAGGGGGATTTTTCTTCTTACATGCGAAGGCATCGTGTGAAGAATAATGTGAAATTAGAGGAATTGAAAATGTGTGGAAGATATCTTGCCGCACTTCCATGTGAGGGCAGCGTGGACCGAAGGGCAAGCGAGCATCAAGATGTCACCTGCAACATGGCTGTCCTTGTTACACCTGGACGAGCCGCGTCCGAGACGCCGCGCCTCCTGAATTGGTTCTCTGGATGTTAAGTATTCCGCTCGATCTTTGAGGATGGGCCCCAGTTGCTCAAAGACATTAAGAGCGGGTGAGTTGCGTGGCTACTCATCCCTCACGAGAAGGTCAACCTTATCACATGTTGGTGAGTGAGAGCTTTCATACAGTGTGATTTATCAAACACACATTCAAGTAAT
Source organism: Ceratothoa steindachneri (assembly GCA_963969495.1). Classification (NCBI taxonomy): domain Eukaryota; kingdom Metazoa; phylum Arthropoda; class Malacostraca; order Isopoda; family Cymothoidae; genus Ceratothoa; species Ceratothoa steindachneri. Next base: position 2,533,745 of record OZ018333.1, on the reverse strand, counting down.
TACAAAAATGGAATCACATTTTGGGCTAAGATTTTATTTCGAAAATATGCCTCATCCCAACTTGTTCCCTTTGGTTTGATAACCAAGATAAGATTCTTAAGAGAGATGATGATGAAAAAACACTCATGATAAACGCATTACTCCTTTATCGATACTTCTGTTCATCTGATACTTCACCAGTAGCAGCAGCCTATCATTCAGCACATCTGAGTTTTGGGAGACATGAAATAAAATTTAACAGTAGCAATCAAGTAAAGGAAAATATCTTCCGTCTATTCTTGAGTTAATATCAAAACCATAAGCGATCACTAATATTAAGATCACTTTTCCTCTTTCATGTCCTGCTATTTCGTGCCTAGCTCTCAAACATTGGCCAACTCGAAGGTGATGCACAACTAGTCGAGTGATGTTTTTGCATTAGAAATTAGGAATCTCCTCTAGCAGCTCTTCTCTGGACGTCGGGATGCAGCCAACGCAATCTCGTTTGAGTCTTGAGACTAATTCTATGATGGTCTTCCTCCACGAAAAGACGCCTCCTGCTTCGATTGCAGAACAGAGGAGGTTAAGGAGAATTGTGCGCACTACCGGTCCCCAACATACCAAGGAGTCTGTTAGGAATCTCTTTCAAACTTTATTAACATTAAATAACTTTTTCCTCACAACCATATTTTAAAAACTTTCTCTTCGTCCGACCTGCCCTCGGTGGTTTTGGTTTTCGCTTTAATTTTTATTCCGGTGTTTTTTAGCTCCCCACAGAATTGAGGGTGGCGAATATCGTAGAATGTGGCCCCTCGACTGTAAATCGCCGCCCTCCACCACTGAAATTCCAGTTGGGTAAAACATTGCATTGGTACACTAGATTTTGGTATTTTGTTCTCTAGTTTTAGACGATTCTGTATATACATAGGTATGTTGGTGAATGACGCCCTCAATGTTTTAAGAGTTGGGGGATAAATATTTTAGGAATTGAGGGCGAAAAGAACCATGGAAGTTTTAATATTGGGATTGAATTACGACCATGTTTTTTAGGACTAAATTAATGGCGAATTCCAACGGTGATGTTTTAGGGCTTGAAGCCAAATGAGGTCCTTGATATTGTAAGTATTGAAATTGAAGGTCGCCATCGATGTTTTAAGACGTGGAGTCGATTGCCGCCCTTGATGTTTCAAGCACCGATGAACGCCTTCGATGTTTTAAGAGGTGGAGTCGATTGCCGCCCTTGATGTTTCAAGCACCGATGAACGCCTTCGATGTTTTAAGAGGTGGAGTCGATTGCCGCCCTTGATGTTTCAAGCACCGATGAACCCCGCAATGGTGACAGATGGGACCTCAGGCTCTATTTAGTGGCACGGAGAAGAGATGCAAATCATATTGTATTGCCATCGCCATCCAATCATTTTCATTCCGGTCCCACCCTTTCCTTTCCCCTCTCGTCCCACCCTTTCCCTTCCCTTCCCACCCTTTCCCTTCCCTTCCTATCCCACCCTTTCCCTTCCCTTCCCGTCCTACCCTTTCCCTTCCGGTCCCACCCTTTCCTTTCCGCTCTCGTCCCACCCTTTCCCTCCCCCTCCATCAAACCATTTCCCTCCCTTCCCATCCCACACTTTCCCTTCTCTTTCAGTACGTGATGTTAGAGAAAGGATTGGGTCACGTCTTGATTCTACATAAATATGGGCTAAAATAGATGACTTAAGTACACTTATCGATTTAATAGAGCTTAATCTATCTAAAGTGACTTGGAGTCGATGCGAGGAACCTGGAGCCCTGACTATTGTAGTCTGATCTTATGTCTACATAAATAAGAGCTAGAAGAATCCGAGGAGGGATTCGCAATACACACTAAATGGCACAGGGTGACTCGGGGACATCAGACGAGGCAATAACGTCCTACAGCAGATAGCGTAGTATTTTAGTGCCTAAATAAACGGTAAACTTAGGCAGGTAATACAGATAAAGAATTGGACTATACAATAATGGTCGGAAATGATAAGAGGCTCTCTTGAAGAGAGCCATTCAAAAGTAATCGTGTTTGTTCACACAACAAACAGAGCCATGTTCCCAATCAGGGAACTTAGATAATTAAAGCATTTCAAATCCGAAAGAAATAAATACTTTTGAAAAATATCAAAATTTGTAATAAAAGAGTGAAAATTGTAAAGATTTATTGATTTTTTTATCTTATAAGATAAACCATTTAATCGGTAACTTATCCAAAAAGCGATATGAATTAAGAGAGGGAAAAAGAATAAAAAGGTAAAGACGAAAAGAGAAAGAGTGAGAAAGAGATAAAAAAAGATGTGTAGTTGATTTTTTACAGTATGGGAATCAAACTCTGCCCCACTCCGCATTTCACTCTCCGAACACCTAAAAAGAAGAACAGCGACAGACAATTCGAAAAAATGGCTCCCATTCGAACAGAAATACTCACTTTATGGAATGAAAGAATTTCAATGGCGTCGCTTTTATATGGTTGGAAAGGCCTCGCGATTCCCTATTCAACTGCATAAGAATAATTGTAATCCGATGAGTATTTTCTTTTTAGTAATGGGCGGGAGAGGCAAGAATCATTTTTCCGCCAGTTCAAGCAATAATATCTCCGTGAATGATGGAGATGGACACAGCAATCTTATATAATAAACCTCTAAGATAATTCCATTGTGCATCTAAGGATATTTAATGTTTACCATTAATTAATTGGTGCAAGGGGCGAAGAAGGGATCATTTTTGCCCGACCCCGTCGCGGTGAAGCAACACTATCTCCATAAAGAGAAAATTGGCAACTATATCAACAATAACATCACGTACGAGATTAAAATCCTTATCTCATCCCTCTATCGAATAGACCAATAAGTATTTCCTCTGTTTTTATTTACAAAAAATTCTGATTTTACCAAGAGAAGAAAGTTAAGGGGCTCACACCGTGTATAACTCTGGATGGGGTGATGTTACTTTCGTCATCGGAAGGAGAATTTCCGATCAGAAATACTCTGTTCCTAAAATCACAGGACATCAAATTAAATGGTAAGGATGGAGCGAACTTTTTACTCCGGTTCCAAAAGTATTTAATGGTGGGTAAAAGATGCGTCCATTACTCGAGTGGTCTATTTGAAATTTCGCGCCAACTGGCCTGGCAGTGGTATTGATTCTAACAGTTGAGGCGATGTGTATTGATCCGGTCATTGGACATATACAAGTGAGGAATAAAGTAGTAGAGGTGTTTAGTAGGAGAAAAATAGTGGGGAAAAGAATAGGAAAGTGAAATGAAATTAGAATGAAATTACAGATCCCTGGTGAAATGGTACCTCTGGCTTTCTTTGCGGTTATTTTTATTGAGTATTTTTGGCCCCTACTGCTGGTGAATAATTTTTAATTTGGGTTTTTAGGTCCTGATTTTGAGTTTATTTTGTTGTTGTTGTTGTTGTTGTTGTTTTATTTGGGGGGGAATTAGAGTTTTACTAATTCAAGGAAAATAAAAAAAAAGAAAAAGGATTTTAAAATGTTGGCTTTGTTTGTATTCGTTTCGTGAACGGAATTTTACGTGAACGTTTGGTTTATGTCGTTGTTGATGAGCCGTCTGCTACTTGGAGATGATCTTGCGTCATTAAAGTCCATGTGGTCGAGCACAAACCCGGGAGGGAGGTGCCGGTGTACGGCGTCCTAGATCTTTATTGCTCTTGTGTGAAGCTCCACGTTTTGCGGGGCTCAACCCCAGTTCACCATGGACCTCACTCTGCCTTCTCCTCTCTCTCCTTCGGGTTCTCGTTAAAATTAAGACATCCTAATTCTGAACCCTTTGAAGTTTAAGGATCTTGGTCTTGGGACTCGCGTTTATAGGGACCGGGGGGTACAGGAGTTTGGATCGGATGCACGCATTGTAGATTGTGAGTTTATTGGAGGATCTTAGGTTCATGAATCGGTAGAATTCACCCAAGTCCCTCCGTGCATTTGCCGAGATCCTTTTCACATGACTCCCATACCCACCAGTCGCAATCCAGAGTCTCAGAACCGTGGCCTCCGCGGGGTATGGGATGCGTACACCTTCCACACGGGGGTCTGCGAGGGTCCGTCGGAATAGTGGGATTATCTGGGACTGATGGGCATTGGTAGATATCTTCCATCTCCTCTCGAAAGAGAGGAGATCATCGATACGTCGTCCGAAAATTGGACGTATGTATAACGAGCCTTCTGTCAGAGGTTGGGGAAGATCGACTGTATATATATATATATATATATATATATATATATATATATATATATATATATATATATATATATATATATATATATATATATATATATATATATTATAAAGCAGGGACTTATACACCCGCCTTGTGGCACCCCCGCTTCGATTTCAACTGAGGGCTATCGAAGCCTTTTACGTGCACATACACTCTCCTCTCCATCACGTAATCGCAGAGTATCCTTTGAAGTATGGGGTCGAGGCCCAGGTGTAAGATCTTGTATTGCAGACCTCTTCTCTATACTTTGGCAAAGGCCTTTTTGACGTCTCGGAGCACCAGATTTGCGTGGCGTCTTTCTGCTTTTACTTTTGCTAACTTCTCCGTGATCACGGAAAGCGCCGTGTGCGTTCCTCGCTTCCTTCGGAAGCCATGTTGTTGGTCGTTATGTAAATTATTTCTTTTGAGGAACATATTCACCCTATTGGCCAATATCTTCTCGAAGACTTTCCCTGCAAATTCAAAAAGAGATATAAGCCGGAAGTTAACTGGACTGTCCGGTTGCTTACCGGCTTTGGGAATGGATATCATTTTTGCTACCTCTCCCTGGTCGGGGAAGTAACCCACGTTCAGGCAAGAATTAATGATATTAAAAAGCCCATTAGAATGTTAGGTGGGGCTTTTAAGAAATGTTCCCGTGTCAGTCCTGTACGCCCAGGTGCTCGTTGACGAAAGGATTTTAAAGTTTTTGAGAGTTCCTCGGCAGTAATTTTACCGCCGTATCCCTCCATATTCCTTTCTTGCGTCACGTAATGAAGAGGATAGGTTCTGTGGATCTGGTCGTTTAGTTCGTCAATCATCCTGTCTTTGAGTATTGATCCAAGGGTCCCGTAACTGCCCTTAATGAAATTCTTTCTTTCCATAAGTGAGAGAAGGACTCCACGTAAATCTCTTCGGAGTCGTCGTAGCGACAAGGCCTGGTTCAATGACGACTGCCGATTAGCCCAGCGGAATAAGCAGGCTGCATTTTGCCAGTGGTCTCGTTTGGGACCCCAAGAATCTTGGAACTACGACGTGCAGCTCATGTCACATGCACAGCGTACTTAGAGAGAGGCTCAAAGAGCCAAAAATGATCATCTCAGGGATATTTTAACTGCTACCTCTCAGCCTCACTCTTGGTAATCTGCTCTTAAATAATCCGTGTTTGGGGTTGACTCTAGCCTTCCTCCCTTGTCCTGCGCTGACTGCTTTGTATGCTTGAACTCTATGGAGAAAGTTGATCTATTTTCCTCAATTTGTAATAAAAAACAAATCAGTGAGGTAGTGGACTTACCTCCATCTTGCTTTCTACCTATTAAACTGCACTCCTTGGCTTTTAAGTCATCAAAACTTCTTTTCTAATGAATGACCTTGATTCATTTGGAAGATTTGACCCTTTGACTTTTTTTGCCCATTTTTATATAAAAAAATTGGCTCCATCATTGGCCCCTATTAATTCACCATCAATTCATCCGGAGAAAGATAGATCCATTTTCATTACATCGGTGCTGTCTAAAATATTTGAGTTTTTGCTGGCCAAACGCATGATTTATTTTTTGAATAATAATAAATTGCTCCCGGAAAAACAGTTTGGTTTTCGGAAGGGTCTTAACAATCCTGATGGTTTTCTTTTTATCGACAATGACCTTCAAAGTTCTCTTGATGCTGGTCATAAATCTCGTCTTGATTCTGTTGATTTTAGCTCAGCATAAATTAACCATAAGGTCCTTTTATTTTAATTAGATTCCTTGATATTGGTGTTTTTTTCCTCACCATACTGATCGAGTTTTTGGTAGTTTTAGTGCTTTGTTAAATCTGGTATTCCCAATGGTATTGTCCTGGTCCCACTTCTCTTTATTATTTATACCTCAGACATGTTTTATGGAATTGAGTCGAATATGGTTGCTTATGCTGACGATACAACTTTGTGTGTTGTAATTCCTACCCCTTTGGACAGATAAAGAGTCGCTGAATTGCTTACTCGGGATATCAAGCGAACTTTATCCTGGTGTGATGTTTGGAGTATGAAACTTAATCCAAGTAAACCCCACTACCTCGTTATTGGTCGATCAAGGACCTTACAACCGAATCACCCTGACATCATTGTCAACTGCGTTGCGGTCCCTAATTGTTCCTCACTGAAATTGGTCGGTCTCCCTTTTGATCCCAAGCTGACCTTTGAGCTGCACTCGCGCACCGTTGCATCCTCAATTTCTCACAAATTTGGTTTATGCGTAAGTGCCACCATATCTACTCTACATAAAGAGTGATTAGGAATTATTTTCATTCCTGTCTTCAGCCTCATTTAGAATATTGTCATTCTGTCTTACTTTCTGCAGCAGATACCAATTTGAAGCTCCTTGACAGAGCTTTCAACCAGGTTAGTTTTCTGCTACCCGATGTACAGTTGAAGCTTAGGCATCGTCAACTCGTTGGAGTCTTGACTCATTTCATTAAAAATGTCTTTGATCCTCATCATCCACTTCACTCTCTGATGCCAGCTCCATCACGGCCGATTCGTGATACGCGCTACTCCTTAAGGCAGAATGACCGTGTTTTTCGGTCGCTCGAGTGAATACGACGCACTTTTCTCGATCTTTCTTTCCTACAGCCGTCGTCGGTCTGTGGAACACTGCCTGATGATGTCGTTAATTCCGATGATTTTAATGTCTTTAAAAGGCGTTTGAATGCTTTTATTCTCTCTTGATTTTTAGGTTTTCTACTTTTATCGATGTTGGCCCATGTAGCTTTAGGTTCTGCCGTTTTAACTGCTGCCTTCCAACAGTTACTTTACTTTAATAATAATAATATAAAAATTAAATAGCAATAACCGGGGAATTTAGCCCCAGCAACTATGCTGATAAACTCTATACGTAGTCCAACTCTCGATATTCTCTGGTGAACGTAAGTCCAACTGAGCTATTAAACTAGTTTCCATTTTTCTCGCGAGGCTTTTTATAGAAATTGACCATTGTCGTAAAATGAGGCAGTTATCGCCTATTTCTTGATTCTTTCGTTTGTTCGGGGAAGGACGACGACAGACAGCCCAAAATAATAATTGGAATTGAATTTCGTTGGGGTCTTTGTTATTCGAATCCTTTAAATATGGTTGGCCGGGATTGGTCTTATTTAATTAGGCTTTGGTGGTTGGAGGAGTTAAGCAAGAATTGCAAAGATATTTTATTTAATTACACAACAAAACATATAATACAAATAATTACACTCTCTGGTTATTAATCAATTCAGCAATGGGAAAATTATCAATAATTACCAATAATTACTCATGTCGCAAGGGCTCAATACTCCAAGTACTAACCAGAGAGGGTTTAGGAAGAAACTACGACTGGAATCCTAGCTTTAGGGGCACAATAATTCACTTTAGTTATCCGAGATGACTCGGGAGGAGTAACTATCTTACTATTTTGGGGAAGTTACCACAAGTAGACGGTGGGGGAAGATTCTCCAAGTAGACGCTCATAAGTGGAAGTTTCTCCTGTAGACGATCGAGGGGGAAAACTCCTGTGGGGATGAGACTGTACGCTTCTTCTGGACGGGTCCTTTCATCCTGACGCCGTCGTTCCCAATAAGATCTTAGCTGCGGGCCGGTAGGACACAGTGTTCGATCGCTCGAGAATATGCGCTGTCAGTGGATGATTTGACAGACGTCTTAAAAGAGGCCGCCGAATACCTTCTGTATTTTCCGGGCTTGGCTCACTCGGGAGCAACGTAGAGACCTCTCACCACCACGACCTGGGGTCTTCTAAAAAAGGGGGAGAGGTACGTCTCTTCGAGACTCTTCCTTGGGCGGATTCTGACGAATACTTCCACGATGAATTTTGTGACGTGGTATATATAGGCGTTCTCCGGAACTCCTATATTTTCTAACAGGAGCAATTAAGCCATGCCTCACCGCCTCGGCACTTATAGCTCGGCGGCGGGGTTTTGATGGTCCACCTGAACCGAAGAAATTCTCGGCTAATCTCGCCGGAAGTTTGCCGACGAACGTAGGGCATTGCTCTTCCCGATGACTCTCGTTTCACATGACTCCTTTAAACAAAAGCTTACTCGATCTCTCTTTTTTCGACAAACATATACCATATAAAAGAGCATCTTTACTGGCCCCCCAGAGTCGTTTGATGCCATTATAATTGCGATTACTTGGTTCACCCAGCATGGCTTGATGCCTCCTTCTTCGAGAGTAGTTGGATGGGCCAATTAAAAGTTATACCAAATTAAACATCGAATAATTATCTATCTAATTCATTATTATTTCTCATAGCAAAGCGAATATCTAAGTGTCAACAGGCGCTTAAGCTGATTATGATTGCATATAAATGTTACAACCGGCAATCTCCAACGTGAGGAGGCCTTTTTGGCAGGAATTGCAGAGAATAAAAACCCGCAAACCGAAGGTGGGCGCCATTCGTTCCCTTTTGCTCATGTATCTGCTTTGTTCGTTCTTTATTCTCTTCACTTTCTTCGTCACTTGTTCTCGAAGGTAAATGTTTAAGTATTGCTACCACGATAGCAATATATGTATAGGATTGCATATTTCTGGAGTTACATTTGGGGGATAAGACATCCCTCTTGGGCCTTCCGTCATTGAAATATTTATACTTGAAGAATATTTTTCTTTGTTTTCTGGTAAAATAGGAAACTACCAGGTGCACACAAACATAAATATTTGTGTGTCATTAATGATATTTATGTCACTTACCAGACGCTACACGAATTCATCTGTTGTTGAATACATAGCGATTTGTGCTGCCTCACGCCAGTTTGGTCTATTGGCTAGATATAACGAATATTCGGGTGGCGGAGAGGTATGATTCTTCTGGGCTCATTTTTGACTCTTTCCACAAACATTTCAATAAAGTAGGTGATTAAAAGGATAAGATTCGTTTTAAGACATTAACGGTTTTAAAATTTTCAAAGAGATATTCGTTCTTAATTCTTAAAATGATGTTCGCCGATGTCATCTTCACCTCCCGGAACCTAATAATAAGGTAGTTATGCATTTTGCGAAAATAACTTATTATCTTGCTAAATTTGAATCTTTCCGCACCAGTTGCCGTATTTCATTCAACTTTCGGACTACTTGTTAGCCAATAGAATGCTCTGTTATATCTGCAGACGATTTGCGCATGCGTCTTCTGACTGATTAGCCAATGTCATCCTTCGTTATATTTCAGACGGTTCGCGCATGGCTGTGTCTTCGGTTTAATTGTTAGAATGACGTGTTTTGGTTGTTGTAAGTCACAATACCAAATTATACGTGGCGTCTTTGAGGACGATATTCAGGCCTTACAAATAAAGAGGGCTCACAGTTTAATCCCGAGAGTTATTAAATGCCTTACTTGCCTCAGGAATTGTCAATTTAGCCGAGATCGAAATTTCTTTTACTGTAATATAATTGCAATGGATTCAAAAGGCAATAAAACCACATGAAAACCTTAGGTTAGGTCGTTTAAGGGCACGTGGTATTCTAATGCCCGCATTAGAATACCAAACTTTGTTTCAGCGAGAGGCTGACGAAAATATCGTTAGGGTAAGGTAAGGTTAGGTTAGGTTAGGTTCTGATCTTTTAAATGAATTTGTAACTTTGTTTATCTTATGCATTTGTATGCCTAGTTTTCAGATCTGAAAGTCGTTTTTGCTGGAAATACAGACTTTTCCTATTATGGACTTTCAGTCGATTATGGGAAAAGTATGCATTTCCGGGGAAAACGAACGTTACATCTGAAAAGTACAGATAAAACTGCACAAGGAAAATATATTTTTAAATTCTTTAGAAGAGATGTGTTTAAACGAATATTTACCGATTAAAATCCCTATCAGATGGTAAATGGTATAAACCAATAAGTATTTCCTTATTTTTTCGCCCCAATTAGGATTTTTGATCAAAAGAACAAACAAGGCCCAGTTAAAAGGGGCGAACACTGTGCATAGCTCTGGAATGGGGCAAAGATTCTTTCGTATCCGAAGGAGAAATAGATTTCCTTCACAAAGAACTCAGTTCGTATAATCGGAAGAATTAATAAACTAATAAGAAAAAGGGCAACCAGCACAAATCAAAGAATAGGAACTAAAAGAAACAGAATAAGATTAAAAGACTTGAAGTGAATGATAAACGAACAATAGTGTGATAACAAAAGAAAGAAAACAAACATAAACAAAGAAAACAACACGTTGCTTAATTCAATTACCAAGAAGCCTTGAAATCTTCGAATAAACGGAGAAGGCAAAGAGTGTAAACAAAAATAAACATTTAAAACAAAGATAACAAGAAAGGTATATAAAAAAGAAAGCGAGGCCCTCATCACCAGGTTAGTTATGAACTAATTAAATCTAGGTAGGATCAAGTCCTTAGTTCAAGGATGGGCAATAATTTTAAGCAGCGGGCCACATTGAAGCTGACGAGTATTTAAGGCTTTGCGGAGCGGACTTAAATAGTTATATGCCAATTTCTAAAAGTTAATGCAATTATAAATCCAACCGGTAGAAAGATGATCGAAGCAATCGACTTTATCCCTGTCCATGACCTGATTCCTTCTGCACAGAATGTCTGTGGTCTACCACAAATCCAGACTTCGAGAAAACCTGAAGGAACCAAAATAAAAGAAAAAGGCAGACATAAACCACTATATAGTGGTAAGACTATTTCATTGACACAACTTCCTATAGAATTGGTCAAAGGCATTTCGCGCATATAAGGGATTAAAGGAGGGGGTGGGGGGGCTTTGGTCATGAGGAACTTATCGTTTAGTACCATCTTCCTCGTATTCTTTGTGCTTCCTAAAATCACCCCCGATTTCCACTGGATAATTTTCGGATCTTTTCTGTTTGGCGGCAGGTGGATCTTTTGTACCAAACTTTCACCAATGATGCAGTTTTGAATTCTGAATTCGAATATAACATTTCTTTTTTGGAGAAATGAAAGGAGGTATTAAAAAAACAAAATTTAATGTCCACTAATTTAGAACATTATTCTATAAACAATTATGATTATATACTGGGGGCTGAGCCCCCCAGACCCCCCCAATTGACTGAAACTCACGATCATTGTAGGGGGGTCCCCCTTGCAGTGCTACCCCCCCCCCACGAGCAGTCCCCTTGAATTTACTCCCAAAAGGTGAAACACATTGGAACACGGCGGTACTCACCGTGAGATGCTCGATTCCTACATATGTGAATTTATGTGGCGAAAAAATATTATGGGATTCTTATATCTAAAAACAAATGAATGTTTGAAGAAATAATAAAGGGACTGAACAATAATATTGGGAAATCATATGGCAGTTTAAGTGCGTTTCATTCCCAATTCGTTTTTTATCAAAATGTATCGGACAAACCAAAATTTACAGTTTGAAATTTCTGTTTTTTTTAGATACTTCCTTTCATTTCTCCCCCAAAGAAATGTTATATTCGAATTTAGCACTCAAAACTGCATTATTCTCGAAAATTTGGTACAAAAGATCCGCCCGACGCCAAACAGAAAAGACCCCTAATTTTCAATTACTATCATAATTCGGGTCATTTAGGAACACGACTAAGTCAATCTCAGACAGACTTGTCAAGTGTTAGGTGAGACAAGACACGAGTAAGTGAGTTAGAAATTTTCTATAATGCCTGAAGTCCACAGTACATACACATACTAAACTACCCTTTACACAATCTTCTGCACTTTCTCCTCTAAGCAAAAACTCATCCCTTAAGCTTCCTAGTAAAACAAGGTGGCGAGGCATCGTCCTGGTGTTAAACAGTCTCATTGAACGGAAAGAGGGCGTTCTGGAGTTGGTCATCGTAGAAGGTCTCTGTGTAGATAAGGAAATGCGCCATTTGATTTCGGACAACAAAGTTTAATGGGTGCGGGCAAGTAGCCCACTGGCCATTCTAGAGCCTATCGCCTCTGCTATCCAGAGATAGAAAAGGATGATGCAGTGCTTTCAGATGTACCACGTCTCTTGGCTGGATTAAAGCAGAAAATAACTCTAGCTCTTCCTTCATCACCTTTACTCGGAGCACAATCAGAAGAGTGACAACATATGTTGAGAACCGAATGCAGTTTTGCATAAAGCCAATACATGTAGCAGAAAATATCCTCGATCCTGTGCGTAAAGGACAAGACATTGCTAAAGAACAAGTTGGCAGTGTATATTATGTCGTATCTTTCTGGCCATTCATATGAATCTTGATGTTGGTGAAGTGATGGGAAGCCTATCAGAATTTCGTGCCAGAGATGATATTTGGAAATCAAATGGTCTCAGGAATTCAGCTGTGCATGTTTGAAAGCAACTTGGTGGAAACGGTTCAGCAGCTCGGAACCAGTATCATGAATAGCAGCTATACTCTCACAGATACCACCGACATCCACTTCGTCAGAGAGAATCTTGTCTATATATGGAAAGACACACACCAACCTGCCAAACAGACTTACTAATGATCGAGTGGAAAAGTTGGTGGCCATTCGTTTTAATTTCAAACTGTTTGAAAATGATATGGACGAGGAAAATTTAACCATATGAACCAGTGAAATGGATTCTGACAGTGAAGTGATGGAAGATTCATATTACCGTAAGGTAGCAATTTAGGGTAAAATTTTAGTTTACAAAAAAGGTTCTCAGCTTATAAACTGAATAATGCCACAGCCACACAATTTGAACTAAGGTCATCAACAGCTTAGGAAAATCTTTGGATTAAAATAAAGAAAATTCTTTACAAATGACTTTTAATTCTCCTCAAAAATAAGGAGCCACCTCTTTTTCTAAAAATTTCTAAGAGATTCACAGCCTTGTAAAAGTTCCCGAATATTCCCTAAATTTCCAATAAATTCCCCAAACTTTCCTGGAACGTTTCCGAGTTAAAAAATCCCGGAAATTTTACAACCTGTCTCAACCTAACCTTGGAAATTTATAAAAGTAGGCTCGATATTCTTTTAACTATGTATATTGGTCCAACACCGTAATAACCTACGAAACACTCAATAATTTTCTAACTTACTCTAAATGCTTCTTATTTTTATTTCATTTTTTTGCTCTTACGATTTATATTATTATTTACATATTACAGTGTTTTTCTCTACTGGAAGGAGACTGAGCTAAAATACCTAGAGAATGCAAAACTTCCCCGAACAGTTTCTGTTATATTTGTGGATCTGTTTCATTAAGACAATACAAAAGAAAGTTGACTAAACATATGAACAAAAGTGAGTGACTAGGACAAACGCTGGGCACCTCACATATCCTTTGTCAGGTGTACTAGTTCCCTCTCTGCCTGGGTGGAAGGCAAAGGACTTGGCTTCAGGTTTGGCGTACCAATGGTCTGGAGGGAGCCAAAGAACCATTCGACGGATTGCTACTTCTGCTTAACAGATATTAAAGGTAGCTATTCAATGTGTTTTCTTTCCTGGTCTTTAATTAAGAGATGTATCCATTAAAAAGATCAAAATATGTTGTACTTCCACTATTTCTGCAGGTGACCACAGCCAGTAATATCCATTTTTAGTCTGATTTTATTTTACTTCACTGCAGGGGGCAACAGAAAGGACAAGAATTCTATAGTATATCTTCAGTCTGTTCTTCGCCCAGTTCGACATTCAAGTTCTATTCCTGTACCACAACCGCCCTCTGAACTAACGATCAATGACCACGAGCAACGCAGACGATTCAGAATCTCAAAATACACCGTATGTGGCACAACTCGAATGTGACAAGAACCCACACTTAACCACCCAACCGGAACTCAATAATCTAGTTCGTGATCTAACACTTACTAAGCAACAGAGTGAACTCTTAGCCTTACCTCTGGAACAATAGAACATGTTGGATGAACATGCTTGGATTACAGTAGTTAGGAAGCGTTCTACACATCTTTAGCAATTTTTGAAAACAATTTAACTTATTGTAATGACATCGGAGGTTTAATCAATGCCTTTGAGCTGACCTATGAACCAAATGAGTGGAGGTTATTCATAGATGCATCCCTTTACAGCATAAAAGGGGTACAGTTGCACATTGGGACCAACATACCTTCAGTTTCAGTTACTCATTAATTTTAAGAGAGTTATATGAGAACCTTGCTTTTATTCTATACTGCATAAGTTACAACGAGCATGAGTGGTTAATTTGTGCGGATTTGAAAGTAGTAGCCCTACTTAATGAGCTACAAACTGGATACACCAAGTTTATGTGGTTCCCTTGCAAGTGGGGCCAGATCAGAACATTATGTAGGCTCAGAATGGTCACCTCGGGGAACTCTGGTGCCTGGATGCCATGATCTAATTCATGAACCTATAGTTAAGAAGGAGAAAATCATTTTGCCACCACTGCATATAAAATTAGGCCTGATGAAGTAATCCACCTATGCACTGCAACATAAAAAGCCATGTTTCCGAAACGTCAAAGTGATGTTCCCTGAAATAATTGATGACGGAATTAAGGGAGGCATATTCGTAGGCCCTCAGATTCGTCAACTTATAACTGATGATGACTTTGAGGAGACATTGGATGAAACTGAGCTCTCGGCCTGGCATGCATTCAAAAATATATGCAAAGGACTTCGGGGAAAGCCCCAAAGAACCCAGAGAGAGCCTATAGTGGAGAGCCTAATCCAGTTTTACCAAGATCTCTGATACAATATGTCACTGAAGATACACTTTTTTCATTCTCACCTGTCCTTCTTCCCTGAAAATGCAGATGTGAGTGATGAACATGGAGAGAGGTTCTGTCAAAATAGAGCCTCGATGGAAAACAGGTAGAAGGGAAAATAGATGAAGTAAATACTAAAATATAAGTTAATACATTTTATAATGCTAACTAAAATGCTGATTCATTATATATTCATGAATTAATTAAAATGGACACATTTAATCTGAAATTGGACTGAAATACATTTATGGTATCGTAGAAATCGGTGTTAATTGCATAATTAATAAATCGACAATTTACAAGAAAATGTTACCTGATTGGACTTTTTTTTAGAAAATTTGAATTTATCAAATCAACTTCATAATAAATTCACACGAGATCTATGGTTTTGTTCTTGACACTGAAATTTGTTGTACAGTGAATAAACACCTTACAAAACCATATGATATTTCGGCCAATCACAAAAGTGTGGTAGTGACGTCACGACTGTTTTCATTCTTTTTCCTCATTCATTTCTCTTTTTCTTTCGTAAACAACAAAACCAAGATTCGAAGATGTTCCAAATTCTATTCTTAATTCTCTTCTTTTTCTCCTCTTTAACACATTCCTCTCTTATGGGGCTAAGTTTTGGCCTTCTCGAAACCCGAGTTGATGTCCGATAGAATCGATAAAAGGAACACCTTCCTTCCCCAACCTGACGTCTAAACTCCTCTATTACTCTGTCATCTTCCTCCCACATCCTTTCTATCGCATCTAATCCTTCCATCTCTATTTAGGAGAATGATCAAAAAATTGAATTGAGAGATGAACGATTTTTCAGGAGGTCAGGAGCTGGTGAAGATGATGCGGTTGACCGGAATAAAGCTTCTCGACAACCGACCAAACACAACCGCGCGATTACTTATATAAACTCGGTATCACAGTTGGGAGACAAAGATCAAAAGTGAAGTACCTCAAATATTGAATAATAAAAGGAAAAGTAAAATGGCACGGCCTTTTTGCCTATCTATAAAAGAAGTGAGCTTTTTCAATTTTCTTAAATCTTCATCTTCTAAGGTTTTTCAGTTCATTCGAAAATGAATAAATTTTGAAAGATTTTAAAAAGTAAATTGGTTTAAGGGAAAAAAAGGGTTGAAAAGATATCTAGTTTTGCGCCAATTTTGGCTGGTCTAAGTATGAAATATTGAACGAAAAGTGATTTAGAATGTGAAAAAAGAGTAATTAAGAAACAATATTTAGCAGGAAAGAGAAATTACAATAATGGAGTGGGGAGAGGGAACTGTGGCAATGCCTCTGCTAAAACTGAAACCTGGAGGAGCGACACAAAATCACATCAAATAGAAGTGAAAAGAGAAAAATTAGCGAACTCTCTCGGGTCTTCTTTTTCCAAAATTGGAAATCTCTCACTATCGTTTCCAAGTAAGTTTAGACCCAATGACGGGTGACAGAGGGCCTTAAATTCGATTTTAATGAAAATTAAATAAAAATGTATGATTATTGGGCTTTGGTGTTTAATCGTATTATTTTTATTTTTCTGTGTGTATTTTTTTAATAGATTCAATCTTTTAGTTTGTTCTGTTACTATCTCTTTTTTTCTTTGTTGTTCTGTCGTTTCCTATTTGTATTTAACTTGGGTTATTTCCTCGTTCTCGGGTGTTTGCTCCTCTTCTGTATTTGCTGTTTCCCATTCTTCTCTCTCAATTCTATCCGTAGAATGGAGAAATAGTTAGGCTGACATAAAACTCTGATTATTGGACCCCCCCGCCCCCCATCCCCTCTGGGAAATCTGATGGTGGTCAGAAAATAAAGCGAAATTTTGATAATCCCTGACTATCTTCGATGAGGTCCAAACTCCACCCAATCCTGGCGCCTCCCAATCGCCTATCGCAAATCCATCCGGGAAAAACGACTTAGATGGAAGAAAGATTTAGGAGAGAGTAAAAGAATAGGCTTTCGGGGCCTATCAATCCCTCCTCCCTCTCTCCTGTGAGCGAGGGAGGAGAAGAGAGGGCGGGGTATGGAGCTCGGACGCCCCTCGCTCTAACCTATCACCCCGGAGACTGTGCCAAATGGAGGAACAGAGAAAGAAGTTTAAATGGAGAGTGGAGATAAAGATAGGAAGAGTATGGAAATAGGGAGAGAATCAAAATTGGGCATAGGTGGTGTTGGGTGGTGCTACTATTTTGGTGTGTAGCACTTTTATCTTCTTTTGTCCCTTCCTTTTATTAATTGTCCCTGTCCCTTGTAAACCCCGTTTGGGAGCGACAGGAGTAAATGAAAAGGAAAAACAAAAAATGAAAACTATTTTTCTCAACAGTTTTTCGGGCATTTTTTCCTGTTTTCTTGCTATTTAACCGTTTCCTAAGGGGTTTATACCATTATTTCTGACTCTGGAAGGTCCTATGTCGGCTAGGAGACGCGCACTCCCTTTTGGGTGTGCGCTTCCCAATCTGAGACCGTGCGTTGCCTTCCTACGGTCCTCTGGCATTCTTTTGCTCACGAACATTTTGCAGCTCGGATGTCTTTTTGTTCGGAGGTACATTCCGTTCACCGTTTACGGCGCACAGTTTCTTTTGGAACACTGTAGCTTTGAATAGAAATTATAGGGTGTGTTTGGGGGGTTGAACCCCATACAAGACTAACCGTTTCTGTTTTTGTGAACCGTTTTAGCCCCCCACAAAGTCATATGCGAGCACTTTTTGTGCCAAATTTTTAATTGATTGTAGCTTCTCCGCAGGATTTTCGTTAGTCCTTCGAGAGAATTGGAGGGACAAACTCCTTTCTGAGAATCTCTTCTGCCAGTTAGGAGTGCGCCTTGCCCTCCTAGGGTTATTTGTGGGGTTTCTTTGTACTTTTTCTCTAGGAGACTTTGATTTTTGCACTGACCTTATGCGGGTTGCCTTTCTTGGGGAAGATGCGTAGAGTATCCTTTAACACAATTACCCTGTGCGTTATGATTTGGAGTGTGTGTGGGGGAGGGGAGCACAACAGGACATGCGTTAAAACTTCTTATACTGTTGGGCGTATTTGCCTATATGTCTTTCATGGCTACGTATGTTACCCATACACGGTTGGAGTTTTCTTTAGCAGTGTTTCGTTTTCTTTGAATTCACCATGGATAACTACGTTAAACATTTTTAGGGCAATTTCTCGATGAATTTCCTCGCTGCGAGACTTGGGCAGGCTATGTGTATGCTAGCTACGATAAGACTGAGTGGCTCAAAGAGGTAATGAGAGAGGATATGTAGTATGAATTAGAAGCAATCTATATTGAGGACAGAGCAAAAGGAAAGCAAATGTAAAAAAATATTAGATTCAGGACAAAGGTTCTGGAGAAGAGGAATAGATGGCAAGAGAAGTCTGAACGTATACAGAGGCAAAAAGGAGCCTTGAATTGAGAATATGTATGATGGAAGTTTTGCAAGCCAGCTACTATTCAAGGCACGGACTGGATCCTTGGAGGTGAAGGGGAGGACATAGAGATGGAATGGAGGAGAGGACAGATGCGAATCGTGCCTACTGGGGCAGAAAGAATCTATAGAACATTTGGTTGTAGAATGTGTGGGCCACAGTCTGGAGAGGGAGAAATTGAAAGAAGAATTGGTGATAGAGCTGGGAAAAGAAAAGTGGCAGGAAGTGGAGAGAAGGCAGGATTATGGACTGAGTGTGGTAAAAAGATATAGATGACACGAGAATGGGAATAGTAAGAGCAACAAAGAAATTTTGCAGTGTGTGTGGAAGAAGAGAAATGAAAGAGGCTAATTAATTACTCTCCTCTCCACAGAAAATAAATGCTATATCCCGATACAAAGGGGGGGTTCAACAACCTGAACCTGATCGTTTTTTTATGATTTTTTCCCAATCCTTTCTTCGTATCCACCGTTTACTATTCGTGACTTCTGTCCCTAGATGTGTGCATCTAGCTTGTACTTACAGCCTGTTATGGGCCGTTTTCCTCTACATTTATGCACCTAGTTCCTGGTTCTCGCCCTAGTTTGCATAGGTTGCGCATCCTCGGCCTGGCTTAGTCGGGCCTGTTTAAGGTAGTTACTCTTTTGGAATCCTTACGCCAATGTCTTTGCTTTTTGACGATGGTTACGAATGAATAATCTTTGGATTCAATAGCCCCCCCCCTCCCACCCCCAAAAAGAACCAACATAAGGAACATTCACCTGAAAACCTTTAGCACCTTTTGAACACCCATCTTCTGCAACACCTATCTTCTGCAAGACCCATCTTCTGCAATACCTATACGTGGTTCGCGCGTCTGCAAAGGGCTACAAACTGCAAAGAATTCGTACTTAATTTCGCTTACTGATAAATCTATTGCGGCGTCATCTGCTTCTTGATCTTTTGGGTGCTGCAGGTTACATCTGTAAAGCAAAGTAACTATTAGTTGTTGCGTCGGAATGCAGCGAATTTACATATGTTGGGTTATATATATATATATGTTCGCTATTTGAACCTATATATATTTTCGAATAGCTGAGAGTAACATTTCTATTGCTGCCTTGTTGCAGCTAACATTTGAAAACGGAGGTCCGTTTGTTTTTTGTCCTTGCCCGGTCATTATATGCGCATTTAACTAGTTTGTTTGTGGCAAAGGTTCTGGCTCTAGTCCTGAACGCTTCGACCTGAGGAGAGCCTGCTGGTATTTGAGGTCGTCGATCGGTCTTCACAGCCAGGTTGGTGACGTCTAGCGCGTCACATCGGTAATCAGATGGGCGATTTTAGTTCGGGTTGAAGTTCGCGAAAACCACCACGGGAACCGGCCTAGAGATCTCGGTTGTTCCTTGATACTTCCCGCTCAGTCAATCCCCGTTCTTGCGTCGATCCTTGGTATGGCAAAGGCGGTCCCATCGACTCGGTCGCTAAACAAGATTTCCACGTTCTGATCCCGCTGTCCAGTAGGTTGTACCAGAAGCAGGTAGAGAGGAAATGAGCCAGGAAGTGTTCCCATTTCCCTGACCCAGATTAGCTTGCTGGGTGTCTGCCGCAGGAGCCGCTCAACTGTTTCGACCTTCTATACCCGTAGCGCCTCGCCCAGGAACATATAGTAATGCCCCTTTCGTACCTGGATACCCTTTATCTCGAAGACCCATTCGTCCAAGTACCGCTTCCGTGAAATGTAACATCCGGGATTCTTAAACAGCTGGTGATCGAGCCCAAGATGGCCTTTAATTACTTACTCGCAATATATATATATATATATATATATATATATATATATATATATGAGGAATTAAACCACATTCTCCAAAGACAATTTAATTCAGAACAGTTTCGGTGTATCTCACACCCTTTTTCAACTGACACTGCGTAGAAAATATAAGAGAAATGCATATAAGCATAACACAAGATCCCCTCTTTTTTCCCCCAATCTCCTACTTTTGGCTAATCTGGGGGGGGGGGGGGGGTTAGGCCTAAACATATTGAAGGGCTGACATTTAACTATTTTGTTTATTTGCTTTCTTATTACAGGATTAAAAGAAAATTGACCCTCAGATAGATTTAAATTAGGAACTGACGATATCAAGCTCGATTCTACGATTCTTCTCTTAACATAGTTGGCCGATTTAAATACCATTTTACTTCCATTGAAATCGATCCTATGATTCTTGTCTCTAACATGGCAAAATATTCCACTGCTTTCGCTGCCCACTCTAATATCTCTTTTGTGTTCGTACAATCTCTTGTCTAGATTTCTCCCCGTTTCCCCTATATAAACTTTATGGCAATCGTTGCATGGTACTGCATATACTCCTATGTTATGATGTTCTTTGGGTTTCCTGGCCATCATCAATTGGTTTAAGGAGTTATTATATTTAAAGGCTAGATTAATACCCGCTTTTCCAAATATGTCCTTTAAACTATTTAATTTATTATTAAATGGCAATGTTATACATTTGTTGAAGTCGTTTGTGCGGGAAGTCTTATTACCATAGAATGTTTTCCTAGCTGCAAAATAGGCAGACGATATGAACCAATCGGGGTAATACCCCGATTGGTTCATATCATATATAGAGAGAGAGAGAGTCTGGCCATTCCACGACAATGGAAGTAAACTATAGGATAACGAATATCTATTACCTCATCTCCCTCTAGTCTATGTAAATCCGCCCATTCTGGAACTTTGACTCGGGAATCTTCTCCACCAGATATTTTTCTCCAAATGGGCTTTACTTTACCTGTCCGAGTTGCATTCAAATCATAGTTCATAGGGATAGATGCATTTGGTTCTTCTTCGCTTTCACTTTGATAATCATGACCAATATGTAGTGTTGTTTGTGTGTGCTTATTTGGGCACATGTGAGTGTGTGTGTAAGTGTGAGGCTAAACAAGCTAATCGGGTTTTGCAGAAAATTGAGATAATACAATAGACTAAATTATATCATATGACAGTATGGTGTAATATTGGCCTAATAGACTAAATTATAACATAATGGTGCATAATAAAAGGAAAAACCTACCTAAATTTGGTATAAACTCTTCTGAATTACTGTCAACTTCATCATCTGATTCACTCTATATCTCTATTGCCCTCACTTCCCACTTCGCAAGCGCTTTAGAACCATAAAAATTGACACACTCCATTCTTTAGTTCTTGAAAACTTTAGAGATACTTTCCTCAGTGGACTTTCTGGTCACGCTCCAAAAATAGGCCTAATATCTAAGTATCTCGGATATATATTCAACATAAAAACCAATATTTCGATTCCTTAGATCAATAACTAAAAGAATAATAACAATAAGTATAAATTCTTACAGTAAAATCATATAGGATGATATACCTACATATATATGAAGGTCCATGGAGCAAAGGAAGTGACAGCCACACATTACAACAATGCATTCTATTGTACATTAATACAGCATATAAGTGTAGAGATTACAGTAA
The DNA here is from genome assembly GCA_963969495.1 of Ceratothoa steindachneri. Lineage (NCBI taxonomy): Eukaryota > Metazoa > Arthropoda > Malacostraca > Isopoda > Cymothoidae > Ceratothoa > Ceratothoa steindachneri. The sequence goes on along the minus strand of OZ018333.1, from coordinate 2,511,981 downwards.
CACTGTATAGAAAATTACAGCATCGTTTAGAGTAATGTATTTTTTAATACAGGACACTTCTTCAATATTTTCAGTAACTTATGTAGTATATGGAAAATTACAGTTTAGTCCTATAATTCCTACATATATTAAATAAATTTTAAAAAGATACAAAAAATATTGTCATGAGTAATTGAAGCATTTTTAACTATAATTTTTATCCTTAAGATATGTTTTGATAAACTGAAATCTAAATTTCTGAACCATGATTTTACTCCTAAGTCATGGCTGCCATCACCTCCATAGCATGATCCATTTTGGACCATCTCACTCTCTAGTTCAATAAAGACCATTAATTCTTTAAATGCATTTGTTTCAAGGTAATCTAATCATTAATGCCACCCTTTCAAACTTGAACTATAACTTTGCTCCACAGATTCCATTCCAGTGTTGATCAGAACTTTAGTTGTTTATTTATTCAATGTGCAAGTTGCAATCAATGACTTTGCCAATCAAATCCCTGTAGTCATCACTTGACCTAATGATTTATGATCCCTAAACTAGGAAGCCTCAAGTCCTTTCACTAGTTAACTTTCAAAAAATCTTAATAAACAATATGAATATCAGTAATTTCTTTAGTACCAACGATCTAATTTGTTTGCTTAGGAGGAGGGGGTTATCGTCTAAAAAATCTTTCTCTGGACGTTTTCTGCTTCCTAATTGGTACACCGCTGAAACAAGGCCATCATTCTCCTGAGGTGAATGAGTCCATGCTAATGGCAGCGGGAAGGTAAGCTTTAGGCTGGAGTGTGCTAAGAAACCATGGATTTACCGAATATGAATTAATAAATAAACACCTGCGCCACCCAAGGAGTTTTTTTACATCCTTCCGAACATTTGGTGATCATTATAGTAATTTTCTTAAAAAAGACCAATTTTTAAATAAATAAATTGTATTATAAGCGTTATCTCCGCTGGACGTCTGTACGTCGTCTTTTGCAAGTTTTTGTACAGAAAACTTTCTAGAGGCAGTGTTATGAACTCAATACATAGCGAAAATATTCCACCAGTTAATCTAGAATTTATAGTTGTGTGGAGACGGTTATGCCGGGAACTCTAGGAGGAAAGTTGTGTTGCGGTGATCTCCAGAACGTATGTTTAATTGCAATTATAAATTGATGTGACATGGTGTAGTAGAGGAAAATATTCACGGCACTGTTCAACAGTGCCAATAGGTCCATGAACTCTCCCCAGTGAAGATAGCACTCTGTAGGGAAGAAAAAGAATTAAGTTAAAATTTAAACAAATGTTGGCATATAAAAGAAATACAGGGTTACAAAAAAGTCTATGATGAACGTTGACTTTTTTTTTATTAGAAATGAGTTAATGTTTTATGTGAGGACATGCCCTCAAAACACCAGCGCGAGAGTAAGGCCCCTCGGAAATACAGCTTTTCAGCTCCTTCGTTTTAAACTACGTTCGCCTAGCGTGAGAAGTTTGGAAAGTTCAAGATGGAATCAGCCCCGCGCAGTTGTATTTGCTTTCCGACGCCACCCGTCTCTCTTCCCCTCCGTTCCTGCGATAACGGTGTGCGCCGCCATGTTAGCTCTACCCCATGCTTTCCAGGCCTGCCTATTCCCCTGCGAGGGCAGCCACATTAACTCTACCCCCATATCATGTTTCACCGTGTGGACCGACTCTTTATCACGAAGTGCGTTTGTTATACTGGCGCCGAGAATCCTCTAGGGAGGGCCAGGGTCTGAGGCTATCTATCGGACCATCCACAAGGCTATTTAACCCGAAGCTTGCCATTTCTCGAGGAGATTGAAAGGCTGCCATTCCCTCTGTTCAGACTGCCTGTCTGTTTCCCGTGAAACCCTGTAACCCGTCTTCGAGTCGTACCTCGTCGAAGATCTCTCCAGCAGATCTACCTTCGTTAAGCTTTGGCAACTGTTCAGAGGAAAGCTATCGAGGCCCCTTCTTCCTGGAGAGTTGTGCGGCCCTCTCATCTTCACCACCTCTTCAAGATTCCCGTTCTTTAGAGACTGAGACTCCCTGCCGATCTGCAGAATCGTCTCGAGTTGAGATTACATCTCTCTGGAGCAGAGAAAAAATCTCATTCTTCATCACGAGGTAATCAAACCCCATCTTCGAGTATCCCCCCCCCCCCACTCCAATTCGCCCGCGTTGGAGGTAAAGCGATCTTGTATCTTCATCCCTGATTACCTCGTTAATCGTCACTTGCATTCACCTTTTGATTCAATTTCCCGCTAAATTCTCATTAAGGGGATACCACAATTTTTTTCATTAGTCACTTTTCAAATTCTTTCGTTCAAAGTTCGCATATTTTGGTTTTGGAATTTTATTTTATTGCAAATTTTATAGTATAATTATTTTTTTAGCAACATGACTAGAACATTGTGAAAATTAAGATAATGCAAAATTGTATACATTCGTTGAAAATTTTTCTTAGATATATAAAGTTGATTTTGAAAAAAAAAAAATACGCCATTGATTTCTATATCATTTTATTGCAAATTTTATGCACTTTTTTATAGTATATATTTTGATCTAGCAACATAACTAGAATATAGTGAAAATTGTGATAAATACAAAATTGTATACATTCGTGGAAATTATCCGTAGATTTTTAAAGTTGATTTGTGAATAAAAAAAAATTATACATGTGATTTGAAATATTAACTAAAAAAAACCCGGTGCATGAGAACTTGCTTATATTTTTAGGATCATTAAAATATAGATTCGACTAAATTCCAGGGCATTCAGAACACCACTACTATTCACCTAACACCCCCTTTTCCAACTGAGAACAAAACCTATAGTTGACCTTGTCCGAAAAATATATGTTTTAGTCCACCATTAACGCAAATTGTGATGAAACTAAAGAAAACTGATCTCAAATGATAACTAATTCATATATGTGTATCTTTTGCCTGTGAATTCAATTCAAATGCTTAATATTTAGTAATTCTATAGCCATTTATCAGGTTTTAAAGGGAGGGGGGTGTCAGAAAGAACCCCCTGTATCTCAAAAACGGCGCCGTAGGTTATTATGATTTTGGGAGGAATATGGTGTCCCCTTCATACCCCTTCGTTCGAGTTAACTTTGATGTTGTTCTCTGTCATATCATAAATCGACATAATTCATTTAATTACTTTGATTAAGTAATTTTTTCTCCCCTTTTGTATATATATATACAGGGTGTCCCAAAAGTCGCGATACATTGCTAATAATTTAAACAAAAGAAACAATAGTTTTCTTAAGGGGAGGGGGGGATTTGTCTTTATGTTCTCAATGTATGGTCTGATATACAATAGATCCCTAAACATCTAATTTTTATGTATAGAGATTAATTACGGGTAAAGGGGGGGTTATAGTTTTTTCTAGGTAGGGGAACTTTTAGGACACCCTATATATATATATATATATATATATATATATATATATATATATATATGTACAAAAAATACAACCAAATCAATCAATAAAAAAAAACACCAGTAAGAAAAAATGAAGTGCGCTCTTGTACTGGGTGATATCTGGCTTCCTTCAGTGCAGAGCTTGCAACCAACACCAAAAGAGTCATATAAAATGGAGGAGGACAGCATCATCCAGAAGGACCACAATTCTCTATGAAAAATTCAGTGGTAGCGACCATACACATCCTGGTACTCAGATAGGTAAAGTGTTTTAGATGACCCAGATTGGATCATTCAACAAGATTGTGCCAAACTCACTGTTAGACAACACGGTCATCACAGTAAGGTAGGGAGGAGCGCTCCATCAAATAGTTGTTCACCACAAAACTTTTCCAGTTTGAAGACAACAAAAAAAAGACCTGAAGCTGATGAAGCATTGAAGGCACATCTTCAGGAACTGTAAACTATAATGGCACTTAACTTTAGGTTCCTCTCAGCCATATCCCATTTTCTTTGCCAGGAGGGCTTACCTGATTCCTGCCCTATAGTCACTATAGAGAAATGCTGATTAGTATTTGAGTCCTCACAGACTCTCTGGAGCCCTCATTCCCTGCAATCCTTACATGTCCAAGAACCTAAAATCTACCAGGCTCACAAGTGACTGTGGTGCCATAGATACTGCAAACTATAGTGTTAAGAGATTCAAATGGTACAAGAGCACCCATGGCACTTTGTGCATCTCTGAACCGGGTACACAATGCTGAACTGGTATTGCAACCAGATTAACCATGAAGACAGATGCAGGGCATAGTAGTGTCCTGCTGACTTCAAGCCCCAAAGGGAAACAGAATGGATGTTAACTCCCTTGTCAGACTTGGAGCTGTCTGTGTAGACTAGCAACAAATCCAGCATGACACAAAGTGTGGTCCAAAAGGTCGTATACACTAACCCAGTTGATGTGCAAAGAGAGGTATGGCAACAAATCATCAACGATGCTAACCTCCAGGGTGGCATCCAGACAGAAACAAACACATAACTGGCATAACAACTAGAAGTTCTTGAAGAAGTTTCATAGCACTAAAACCTAAAAGCTGAGAGTATGAGTGCAGTCTCATTGGCATAGGAAACAGATGAGCCGCAGTTGCAATGAGAACTGTTATCGACTGAGGGAAATACCAGGCTTGTGCATACAAAAACATAATATATTGTGCAAAAGGCAGGCTAAGGGGCATTTCTGGTGTCAAAAGGCTAGCTTCAAATAGGGGGTGTGTGGATGGCAACAGACAGAGATTGGTGGGGTGAAACACATCAATCTTCCACAAATTCATGGTCAGCTATGGATGCATTAAACTAGCATCCAAGTAAAAGCAGGGTGATAGCTCTATCAGAGCCCCCAGTGCTGAATCTCATAGAACAAAGAATGTCTATGGCACGGGTACAAAAGACACTAAGTCTGCCAATATGGGCGAAGCAGGTTAGGCATTGGAAAACCACAGGACCACGTAACAAGTCTGGGTAGGGTGAAGCTGTGGGTTACAACAAAAGTGCACTACTTTAGTCTTGAACAAAGAAAACAAACCTGTGCACTTGGGCATAGTAAGAGATGCAGTTCAATGCGGATTCGAGCCAATACTACAAAGTTAGCATCTGGGCTACACCAAGGCAGATCAAAAGGTCATCCAGAGGGAGCAGAGTGAGAACATCATCAAACACCAATGAGATGATACCGTTGATGCTAACAGCAAAGAGTGTGAGATTGAGCAATTTTCCTGTGGGATGCCTTCTTCCTGCCCTGTCAGGCAAAGAGGACTCCCTTCAGTGAGATCAAAACGGGCATTGTATCCTGGTGGAGCAGCAGCATTCAGCTAAAGCATGTGAAGAAAGTTCCCCCATAACATTCTGACATGGATGCAGGGTCCGAGATTGTAGACACATTCTCTTGGAGAAGGGTCTTGAGAGCACTTGCCCTGAATCATTTAAACTCTTTCTCACATGTCAGCAAGTGAAGACATATATGCCCACAATTGAAGAGAAGAGGGTGTGCTTGGAGACATACCAGAACCTAGCCATAGCTCACAAAATTTACAGATGATGAAACTGTCTGGCAGTGCTTATACTGCATGCTGTATCACTTCTGCCTGAAGTCATCTCATCTAGCTGATTCTCAAGGAAGCAGACAGCATACAATACAGCTTACACATTATAGGAAGAGTAGTTCAGCCTACAGCAATGAAGTGGTTAGGGAACTCAACAAACCTAAATGCCCTGACTGTAAAAAGATAAATCAATTATTTATTGAAATGAAGATGGCACTGTCACTCCAAGCACCACTGAATTTCTTGAAATGAAGATGGCACTGTCACTCCAAGCACCACTGAGGTATTTTCTAAGGCAGCAGTAGACAAGAAAATTATCATCATATCCAAAATGAGACTGTGCATCTGGATGGCACAGGGACAGGTCAAGGAAGGAAATAACAGCACTTCTCAGGCAATGATGTGTAAATTCATCCACATTTAGCACACCTATATCCATGTCATTGACCAGGTCAGGAAGGACCTGACCCATGGGAATATTCATGCAGTTACCATTTCAGATCACCTAGGAAGATAAAGAGAATCAGCAATCATGTAATGGCATGGCAGAAGTACCCCGTTTGAAGTTGGCTGCAGAGTAATGTATGTAGAATTAAAAGTATACCTCCTATTCAGTTAGGTGCATTGCCACTGTCTGAAAGGAGATATTTATAGCAAATAGAAAAATGAAGATATCATACCAGGTGTAAATCACACATCCTTTTGCCTGATCCACATTCCATAATATTGGCATAGGTCAGCACAATTAGATTTCCAATTTAATCTAGGCTACATTAAAAATAAAAAATAGAACCCCAAAATAAAAACAAATCAAGCACAAGGAAAGTGCTCTCACTACCATGAAGGTCATTGACCACCTACCACCCAAAATCTCGATCTACATTCAGGGAGCACAGTAAGAGATTGAGGCAGGTGTCAGTGGTAGCAGGGGGTTTTGAACCGAGCTACACCATCCATCTTCTTGCAGCTTCACCCATTCCCATCAAAAAGTTAAAGTCAACCAAGTGATGGGTTCTTCCTTATTTTCAGTCTGGCCAGAAAAATATGCAGTTTGCCTGCATATGACATGAAACAGTATAGGCAGTAGCAGACCAACAGGTACTCAAACCAGTAGGAAATACTGGTCCTCCAGGTTTCAGTTGTAGTAGAGAGGATTGAAGGGATAGTAAAAAAAAACACTTAGAGAGAGCAAGGGGAAGCAAACCAGCTTCAAGTCAACTAATTGGATGGAGCCTTCCCTATTTGTACTTAGGCTGGCACAAGGCAACTGCTCCAGGTACCAAGTGCACCAAGCTACACAGGGTACCTCCTTGAGTGGTCCACATCAACATTTCTAATTCTCTTTTGCACCATCAGAAAATAAAAATGACGCATCAATAAAAATAAATTGAGCATTAGCCATTCAAGTTTTCCTTGTTCATTATTCATTTGCATCATTTAATGCAATTGGCTGAGTCAATTGATAGCAGAACAAAGAGTAATACTAAAGAGAAAACCACATTTCACAATAAGGATAACTAAACTCATAAAACTGAGCAATGGATAATCAGCATTGCATAATTACACAAAATACCTGAAAGATCTCAAGTAACTTACCCTTTTATTATCCAACATTTCATCATTCAATAAATTCTTTTCACTATTCATGATTATCTCCTGTTTGTTTAAAGAGTTCTATCTGGATGTTTTATATAGTGAGTTAAGGTTTCTGGTAGATACAGTTCTTTCATATACCAGATACTTCAGAAGCTTCAATATATTTAGTTAGCTTTTATGTCATCTAAAATAAAGTTGGGGAGAGAGGAAAATGAGTCTCGTACAACCATCAGTTAGTGCAGAATCACATGTGAAACAAACTTAATGTGTAATTACTCAAGGCCCATATGGCCTAATGATGGAACAGACCCCCTCCAGTGAGAGTAAAGTTAAGCAGCCATTAGGCATGTTAATTTTCTACATGGAGTTCAAATTCAGGTGAACTCAGTAGCTGCAATAAAGTAGGGTGACCTGAAGATGAGTTCAATGTATGAACTAAATGGCTTTGTAAGATAGTAGAGTTACCTGTTTAGGTTAAAGGAACTATTCCCCCAAGTAAGAGAGCAATGTAGATAGTAGTATTATATATATCCACTTGCCTCAGGATATTTTTGGCTACACTAATAATTTACAAGATACCAATGACTTACCAGTTTATTTAAGGTAGTCAAAAGTCAGGTTATGTAGTCTGGGTCAGAGAAGAGTGGCATAGATGTACAATGATAAGTTCTCCTGGTATGGGTGGGTCTTCTCTATACCAATGATCATAGTCTTATAAATAGCAAAGATGAGTTATTTAGTTATATCATTGAAGAAGATCTAGATATAGTAGGTGTAAAAGAATCATGGGTAATTAAATATAATATTTTTAAGTTGACCTAAAAGGTTATAAGTGGTTTTGTGAAAGATGAGTAACACTATTAGTGGGATAATTATTTATATAAGAAATAGTATTGCTTCAGATATAAATGATATATGGGTGAGTTAAAATATAATACTATTTTCCAGACCACCTTGACAGACTAAGGATATTGATGTTCTCATAATAGAGGCAATAAGTACAGGATATGAAGCAGATAAGTTATTCTTGGTGATTCTAATTCCAGCTCTTTGTACTGGGGAAATATGATAGGAAAAAATAGTTTAGGTAAGTATATTAGATGTTTTAAAAATATTTTTTTATTATTAATTCATAAATGGGCCAAGACAGATTGCCAATATATTAGATTTAGTAGTTTCAAACAATAATAATTTGGCTCAATTATTGACTGATGGGAAAGCATTAAGAAAGTGGTTTATTTTAACTTGAGAATAGAAAAAGTTGGAAATAGACATGACTAAAGTTGGAAAATTTGCTAGAGTGGGTTAGGAAATTCTCTGAAACTTCCTGAATGAGGTTAATTGAGATGTAGGGATTCAGTGGTGAGAATATGTGTGAGATGTGGAATACTTTTAAAATATTATGGGAGCAGTATATCTCGATGATTATGAGAAAGAAATGTAGCAAGCCATTTGGTAATCTTTTAGCATTGAGCCAGGGCACCTTTATGTAAGTGATGGAGACATGACTTTCCTAAGAATGCAGCAAATAGTCAAGTACAGTGATGTAGCAGTTAGCATTTATCTTATCATTCCTAAGTACAACACCCTCACTCCCCACTAATGCACTAAAGATGCCCCACACCATCACAGATTGAAGGTGTTTGACTTTGCTTAGTGTGTATTTTAGGTACTACCCGTTGACTGAGGTATGACACTGCACTGCCTATGTGTGACTCTGGATATGCTGGAATGTGGATTTATCTAACCAGTTACCCTTCTGCCAGCCTGATGTGCATATTTCTTAGTGAAAGCACATGATTGTTCTTTATGCCCTCTTTGGAAAGGAGTTTCTTTGGTAGCCAGCAAACAGGCAAGGTAAGATCTTTCTGAAGGAGATGGTGGATAGTGTGGGTGGTGATGTCTTTCAGTTAGAAACACAGGATGATTATTTTTCAATTCTGATGCTGTTAATTGTGGGTTCTTCCTCACCTCTCAGCATGGAAGGTTGTCTAGCTTTTGTGTTCTTTTATGGCTATCCATAAAAAAAGAACATAAATTGTAGTACCATTTATGCAAAATACAATTTGGAGCAAGAAGCTTACTTAATACAACAACCAATTTATGTAAAGGTTTTTCTCCTCCCTACACATCAAAATTCAGGACATTTACTCCATCATCATGCAGCTACATGGCATAATTAGTTAAAAATAGATGAAATAGAGTGGCTAAACACAAAATACTTCTAATATAAGTAGTAGGGCAAAGCAACAACACAATACACCTAATCCATTGTCTGAATAAACACTTATTGAGCAATCCATTACTCATAGATTCACTTATGTTAAGTTAGCAGTTGTCATTAGAAAACTATCAGTCAACCTGTGTCTGAAATGGGATTAATTTCAGGACTATGAAGTCATGTATTTTCAATATGGAGGGTCAAACATTTTGCAGGGAATGCATATTAGTAATTAAAGAGAATACAAAAATGGAGAAATGAGAGCATAAGAAGTTAATTGAATTCAGTTTAAATCTACTTTCTCAAACTAACCTCCCTAATGATCCTGGGTCTCCTCACTCTTCCTGGTTAGCTATAATGCCTCCTCCTCTGACCTCAACATATCCCTTTGCTTCTTTTTTCAGTCACTCTCATAACATAACATAATTTCATAGATGACAAAAGCCACAAGGGCTTATCAAAGGTCATCTGCATCTGTCAAAACCACCAACAAAAAGTATCCATAGGAGTGTGTCAGACCATGATATCTACAATATACAATTTAAACAATCAAGAGGATTGTGTCAGATCATGCATCTACAAAATACAATTAGAACCGTCCACAGGAATGTGTCAAAAACAAAGGCATCATCATCAAGACCCATCAAAATCAATCATAATATACAATAATAAAAAAAAGCTATTTTGTGGAATGAGTCCAGAATGACCCCCCCCCCCACACACCCAAAAAGTTAACTCTCCCTCACCATATAATCATCTGATTTGCATTTGAAAACACTCAAGTTTGGAATGTCTTATCTCAGACAGCAAACTATTACAGTAATCTACCACTCTATTGGTGAAAAAAATATTTTCTAACATCCAACCTGCACTACTTTTTTTATTTTTAAGTGGTGACCCCTAGTCTAATTACTACCTTCCAACTCAAATAACCTGGTAAAATCCAACTTATCTATCCCAGAACAAGTTTTAAACAGATCAATCATATCTACCCTCACACATATTCTTTCAAATGAGAACATATTTAATACCCTCAGTCTATCTTTATATTCAAGCTGCCTCAGGGAAGGTATTATTTTTGTTACCCTCCTTTGTACTGACTCTAGCAGGTTGATGACATTTCTAAAATGTGGTGACCATGCTTGTATACAGGACTCTAAATGTGGCCTGACATATGGGTTGTAGAGTGAGTTTAAGGATAACCTCTTTAGTCTTGTAGCTAACATTCCTCTAAATGTATCCTAGCAACCTATTTGCTATATATTTTGCCTCAATAAACTGCTTTGAAAACTTCAGTGACCTATCTACTACTAAGACTAAGACCTTATCATCCTTAAATAAATTCAGTCAATGCCCATCCATTTCATAGCTAAATTCCCTATTATCCCTTCCCATGTTAAGAACTTTTCATTCTTGAAGGTTAAAATTCATCTGCCACTTCTGAGCCCAAGCAAATAAATTATTTAAGTAGCTCTGAACTTTAAAGCTACCCTAAACTTCTTTGACTACAGCTGCCAATTTAGTGTCCTCAGCACAAAAATTCGCACTTTGCTCTTTACAGCCTCCCAAAGATCATTGATATAAACTGAATAATAAAGGGCCTAGAACGGATCCCGGAGATACGCTACAGATAATATCCCGCCACTGTGACCTCACCCCATTCAGCACAACTCTCTGTTTCCTGTGATTCAGCCAGTTATCCAATTCAAAACTTTACCACATAGCACAACTCTCTGTTTCCTGTCTTTCAGCCATTTAGTTATGCAATTAAAAACTTTACCACATATCCCAAGCATTTTTAATATGCGAACTAGTCTCCTATGTAACCATAACAAAAGCTTTGCAAAAAACTAAGTAAATTACATCATCATTCTCTCACTAATCTAATTGTTAGTTACATAATCCATAAAATCCAGTAAATTTGTTAAACACGATCTACCTCTTCAAAACCCATGCTGAGCATGGTCGGAAATTCCCTTCTTAACTATCTTCTCAAGAATTTTACAAACTATAGAAGTTAAGCTTACCAGTGTAGAGTTATTCAGGTACTCTTTACTTTTTTTAAAAAAAAAATTGGCACTACTTCGCTAATTTCCAATTATTAGAGATTTCTCCAAACTCTAGTGATCTAGTATATATCCTTTTAAGAGCTACTGCAATACTATCTAGATATTCTTTAAGTAACCTAGAATGAATGTTGTCTGAACCAGATGAATTACTAGTATTTAAGTCAAATATAAGCATTTTGATTATATCCCTGTTCATATTAATGCTATTCAACCCTACCTTCCTTGAACTAGAATTATCATCAATTAATCTGACTTGATTGTCTTGTGTAAATGATCATTAATAACCTCTACTATTTCCTCATCAGATTCTTTCAAAACCCCTTCAAATCTAATAGACCCTATTTTATCACTGTTAGATTGGTTATTAATTCTATAATAGATAAAGAATTTTCTTGTGTCTTTATTATTATTTTGAGCTACATTAATTCCTGCCGCCCTTTTGTTCTTCTTAATAATCTTATTTAGCTTATTTCTGGTCGACCTATAATGATTTAAATTGTCAAAAGTACTTTCTCTCTGTAATCTCTGGTATGCCCTTTTCTTCTCAGAAGTTTTCCTAGCTATCTCCTGATTCCACCACAACAGCTTCCTACATTTCTTCCTAATAGCCTTCATTGGAATACACTGCTCCCTGACAATGTTTAATATAGTCTTAAAAGTGTCCCACATCTCATAAGTATTCTTCCCCCTAAATTCTATATTCCACCTAATCTGATTTAGCAAATGCATAATTTATCGTAATCAGACCTAGAAAAAATTGGAGTTTGTTGATGTTCTACCTTTCACTATTCCCCAGTTAAAACGAACCATCTGATGATCACTATTTCCCAATGCTTCCCTGACAGTCAATCCTGAACCAAGTGATCATCATTTGAAAGAACCAGATCTAAGATATTGGCACCCCTTGTTGGCTTATTAAGAAATTAAGTCAAAAAATTATCCTCAAAGCATTCTATAAATTTACAACTTGCTCTATCCCTTCCTATCATAATTTCCAGTCCACAGAGTTTAAATTAAAGTCACCAAGAATAACTGTATCTACTTCCCATCCTTTCCTTATTTCGCTGATCATTAGCTCATCAATACAGTCAGTCTGTCCGGATGTTCTGTAAAAGGCTCCCAAGTGATTATCCTATTTTTACTGACCCTAATATCTATCCACAGTGACTTAACTTCTTCTTGCTTTATAAAATTATTTAGATTTGAAGAAATGTTATTTCTGATATAAATAATCAACCTACCACCAGTTCTATTTCTCCTTTGACTAATGTACATATCATGACTCAGTAGTTCAAATTCACTCATGGTGTCATTAAATTGATTTTCATTAACCCATGATTTTATTACACATTATATCTATATCTTCATCAATAATATAACTAAATAACTCATCTTTCTTATTTCTAAGACTACGAGCATTGGTATAAAGACAACTCAGCCCTCCTATCTCTAAAGCATCTCTTTTAGAATGTATACCTTCCGCTGTATTCCCTTTGCATCTCTTCCCTGCCCCACCCTGTACTCTTTTATGTCTCTGACCACTATAAGTAACTAGTTTTCCGCCTACAAAGACCCAATGACACTATCTAATAGTTAAGTTACATATAATTCATAAAATTCAGTAAATTTGTTAAATACGATCTACCTCTTCTAAACCCATGCTGAGCATCATTTATTAACCTACCACTCCCAAGATAGTCAGAAATTCACTTCTTAATTAACTATCTTCTCAAGAATCTTTCAAACTATACAAGTTAAGCTTACTGGTCTAAAGTAATTTGGGTCCTCTTTACTTTCCTTTTTAACAATTGGCACTACATTCGCTAATTTCCAATCATTAGCTATTTCTCCAAACTCTAGTGATCTAGTATATATCTTTTCAAGAGCTACTGCAATACTATCTACACCTTCTTTGAGCAACCTAGAAAGAATGTTGTCTGGGCCAGATGAATTACTAGTATTTCCCTGATCATTAGCTCATTAATACAATCAGTCTGTCCGGGTGGTCTGTAAATGGATTCCAAGTGTATTATCCTATTTTTACTGAGCTTAATATCTATCCACAGTGACTCATATTCTCCTTGCTTTATAGAATTCTGCCTCCTCTTGCAGATCCTGTCCACCTCGGTTCTCCAGCAAACTCTTTATGCTCCCAAAACCCATAAGAGCATGTGAGAAGCACTCTTGTTTCACTCACACTCAAGGCATGCCTTCCAGAGCATTCAACACAAGGTTTGGATGACGGTTCATGAACGAGTAGTACCAGTCTCGCGTTGCCATTCTGTCCTTCTCCCAGGCATCAGGGATGGTCTAGCTCCTACAAGCTTTGGCATACTGGTATACCATTCCTTCACACCTCGTTCATGGGCAGGCCATAGAACATTTTGGCAGCTTGGATGGTATATTCCACTATGTGCAGCTCCTGTTGTGGGGTGAAAACCCTATTAGTATGGTGCTGCACAGGCACATAAGTGACCCCGTCAGACAATTTCTTGGACCGATTGAAGGCATCTTGTAACAAAAGAAATGAATGAGGACTTAGAAGGCCATTGGTAAAAAGATAAAAAAGATAAAATATATAAATCTAGGGTGCAAAAATAAAGTAAAAAAAATGAAATATAGTTCGGAAAATGCTGGTAGACTTGCCTCTTAAAAGAGGAAATGTTAAACGAGTCTGGAAACACAGACTGAGGAAGTGAATTGCAGACCTTTGATGTAGCCTTAATGGGATGAATGCATTTTTAAACTTACCGCAAGAGTTGTTTTCTTGACCCTGAATTCCTCAGCCACTGCTTTGATGCTGCAATTGGTTGCAACCTCGGTGCATGAATGCAGCATCCAGGTTGGTGCGGTCGAGCTGCTTGTCACTTTTCCTGACATACTTGTGAGGCATGATGATCAGGCTTCGAAGAAGGCAGTAGGCTAGATCTGAAAAAATTAATTACATTAGACATATGAATAGGTAAGGTTGACCCTCCCCCCCAAAAAAACAACAAATTTCTTGTTTTTAGTTTAAGAATTATTAGTCTTGTGTATTTTAGATTAGCAATTAGCTATATATTACAGTATTTTTAACAGTATTTAAACCTTTATTAGTATTTTAAATCATTTTATTCAAAAATCGTAGTGATGTGTGGGTATGCAGACCGAAATACCTCGAATACATCCAGTGGTAAAACTTTTATTGCAAATTGAATATTAATCCTAGTCATTCTAATAACCTAAGTCACTTATATAATAGTTGTTTCATGTGCTTATAGCATAATGACACTGATATCGCATCATAATTCACAAAAAATCACCTTCAACTTTACACCAAGAGAAAACACTGTTCCACTTCATTTAAATGCACTAGTTCCCCACCACCATTTATTTTCATGCTAATATACATAATCAGTCACTTTTTGTTATGTTTTTCCAAGTATTTCAAAGTATATCGAATTTTCAAAGTTTCACACATCAGCGTTCTCCCAAATGTTGGCAGTCGATGTTCTCCCGCACCACCATTTTTTCCACAACAATGCCATGGTGGCCACTTGGAAAAGACGCACTTCATTTCACTCGATAACATGTCAATATGGCTAAATATCGTAATGAAACTTAACTCAAAACAATCATGCCGTATTCACCAACGTGAGACACTATATGAGAACCGTGAAAAATAACAAAAGACATCCGAAAAATCAATTTTCTTACCTGGTAAACACAGATGTTGTGATTGCAGAAACCTGTTACTCGTGTGTTGTTCACTGAGGATGGGTGCTGTGTTGGTGGTGAGTGGCGGCAAGCAATTTGAAATAGTTATCATACCAGAGCATTGGGTCGGTGTTCCCCCTCGGTCGGTATTTCCCATCCTCACCCTTTGTTTAAAATAATCTTTTATCAAATGTTAATCAATTAGACTTACAAATAGTACTTTGCTAAAATTCTTTTAACAAATGGCCAATATTATGGAAGTAGTGGACTCTGATAAAAAGCATAGAAGTGAACATCTTGTGAATGGAATTGGATTCCTCTTGACTGCTGTCGCTAAGACTGCGCCCACCTATCCTACAATTTGGGTTCTTCCCGCTTTTCATCTGCTGCTTCCCTAGTGCTTCAAACAGCTGGTAGGCTAACCACCCTATCCTACATGATGGGACCTGGCCCTAAGGACAAAAAGACCCCCCCCCGCACCCTACCCAGAAGCATGACCCCGTTTATCTCTGTAATGCCTGCAATAGTGACCTGTCTTCTCCTGACTATGGCAGTGAAACCATTGGAGCTTGGGTTCATGCAATTGCAAAAGTGTAGTGGTAGACCTGCTGAATGTTTTGATGTTCTTAATAGGCCTGGCAATTTGAGCTATATATCTACAAGGTGCAAAGCCTCTTCAACTCGCAATTGTAAACCTATAGCACCTGTAATATATTGCCTAAACATGGTTGTTTACTTGTATAGGATTCGGCACTGTATATATGCACACACACACACACACACATATATATATATATATATATATATATATATATATATATATATATATATATATATATATATATATATATATATATTCCTACAGATACATTTTTCCCTATATTCCAAATTCGTGGAGGAAGAAGAGAGATGCACGAGCCTTCACGCTGTACCCAATCTGATCAACATGTGACCAAAAGCTCCCACTCTCTTATTCCTTACTATATTTCTACTTCTATATTTAATTACTATCTACCTTGTGTGAAATCCCGTATGTATGGTATAAGAATCCTAATTAATTCATCTAAGCCTCAGTACTTTCTATTTCTCCTTAATTGTGTTATGGAGAAACAAGCTACCTTAGGCTAGCAGATGACAAATCGAGTAAGTACTAAATTCCTCTTATTTTCATTTCAATTTTTATACAATTAGGTGTTATCCTACATTATATTGGCAACGAGGTCGTTCCCACGGGAGGACGGATCTGTACTTCCATACATTTCCTCAAATTACACTAAGTTAGGCCTATTTTGATCTCCCCTAACCTGGGTGCAAAAAAATCCCATTTCTGCACTCATTCTGGCCGAATTTCTTTTGTCATTCTTCAGTTCAGGGTTCATTTTAGATACTTCAGTTATTTCTTTGCTTAAATATTCTCAAAATGTCCCATATAACAAATATTCGGTAAATATGTAGATTGCAATATGTTGAAATATGTTTCATGTTTTGGAAGTAAATTCAAGGGGATGGCTTGTGTGGGGGTAAACACAATGGGGGAGACTACCCGACAATAATACTGTTTCAATCAATGGGGGTGGGGGAGTCTGGGAGCACAACCCCCTAGTATAGCATTTTTCGTTTGGTGAGTTTCGAGCATTTTTATAAAAAAAAATGGTGCTTGTATATTTAAAATGGGACTCCAACACGCATGAATATTCAGGCAGGGGTGAACGAAATATAAACAGACAAATATCCACTTTTTCGGCCGAGCCACCAATCTACATGTTTACCAAATATTCACAACACACTGGGTGTTTTTGATTAGAATAAAGAAACAATTGAAAATTATTTAACACGAATGGATCTTTGTTTCACAATCCATAAAATCAACGACCCAGATAAATTGCCTATTTTATTAACTCTTATCGGTGTTGAGATGTTCTCTCTGCTTTGCGATCTCCTTTCTCCCATCAAGCCCCAAAACAGTACTTTTAATGATGTCATCAAAACCCTTAAAGATCATTTTAAGCCACGTACAAACATTGTTTTCGAACGTTTTAAATTCTTTGAGCGTCTACAACTAAGTGGTGAATCAATCTCAGACTATAAAGTTGCCCTCCGAGGATTAGCCTACAAATGCGATTTCGTCAACATGATACAAGATCTACTAAGGGACCAATTTTTTAAAGGCTTACACAATAAACGAACCCAGGAAGAGTTAATTTGTTAATAAGCCAACAAGAGGTACCAATATCTTAGATCTGGTTCTTTCAAATGATGAACACTTGGTTCAGGAATTGACTGTAAGGGAAGCATTGGGAAATAGTGATCATCAGATGATTCGTTTTAACTTGGGAACAGTGAAAGGTAGAACATCAACAAACTCCAAATTTTTATAGGTCTGATTACAATAAATTATGCATTTGCTAAATCAGATTAGGTGGGATATAGAATTCAGGGGGAAGAATATTTATGAGATGTGGGACACTTTTAAGACTATATTAAACATTGTCTGGGAGCAGTGTATTCCAATGAAGGCTATTAGGAAGAAATGTAGGAAGCTGTTGTGGTGGAATCAGGAGATAGCTAGGAAAACTTCTGAGAAGAAAAGGGCATACCAGAGATTACAGAGAGAAAGTACTTTTGACAATTTAAATCATTATAGGTCGACCAGAAATAAGCTAAATAAGATTATTAAGAAGGGCGAACGGGAAGCAGAAATTAATTTAGCTCAATATAATAATAAAGATCCAAGAAAATTCTTTAGGTATTATAGAATTAATAACAAATCTAACAATGATAAATTAGGGCCTATTAGATATGAAAGGGTTTTGAAAGAATATGATGAGGGAATGGTAGAGGTTCTTAATGATCATTTTTCTTCAGTATTTACACAAGACAATCAAGATAGATTAATTGATGATAATTTCAGGTTAAGGGAAGTAGTGTTGAATACCGTTAATGTAAAAAGGGAAATAATTCAAGGGTTTATATTGGAGTCAAATACTGGTAAGTCATCTGTCCCAGACAACATTCATTCTATGTAGGTTACTCAAAGGAGGTGTAGATAGTATTACAGTAGCTCTTGAGAAGATATATACTAGATCATAAGAGTTTGGAGAAATCCCTAATAATTGGAAATTAGCGAATTAGTGCTAATTTTTAAAAGGGCAAGTAAAGAGGACAGCGCCTTCGGCGCATTGTCCGGCCAATAGCGCCTGGGGTTCTGCCTCCGGAAAGCGTACGGCCTTCCGTGAGGGTCTTCTCTTCGAAGAGGTCTCCCGTGTCTCGTCGAGCTAGGCCAAGAGGGCATATTCCTTCAATGGAATTGCGGCGGACTTCGGGCCAACTGGGAGAAGCTGCGGAAGCTCGTCTCCTCCCGTTTCCCGTTAGCTATCTTTTTGCCGGAGAACATGCTGTGCGCATGCCCCCTGCCCACCCTCCCGGGGTATAAGGGTTTTGCGACCCCAACAGTATGAGATGGATGGGCTGGGCGGGAGGACTTGCGATTTACACCCGGCATGATGTCTCAGTCATTCTCTTCGCTTTAAATACCTCCTTTCAGGCAGTAGCTGTGCAGCTGCACCTTGGTAGGAGGTATACTGTTATTTCCGCGTACATTCCACCGTCAGCTGACTTCGATGCGGGGGATTTTTGCCGTGTCGTGGCTCGGCTGCCGAGGCCCCATCTCTTGTTCGGAGATCTAAACGGTAGACCTCCCTTTGGGGAGACTACTCTATCAATCCCCGAGGTCAAGTCATTGCCGATCTGATCGAAGAGCTTGAGATGGGTGTCCTAAATGTGGATGAGTTTACGCATCACTGCCCAAGAACCGCTTCATTTCCTTGCCTCGATCTATCGTTGTGATCTCCGGATTCACAGCCCGATTTCGATTAGGAGTGGTCGATGACCTCCATGGTAGTGATCACTTTCCTATTCAGATATCATTTTCTGAGCCGCTGCCGTACGAGAGCCCGCCTCAGTGGTACTTGACGGGGGCGCAGTGGTTTTAATTTCATGAAATGACTGAACTCTCTATCTCAGTCGGGGAGTTTAGGTCGGTCATAGGCCGTTGAGTTCTTCTCCGGCAACCTCATCACCGCGGGGCTGGCAACTATTCCTAGAAGGTCTGGCCGTTTTGAACGCCGACCACTCACGTGGTGGTCAGCTAAGTGTGAGACGGCACTCAAGCAGAAGCGTTATGTCTACATGAGCTATAAGTGCCGCCCGAACAATTTTACTGTCGGTAAATTTCGTCGGGCTAGGGCTAGGTTCCGATGTATTTCGAAGCACGCCCGCCTCTCTTGGTGCGCATACGTTTCTTCACTTAACGGGAATACCCCTCTAGCGCAGGTGTGGAGGCGAGTCAAAAGAATTCGGGGCAAGTTCTTGCAGGAGCTTCTTCCTGTTCTCCAGGAGATTTGCACCGCAATATCGGACCCCACGTATGTGGCGGAATCCTTCGCGACCGCTTTTTCCGCATTCTCTAGGCGTGATGCTGCTCCACCAGCATGCAATGCACGTCGTGATGTGGCGGAGGGCCGCCGACTGGACTTTACTTCCAGAGGCGTAAAACCCTTCAACGACAGGTTTAAGCTGAATAAGTTGCGTTCCGCTCTTACTTTGTACGCTAACACCGCGTATGGTCCAGACGATGTTCCGTACGCCATGCTTCGACACCTGGGTGAGCGAGGCATGGCCTTTCTGTTAGATTTGTTTAACAGGATCTGGGTGGAGGATCTCCTCCCGGATTCCTGGCGAATCACTACTGTGCTCACAAACCGGGGAGACATCACTCTACTCCGGCCGGTTTCCGCCCAATCTCTCTAACCTCTTGCGTGTTATAGTGTATGGTTATCAATGTGATTTATCTTCGGTTAATAAATCAGCCTAGATAGCGTTTCGAAAACCATAAACATAAATTTTGTTTGATCGAAGATGTCGGCCGGTAGCTTTAGGCCTAATGCCACAGCGAAGTAAATTTTGGAATAATAACTTGGGCTTTAAGAAAGACAATTACACAAATATAAATATATTCATAAAAATCAACAAATGTACAGAGATAAGTAGGTTAAGTAAATATGGTGAAACAATATAGAGTGAATAATAGAGTAAATAATAATATAGTAATATAGAGTATCTTTGATATAGTAAATAATATTGAGTTGTAAGTAATATAGTGACGTAATTTAGAGTATTTTAAAGTATCTATAATGGACTGTGAATTGGGGGCTGCAATGAGAAGCAAATATAATTAGGACTTACTCTCGTATTGTCGTTTGCAAAGAATTAAAAAAAAAATGGAGACCAGATTGTGATCTATAGCGACTCACAAAGCGCCCTGAGTGCTCTCGGGGCATTGGAATCTCCGCATTCCTTGGTTCGCGATATCCATGACGCCACGGTTTTGCCAAGCCGAGCAGATGTTCAGATTATTTTCTGCTGGGTTCTTGCTCATGTAGTAATTGGGAGGAATGAGGGCGCCAAAGAGTCCGTGAGGACTCTACGACTGGACCAGCGTTTCGCTCTTTATCACACCAACTCCATGGCAGGAATACGGGCAGCTCTTCGGGCCGCTTGGCAAAGAAGATATGAGACGGTCGAAGGGAACTTAAAGTTGCGTGCCATTGCGCCGGAACTGTTCCCATAACTTACCGCCCAATGCCGCGAAGGCTTCAGGTTTCTTTCTGTCGTCTCCGAATCAGTCACACATGTGACGCATCGCCATTTGATGGAGCGCTCACCTGCGCCCTATTATGACGACTGCATCGTCCCCCAGACTGTTCGGCACATTCTTGTCGAATGTCCCAGTCTGGGCAATCTTCGCGCACGTTACCTGTCCCGAAACCGGGATGGAAGGGGTCACTACCGCCTTTCGCTTGCACTCGGGGTGGATTTGTGCACACCGACATGTGGACTTTTACACTTTTGGGAGGAGGCCGGCCTTCTCCCCGTTATTTAATATTTGACTATGGATTGCGTTCTTTTTCCCTGGGGGAGATGGGCCTTCCCCCGTCGACGGAGCTCGCTTTATATTTTTTCAATTTGTGTTTTTCTTGTTTTTTATTTTTGTTTGTATTTTTTTTTCTCTTTTTATTATTTAGCTTTTACTATAGCCTAGATTTAGACTAGGTTGAGTACGGCGACTTATGCTCTAGAAGGCAGTCGCCAGATGAGATATTAAAAAAAAAATCACTTTCAGTTTGTTATTCTTCCTTAGCCTCTGTATAGCCTTCAATCTGTCTGGGTCTATCTCCTAATCTCTACGTTTCCTAAAGCATTTATCTATCGATCAAAGGCTTTCTCTCATTCTAGAAAGCCCACTTATAGCACTCCACCTTGTTTAATCGCTTTTTCTTACACTTTGCTGGATCTACAGGGTGTACCTAATACCTCTAAATCCGTTTCGTTCAGCCCCACGTATATTCTCCTCTTGTCCCCATTCCTTCAACCTCATTCTGCTGCTAATCATCTTCCCTACCACACTCATTGTATCTACCGGCCTGTAATTACCTATCTGCTTCTTATCTTTTCCCCCACCTTTGTAAATCATGTTGATCCTGCTTCACTACCATGTCTTGGCTATCCATCAGCATGTTATTAAATAAGATTGCCAGTAACTTTCACATCTTTTCCACCATACTTCAAAAATACCCAAATTATCCCTTCCTTATTCATTGCCTTGTGGATTTTCATTTTTGTCATTCTCATCCGTCTGTCTTCTGCTTCCTGAATTATATTATTTAACTCCTCTTTCCTCCCTATTTCTTCTTGTACAGTCCTTGCCTGTATAAGTTTACCCCATTATTCGTTCATTTTCTCCTTATTATCATTTCCTCTTCCGCCTCCCATTCTGATGTATCGCCCCTGCTCTCCTTTTCTCCCTATAACTCTGTTCCCCTGCATTATCTGTTCTTTCCCTGCCATATGGCCTGTGTCAGAGTTCTCTTTATATCCGGTGGTTTTCCTGGTTTTGGGTTTGGTACCTTAAATTGGTTAGGTTAGAACCTGGATATACGTAAGTTCTTTAGAGATTGGGCATAGTAAGAGATGAAGTAGTGGTAGGAGAGTTAAGTGGTGAAATAGGGTGAAGCTAAAGGATAGGTGAGGTAGATGGAAAAGGAAATCGTTCCCTACTGAAGAGATTATCCCTGGCGTGTTTTACTTTTGATCTCATTTTTGCTTTATAATTATTAATTTATTTTATTTTCTTCATCAAAGCCTTTTTTTGTAGCGGGCTATGTTTAATTATGCATTTTTAATTGTAGTTTTATGAGTTGGATGATGCCTTCGATTGTTTCTACTTGTTCCTTTTTTATCTAGAGAAAACTTGAAGACTAGGTTGGGTCTACTAGTTCGTTCTCGCATTCAACAGCCTCATTTTTCCTGCCTTAACCTTTGCCACTTTTCAGTGACTAGGGCGAGTGCTGCGTCCGTCCCTCTTTCTCCTGAAGCCGTGTTGCTGTTCATTCTGCAAGTAGACTTCATCGAGAAATGAGTTGACTATGTAGGCCAATATCTTCTCAAGAGAGATATTGGCCTAAAGCTGACAAGGCTGTCCGGATTTGGAAATAAATATAATTTTGTCCAATTCCCACTGGTCAGGGCAATAGCCACGTGTATAGAGCAGCGTTCATGGTGTTAAGTAGGCCTCTCCAAACGTTAGGCGGGGCCTAGATATAATTCTGCCGGATCAGCCCCGTGTATCCTGGTGCTCATTGACGACAGGATTTCAAAGTGTTGGAGAGTTTTAGGGCAGTAATTTTGGCCTTGTTTCGCCCTAACGAAAGAAAGCTCCATGGTGACCCTTTTTACTGACCTCAATGCTTTCGCTCTTGCATTGATTTCTCTGCCCCTCCTCTGGTGGATCGACAGCTGGATTTCAGTACATAATTTGAGGACGACCTCCAGTCACGTTCGAGCCCCGCTCTCTTACTCTCGTGGCTGCAACCGAAATCTTTGCCACCTCCTTCCAAACGGTCGATTATGCCTACCGAACACCCAGCACCAAATTCTTGTGCACTCCTCTCTAAATGGACCGAGGGAAGTGAACAGAGAGTGGAAGAAAGAACCCGTGAATGCAAGGTGTCTGGAAATCAGACTAATGATATGATGTCTCTTGTAAGTGTGGGTGAGGGTAGGTGCGATTATTTGTGAAGTGTGTTTTTTTGTGCGATTGAAAAGTAGTGTTGTTGTTTTTTGAGGTCATAATAAGTATTAATTATTCATATTTTTGTTGGTAAAAATCGTATTTGTTACATTCGTCGTTGTCATAATCGGTAGTTAGCAGGTCTTCGTTGTTATTGGTACTCATTGTTGTGCCTCTTCTCGTACGGAGTGTGTGGAGGATACTGGGAAAGAGTGTGTGGCGTCTCCTGTTGGATATTTAGTTGTTCTTCCACCTCCTTCTGCCTAGCTTCAAGTTAATGGGAGTGATCCTTTTAGGATGAGGGGTGATTTCTTCTCCACTCTTTCAAGTTTGACGATGTGAACAGAGTGGTAGCTGGGTAGAGTGGAATGAACAATTAGGGGAAAAATCTTCCATTAGTTGGTCCTGTAAAACGGAAGATGGCCCTGAAGGCTCCTTTCCCTTGACCCACTCTTCCTGCGAGGTGCTTGGATTAACCACTTGAAGTGAGCTTGAGGCTGATGATCCCTCCATTAATTTCCTTTGGGAAAATTTGTGTTGCATAATGCGCTCGAAGTCTTCGGGCAACCTTGTTATTTGCCTTGTTATTTCCAAGTCTTGAGCAATCTACACGCAAGACTTCGTCAATACTTCCCTGAGGTGGACAAATACTTCATTGGATGCTCTTTTATTAGCCTACAACATAATTCAAATCTAGCACACAGTTCAACAATTGTTTCGTGTAAATATGATCACCGAGTACATTATTTCGTAGCCACGGGGGTGGGGGTCGTGGTTTCAGTGGGGGTCGGGGGGTCGGTGGGGGGTGGGGTGGGGATGGGTGCAGATTTCGGGATTCTGAATCCTGCTCTCTCGCATGACCCGACCACACTATAGTATCCAGGTATCCCCAGCATTTTCCCATCCGTGTGGAACGTGGATGGAGTGCTTAGGCCTTCGGTCACTGTTGAAGAAAGGACGATTAAATATTGGCGTCATTCCGGAAACATAGATTTGCCACGGGAAGACCTAGACCTCGGACCAGGAAGACCTAAAGACTTAGTAACCAACTCCCATTAAGTAAATTCTTACCGCAGAGCGCGCTGTATAGCGGATGAGACGCTCTGGTTCCTCTGGGGCAATTGCTCGCTGGAGAGCACACTTCATAAACCTTGGCACCGACGGAATTGGCACCTGTGCGATAGTTACAGAAGATCAGCGTTGCGTACAAGGTCCCTTCCTTGTACATCGAAGCTCCGCAACCCACAAGCCTCGAATTCCACCACACCATTTGACTATAGTGCCCCCACGAAGAATGGGGCTGGAAAATGACAAAAACACACAGCAATAATCCCGGATAATCTACTCCAGACTTGGACAATTAAGAGTTAAATCAGTGAAAACTTTCCTCTGAAATCCATCCAACCTTTGATCCACTGAGCTTTCAGAAAGGGTGGTAGATTGGGAGGACTGTTAAGAAGATTAATTCAAGCAATTTCAATCTGCTCACATCTTTTGCATTAACTATTTCATACATGGCTGGTTTTTTACGATTACTCATTTTATTAGCCATATTCTAAGTCCAGGTTTCGTAACCTGGGGTAAGGGGTTCATGGATGGGTTTCAAGGGGTCCATGAGGGTCAGATTAATAAAAGAGATTGTGTCCGATGTGGTTAGATTAAAAAGAAATAGTTTCTCATTAAATTAAATTAAATAAAACGCTGCGTCGCCGTTGGCCCTTTTGGTACATGCTTAACATTCAATCTTGTATCACCGTTCTCTGCGCAACACTCATCCCTACCACTCCATAATAGCAAGTTCTACTTCTCATTTTCGCGGATTTTCTCGGTTTGATTATCTTCTTATATATGTACAGGTGAGGCCTAAATGACCACTTTTTCTTTCAATGTGACTAAAGAGTGGCATGTGTAGTACCGTGTGTAAATCATTATGTATGTTTTATTTGTACGAGATGACTATTATTTGGGGGGGGATGAGTAGACTTAATTTACTTTTAACTTTAAAAGAAGTGAGTTATTTGTTAAGATTGAGCAGCAGTTTAGCTATACTCTTTATAGGATATCGGCCTACAATCCACATTAAGCAATCATAATTACGGCCTAAATCCACATTAGGCAACCATAATTACGGCCTACAATCTACAATAGGCAATCATAATTACCTTATGTAAAAACAAATGAAGTACATATATTCATTGCATGCAAAGTTGTTTGTATTACTTTTATGTGAATATTTTGGGGGAGGGGGTCCGTAGCTTTCATCACATTCTTAAAGGGGTATGTGACTAGAAAAAGGTTAAGAAACACTGTTCTAAGTAGAAGATCAATTTCTACCAAAGCTTCTACCACTACAAAATATTTTGGAAGGAACCACTTGTATTCTTTCTCCTGAGAATTGGACTGTATTACAAGTTTACTGATTTCGCTAATGTTAAGCTATACTTCCGATGAATAAAACGGCTTGAAAGGCAAAGTTCAAGGAATAAAGAAACTTAAGGACTTACACGTAATTACTGACAGAGTCAGGTGACATGAGATGGACTTCAGTGTTATAAAGGTATTCCACCATTCTTTCCCAGTTAACTGCCGTTTGTTCATGATAATGGGTTTCTATGGCTACATTTTGGCCAACGCTTTTCCTATCTATTGTGAAAGAGTAAAAGAAAAGATCAAATTATTAAAATCATTGCACAGATTCAATATCTGCAGTCTTACTTTACAGCTATAATGGAATATATAATCTTATTATCTCCATCTACAAAAATCCATCTTAGTTTTGTAATTTTAGAAAATGTAATAAAGTGTTTTCAAAGTAATTATCGTTCTTGAAATTCAGTATAGTTTCCAGCCCCTCTGACACAGCCAGTCACGGACTTGCAACCTTCGAAAGCTTTCACGCGCCAATTCTGGGAATGTTAAATTTTTGCACTAAATCACCATCAGGCACAAAGCTTGCAATTCAACACTAAGTAGAATAAGTAATTTTTAGAGGAAAAAGGAAATATTTTTGAACACTGATAATAAATAGGTATAAAAATGAGTCGAATTTGCATATTTGTACAGAGAAACAAATTCGTATCCATAGGTTAGGCCTACATAGGTTCATCTAATATGGAGCCAAACCTTGATTGTAATAGGCCTAAAATTATATTATGCTTCGATATTTAAAGCCAGTTATTGAAAAGAATTTACTGCAGAGGAGAAGGTGGGGTAAAACTTGTACCTCTGTTGAGTTTTCTGCAACTGCTGCAGTCGTGGTTGTAAACACACTGGTCCGCAGCCCTTTGAGCTATCGTGGCCAATTCACTGTCCCACTTCTGTAAAAGAAACGTTGAATGAAAATAAATAAAGACACTTCTTAAATACAATCTGCTTTATGTTGATGGAATGACCATTTGTTCTTTACTGGATAGTTTGAACTATCGCTAGTTCTGACTACCGACCACACGTGTTAGTCTTTAGGACTTATAAAAGAAATGGGAGATAGAACGAAGATCCAAGCTCGTTACTAGAATAAATTCCTTAAAACCAAGTCCTTGAACCTGAAGTAATTTTAAGTGATTTAATTAAAAATTTCTTTAAAATAATATTACCATCAACATCATGTTTGCTGCACTTGGTTGAGGGCCCCCATTTCCTCGGGTCTCCTCGCCCTTAGCAACCTTATTTCTGAGCTTGTTGTGGGTATTCAAGATGGTGATTTTCTCATTACGGCCCGGTGGCTTACTTTGGTGGGCTTTGCCATAACAAGTTCTTCCATTTGTTGTGGTCTGGCACATTGTGTGGAAGCTGCAGCTCTGGCAGTAAGGAGTTTGCGCGTTCACTACCAGTAGTGCCTCAGCTAACCCCAGCAGCAAAATAATCGTCATACTAGTCATGGTACCTGTAAATGATCACCAGTTTAAATTGGGATCTAATTAGCCTCGGTTTTATCTTGGCAGGTATGTATTGCTTTGTCTCTGGTAAATGGGCGGTGTTTTCCGTCATCTGGGAGAAGCATTAAGCCCAATTTAATGACTAGATTTTATACCAGAACGTGTTCTAGGGTTCGAATCCTCCTCTAATAACATTCTAACGAAATATCCGTTTATTACTCTGGCTCAAATTCCCCTTAACATCAAAATAATTTTCAATCTCGTGTAAATTAAAAATTCTATTTGTAAATGATGATAACCAAATGTAAATACAATATTTACTTGTATCTTTTGTAGACCACTTTAGCGCAAATTGAATTTATTCATTAACTCAAGTTTACCCAAGTTAGCCTATTATAATTTTCCATCGAAGAATTATCTTATTATCCCAATTCAATCTTTAAACAAGATTTCACTCATTCCTAGCTCGTGTCTAGCTCAAGTTTTAATCTAATTCATACTTAATCTCATTCTTAAGTTCGTACGTTAAAAATATTAATTCATCTCATTCGTGGATCACCTATTTATCCTCTAAGTTCTCATATTTACATCATTAAATTACAAATATATAATAAAGCTTATAATCCAAGTTCATTTATAGCTATTTCTATTACTCATTCGTGATATTTTCATATATATATTTTATTGTGATGTGTTAATGCGTGAAGCAATTTCTAGTGCACGTTACCAATAATACTAAAAACGCTTACCTATCTGAGTTAGCTTCCACACAAAGTTCTCGTCAGGTTGTTCAGCTTCAGAATCCGAGTGGAAAGTGCGGGGTGCGCACGGACTCACACCTTTTATAGGCTAGCTATTGGCTACATAATTTGAAGCTAATTATAGCCAATTAATTTCCCGGTTTCCTGCAAGCAAATATTTATTTCTCATAATTATCTACATCATGTTTCTCTTCAAAAATAGACGAATAGATACTAAAGAAAGAAATGCTTGCTAGGCAATTTTTTTAGGCTGCTGAGATTAATCAAGACATACAGAAACGCCAAATCGCCATTGGTCTTAAATGTTAGCATAAGAGCTCCGATCTATTCGTGCTCTTTTCATGTTGTCAGACTGAAATAAGTTTGAAAGCAGAATTTTCTGACGAGAGATCTTTACAGAAGAGGGACCGAATAAAAATGTGCAGACGATACATTCTAATATACAAAACTAGTAATGCCAAATTTATATTTTTAACCGAATAATGGTGGAATAATTTTATGGTGTGCCTATTAACTCCCGTTGCCAGTATGAACTGTGATTAAGTGATGCAGGAAAAAGTTGGGAATGTTGCGGTTTGGCTGGTAGCTTAGTGATGAAGCACCCAATCTTAATTCAGAGATCCAGGTTCGAGTACCATTTGTGTGCCGTCTCTCTGCTCTACTTGGGTTCTTTGAATGTCCACATGTGTTGGAAAAATATTAGAAACACTTGTTAATACCGAGATGGTCGTCCTTGGCAGCGATAAAAGCTTCAATACTTCGAGGGATATACACATACAAGCTGCTTCAGATAGTAAGTATGAGAGTTTTAATCCATTCCTGAATCAGAATCTGTTACATCTCTCTCATATATGATGGCAGGTGAAATGGCTCCTTAATTGCTGATCCTAAACAAACTAGAGATGTTCAATTATGTAAAGATCTGGTGACTGGGGAGAAATCTAACTGTTCTACATCATCGCTCATCCATTTATGCCACTTTTAACTATTTAAGCCGAGGGAATCGTCATATTATAGTTTTAGAAGATGGAGCCGCAATCGGGAACCACTGTTCGTACCATTAGATAAATATGGCCACTAAGAATCTACAAAAACTCCTTAGAAGTAATGCTACTTTTCATCGTTATGACATAAACAACGGAACTTCATGATGTAGCCACCTATGGCATTACACTATCGCCTCCATACTTCATGATTAGGGTCAGGAAATTAGGATCAAAGGATTCTTTGCGCGTCCTCCATACATAAATTCCTCCTGAATAAGAAAAAAAAATGAAGATGATTCATCAGTCAAGATGGCATTCTTCCACTGGACCATTGTCCACTTATTGTGGTCTTTGCACCATTTTAGGCAGTTTTTTAACTTCAATAACATGTAGTCTCGCGCCAGCAGGAATCGTTGCCCTTGTCAGGAAACTCATAATTATGGTCTAAATGCGGCTCTTTTCAAATGCTCCGAGAATTCCCCGTTGCAGTAAAAGATGGAATTTGAGAATGGTTTCTTCTCCCCGGCTGATATTACGAACACTCTTCATCACAAATCTAGCCGGTGCTTAATCATCACAAGGGCTTCTAGTTCGGACTTTTGACTACCCTACCTCATTTCGCATAATCTCTTAAGTGGTTTAATCGTGTCCCACGATTAATGTAAATTTGGTTCTTATACCATGGTAAATTTATAATGTATATATCAGAAGAGACTAAGATCTTGTGTGTTGTTAAGCGTGATTGATATTTTAAGTATATTCTAAATTGTATCGTAATTTTAGATATCTTCATCTGTACATCCTAGGCTTATTTTGGTTTCGTGGGAGAACTAAATTTTGTGATTGTCCTTTTATCTTTCAGGTGCCGTATATTAGTAGTAACTGCTGTTTTGGGGAAGGTTATTCTAATTAATTTCCATATATTTAAAACAAATGGATGAAAAAATAAAAGTTTAGACGTGAAATTAAAGCGATTGAGAGACTCGGTATGGCACAAAGAAATTTACAGTCTAATTTTTGTAGTCGATTGATGAGGCTGTTAATATATTCTCCATCAACTTTACCGTCATCGACATGACTACCATTCTTAGGTGGTCACGGTGGCGTAGCTAAGGGTGCGGCGCCGAAGGTGCACAAATTTAAAATTTACCCCAGGACCCCATTGGAAGGGGGTCCCTGGTTAAATTCTGAATTAAACTGTGTTAATCTCTACTTATATTGTTGTTGCATCAAACTGATAAATGCATCAGCTGTCACAGTAATAGGCAGCTGGCCAATTACTCCAATTACGCTAATTACTCCAATTACGCCAATTACTCCATGGCGTAGAGCCCCAGCCACTGAGGGCAACAAAACTAAAGAAGTGGGTGCCAAGTTTGGTGGTAGTGGGTTACCTGCAAACTGATGTGTTAAATTTAGAACCAATTTTTGAAACGGTGACATCCAGAAAAGAGATTTTATTGTTTAATTCTGTCTCCATGGAAAATTTAATATTAGGTTGTTGTTGATTTAAATAATTTCAAAATAATGGGGCATGGTCTTTGTGTTTAAAAATAAGGAAGCAGTCATCGATAAATCTTTTAAACACTAACGGTATATATTCAACGGGACAGTCCCTTAACCAGTTTTTTTCGTGGTAGGATAAAAAAGCATTAGCGAAGCTGGGACCCAATGGAGAGCCCATGGCCATTCCATCGTGTTGAATGTACAAAATCTCATTAAAAAAGAACACTGTATTTTCAACGGACAATTTTAATAAAGTAGAGACAAGAGACTTGGTTAGACCTAAACTGCTATCAAACCAAACTTGGCACCTACTTCTTTAGTTGTACTCCTACTAATTTTAAACATTCCGCCATCATAAACAGTATACACAGAGCTTACAAAATCAGTTCAAATTGGTTTCACTTTCATTTCGAAATAGAATATCTTAGGAGCTTTTTCCTTTTATTATTTTCCCAGACCACCTTTTTGGCAGACTTACTTCCAATTTCTTATCTAAAAAGTTCTTTCGCAAAAACACTCTAATAACTGTCCCTAAACAAAAAATATTCTTAAAACTGCCTTATCTTCCACTTGATAACACCAAATTCAACAAAGCTGTACTCTCGACTCTTAATAGATACTTTCCCCAATGCAAGTTTCTCCTAATTAATTCTAATCTTCTTGGTGTCTATACTTTCCTTCGACACAAAGAATCACTCCCATTATGCCTGCGTTCCTCCATCATTTATGAATTCACTTGTGCGACCTGCCAAATTTGCTATGTAGGCCAAACAAGTCTCCAATTAAGATATAGGATCGCTAAGCCTATCGGAGTATCATACAGAACAAACATTCTCATCTCCAAACCCGAATACTCCTCTATACGAGAACATTCACTAAAACATAACCACCCGCTTGACCCTGATTCCTCTAGTATACTTTATTCTGCCTCCTCTTCTCTGGATTTAAAAATTCTTGAATCACTTTATATCAAACAAATAAACCCGGAACTCAATGATTATTCATCATCCCTCAAATTATTCACTATATAGACAAACGTACAACCAACCACATCCCCCTTAATAGTTTTCTTTCTGCCTAATTCTGTCCGTAATATCAATTGATACTCCCAGCTACACCGAAAGAAGGTTAGTACTCGTGCAGAGAAATTTTTATTTCTATTTTAGTTTGTCTCATTTATATCTAAATAATCTGGTCTATGGTTGACTTTTCCTTAATTTAATGTTTTAGTCGTCCTCTTTGGCCCCTCCATTATTGATTATTGAATATTTAAACTTTCGAGCCTTAGTCTACTCGTATTCATTTAATGTTCAATCAACCCCCTCGACGAGCATATCTCCCGTTATGCAACTTTTACACACTGTTCGGGCACCGCAGAATGGCATTCTTAGGGGGAGACCTCAATGCCAGATGCCGTGCGGCGGGCTATGTTAGCACCAACGATAGAGGCCAAAACTTGGAATTGATTATGGGAAGAAAAAACATTCAAAGGATAGGGCCGGATTTTCCGACCTATATCACTTCCAGATCAGCAACCAAGCCTGACATAATCTTATGAAGTGAAGGCTCTTTGAATGGACCGTAAGGTCTCCTAGGGTACTTACTTTCCTTGTTACTTCCATTTCAACTACCATAGTGAGCCAGGCCCAACAGTCCCTAGTGATCACATAGCGATTCTCACAACAGTATCTCTCGCACCAATCCAGCTCCCAGCCCCTCTCCGGAAAAATTACGCCCTGGCCAACTGGGATCGCTACAAGCAGCGACTCAGTGACTATGCGCCAGCTGATCTCAGCACGGCGTCGTTAGAGGAGATTGACAGGGAGTTGGAGAGGATAACAACGTCCATACTAAACGCGGACCGCGAGAGCATACCCGTAACAGGGTATAAAACACCTCCTCAGCCCAGATGGACAGAGGAGGTGAGAGATATCGCTCGCGTTCACAGGGAAGTGTACGAAGAAGTACGACGGGAGGGTCCCAGCCGGGAAAGGAGCTTGCTGCTTCGACGCCTAAGCTCAGAGCTTAGAGAGGCCATCAACCTCCAGCAGGAGGAAATATGGAACAACTTGATAGCCAAAGTCGACAGCGAACTTAGCCCGGCTAAGTTCTGGCGCCAAGTCAGGAACATAAAGGGACTTACACCAAGACCCAAGGCTCGGATAAAGGAGAACGGAGACTACATAGAGAACCCGGTGGTTCTCGAGGATATGTTCAGGAACTTCTTGAAAAGCGTTTTCAGGATTACCCCCGAGGAAAACGCTGAGTTCGACCAGGAATTCGAAGGCCAACTGATTGAACAACTAAATCAGGAAATGCATCGCACGCACCCACTACAGCATGTCAACGAAGGCAGGGAGATGGCGGGCCATGGACGTCCCATAACATCAGAGGACGTCATGGCCACTGTAAAAGCCTTTCGACAAAAGGCACCAGGCTGGACGGGTATCACCAGAAACAACTTGGCGGGTAATGAATGTTGTGCTGAGTAAGTTTGCGATCAAGAGTGGGATTGTGTTTATAGATGATATTTTGATTATGACAGAGTTTTGAGGAGCATATGAGATTGGTGAATGATGTATTGAGAACGTTGAAAAGTGTTGGTGTGAAGGTGAAAGTAGCGAATTGTGAATGGTTTACGAAAGAAGTGGAGTTCCTTGGGCATATGGTGAGTGAGAATGGGTTGCGAAAGTCGTTGAAGTATGTTGAGAAAGTATGAATGTTTCTGAAACCGGTGACTGTGAAGCAACTTAAGTCGTTTCTGGGATTAGTTGAGTTTCAGCGAAAGTTTATACAAGATTGTTTGGGTGTGAGTAAGCCTCTGACTGAGTGGATGTGCAAGAAAGGTAGTATGACGGTCAGGTGGTGTGATAAGATGAAGCATATGAGAGACCTAAAGAGGCAGCGGCTGAAGATGTTGAGTTGGCATATGCGGACTATAATGTAAATGCTAAGATGCTTGAATTGTATACGGATTCGAGTGGGTACTGTATGGGAGGTTTTCTGATGCAAGAGCAGCGTTTGAATGGAGAGAATGTCAGGCGGATAATTTAGTATGTATCCAAGGCTATGAATGTTGCAGAACGAAAGTATTCGACTGTGGAACGAGAGTTGGCTGATATAAGGTATTGTTTGAAAGTGTCAGGTTTGTGATCAAAACGGATCACCAACCTCTAGTGTATTTGCAACGTATGAAATGGGCTGATAGTAGGATTGCGAGGATTTTGGAAGATTGGTATGGAAAGAGTGCGAAGTTTTATGAAGGAATTGAGAGCAATGTGTGTGCCAGGGGTCCCACCGTTTCAGGAAGTGTCGATTGTCGTAAGTCGTCTGTATGGAGTGATTGTCTATGTGCACTTTGGTGGTGAGAGGCCAATTGTGTACAAGGATGAGAAAGTGAAAAGTATGAATGCTAGTGTGGTGCATCTGCAGTGTTTGAGTGGTGCGCATTGCCATTGGGTGATTAAGAAATGTTCGTATACGAGAGAGAAGAATGATTGTCTGAAGGAAGATAAGTCTGTGGAGAGTAATGATGTGGGTGTTGATGATGGCGTGGATGTCAGTGCTGATGTTGGTGTGATTGTTCCTTCTGTGTATTATGAATATGGTGGATCAGGTATGATGGAAGCGAGAGTGAAAGTTAGTGAAAGGTTTTTCTCTGGTTTGATTGACACAGGAGTGCAAGTGTCTTTAGTGAATGAGGGGATTCTGGGTAAATATGATGAGTTTATATGTTGCGAGCGTAAGCCTGTGAAGTTATGGATAAGTGGATTGGGGAATGTAATGATAGTGGCGTAGGAACAAGTTAGTCTAAGAGTAAGTTTGGGCAGGGGTGTGAATATGATGCATGACTTTGTGATTCTGAAAGATGTGCAAATGCCGTGTTGTTTCTTGCTTGGTGTGGACTTTATGAGAATGAATTATTTATCTTTGGATGCTGATAAGGATTGTGTCATGAAGGTGAATGTGAGATGATGAGGTTGAATGAGTGTGCCAAGAATGTTATCAAGTTTTCTGGTCTGATTGAGCTGGTCATGGATGATGAGAATGAGGTTTTAAGTGATGATGATATTCTAGAGATGCAAGAGATGTGTTCTTTTGTCAGTGAGTTGAAGAGGTGTGTGATGATGAGTGTTGATTTGAATGAATGGCCTGAATATTTAAGTGATTTTTAAAGGTATGCTAAGGAATTTGTTGTTTGTATGGATGTTGTATATTTTGTGAGGCATATGAAGTGTGGTGATGATATGTATGTACCTGTGATGTCCTTGGTTGGTATGATTGGTCTGGTGAAGGTTGTGCATGATAATTATGGTCATATGGGTAAGTTTAAGCTGTGGGAGTGTATGAAGGAGCGTGTGTTCCATCCGTTTCTGAGAACTGTTGTGAATGATGTTGCGACTACGTGTGAAAGGTGTCAAAGCGAAAGGTGCAAAGTGTGCAAGAGAAACCGCCGATGTTGAAAGTTGATGCAAAAGAACCGTTTGAGTTGGTAGTGATTGATTGTGTGTCTCTTCCATGTACGAGTGCTCTGAATATTGGTATGGTTGTGATGGTTGATAATAAAAGTACGTTTGTGTACGCGGCACCTGTGAGAGATAAAAGGAGTGTGACTGTTGCGCGTGTGGTTGAGCAGGTGTTTCTTCCTACGTGTGTATGATAGCCTAGGAGATGTCTGAGTGAAAATGGGCCTGAGTTTATGGGTGAAGTGTTTGAACGAATGTTGAGAGAGAATGGTGTGGAGCATGTAAGAACAACTCCGTATGTACCGTCTTCGAATGGGTTGGCTGAGCGTACCATTAGGACTTTGTGTAAGATGTTGAGAATAATAAGTGAAACTTTCAATGACTGGGATGTATGGTTGGGTAGAGTGTTATGGGCGTATAATTCAACGGTGCATAGTGCGATTGGGATGTCTCCGTATCAGTTAATCACGAATTTTGAAAGGCGAGTGAAAGATAGGTTTCGTTTGAGTGAAAGTGAGCAGAGTGTATGGCGTGAGGCGCATGAAAGGTTTCGTTCGTTTGAAATAGGTGCAAAAATATTGAAGGTAAAAGAAGTAAAAGGTAGGTTGAATTTGTCGAAGATGACTGAAAAGTTTGAAGGACCTTATGGAGACATGCAAATTATTCAAATTATTAAAAAAGGTATCAAAATCATGGCCATTAGGCCATACAGAAAATACATCGTCAATGTACCTTAACCATATAAAGTTAGGGGGAGAAATTGTGGGAAGGAGTTCAGTCTCAAAATATTCCATGAAGAGACATGCCAATATCGGAGATAAACTATTTCCCATGCTAAGGCCAAATATTTGTCTATAAAACTCATTATTTCCTCGAAACACATTGTCTCCCTCAAATTCAAATATGAATGGGAATATGATAATAGATTACCCTTTTTAGATGTCCTCATTAATAAAGATCACCATGAATTAAAATTTGACGTGTATAGGAAACCAACCCACTCGAATGCCTATATACATTATTTTTCGTTTCACGATAATACTGTTAAAAAATCGGTAATTTCTAACCTTTTCCTTAGGGCATACAAAATATGTCATCCTTCCTATTTAGATGAAGAAATTGTCATTATCAGGACCATTTTTTCTAATTTGTATTACCCCGATTGGTTCATATCGTCTGCCCATTTTGCAGCTAGGAAAACATTCTATGGTAATAAGCCTTCCCGCACTAATGACTTCAACAAATGTATAACATTGCCATTTAATAATAAATTAAATAGTTTAAATGACATATTTGGAAAAGCGGGTATTAATCTAGCCTTTAAATATAATAATTCCTTAAACCAATTGATGATGGTTAGGAAACCCAAAGAACGTCATAACATAGGAGTATATGCAATACCATGCAACGATTGCCATAAAGTTTATATAGGGGAAACGGGGAGAAATCTAGACAAGAGATTGTACGAACACAAAAGAGATATTAGAGTGGGCAGCGAAAGTAGTGGAATTTTCTGCCATGTTAGAGACAAGAATCATACGATCGATTTCAATGGAAGTAAAATGTTATTTAAATCGGCTAACTATGTTAAGAGAAGAATCGTAGAATCGAGCTTGATATCGTCAGTTCCTAATTTAAATCTATCTGAGGGTCAATTTTCTTTTAATCCTGTAATAAGATCGCAAATAAATAAAATAGTAAAATGTCAGCCCTTCAATATGTTTAGGCTTAACCTCCCCCCC
Organism: Ceratothoa steindachneri; assembly: GCA_963969495.1. NCBI lineage: Eukaryota > Metazoa > Arthropoda > Malacostraca > Isopoda > Cymothoidae > Ceratothoa > Ceratothoa steindachneri. Next base: position 2,475,419 of record OZ018333.1, on the reverse strand, counting down.
CCTAGATTAGCCACAAGTAGGGGATTGGGGAGAAAAAGAGGGGATCTTGTGTTATGCTTTTCTCTTATATTTTTTCTGCCCAGTGTCAGTTGAAAAAGGGTGTGAGATACACCGAAACTGTTCTGAATTAAATTGTCTTCGGAGAATGTGGTTTAATTCCTCATATATATATATATATATATATATATATATATATATATATATATATATATATATATATATATATGTATGATTTCCTGTGATATCTTTTTTTTCTCTTTCCAGAAGCCACTCTATTTATTACTCTGATCAATTTGCAAAATTAATTCCTTCCTTTTGTAAAGAGTGGCTGGTGTAATAAAATTTTGGGAATAATATAATTGAATTTAGCATACGTCCATATTATAATTCGTTTGGATGGGAGGGCTTTAATAACCTCAAGACTGCGACCGGATCGTTATCATTATTATTGAGGCTCGGAAGCACCAGGCCTTTAAAATGGGTGCAACGACTTTTAGTCACAAGGAGTGACTCCGGAAGATTTTCCCCCGGGGGGACCATAAACCACGTGAAATAAAAGCCTCTCTTGTTTGTTTGTTTTGTTTTTCTAAATATTCTTTTTGTCAGTAGGATCGTTTTGTTTTGTATATATATATATATATATATATATATATATATATATATATATATAACGTGATTGAAAATATAGATATCTATCGATACTTTTGTAAATAAAGAACTGTATATACAATCCATTTCATTTCTCCCTCGATTTCTCACGTCCGACTCTTGTAGAGGAAGAGGGCTGGATAGATTGGGGATAGAGTGTACGTTCGGAGCCCGCTATAATTCGATTGCAATAGTCTAGCAACCCCCCCCCCCTCCCCCAAAAGCACTTCCCAAAATTTCGAGGATGGGCATAATCCCCAAATTAACCCAATATTAAAAAAAAAAGCACAGGGGGGGGGGGGGGAAATTTGCCTAAGAAAAAACAGTCTCTAAATTAAAAAGGAAACAAACTTGTCTTTTAGCACAAATATATACGAATTATCCAAAAAATCAAGGTGAGGCATTTTTCGAAATTTAACCCGCACAAAAAATATATATTTCTGTTGTGGTAGACGGCCCTCAAAATAATGATTTTTACCTACAGAATAGAATCTGTTTTGTCTGCTAGTAGATGAACTCGTGTTGTATTGCTATATTACGGAAGGGGAAAGGCTATTATCCAATAACAAACTTAGAAAGAAATATTTGTTTATTATTTGTTAAAAAAATTGGTGGGGGGAAAGTCATCCAACCTTAACATTAAATTACTCTCCTACCAAAACAAAAAACTAATTACTGTATTCTCCATTTAATCCTTTATAGTTTAGGGTTTTTTTAATTTAAATCTGCTAATAACTAGCAAAGCTGCGCTTATTTGAAGAAAAAAAGAAGTTTTGAGAACAATGTAAAAAATAAAAGTACAAAACACGTTTTCCTCAAATCATTTGAATTCCAATAGTGATAAAAGTTTTAACATTTTCTCCAGGTTATTTCTTAAATATTCTTAACATAGTTTTTGATATTTTGGCATCTTGCCCCGCTGATTGGCGAAACATGGTCAGCTAAACTCCTCATGGTTGCCATGTTTAACGCTTCAATAAACAACGGGACTCTGCTCGTTTTATGTCGGCAATTTTGTTGCTTTACTTTTGGACATTTCTTCGTATCCTACTTCTTTTTCTATGTTTATCTTGATCATTTAATACTGAATATAATCTCATCGAATCTAACTTCAATGTGTGTAGGCGCAAAGCTTCCTCATATGCCAAGTTATGATCCAGGACGCCATGTTGCGCTACAAAGCGGATCCATTTCTGACCCGCAAATTTTGTTTACGTGGCTCTGACCGATATTTTTTAATGAAAGGTTTCATTCACAGATAATATAATTTAATTGATTTCATAAGGTATTAGCCATAATTATTAAGGAAATTGACCTAGTATTGATATGCGTACGAGATAATTCTAGAGGGTACGTCCGGCAGTAGTTGATGGGGTCATAACTTTGTAAATACTGGAGATATTGATCTGTAACTTTCGGGGATGTTTAATGAAACTAAAACAAACATTTAGAACTAAATAAAAAATATGATAAAATAAAAGCAACAAAAAACACATGTGGTCTCCTTAATTTTGAACCAACATTTTAGCCTCAAGTGTCCATTATCATTATCGATTTAGTTAATTTCGCTTTCAGATTAAAAATGAAATATTTGCAAGGCTTTAACAAGTTATTTTCTCCCTGCAGTTTAGTTATCTCTTAATTATAATATCAAACACACAAGTGTTTAAATTTAAAATAAAATGATGAATAATTATTAGAAAATGTTCAAAAATAAATTCAGCCTTGCCATTCGTCCGCTAATTCATTTATTTTTGTTGCATTTATTAACAATGATTTCAAACCGTCGGCAGAAGATAATTAAAATCGAGGTCTTGACCTTTCATTTTGCTGAATGCCGTGTTGATGACCTCCGGAGGGGGGTGTCGATGCCTCGAGAGCACGCACATAAATTCTGAAAAATTTAAAATTAGCTTAAGTTGGAGTTGTGGAACGTGAGTAAATTTGGATATAGGGTCCAGTTTCAACCAGTACCTACCGTCTCACGCCAGGCCATAGAAGAACCCTCATTTATCTCGGCCCCTCTCCCTTTCCAAAATAATTCATTATTTAGCACAACGTTATACTGCGTATGATTCAATCTAGGATTTATCCCAGATAAGAATCGATCCACGACTCTTGAAACCAGATTCATTTGAAGGTTGCCAAGTACCTCATAAGATATACGATACCATGGCTTTGATTGTGGGGGCCGCACAAGGGTAACCGCTTCCCTTGACGGTGCCTTCATCTCCCTACAACGACATCCTGCCTCTTGCATTTTCAATTTCCCCTTGCAACTCTATTGAAGGCCATTTTGCCACATAACTATGATAATGACAAGTGGCTCTAGAGAGCCGTGGGCTCATGCCAAATGCCTAACACTGGTAGATGAGATGGCTCTTCATAAATTAGGGGTGGCGACTGGCGACTCCCATCATGTGCATAGCCACGAAATAACGCATAAACCTATCATTATGTGCAATTTTATACAAATTTAAAGAAAGAAATTAAACCAAAACAAGACACACTCATCTGCCTAAGGAAGGTCAACCCATCAGGGACCTGATCGTGCATCCAGCACCTCCCTTACTATGGAATAGGCCCGACCTATCTCTCAAGCCACAATCGGGACTCGAAGGAGACTCTTCAAGGCGCTCTCAAGTGCACTGAGAGAAGCTGAGAAGGGTGTAGTGGTTCCAGCTCATCCGACGTCTTAGGGGCGCACATGTAAGAGTGGAGGTCACCCATGCAGTACAAATGAATTCAAGGAAGGTTGCCTCTGAGTGTTTAATTGGGTTAATTTAATCCATTTTATAATCTAAGTCCCACCCGATGAGTGTTGCCTCAGATTATTAACATTGGGGTAATTTGATATATTTTTACAATCAACACGATAAAGATTGCCTCTGATTATTAAAAGTGTGTTAATATACTGCAATTTTCTAATCACTTTTAATTAGTTGACCATCTTTTTGTGGTTCGAGAATTTCCATAAAATACCTTTGACTGTTTGAGGTGAGGGGCCGAGAAGGGGGGGGGGGGCGTGGTATAGTGAAAGAAGCTTTTTAAAATTACGATTATGAATTATTCATGGAAAGCTCATGAAGAGCCTGAGGGTCATGGCTTGAGGACAGATACCTACCAGTGTGAGTTCCCAAGCCTGAGGAACAACTCCAAACCACATCATATTTCGTATAGTCTGTATCCAGAACCCAGTAATCACCGGTTTAGCCAAGGGTCCTGAAAAAGCCCCACGGAGAATATTAGAACCATGACATTGTAAACAGCCGAAGAACCACGTCAAAATATCTTGAGACTCCATTAATTATTTAGGACCTAATTGCATCATCTTTCGGTCCTTAGTTTAGTCAGATATATCTAATTATCACAACATTAAGTGCAACGTTAGCATTATTTGGTACACGAATAATTTACCCTGTTAATTGATTTCGTTTTGCTGACAACGTCAGCTGTTTTTTCATTACCTGTTAAGACTCGAGTGGAGTAAACAAAAATCTGTTTCCCAGAACTCACTGAGTTCTTATAATTTTTCACTATGGCGTTATACTCTCACCGGGGCCAGTTTATTACCGACGATACCCTTCCTAGAACCAGCTGATTACTCACGATACCCTACTTAGTGCCAGTTTACTACTGATAATACCTTCTCCAGAGCAAATTTATTCTTGAAGATGCCTTTCCGATGGCTATTTTATAACTGACCTATTTTGGCGTATAAGAGATCCATTAACTTATCCAAGCTTGGAAATAGGATTTTGCTGCATTACTTGAGGGGTCGGCAGGGGTGGCTCGCCAGTGATTGACCAAGGAAATCTGCAATAAAGAGGCAAGATTGGTCGTCTCAATATCACAAGTGCTTCTGTTGTTCGCCAATTCATCTCAATGGTTTACAATACTCAATTTGAAGACCTAGCTTCATTATTCTAGTGGGAATGCAGCTTCAAACAATGAAAATTCATCTTCCCATGTTGTTGTCGTGGTTTAAGTTCCTTCCTCAAGAGATTCAAAAATATTATCGTATAAAACTTACCTTAACTCTAGTTTGGTTTAATTATTTAATATAATACTAATATCACTTTTTAAAATAGATTCTGTTATGATTAGTTAATGGGGATCACCCTTAGTTGCGTTGACACTGCGGAATTTTGCCAAAAATTACCAAGGGGTTTTATGAAATCACTAAATAATCTAAAAGAATTTTATAAAATGATCTTTAAATTAAAAGGTATCCACCAATGAGTTTTATTTAAGTTGAACATCGTTGAATATAAATTACCCTCTGACATTTTCGAATCCATTTTGCTAGATAAATACGTGGATGATGTTTTTGTTAAGTTGTTTTGAGCTTCGATAAGAAGTACAATTTCTGGCTCAGAATAATCTTGTTGAAAATTAAGATCAAGCCTTTTCGAATGATTTACAGGACAATAAGTGTTGAATATCCCAAGACTCACTTAAGGGAACCATTCATATACTTACACATCGAAAAGTTCAATGAGGGTGTTTGTAGGTGCCCCCAAGCTTTCCAAATCGGCCACTAGAGTATATTTGTCTCGGATAAGGGTAACATCTAAGAGTGTTCTCAAGATCAACCACTTGTGTTAGCAGTGGCGAGGCAAAAACCTTGGGAAATTTTCAACTGCTGCTTCTCGGTGAATTGATCATAAGCAAGGCCACCTCTCCAATTACTCGTAGCTCACTCAGCCTCTAATGGAAAGTTAAGTTCGACTAAGTGAAGGTGTCACTTTCTGAATTTTCAGGGAGTTACAAGTAACGCTTAATGCACTTATGGATCAAGTAAGCAGGGCATGCACTGGGGTCAATAACAATTTGCTGGCGTTTTTTTTTCTCAACCATCACATACTCTTCATTCGTCGAGGGAATTTTGTTCGCGTTTTGAAGTTCTAAACGAGGTTGAGGCATTTTCTAACCCAGCTTTGCTCGATTAAGATACGCGTCGATATCACCAAGATCATACGAGAAGGCTTTACCCAAATCACGCTACCACCGTGAGAGGAATAATAACTAGAGACGTAATTAACGCGTGTAATCCAGTACTAAAACCCATAATCATCAACACATTCGACATTGTTACATAAGAGGGTTATTCAACTTCCTCACTGTCACACATCCTTTAGTAATCTACCTATGAAGAACATTATAAACCCACCACCTCCACACCGGAATCCCACAGGAATGCCTACTTTCCGCAACCCCCCTTTTCTACGACCACCTTCCCCACAATCAACAGAGTTTATCACCCAGCAGCACCAAAGCTACATCATTGCACTGGATCACTACCTACAACAGAACCTGACGACCATTTCCACATCAGAATATTCCGAAACAAGATTCAAAACCTACGGCATGGGCTATGGCAAACACCACCATCACATTAGCCAACACTTTTCTATCAAACAAACCACTGGTGCTCACTCTCACTTTGAACAGAGGGCTGCAATTCAAACAGAACATACAAAATATTATACACACTCCGAACAATTAGATGCACATTTTATAGGCAATCCAAGAAGTACATAACCTATGCATACAACCAGTACTTCTTCTCACATTCACCTACCCCAGTATGACTTATGGCCTTGGCTCTCGAACTTCCTTATCACCTTACAAAATACAACAGAAAACACTGCGCTTTGATAACTGGTGAGTCCACACTATCACACTTAACCAGTGCACCCCAAACATGAAATTAATGCACATAAATCACCAAATAGACTACTACAATGCGCAGTTTCTCAACCTTTCAAGACACATGCCACTTCATGCAAGATCCATCTTCGGCGAATCCAACACAAGTTTATACAACGCTTAGACCTTCCGGGATATGCACCCCCCCCCTTATGCAGGCCATCATCACGCTCAAAATCATCCACATAACAGCTAGACTTCCAATATATTGGTCCAACTCACTCAAATGCCATTCCACCGGACAGCACCACATAAGCAACATCCATGTGACACATGTGGTGTCACCCTGACAAGATTTCGATTCGATCAAGACTCCCAAATTGCCAATTCGTGAACTGCATAGGCTTGACCGCATAGACGTATGTACCCACTCCAAACAGGAACCTGACTCGAAATATATCCACAACCTGATATATGTAGGAAGTGGGGGATCTTTCGAAGAACCTTGTACATCGAATCCGCTGACGGGGTCCATTAACCCACCCAAAGGGCAACAGAATGGTGCGGTTAACTACATTACTAAATACCGACGCCTGGAATTATGTCCACCCTGTAGCAATACAAGATGGTGTCCATGCCCTGCACTTTATGTAGGTTAATCTTACTTCTGAAATTTAACTTTATATCATCCGTTAATTTACCTAAATTAGCCCCCCCCCCTCAGGATTGCTACTGCTTTAATTGAGTTTCGGTGTGACTGGACGTCTCTTCTTGGAGGACCTTCACTGCCTCCTCCTGGCCATAAGTCATTACGCGTGACTGTACTGAGTCCCACCTGCAGTTTAATTGGCCACTCGGTGAAATACTGCGACAAATTTTCCCCAGTTTAATATCATCAGCCAATTTTGAAATTGTTCACAAAAGTTCATCGTCTATATTAATAACATCCATTATAAATAGAAGTGGACCCAGACCAGATCCTTGTGGAGCTCCATTAAACACTCCACCCCGATGTAATCTTTTCAATTACTGTTCTCTCTTTTCTTCCGGTAAGTCAGCCCTCTACAATGTTTTATTCTTATAAATCAGTCATATATACTCTTTCTTCCTGTAAGTCAGTCATCTACACAATTTTCTTCCTGTAAGTCAGTCTTATATACTATTTTTTTCTTGTAAGTTGGCCATCATTGTTTTCTTCTTGTAAGTCTCTCATCTACTGTTTTCTTCCTGTAAATCACCGATGTACACTTGTGAGTCAGTTTCTATGGATACAGGAAACTTTGTTTTTTAGTCTCCGAAGTAAAACTTTATCAAAGGCTTTTTGAAAATTCAAGAATATCACGTCTACAGCTCGGTTTGCCTCATATTCTTAATTATTTTATGAAAACACATCTGATCTACCGATTTATTTATTATTTCTGTCGCAGGTTTTATAATGACCTGGTTTAATTCTTTAAGGTGAACTGAGTTATTCACATCTGGCCGAGGTGCTTTGGTAGACTTAATTTTATCTATCTAAAATAAACATTTGCTTTAATTGCTATTTTATTACATTTTATCACCTATGTTATGACATATTTTGTGGCCTTGGCCAAATGCCATACGTGGACGTTTAGCGTGCCTAGAAGTGCCAGCGAGCGGTTTGGAGGCGTTTCCTCCAATGGTGCAGACCCAGGAGGATGAGCGTTACTCATTGGATAACGTTTCCAAGCGACGCACTCTTCATTTCTTACTATACAACTAGAGGGGGCTGGTAGCCTGGCTAGAAGTGCAAGCGAGCAGTTTGGAGGCTATTCTTCTAATGGTGCCCAGACCAAGGAGGGTGAGCGTTACTCATTGAATAACGTTTCCAAGCGACGCACTCTTCATTTCTTATTATACAACTCGCTTCTAGAGGGGGCTGGTAGCGTGCCTAGAAGTGCAAACGAACGGTTTGGAGGCGTTTCTTCCAATGGTGCCCAGACCCGGGAGGGTGAGCGTTACTCATTAGATAACGTTTCCAAGCGACGCACCCTTCATTTCTTACTATACAACCCGCTTCTAGATGGGGCTGTTAGCGTCCCCGGTTGAGGTAATTAACAACAAACGCATTCTCAATATGACCCATTTGGGGCTCGACCTACCCCACAAGACCCTTCATGGCGTTGAGGACCCCAATCTTGCCGTTGGAATTGTCGGAGTGGGTCGCGGTGCCGCACCGCCCCCACCACTGGAACGTGTTTGGGTACTTAGCGAATTCGTACCAAAGGCCGAGGTACTTCAACAGGGAGGAATAGAATATGTCCATGGTCGTGAGGGGGAAAGTGTTATTATTATTATTTATTCGCAGTATATCAGCCCAGTCAATCTGAACTCTGACTGGGCGGTGTACGTCTCTGCATCCCCACTGGACCATCGGGGCTTTATCCTAGTCCTGAATAATACCCTTCTTTCAGCTAAAGAGGTTTTTAACTCTTCGCTAGTAACCAGCCTCCCCGAGGAATATAACGTCCCTTCATCATAAGATAGATGTGCCTTCCTTTCCGCAAAGACATTCCTTCGCTTCTACTGGAGGTTAACCACTCCATTGATGCCAATGATATGCACTAATCTCCCAACTGAAGATAGATGGCAGACCTCTCAAGGACAGTGGATCTACTCTTCTCTGACATTGGATTTGTCATTCTCTCTGCCCATACATGATCTCTTCTACGGGTATTCATCGTGGATGATGTCCAGAGCAAGAATCTGTCACCATCTCTTGCCAGGATCAAGATCCTTGAGGCTGGCTAGGATTCTCCCATCGGAGTTCCTTAGCCATGCATTCGCCCACTCTCAATGAACGCCAGCGCTCATCCGTGGTTCCCGCTACACCTACAGCTCATCTGCTGCATTCATGGAGGAGACAGGGTCTAGGAACTCCTCTTCTTCCGCTTCTGGTGTTCATCGTACACAGCACACTTATACACCATCCAGAAGTCCTCCCTACACCCTAACTACCCCTTCCACTGAAATCCTCCTGTTCGCAGATTTCCGACAGCTCTTGCGTGAGCTTTATGCTTTCCGCCTTAGGCTCGATGCCTTGCCACGTTGGGGTGCCTGGCAATAGAGCGGATGACCAAGTTCCACGGTCATCCTCTGCCACAGGTCGATTAATTCTCATTCTATTAACTGATCTACTTCAAGATGAAAAGGATATCCTTATTGCATAATAATGGCTAGGTGCTAGGCAAACAGCTTCCCACCAAACTTCACCAGTTATTGGGCCTCATTCTTCCACCACCTTCACCAGAAAGAGATGGTGCTGGCCCGCCTACAGAGTCCGGCTCACACCAAGTTTACACGGATTCCTTATGACCCGCTATCTACCTTTCACCTATACCACCTCCCACCAGCCTCCAGATGACCCAAGTTTTCGTTGAGTGCCCCTCTCTCCCTCCTCCTGGTACTCAGAGCCCTTGCGTTTGATCGTGGCTGAGGGGGCCATGATTCTCATTAACTAGTCTTTTCTCCTTCTTCTCCGCCATTCGTCTTCTTCTGGTATAATCACACTTGTGTTCTCCTCCTAGTCTCCTGCCCCCTTCTTCCTTTCCCAAGTTGATAATTATAATTAGGAACCACGCTAAGTGGGACGCCCCCTAGTCATTCGTAATCGCCTCCCACTCGCCGCCCACTACCCCCTCCCTCAAAAATCGTGAATCGATAACTTACGTTGGTGGGTCAAAGCTCTGAACAGTGGTGACTTTGGGGCATTGGGAACCTGGCAACAGGACTTGGGTCTTTCCTGGGGTCACGAGGATAAGGGTAAAAAAGGCGGCAATTATGGAGGCTCCGCGCACTGAAGGCATCTCCATGACAACACTGAATTGGGCGGAAAAGTGTGGCCAATAAAGAATTCAGACCAAATCAATGCCATAATTTTTAATTGAGGGTCTGAAATAGAGAGCTCAAGAAAGCCGTGGCAGAATTTCAAGCGAGGGCCAGGAATAAACGGCTCCAGGGCACACATTTAATTGATTGCCACATAAACACCACAACAAAATTCAACGCTTTTAGAATAATCACAAACACCTTAAATAAACCCTAAATACCCTTTCACACAATTATTACGCATTGCCATTGCCCTTTTCAACTTCTTACACTACATTCACCCTGAAACTAAAATTATACTCTATAATGACTACTTAAACATAATCGGCGCCAAATTCCCTCCCTCTCTCTCTCTCATACACACACACACACACACCATCACCTCTCTATAACGATACCACCTTCAAGGACCATACAAAACATCAATAAACCATTACATCCACTAGTAAGCCGAGCCTCCACCAAATCCTCCACATCATAACCACATGGAACATACACATATACACACACCTTTCACTCCTTCTCTCCAACCACAACAGCCAGGGATCTTTGTAACCCACTCTCTTCGTACTGAATCTAATCACGACACACCCTCTTACTTCCACCCACTATATCGTTTAACAATCTAACAACACACATCCCTTTATTCTTTCGTGCCCACCACTCCACCATCTTGTTATCACCCCCTAAACATTAGGTTCAGGCCCCTCTACCTGAGGAGGAGCTGCGTTGGAATGGAGAGAAGGGGGGGGAAGTAATTGGTCACTATAGAAATGGCTCCCATACATCTGGGATGTATAGGACTCCGCACTCCAAGGAACTGTATACAGATGATGAGTCTTAAGGTCTATTGATATTTTATTACCCCCAGGACCCAGACCCTCTCAGTCTACGTGGATAGGAGGCGTCGCCCCGATGCAGTTTTACGGTAGATCATAATTGTTATGGCAGACACCTACCATAGCTACGTCCAATAAAATTGAAATTTAGAATTCAAGTGTACTTAAGTCCTCTTATATCTTCACAAAGGAGCTCCCTGCAAACTCAACCACAACATAACCTTCCTAGAACAACCACTACACTATGGAGGACTAACCTTAGGTCCTTGGTAGTAATAGAGGACGAGGAGGACTGCTCATACCATCCGGAGGGCTCAAATGTGACTGGTACTCCTCTGTCAGCGGGGTCACGGCGACACTGGCTCCTGTCGGGAGACCCGCAATGGCACCATAAACACACCTCCACACCCAGTGAATAGATACTTTGTTATGGAAGATTCGCATCGCAGATAAAAGCGAACAACCCGCGCTCGTGCCCCCGATAGGGGTGTAGCGTAGCAACCATGGCTGAGAAACCGTCTATCACACAAAGGGGAGTCTGCAGGTATCTATGCCACAAAACTACCCACTCTTTCTTGCCATACCCAGGGATAAGGCGACATTGGCCCAACCATAGGGATGGGGTTCAGGGTTCATCCCTGTAGGAGGCCTGAAGCACGCCCCCTCAAAGACCCTTCGTCAATTTCTTACTCGCTCACCTCTTTCTCTCTCAACCACACAGCCAACCAACCTTTTACGCATCCTTGTAACCCTTCTCATAAAATCGTTAATCCTTAATTAACAAATGCTAAATTTAACGAATCCAAAGATAAACGAAAAATAAAAAAAACAAGAGAACAAAGGCTGATATAATGAAAATAAAAATAATATAACCCAAGGCAAATCATACTGCAAAACGAAAGCGTTTGCCAGGCAACCTGGCACAAATCATCATCACCCTCACCGTACCACATCCATCTCTATTTCTAATCACAACCATCCTATCATTTCTCTCATCATTATATTTATTGCCCACTTATATTATCCCAGTCCCAATGCATCTCGACAACTTTAATAATGGCTTCCCAAGAACTTGAATCATGGCATCTTAATAACTTGTATTATGTCATCTCGAGAACTTGATATGATGACGTGATCAAGCTTGAAACTACCACTGCCACTGAACCTCAGACAACCTCACCCTACCTACACTATTATTTCTTGTTCAAGCCACGGGAACGAGACGAGTTGACCTTCAACTACAAGTACTGCCTTTCCAACACTTTAATACTGATGGGGCACGTGGGAAGCATCAACATCCTCAACCATAACATCAAGGTGGTCTACCAAGCCATGTTCATGCAGCCCAAGAAAGGCAAAGTAGCTTTAACTCTTAGAAAAAGCAGGCAGAGGCTTTCGTTCTGGTTTCAGCAGTGGTAGCAGTACTTCAGCAGTATGATGAATGCTTTCCCTTCCCGCTGCCAAGATAGTACCCCGGTAAGCCATTATCGCCTCCTTTGGTATCGCTGCTACCGGAAGAAGCTACCTCTGGCTGTTGTGGAGAAGTGTGACAGTACCAATGTCGCCAAAGTGGAGAATAACATGAAGGGTAAAGAAGTTAAGGAGTTTATGAGGCAACAGGAGGACATCATCAGTGGCTTCACCCGCCCTAAAGTGACCAGCATGAGCCACAGGCCACATATGGGCAAGTTCAGACCTTTTTCAGGACCTGATGGGAGGCCAAATCCAGGATGGTACTATTTTGGGTGAATAAGTGTTTAGTGGAGTTTTTGTCAACTTCAACCCACACCCCCCTCCTTAACTGCAGGCAAACGTTTCTTTAGTATCAACAAGGAAATCTCTATGGTCAATAGGTAATTCATGTTTATACCAGCTTAGAACACGTTCATTCGCACCATTCTTCACGGCTTAGACACCTCGTACCACTCACTACTTCACTCTATCTACCATACGCACACCATCTCATAACACTTTGCCACACTCTTTATAAAGCTTTTGCGAGCGACTCCCTCGTTGGATTTCCTTTTAAAATAACAAAAAATCCCGCCTATTATAACTAATATTCCATTTAAAATCTTTTTTATTAGGATCTTCTCTCTTTACTTGGTCTAGCCTAGAAATGATCTTCCTGGTCCGGAGTTCTTATGTAAGACGAGAAAACTAAAACAAGGGACCTTTCACTGAATAATAGAACCAAGTAATATAATAACAGTCTGGTATAAGGTTAAACTAAAGCTTCTGTGTTCTTATTCAATTATTTGAGAGTACATACACATTTTATGGATCAAATCCCCAATTTCCGATGGGTCGGTTACTTAAAGGATTAGGCTTAATCGCTAATAATGATCATCAGTTTTAATCTCGAGTGTCCATTCGTCCCAAAGTTGTGCATGCATGAGCTATGTAGAGGTCCCTAAAACAACGCTAATATGCGTTTTACTGCTCCACATTCGTCCCACCACTACTATGGTTTTTGAGTCTAAGAAAGAATGGCTTCATTCGATTGTTCTCGAAATCATTATCTCCCGCCCTATCGTTAACAGCGCATCAGACCGTGCTCGATCGATGGCCGTGGGTGTTGGGCGTAACCGGGACCCATTGTAGCTGATGGAGAACAACTCAGTTTATTCTTGTGAAGTGGTTGGTTATGGCGATTATTCTTTTGTTTCTAAGTTCACAATAATGGATGGGGAAAGTTCGCTTATCCCTTTATTCTCCCTAATCCTCTTCATTGATTTTTGCGGAATTAGGACTTGTAAACAGAGGATGATTATGTTCTTCCGGTACCATTACTAAGGGTAATTTCGAGTCACCTGGACTTTCCTACCCTCCAGAGGATCACAAACAACATCAACTGAAATTTGCTTAGGTCCTTCGTGGAATAGGAATCGGAAGAACTAAATATTGTTTCTTAGGAATTAGAATTGGAGGCACTCTCCAATTCTCTCTCTGACGTCATCTTGGAAGTAATTAACAAAATATCAGAGCCCCCAATTTAGGCAAGCTACCTGACAAACCTCAAAATGTCTAACTCCTACTTCCCTCTTCTATGGTACCAACTGATTTCAAACACACTGTTGTTCACCCGATCCTTAAAGAAACTTACCTGAACGCCAACGTCCCGGCAAACTACCTCTCTCAAGCCACCGTCCTCTCAAAACTCTTTGAAAGTCTGGTAATGGCCAGGGTCCTCCTCCCCTAACGCTGATCAGATTTTCCAACCAGGATTACCAGCAGGACAAAGCATTGAAGCAACTCTCCAACTTGTAAGTCATCTCCTTCGTCGTGCTGCTATCAGCGGCTAGTCTTTCCTTTCGGTGGTTCTCGATCTCTTGGCAGCATTTAATACTTTCAACCCTGCTGTTCTCCCGTCGGGTCTCCTTTCAATAGGATTTCATTTCTGTGCTGATGAAACTCAAATCGATCTTTCTCTATTTCTCAGCTCGCTACAAACCTATTGCTCTTTTTTAATCACATTTGTGATGAGAGTGATTCAACATCCGTGGCAACATAATGTGATGCAACATGATTCTCTGCTGCCAAAGGTATTTATTTGTCTGCGACGTAAAAATTCGCTTTGCGTAATGAATCCTCCTTTTCCCCCATAAATACAACTAACTCCGTCCTGTTATGGTAGTTATTAAGGTTAATAATATGCAAAGTAGAGCCTAATGATAACTAATGGTAGGCCTAGACAATAGGCGCATTAATATCAGCTGTAAATAGGAGACTGCGAATTTACCACAATAACCATTTTCTCTTATATAACTCGAGCCTCGCACCGTCCAAATGACAGCATAATAATATCACAGAATGATATTATTATTACTCTTTTTGACTCGGTAATACAAAAAGTAGGTATAAACGGGATTTCATAATTTTACTCAATAAATGAAATTGCCTTAAATTGGAAGTCAATTTTTCAAAAAATAACCGTGGAAGTGCTCGTTATTATATTTAATGAGCAGCTTCACTTTTGTTGTCTGCTAACTGGGAATTTCTCCTCAAAGTTGAAGTGTTCGTTATAATATTAGGGAATAATAATATCGATAATACAATTTCTAATCATCATCATCATCATTATCATCACTAACTATAATTTAAGAAGGGGATTTTTTTGAATAAAATTTCATCTTAGTTTGGTTATGACTTATGATTTTTTATCAAAGTTATTTCTAATAATTTGTTTATAATATTAAAAAACAAAATGGTGAAGTTCAGAAATAAATATAAGTATCGACATTTTGTGAATTTTTGAAAACCCAAGGAATTACAAATGGTGAAGTTCAGAAAATCTATAAAAATTGAACCATGGCCGCTTTTTTTAGATTTTAAATTTTAATCTTATTAGCGAAGCGCAATTTCTCCCTGTCGGTGGGAGTGGCGAAGCCATTGCCCGGTTAGAATAATAACAATACTTATACTAATATCAACAACAATAATAACATTATTAATTTTATTATTATCATTGGCACCTACACACACGAGTGAGATGTTAGTAAAAAAATCGCTCTTAAGTGATCAGACTAATTAATTCTATCACGGCACCTGTCTGGTAAAGGAGGCAAGGAGAAACTTCTCCATCTTACTTGAAAAGTGTGAGTTGAGGTGTGTTTTCCTCGATCAATCTGTGCTGAAAGTTCAATTCATCTCTCAACTGCCACGTTTGCCATGAGCGATCAGACACCTGCGCTCGCCAGTAGCACTTGGCTTTGAATCAACGGGAATAAACAGAAAATAGAGAGAGAGAGGGAGAGAGAGAGAGGGAGAGAGAGAGAGAGAGAGAGAGAGAGAGAGAGAGAGAGAGAGAGAGAGAGAGAGAGGAGAGAGAGATAAAGAGAGAGAGCGCGCGAGAGAGAGAGTAGAGAAAGGAGAGGGGAGAGAGAGAGAGAGAGAGAGAGAGAGAGAGAGAGAGAGAGAGAGAGAGAGAGAGAGAGAGAGAGAGAGAGAAGGAGAGAGAGAGAGAGAGAAAGAAAGAAATAAAGAACATGGAATCGGTAGACGACAGTCAACCGAGCAGCTAAGTGGACCTGACTCCACAGTCCATCCACCGACTCATCACTGCGGATGTGGCTTAACTTTGCCTCCGATTCGCCTTAGCGCTGAAATGATGGACGAGGGGACGATCCGACAGCGATAGAATGGCAGGATTATTTCTAGTGGACATGATTCTCTCATGGCACTACGTACATATGTACACATTAAACCTACATGAATGTAAATCGTGTGTATATCAGGGTGGTAAGACTAAAGAGGATGTGGCAATGATTCTGCTTTCGAGTGGCAAAATGGCAGAGACGTTCGTTTCTGGCCTATTTGGAGTCCTAAGGAAAATGACAATAAATGGGACCTGCAGAATAAGATAAAAAAAGACACCTAAGAAAAGGATAATAAATTGGATATACAGAAAATTATAATAATTGTGACATATAGAAAAGACTAATAAATTGGACCTACATAAATGTTAATAAATTGCACATACAGAAAAGTATAATAAATTGGGCCTACAGAAATTATAATTAATGGGACCTAAATAAAAGGATAATAAATGGTACATATAGAAGGGAGAAAACTTGGGACATACAGAAAAGGCTAACAATTTTGACCTACAGAAAGTATAATGATTAAGAACTACAGAAAATGCTAATAAATGGGACCTACACAAAAGGATAATAAACGGGAACTACTGTAAAGGATAATAAATAGAACCAATAGAAAAGGATAATAAATGGGACCTACAGAAAAGGCTAATAAAATGGACGTACAGAATGGAAAATAAATGGGACCTAAAGAAAAGGATAATAAATGAGACTACAGAAAAGAATATTAAATGGAGCTAGAGAAGAGGATAATAAATGAGACCTACAGAAAATTATACCAAATGGGACCTACATAAAATAATACGAGAGATAATCTTTGTAAGTCGTCAAAGTTTATTTCGACTGATTTAGGACAATTTTGCACCCACATTCAGTTCAGTTTAGAGGTATGGCCTTTGCATCGGCACTTCCCTTTTTTTCTCGTCATATAACCCACCTACAGACCAATATACATACATATTAGCTTGATCATTGTCTCCCAACTTAATCGTATAAACAAAACAATATTACAATACAAGATATTCATTTAATTCAAAAGAACATAGGTAGACTCAAGAGTGGATTTAAATATGGCTGTTTGAGTTCAGTGCCAGCAAATGTGTAACGACGCATGCAAGGCGCAGGAATCCACCAAATTGTCTAGGAATTAAATAAAGAAGGACTTTAGTCTCCCGATAGTGAGAAGGATCTCGGAGTACTAATTTCATCTTAACTTAAATCAACTGAAATCGCTGAATCCGAAAAGGACATCCGTTTTCTCCGATCAGGTCACGTTTTGTGCCAAGTCTATTTTTTAAATATCCGATCTTATAACTAAATCGATTTCATTCTTGTGACATTTCCGGTTTATTTCCGCTAATATTTCGCATCCAAAATAAGTACTTAAGATCAAAAATCTAGTTTTCCATCACAATTTATTAATTAAATTTTACAAAAATTGGTTAGTGTATATTGAATACTCGCTGCATGTCTGGCATACTATGTGTGGCAGCCAAGCTTTATCCTGGTCACCAAGTTCCATACCAAAATAGGCAACTTTTATGCAACTTGTGACTGGATTCCTGTTAGGAACAACGCTGTATTAGCTGGAGATGTAGCAGAATACATGGGGCTAATTTTTGAAAGATCCTCTGCCCCAAACCACTTCAGTTACCTGCAAAACAAAATATACCACTTAGTCAAAAATTGCCGCATGTAAATCCTTCCGAATTTGTTTTATTTAAATAAATAAGAAAGATTTTTGCTTCATATAAATAAAAAATATCCGCACATCTAAAAAACCCCCGTAAAAATACCAATTGGCAATAAATCAAAAGAGTTGACCTGATTGAGCAAAATCAATGTGATTTTGGGATTCAGCAAATCAAAGTTGTCCTAAATCAGCTAAAAATCCTAGACAATAAAGTTGGTATTGGTCAGTGTACTAAATGATCTCTACATAACGTAATAATATATTGGACATGCTGGGCTCATCTACATGAAATGAGGCACCTACAGTAAATTGGACACACTGTTCACCTACAGAAAATGTGACACCTACAGTAACTGTGACACGCTGTGCTCACCTACAGAATTCACCGTTTATTCATCAGTGCATCAAAATAGCTAAATGCGCTTATATGAGACAGATGCGGCATTTTTCTTAAAATGTTTATTATAAATGTTAGGAAATGCTAAACTTGTTAAAGAATATAATTTAGGAGCAGGTGGTGGCTGTTATCTCCCGTGTAACAGATATCTGCATTCACACACTCATGACTTTACCGTCTTCAAAACTTCTGTTTTCTGGATTTTTAGAAGTAAAGTCGTCGATGATATGATAGCTGCTTGCCAATATCCTGATTGATACTGATGAATGCAGGTCAGCTGAGGCGATCCTGACTCTTAGATGACCTCAAGTAGGTCTTAATGAGCTTTATCTTTGAAAAACACCTCTCTGCTAAGGTCAGACAATTCACAAAGAAATCCAAGGGTTGCGATACAGTTCATTCAGCAGCTTTGTGTGGATGTAGGAGAGAAGCTCAGTGTAGTCACGCTATCCGATGGCAGGTTAGGCAAGCTGCTCCTTTCAAGAGCCAGTTCCTTTCCATCAATATCTTTTCCATTCTTGGTGCTTAATGCGCTGCAGAACTCGTCGATTGGTTGGAAAGTGCCTCACCATCCATTTAAAAATAAAAAGCAGTCCATATTAGGCTCTCATTTAGCCAAGGTCTCAGACATTTCCTATAATGATTCAACGGTGGTGTCCACAGCTACATTAAACGATTCAATTTATATCATCTCCAAGGTATCTCTGATAGGTTCGTCTAGGCCTTCAGATGCAAAATGTTTCCTTGTACTTCTAAGCCTCTTCGCTTTAACTACAGCCCCTAAATTCATCTGTCAGATATGTCTTGAGCAGAGACATGAGCTGCAGCAAAACCAGTGTCTCTATATTTTGTCAGTGAGAATTTGGACTCCATTACCTTTTCAAGTGCCATATTAAGCTGCATCTTGACAAACTGCATGACTTTATTCACGCAGTTTACATCGCTGAGGATATCATGCGATACCACTGTGCAAGTGCGGAAACGACTTGACTTAACCGAATCCTGTGCTTCAAACTTGGCTAACTTGACCCCCAACAGTCCATCCTTATGCTAGGGGCCTGGTACGTCACATCATCAATGCTATTAACTGGCTCTCTCTCACACCTCATTCAATGCCAGGATTTCATTCTCAGAGTCAAATACTCTTTCGATGGGGCTGATGAGAACAAGTTATACAGTTTATGTACATTCATTGTCAAAGTAGCTGATGGCATGTATTGGCCCTGTTGCAAGTTCAGCCACCACCAAGTTCAGTGTATGTGCCCCAAGGATGCGCAGGAATTTATTTATTGTCCTTGCTTGGACACCTTGTTCATCCCCTTCACTTTGGCCACATTTTCCTATGACTGTCCTCTGCAGTTGCTAAAAGAAACATTCTGCTCATCAAGCATGTTCAAAATCAAAGATGTTCAACCTAAACCGGTTATTTGGGAAGCCACAAGAAATCCTAGAAGATGTTCCTTTATTTCCAGTGCTTCATCTCTTTTTACTATTCATATGACGCCTGTCATCTGCCCCTGATGGCTTAGGTCAAGAGTACAAACCAAAATGACTGACTAATATTCGGACCATTAAATCTTAGTAACCATTATGTCCAACATTTTCCTCTTAATTGGTGCAATCAGATAATTTTGGATCGCATTTCCATGATATCTGTAATGATGGAACTACTCACTTTCCACAGGATCAATGTGCTGCTTTATGACAGAATTAAATTTGGTGAACAGCTCCACCTCTTTTAAGAAGTTTCTCTTGAGTTTCTGGTGTACTGTTTGCACACCCCCTCACTGCAATATTTCTCTCATCTAAAGATTGTATGGTAGGGATCAAGCGGACCAAGGCATCTCTATAGCGCATCTTCCCATCCTCTAAACGTGTCCTTTCGGCTTGTTCTATGATCGTGGCTTGTGGATGCATTTCCAAATCCTTCCTTCCATGTTGTCATGTGGGTTGTGTGCTCTGGGCGAGAAATCACGAAGTTTGTTCAAATAGAAAGTCACTCTGTCCCCAATTTGTAGTTCTTTCTTGTAAAAAGCTTGTAGCAAGCGCAGTAAAGTGTATTGTTTTTCTCGAGTTGGTAAGCCAACTCCACTTGTATATTTTTTCAATTCATTAATGTCTTGTAAGGAAAATGGTGAGGAAAGTTTGTACCATCTTCTCTTTTAGGAAATGTGAAATCTGGGATAGCCTGACATGGTCCTCTAACTAATTAGATCAGCCATGATTGAATCAGATAGAAGTGAGTGCCAACATCTAGATCAATTGACTGGCCAAAATCTGAGAGTGGTGCTCGTGAGTCCTTAGCTGAAGATGCAACTGGTGTTTGTCGGTCAGTAGGCTGTGAAGATGGACTTGACAGGTGCGAGTCTGCAAGCATAGATGATAGACCTGCGGTTCATGAGTCTGCAGGTGGAGATTGACCTATTGCTTGTCGGTCAGCAAATGATCATGAGTCTGCTAATGTAAAAGATGGACTAGGTGCTTGCCAGTATATGGATTTAATATCTCTGGTATCCCCACACCGGCAGAGATGTCTGGCTCTCCGTGTACAAAGCATTTCTGAACTGTCCCTGCAGAGACAAAGTTCCTTAAGTTCATAAACACAATTTATTCAGAGTAAATATTACTGAACTCATATTTCAATACTACCTACATTCAGAATCTGACAGCCTCTTTTTTTTTCTATAATTATACATTACAATACACAGAGTCCCTTTCCTTTAAAGCATACACCCAATTTCAAAATTGTCAAATTTTATAGCATTACAGCCTGTACTTAAAGCATATCAGGCTTTATGCCCACCATTTACAGTTAATAAACGTCCGTAAAATTGCCACAAGTCCCCAAGAACACTATATGTATATTAGGTCCTTAAGGTTGCCACATGGCCCCAAGAACACTAAGTTACGTCCATCAGCTTACCACCTGTTCTCGGCAACACTAGGTGGCACAGCCACGCCGGCTGACTAAAAGGGGAAATACACGCTAGATAAAATAGGCTACTGTGGAGGTATAATTTACAAAACTATTGAAATATATGAGGAAAATAAAAAAAAAATAATGAAATCGAGTTAGGGTGACTTGGGAACAAAATTCTGACGTGAAATGAACAACAAGAATGTCTTACTTTTGCTCTGTGAGTGTTTCTTTTCTTTTCTCGGCCACGACTTAGATTAAAATTTGGGAATTTGCTAATAAAGGTAGAGTCAATGATATTTCGTGAAATTGTATCGTTATTATGACAGATGATTTTAACAGAATTCTAATCAATCTTGTGATTAAAATATGAACATAAAATGAGCTGCTTTCTTCCCCGCAACGGACATTATATTTATGCATTATATTTATTCCTGATATAAACTCGATGGTTATTTTTAAAATTATATTCACAATGCACTATCGAGACTTTTAATTTTAGACTAAATATTTATATTAATAAACTATTTAATTTTATTTTTTGTGTACATCTATGTAGCCTTATGTTTATGTCTGTGTATTTATTTTCGTTTGATTCAAGTCTTTAGAACATTTTACTTATTCTATCTTGGTTTTTCAATCCTGACCTCTGATGTTAATCTCTCGCTCAAATTTTCTCCCTCCCTAATTGCTTAGGCGGTATTTTAATCCTCTTTTCAACCTTTAGTCTTTTAAATTTACCTGATTTAATGATCTTAGTTTGTATTTATCTTCGCTCCTCCTAAAGTTTCCATTTCATATTATTTAATTTTGTTGATGTTTTTTTGCTTTTTTGCGGGCGTTCCCTCTCCTCTGTATCATTCTTTTATTATATATAATACTAATAATTGATTTGTTCCTTGGGAATCTGATATGTAGCAGGAATATGAAGACCCAGGTGATTATACTAATCATTTATTGGCCGGACGTTTCGGACCTTTACTATGACCATCTTCAGCAACTATATCTTCTAATGAGAAGGGGAAGGAACATTAATTTATAACACTTAAAAGAATGCATTAAAAAAAGCGGAAGAAGGCAAGTTAAAATAATAAAATTGACAATTATTACAATTAAAGTAAAAACACTAATAATATATAGAATTAAATAATATTACCCAGTGGTATTTAACAAAAAAAATAATAGAAAGTGAAATTATACCAAACTGACTTGATTATCACGTATTAAAAGTTACTAAAGTAAACAAAAAATAACATATTATATTAAATTGTAGAAACACACCCAAAAAAGACAAAAAACCCGAAAACAAATCAGAATGAACAAAGGGACTGACCTTTAACGTGGGAGTTGAGAAATCAACTAACTAAATATATAAAATTACTGACGAAATTTATTCAGTTGTTCGGTTGGCTAGTTAATCTATTGAAGTGTTGGTTGGTTATATTGTGAATAATTTAATTGAGGACGCGTAATTATTTCGGTTTGGATTTATTTTAATGATATATAGTGACTAAGATTTTCAAATCGAGAGAAGTTAAGGCTGAAGATAATATAGTAAATGAATTAGAATTAAGAGGATGATGGCAATACTCTGAATGTTGCCTGATGGAAGAGGCTTCAGGTTTAGAAATGGGAATACCAGTCCTATGAGACAAACCCAAGTGCTTCGCGATCCTGCAGTTGAATTGTAAGCCAGTTTGGCCTACATAACAACTGTGGCAGGTCGTACATGTATAATTGTAAATTATACAGGATCGCAAGCCCAAAGGGATTGGTTCCTTATGGAGGAAAAAGGAATTTAATGATACGGGGTTGGAGTTTATACAAATGAATTAGTATTGAGGGAAATGGTTGTTGAGGGTAGAGAGAAGGAGTTTGTTTTACTCGGATGTCAAATGCTCGAGATAGGGTAGCTTAATGGAAACCTTCTGTTTATAAACAGTAGTAAGTAAGGGTCGAGGATAGTATATTTTGGAGAGAAATTTGGATACTAACTGGTCGAAGATGAAATCGGGGTAATAATTAAATTTGAAGAAATCCTTTAAATAAGTCAGTTCTTCATGAAACGATACTGGATAATTTAAACTGACTGGGAGAGATACTAAAGAAATGTGTACCTAATCTAGAGGTGGTAGGTTTTCTGTGAATGGATGTATTGTTAGAGGAACCTGTTCGGACAACGTTGACATCCAAGAGCGAGATTTTGTTGTCCTTTTCTGTTGTCTACGGGTTTCCAACGAGAACAGATCTAATTCCCTTAATCTATCTTCATAACTTTTATGTCTGATAGAGGGAATCAGTTTGGTTTCCCTGGCTTGCACGCATTTAAATCTCGCGATGTCCTTTCGATATGAAGGACTCCAAAATTGTACGGTATACTCCAGGTGCGGTCGGACAAGTGAGTTGTACAAACACGGTACAATCTCCTTGTTCCGATATTCAAACTGACGCTTTATGTAGCCTAGCATCCTTTGGGCCTTTTTCTCCGCCTCAATGCACTGTTTCAAGAAGTTGAGGTCACTAGTGATTGTTACACCCAAGTCCTTCTCAGTGTCACTCGATTCAAGAGCAGTGCCCTTAAGGATATACTGAGATTGGGGATATCGGTGGCCGATATGCATCACTTTGCATTTGTTCACGTTAAAAGGCATTTGCCACGTGTCCGACCACTCCCCAATCTTCCCAAGATCTTCCTGCAGGTGGGCAGTATTTCCATCCTTTGCAACGTTCATACCAAGCTTGGTATCGTCGGAAAATTTAGAAATCTTGGCAACCATGTCACCGTTCATGTCGTTGACGTAGATGATGAATAGTAGTGGTCCCAGGACAGAACCTTGAGGCACCCCGCTAGTAACGGGCACCCACTCAGAAGCCTGTCCATTCAGCACCACAAGTTGCCGTCTGCCACTTAGCCAGTTATCTATCCAGCCGGCTACTTTTCCGTCTATGCCCAGCTCTTGCACTTTTCGGAGAAGGCAGCGGTGCAGTACCTTATCAAAGGCTTTCTAAAAGTCTAAGTAGACCACACACTGCCTTGTCCCGATCGTGCTCACTGAAGCCGGGGAGAAGAAACCATTCTCCATCTTTTGCTGCAACGGGGAATTCTCGGAGCATTTGAAAAGAGCCGCATTTAGACCGTAAATGTGAGTTTCTTTACAAGGGCGACGATTCCTGATGGCGCGAGACATGTTATTGAAGTTAAAAAAAAACTGCCTAAAATGGTGCAAAGACCACAATAAGTAGACTATGGTCCAGGGGAAGAATGCCATCTTTACTGATGAATCATCTTCATTCTTTTTTTTTCTTATTCAGGAAGAATTTATGTATGGAGGACACGCAAAGAATCCTTTGATTCCAATCTCCTGACCCTAATCATGAAGTATGGAGGCGATAGTGTAATGGCTACATGAAGAAAATTTGTTGTTTATGTCATAATGATGAAAGGTAACGTTAATTCGTTAATTCTAAGGAGGTTTTGCGAATTCTTAGTGACCATATCTATCTTATGGTGCGAACACTGGTTCCCGATTGCGGCGCCATCTTCTAAAACTATAATATGACGGTTACCCCGGCTAAAATAATTAAAAGTAGCATGAATGGATGAGCGATGATGTAGAACAGTTAGATTTCTCCCCAATCACCAGATCTTTACATAATTGAACATCTCTGGTTTGTTTAGGATCAGCAATTAAGGAGCCATTTCACCTGCCATCATATTTGAGAGAGATGTAACAGATTCTGATTCAGGAATGGATTAAAACTCTCATACATACTATCTGAAGCTTGTACGTGTATATTCCTCAAAATATTGAAGTTTTTATGGTTGCCAAGGACAACCATCTCGGTATTAACAGGTGTTTCTATTATTTTTTTCCAACCCATGTGGACATTCGAAGAACCCAAGTAGAACAGAGAGCCAGCACACAAATGGTACTCGACCCTGAATCTCCGAATTAAGATTGGGTGCTTCATCACTACGCTACCAGCCACAACATTCCAAACTTTTTCCTGCATCACTTAATCACAGCTCATACTAGCAACGAGAGTTAATAGTCATATCATAATATTATTCCACCTTTATTCGGTTAAAAATATATATTTTGCATTACTAGTTTTGTATATTAGAATGTATCGTCTGCACATTTTTATTCGGTCCGTCTTCTGTAAAGATCTCTCCTTAGAAAATTCTCTTTTCAAATTTATTTCAGTCTGACAACATGAAAAGAGGACGAATGGATCGGAGCTCTTATGCTAACATTTAAGACAGGTGTCGATGGCGATTTGGCGTTTCTGTATATCTTGATTAATCTCAGCAGCCTAAAAAAATTGCCTAGCAACATTTCTTTCTTTAGTATCCATTCGTCTATCTTTGAAGAGAAACACGATGTAGATAAATGATGAGAAATAAATCTTTTTGGGCAGTAAACCGGGAAATGAATAGTCTATGTTTACCTTCAAAGTAAAGCCCTATAAAAGCTGTGAGTTCGTGCACAACCCGCACTTTCCACTCGGATTCTGAAGCTGAACAACCTGACGAGAACCTTGATTGGAAGCGAACGCAAATAGGTAAGTGCTGGTAGTATTAGTGACAAAGTGCACTAGAAATTGGTTCACGCATTAACACATCACAATAGAATATAGATATGAAAATATCACGAATGAGTAATAGAAATAGCTATAAATGAACTTGGATTATATGCTTTATTATATATTTGCAATCCAATGGTGTAAGTATGAGAACTTGGAGGATAAATAGGTGATCCACGAATGAGATGAATTAATATTTTTAACATACGAACTTAAGAATGAGATTAAGTGTGAATTAGATTAAAACTTGAGTTAGACACGAGCTAGAAATGAGTGAAATCTTGTTTACAGATTGAACCGGGATAATGAGATAATTCTTCGATTGATAATTATAATAGACTAATTTGGGTAAACTGGAGTTAATGAATAAATTCAACTTGGTTTAAAGTGGTCTACAAAAGATACAAGAAATTATTGCATTTACATTTGGTTATCAGCATTTACAAATAGAATTTTTAATTTACACGAGATTGAAAATTATTCTGATGTTAAGGGAAATTTGAGCCAGGGTTAGAAAGGGATTAGAATGCTCTCAGAGGAGGATTCGAACCCTCGAACACGTGCTGGTAGAAAACTAGTCATATTAAATTGGGCCTAAAGCTTCTCCCAGATGAGGCAAAACACCGCCCATTCACCAGAGACAAAGTAAGACATACCTGCCAAGATAAAACCGAGGCTAATTAGATTCCAATTTAAACGGGTGATTATTTACAGGTACCATGACTACTATGACAATTCTTTTGCTGCTGGGGTTAGCTGGGGCACTACTGGTAGTAAACGCGCAAACTTCTTACTGCCAGAGCTGCATCTTCCACACAATGTGTGAGACCACAACAAATGGAAGAACTTGTTATGGCAAAGCCCACCAAAGTAAGCCACCGGGCCGTAATGAGAAGATCACCATCTTGAATACCCACAACAAGCTCAGAAATAAGGTTGCCAAGGGCGAGGAGACCCGAGGAAATGGCGGCCTTCAACCAAGTGCAGCAAACATGATGTTGATGGTAATATTATTTTAAAGAAATTGTTAATTAAACCACTTAAAACTACTCCAGGTTCAAGAACTTGGTTTTAAGGAATTTATTCTAGTAACGAGCTTGGATCTTCGTTCTATCTCCCATTTCTTTTATAAGTCCTAAAGACTAACAAGTGTGGTCGGTAGTCAGAACTAGCGATAGTTCAAACTATCCAGTAAAGAACAAATGGTCATTCCATCAACATAAAGCCGATTGAATTTAAGAAGTGTCTTTATTTATTTTCATTCAACGTTTCTTTTACAGAAGTGGGACAGTGAATTGGCCATGATTGCTCAAAGGGCCGCGGACCAGTGTGTTTACAACCACGACTGCAGCAATTGCAGAGCACTCAACAGAGGTACAAGTTTTACCCCACCTTCTCCTTTGCAGTAAATTCTTTTCAATAATCTGGCTTTAAATATCGAAGCATAATATAATTTTAGGCCTATTACAATCAAGGTTTGGCTCCATATTAGATGAACCTATGTAGGCCTAAAATATGGATACGAATTTGTTTCTCTGTACAAATATGCAAATTCGACTCATTTTTATACCTATTTAATATCAGTGTTCAAAAATATTTCCCTTTTTCCCATACAAGTGACTTATTCTAGAGTCATTTCTGATCTGTATTTTTTTAAAATTTACAGTCCATTATCACGTATCATCTTTTTCTAGAGCCATTTTCGTCTGATACTTGAGTGGTAATATGTATAAGTGTCGAATTGCAAGCTTTGTGCCTGATGGTGATTTAGTGCAAAAATTTAACATTCCCACAATTGGCTGGTGAGAGCTTTCGAATGTTAAAAGTCCGTGACTGTCTGTTTCAGAGGGGCTGGAAACTATACTGAATTTCCAGAAAATGATTACTTAGAAAACACGTGATTGCATTTTCTAAAATTAAAAAAACTAAGATATATTTTTGTAGATGGAGAAAATCAGATCATATATTCCATTATAACTGTAAAATAAGACTACAGATATTGTATCTGTGCAATGATTTTAATAATCTGATCTATTCTTTTACTCTTTCACGATAGATAGGAAAAGTGTTGGCCAAAATGTGGCCATAGAAACCCATTATTGGCAACGAAGGTCAGTTAACTGGGCAAGAATGGTGGAATCCTTTTATAACGATGAAGTCCATCTCATGTCACCTGACTCTGTCAGTAATTACGTGTAAGTCCTTAAGTTTCTTTATTCCTTGAACTTTGCCTTTCAGCCGTTTTATTCATCGGAAGTATAGCTTAACATTAGCGAAATCAGTAAACTTGTAATACAGTCCAATTCTCAGGAGAAAGAATACAAGTGGTTCCTTCCAAAATATTTTGTAGTGGTAGAAGCTTTGGTAGAAATTGATCTTCTACTTAGAACAGTGTTTCTTAACCTTTTTCTAGTCACATACCCCTTTAAGAATGTGATGAAAGCTACGGACCCCCTCCCCCAAAATATTCACATAAAAGTAATACAAACAACTTTGCATGCAATGAATATATGTACTTCATTTGTTTTACATAAGGTAATTATGATTGCCTAATGTGGATTGTAGGCCGTAATTATGATTGCCTAATGTGGATTGTAGGCCGTAATTATGATTGCCTAATGTGGATTGTAGGCCGATATCATACACAAAGTATGGCTAAACTGCTGCTCAATCTTAACAAATAACTCACTCCTTTTCAATTTAAAAGTAAATTAAGTCTACTAATTAAAAAAAAATAGTCATCTTGTGCAAATTAAAAAAAATTATTTTTATCCTTCTTAAATACACTACAAATACTACTTCCTCTCTCGTTAGCTAGTTTACTTTAGTTAGTGAGATGGTTGTTCACGTTTGTCTTGAATCAGAAGATGAAACTGTGGAGTGGTCTTTGATAACGTGACACGCATGTCATCTGTGACGTCCAATCTGTTTCTTCTTTTCGTTTTGATAGAAAAAAGTGCTGAAAACACTGATTCTCAAAGGGATGTAGTAGCAAAGGGCATTAGAGCACTCATAACTCGCTCTACCAGACGAGGATATGGTTGTGTCAACGCAAACCAGAATTCTCTAAGAATCTTCAAGTTGAATTCATTTCGTGAGTTCCTTTGTCCTCAAGTGAATGAGCACATCCTTGGCAAGGGATTCATCGCTGATAGTGTCTATGTCTGCTAGATAAGGATTACGAACCCATGTTTTAACTTTGAGGTTGCCTAATCGAAAGTAACCTTTGAAAGAGTTCTGCAGAGTATCTAAATGTCTGCACAATTAGGCCTGCAGTGAAGTTGACAGGGCATTGTCATTCTCACCTCTATCCTGCTGAAGCACATCCTCTAACATTGGAAAGTTGGCATAGTTGTATGACTCAAACCTCCTCTTCCAAAGTGACATCTTGGCCAGAAAAGCTTTCATTCTTTCAGCAGCATCCATAATGGTAACATCATGGCCTTGAATTGAAAGATTTACCTCAATCATATGGCCAAAGATATCCACCAATTAGGCCAAGCCATGAGTGAACTCCTTATTGTCAAACTTTCTGAGAGTGGGCTTTCTTTTTCTCAAAATAATGTAAAACTTCTGCTCGCATTTCAACCAATCGCTTCAAGATTTGTCCTCTGGGCAGTCAACGGACCTCTGTGTGGTAGAGGAAAAGTTCATAATTTTTCTCCCATTTCTTGGCAAAATTTCTTGAATATGCGATGGTTCAGGGCCCTGGCTCTGATAAAATTGATGACTTTCACACTAATAGACAAGATTTCTTTCAGATCTGTTGGCAGAGTCTTAGATAGCAATGCATGTCGATGTAGGAAAAAATGGGTAACCCTGATAAAGGGATGAGGGTAGTGCCCCGTTAACCCCTTCCCTGGCGCGTAATTATTGACCGTTCCCAGTGCCCGTTGACGGGTGCCTCTGGTAGCATCGGTCCGAGGTGACGGCCCTTTGTTCCCAGGTTGGTTGCCAGGCCAATAAAAAGCCTTGGGTCGAGTCTCTTGGTGGGGCGGGATATCCATTGAACGCTGCTCCGAGATCTTGGCCGTTGTGAAGGGAACTAGTAGGAGTTTAGTAAGGGGCATGCTTCGTTGTTGTTCATCTAGTGAAAAATCGATGGCCCCTTCGGGGACCGTCTGTGCTGCTTGGTTGGGAGCCACGGCACGCTGAGGCTTGACGACTCGGTCGGACGAACAGCAGCACATGGAGCGTGCCTTCTGGAAGACTCCGAAACGACTCCGATCAATAGGCGGGAGCGACCCACGCGGGGAGAACTCACCAAACCCCCTTTTTATATATTGATTGGTCACAAGCTTAAGAAATATAGAGTGTTCAAAATGGCAGGCAAGAAAGGTCCAGCAGCTCTAAAATTCACGTGTGCCACATGTAAGAAGGACAAGTGGTGCGTTGACTTCCCGGAAGGCTGCTATGCGAAATGCCACCCAGGCAGTGTATGCACCACTTGCGTCTTAAAGAAGGAAGTGGAGGAAGTAGTGACCTACTACAGGGAAAGAACTACAGACCTCGAAAAGAAAATCGAGAGGCTCAAGGAGGAGCACTCCCACCAGATCCGCAGGCTCAAAGAGAAGTTAAACGAGCTCTCGAGTCCTGTGGCAAACACCACCTCTGCAGAGAGGCCGGGCCCGAATGTGGCAGAAACGCCAAAAGGCAAAAAAGAAAATGAGAAAAAAGACGAAAAAGGGAAATAAGAAAGAGGAAGAGAGAGAAATAGAAGAAGAAAAGGTAGAAGAAGTTAATGAAAAGGATGACAAGGGGGGAAAGATGATAGAGAAGAAGAAGAAGAATAAGAGGAAGAAGAAAAAAGAAAAGCCTGAAAAGACCATGACGGGGAAGAGGGAGGAATCGGAGAGCTTGCCTCAGAAAATAAAGACTCCGAGCTCAGCAGGCAAATGTGCCAGGATCAGCCTTGTGGGTGATTCCCAGGCACGGGGCCTGCAGCCCCTGCTAGCGGCCCGCCTTCGCACAAGCGTTAAGGTGAGCTGCCTCCCAGGCTGTGGGAATAAGCAGGTAAGAGCTGAGGCCGAGAAGTCTAAGATTTCTGAGACTTCAGTTGTTGCCCTTATGGTAAGTGGCAACGACCTCTACCTCAGAGGAGGTAGGGTAGGCCCTACACGCGACATTATAAAGACGGTTATGGGCGCTGACGACGACTTTGGATTGAAAACCCGCAGACGCGTCGTGGTTGGGTTGCTCCCGAGGTGGGGTCCAAGCCGGACTGCCCACGTGAGGAACATGTCGCTAAACCGGCGCCTTGCAGGCCTCTATACGGCGGAGGGTGTCTTTTTTGTCGACCCCTACGCCCTATTCTATGGTAGAAAAGACCTCTACCAAAGGGCTGGGGTGCACCTCTCCTTTAAGGGCAAGGCTTTCCTAGCCAACCTCATCCAGGATGTCGTGGAGCGCACCCAAAGTAGTGTCCGGCCCATTTGGAAGGCGGATGTACGCCAGTACGCCCGAGTCACTCCCCGAACAACCTTCTCGGAGGTTGTCAAAAATGGTGCCACCGCGACAACCAAGAAGCCGGGAAACGGAAGAGTATAGCGAGTCCTACATTAGGGGACTCCCTGAAAGTTCTTCTGTGTAATGCGACGTCCATCAGGAACAAGTTTCCTGAGCTCAGTGGCCTCGTAGCAATGGAAGAACCCGAAATGGTAGCCATAACAGGATCGTGGTTAAAAACCTCAAACCGAGAGTTTGAAGGTGAATTAACGGTTCCTGGCTACCAACTCTTCCACAAAGATAGGCCAGACAGAGAGGGTGGCGGTGTAATGTTGTATGTCAAGGATACAATCAAATCTACAAACTCCAACATTATATCCGATCACGAGCTCCTAGGCGTTGACCTAGAGATAGGTCCTGTCAGATACAGGACCCTGGTGTTTTACAGACCCCCTTCTTAACCCGTTGAGAATGACAAGGAACTGTACCAGCTGCTGGGTGAGCTTGTTCGAGGCAGAGTATGCATCGTTATGGGCGACTTCAACAGACAAGTTGACTGGGAAACCAGAGAAGCCTGTGGCGAGAACGCACTACTCCTGGAGTTCGCCAACAACGAGTTCCTCACTCAATGGGTCAGAGAACCGACGAGATGAGACAATATCCTCGACTTGGTCTTCACCTCTGAGGATGATATCGTTGAGGATCTCTCTGTAGGCGAAGAGCTCGGTGGCAGTGATCACCAGCTAATTAGATTTAACGTCAAGATCCCGAAGGTAAGGTCTGTTGCCAGTCAATCAAGGAAACTTGACTTGAGAAGAGCAGACTTTGCGAGCCT
The DNA here is from genome assembly GCA_963969495.1 of Ceratothoa steindachneri. NCBI lineage: Eukaryota > Metazoa > Arthropoda > Malacostraca > Isopoda > Cymothoidae > Ceratothoa > Ceratothoa steindachneri. The sequence goes on along the minus strand of OZ018333.1, from coordinate 2,443,458 downwards.
TCGTGCTGGGCTGACTGATGTAAGGGTAGCGGTATGCGAAGATGTTGAGGATTCGTGGAACAATTTCAAAAAACAGTTCATGAGTCTTCAATCAAGTTGCATCCCTCTGAAATAACTCCGTCGGTCTTCTGTTCAACCAAAGTGATTAAATCGAGAAATCGACAACTGCTTAGGGAGAAGAGAAATGTATAAAGGCAATCGAAGATCTCGGGTTACTTTGACGAATACCGGAGGCTAGCCAGGAGAGTGAAGTCCAGCATAAGGGCGGCTAAACGGTCTGAGGAACTCCGAGTGGCGAAACTCTGTAAAGAGAATCCCAAGGAGTTCTTTGGATATGTAAACAGCCGTAAACCAATCCGTCGAACGATTGGCCCTTTGAGGAATGTGGAGGGGACATTAAAGCATTCAGATGCAGGAAATGCAAACCTCCTCAAGGACTACTTCTCTTCAGTGTTTACTGAAGAGTGTGCTCCCATTCCCCAGCCGACGGATTCCTACTCGGGGAAAAAGCTGGAAGTACTGGACTTCACCGAAGGAGAAATAAAGAAAAAGATCGCTGACCTAAAGACCAATAAGTCCCCCGGACCGGACGGGTTTCTATCCAAGGTGTTGAAGGAAGTGTGCGATGAAGTATCACGACTCTGTGCGCTATCTTTAACATGTCAATCCGGACCGAATGCGTTCCTAGAGACTGGCGTGAGGCAGAGGTGACTCCGATCTTCAAGAAAGGAGACCCCAGCCAACCGTCAAACTACCGACCCATCAATTTGGCTTCGATAGTCGGTAAACTCATGAAAATCAGGATAGTGGACAAGATAACGTCTTATTTAGAGTCAAACCTGCTACTGAAGAGTTCCCAGCACGGCTTCCGAAGGCAACGGTCATGCCTGACGAACCTTGTGGAATTCTTCCACTTCGTGTTCAGTGAGCACGATCTGGACAAGGCGGTGGATGTGGTGTATTTAGACTTTCAGAAAGCCTTTGATAAGGTACCACACCGCCGCCTTTTCCGGAAAGTGCGAGCGCTGGGCATAGACGGAAAAGTAGCCAGCTTGATCAAGAACTGGCTAAGTGGCAGACGGCAACGGGCGGTGCTGAATGGACAGGCTTTTGAGTGGGTGCCCGTTACTAGCGGGGTGCCTCAAGGTTCTGTCCTGGGACCACTACTATTCATCATCTACGTCAACGACATGGACGGTGACATGGTTGCCAAGATTTCTAAATTTGCCGACGATACCAAGCTTGGTATGAACGTTGCAAAGGATGGAAATACTGCCCGCCTGCAGGAAGATTTTGGGAAGATTGGGGAGTGGTCGGACACGTGGTAAATGCCCTTTAACGTGAAGAAATGCAAAGTGATGCATATCGGCCACATAAACCCCCAATCTCAATATATCCTTAAGCGCACTGCTATTGAATCCACCGACACTGAGGAGGACTTGTGTGTAACAATCACTAGTGACCTCAAGTTCTCGAAACAGTGCATCGAGGCAGATAAGAAAACCCAAAGGATGTTAGGCTACATAAAGCGCCAGTTTGGACACCGTAACAAGGAGATAGTATGTACTTTGTCTGTATAACTAACTCCCTCGTTCGGCCGCACCTGGAGTATGCCGTACAATTTTGGAGTCCCTTGTTTCGAAAGGACATCGCAAGGTTGGAACGCGTACAAGCCAGGGCAACCAAGCTGATTCCCTCTATCCGACATAAAAGTTATGAGGATAGACTAAGGGAATTAAATCTGTTCTCGCTGGAAACTCGTAGACTGTGTGGTCAGCTCATCGAAGTTTTCAAAATACTTCGAGGGTTCGACAATGTTGACTACCGGGATATTTTCACACTGAGTGAGAACAGAACGCGCAATCACGGCTTTAAACTTGAACTGAAGCGTTACAACCGCAATCTGTGTGGAAATATTTTCACTTACAGTATCTTAGGTATGTGGAAAGCACTTCCAGTGGAAGTTGTCAACAGTGAATCTGTTGACCAGTTCAAGTCAAGACTAGACAAAGTCTTGAAAAGTGGCCGTTCAGGGACGAAAAACAATTGAGCAGCCATGTGCCTGCTCGATTAATAGTCCAAAGGTACCCTCTTTGAATGGGCCGTAAGGTCTCCTAGGGTACTTCCTTTCCTCGTTACTCCTTGTTACTCTCTGTCTCTCTCTGTCTCTCTCTCTCCCCCTCTGTCTGTCTGTCTCTCTCTCTCTCTCTCTCTCTTTCTTTCTCTCTCTCTCTCTCTCTCTCTATCTCTCTCTCTCTCTCTACATTACAGAATGCGAATTTTAATGTTATCCTAATTTTTGAGAAAGTGATGCAAGCTAAAATCAAATATACATACAGATTTACACACGGTACTACACATACCACTCTTTCAGCCACATTGAAAGAAAAAGTGGTCATTTAGGCCTCACCTGTACATATATAAGAAGATAATCAAGCGGAGAAAATCTGCGAAAATGATTAGTAAAACTTGCTATTATGGAGTGGTAGGGATGACTGTTGCACAGAGAACGGTGATACAAGATTGAATGTTAACGATGTACCAACAGGACCAACGACAAGATCCTAATTTAATAAAAAACTTCTTTTTTTTTTTTATCTAACCCCCACGGACACAATCTCTTTTTTTAATCTGACCCTCACGGACCCCTTGAAACCTGGACTTAGAATCTGGCTAATAAAATGAGTAATCGTAAAAAACCAGCCATGTATGAAATAGTTAATGCAAAAGATGTGAGCAGATTGAAATTGCTTGAATTAATCTTCTTAACAGTCCTCCCAATCTACCACCCTTTCTGAAAGCTCAGTGGATCAAAGGTTGGATGGATTTCAGAGGAAAGTTTTCACTGATTTAACTCTTAATTGTCCAAGTCTGGAGTAGATTATCCGGGATTATTGCTGTGTGTTTTTGTCATTTTCCAGCCACCATTCTTCGTGGGGGCACTATAGTCAAATGGTGTGGTGGAATTCGAGGCTTGTGGGTTGCGGAGCTTCGATGTACAAGGAAGGGACCTTGTACGCAACGCTGATCTTCTGTAACTATCGCACAGGTGCCAATTCCGTCGGTGCCAAGGTTTATGAAGTGGGCCCTCCAGCGAGCAATTGCCCCAGAGGAACCATAGCGTCTCATCCGCTATACAGAGCGCTCTGCGGTAAGAATTTACTTAATGAGAGTTGGTTACTAAGTCTTTAGGTCTTCCTGGTCCGAGGTCTAGGTGTTCCCGTGGCAAATCTATGTTTCCGGAATGACGCCAATATTTAATCGTCCTTTCTTCAACAGTGACCGAAGGCCTAAGCACTCCATCCACGTTCCACACGGATGGGAAAATGCTGGGGATACCTGGATACTATAATGTGGTCGGTTCATGCGAGAGAGCAGGATTCAGAATCCCGGAATCTGTACCCATCCCCAACCCCATCCCTCTGGCTAAGAAATAATGTACTCGGTGATCATATTTACATGAAACAATTGTTGAACTGTGTGCTAGATTTGAATTATGTTGTAGGCTAATAAAAGAGCATCCAATGAAGTATTTGTCCACCTGGGGGAAGTATTGACGAAGTCTTGCGTGCAGATTGCTCAAGACCTGAAAAAAACAAGGCAAATTACCTCTTCCCAAGGTTGCCCAAAGACTTCGAGCGCATTATGCAACACGAATTTTCCCAAAGGAAATTAAAGGAGGGATCATCGGCCTCAAGCTCACGTCAAGTGGTTAATCCAAGCACCTCGCAGGAAGAGTGGGTCAAGGGAAAGGAGCCTTCAGGGCCATCTTCCGTTTTACAGGACCGACTAATGGAAGATTTTTTCCCTAATTGTTCATTCCACTCTACCCAGCTACCACTCTGTTCACATCGTCAAACTTGAAAGAGTGCAGAAGGAATCACCCCTCATCCTAAAAGGATAACTCCTCTTAACTTGAAGCTAAGCAGAAGGAGGTGGAAGAACAACTAAATATCCAACAGGAGACGCCACACACTCTTTCCCAGTATCCCCAACACACTCCGTACGAGAAGAGGCACAACAATGAGTACCAATAACAACGAAGACCTGCTAACTACCGATTATGACAACCAAGAATATGACATACGATTTTTAGCAACAAAAATATGAATAAAAACAACACTCTACTTTTCAATCGCACAAAAAACACTCTTCACCAATAATCGCACCTACTCTCACCCACACTTACAAGAGACATCATATCATTAGTCTGATCTCCAGACACCTTGCATTCACGGGTTCTTTCTTCCACTCTCTGTTCACTTCCCTCGGTCCATTTAGAGAGGAGTGCACAAGAATTTGGCGGTGGGTGTTCGGTAGGCATAATCGACCGTTTGGGAGGAGGTGGCAAAGAATTCAGTTGCAGCCACGAGAGTATGAGAGAGTGGGGCTGGAGATCGTCCTCAAATTATGTACTGAAATCCAGCTGTCGAGCAACCAGAGGAGGGGCTGATAAATCAATGCTAGAGCGAAAGCAGTGGGGCCAGTAAAAAGGGTCACCATGAAGCCTTGTTTCGTGAGGGCGAAACGAGGCCAAAATTACTGGCCTAGAATTCTCCAACACTTTGAAATCCTTTCATCAATGAGCACTAGGATACACGGGGCTGACCCGGAAGAATTATATCCAGGCCCCGCCTAACGTTTTGAGAAGCCTACTTAACACCATGAACGCTGCCTTGTCAGTTTTAGGTCAATATCTCTCTCCAGAATTTGCTGGCAAAGTCTAGGAGAAGATATTGGCCTACATAGTCAACTCATTTCTCGATGAAGCCTATTTGCAGAATGAGCAGAAGGACGGACGCACCAGGAAAGATCATGCCGTTGAATGCGAGAACAAACTAGTAGACCAAATTTAGTTTTCAAGTTTCTCTAGATAAAAAAGGAAAAAGTATAAACAGTTGAAGGAATCATCCAACTCTTAAAACTACAATTCAAAATACAAAACTAAACGAACATCAAAAATAAAATGAATTATATATTAATAATTATAAAGCCAAAATTATAAGAAATACAAAACACGCCAGAGATACTCTCTTCAGCAGGGAACCATTTCCTTTCGCATCTACTACACCTCACTTATCCTTTAACTTCACCCTATTTGACTCTGATGAGTCATTTGCTCACCACTTCTCACAATACCACTACGTTGGAACCCAAAATTGAAAGTAGGACTTAGCGGTCCAAATAACCGTTTCCCGTTCATCGAATGCCCAGTTTTGATGCCGTTTACCCCAAAGCTAACCTTTGTTCTATTAAAGGACTCAAGAGAGGTTTCTTTGCTTTCCCTTGAGCGAAAACCCCAGCTTCTCTGGGCCTCCTCTTCTCCCTTGTGGCGGAGACGCTGTCTCGCTCGGCGTTGTTTAATTGCTGAGCTACGACTATTTCTGGAGCTCTGAGGCGAGAGCTTCGAAAACATGTCACTCTGATGAACTTATCTGGTACTTTGATGAATTCCAGGGACTTCTTTGCCACTTGTGTCTCCTGGACAATTACCTTCATCTCTTCGAACTTCTTGATACCATTCCTCACTGTAAAGAATGGTATTTTAAGTTTTCAGATGATATTTTATATGTGAGTCCTTCCTCTCGAACTTATTGATGCCAATGCTTACTGAAATGACCGGGATTTTAAGTCTTCGGATAGTTATTCCTTCCTTGGCAGAGAGTACTCTTGGGGGGAACTACATAGCCTGGGAGAGACTCTTCGGGTTGTTTTACCAGCTCCGAAGGAAGGCATCTCTTTCATTTTGCTTGTTTTTCTTTTTGTTTTTGTAGAGGCCGCCTCAAAGGGGGTTGCGGTACATCCCTATTGCCGTGGTTGCTCGGTTTTGAATTCGGCTGTGGGCTATTCCTTAAATTATCTTCCTTCAATACCCCCCAATTATGCCCATTTATAGTTGGGACGAGGGTCATGAGGTAGTTCTGGTTCTCGGTCGCATGTCGATCGCCGGCGAGGGCCGATGGAGGGACCTTAGGCCCCCATGTCGCTTTTTCCACGTCGGGAAAAAAGTTATTAATTTTCTTTGTTAACTGCGCCTATTTTCTTGGGCGCTCTCCGGCGGCCTGTTTGAATCTGGATTCGGTTTGAGAATCGTTGCTTTCGGCGAAGGAATAAGCGGATATTATGGGGGGGGGGGCAGAATTTGGGGGGCAAATTCCTTTCTCCACACCACAGCTTTTCTTCGTGTTGCATTTCTCTTCTTGTGTGCGAAATTTCATCACAATACACAGATATTTAAGAGGCCGCCCCACTTTTAGTCCGACATCCTCCAAGACCAACCTTACGAAGTCAAAGTAGGGCGACCCCTAAATGATGAGAAAGAAACATCATTTTCACTTTTTTGGACCCCCCTTTCGGAGATTAATCGGGGCGATACTTTACGTATCCACAAGTAGAAAAGCAAAACGTCCTTCGGATCAGTACTCCAAATGTGGCCTCATATATGTGTTATAGAGTTTAATGATAACCTCCTTCCTTCGGTCACTAACATTCCTCTGAATGAAGCCCATCACTCTATTTGCTCTATTCTTTGGCCTCATACACTGCTTACAAAACCTAAGTGACCTATCTACTAGTAGTCCAAAGTCCTTCTCATCCTTCGCTACATTCAGCCAATGCCCATCCATTTTAGAGGTAAATTCTCTTATTTCCTCGCATGTTAATAATAACTTTGAATTTTTTAAGGTCAAAATTCACCCTCACTTTTGCGCCCAACTTACTAACTTATTTAAGTGGCCACACTTTGAAGTTCGCCTCAACTTTACTTACTCCAGTCGCCAATTTTGTGTGATCATCCAAATTTGACTGACACCGTCCCTCTACTGCCAAACTTTCCCACATAATCCGTGCAATGTGTGGTGGTCTCTTATGGGAAACCTTATCAAAAGCTTGGCTAAAATCGACCTAAATTTCCTCCACACTTTTCCCCTTATACACTTGTGCAGTTGCACAATCCATCAATTCCAGTAAGTTGGTTAAACACATCACTTCCATAACCCATGCTGAGCGCCATTTATTAAATTACCTCTTTCTCCGTAGATGCTCAGATCAACCCTTCTTAACTACCTTCACATGGGGGGGGGGGGGAATTACAGACTAAACGGCAATTTGCGACCAGCTTAGACCAGAATCGTGTACCATCGTTCCGGATAGGGTCCATCCTCGGCAGAATCCCAGAAATCCCTGACCCTTTTTGGACAATTGGAATGCACAGTATTTTCTCTCCTCTCTCTCTGTCCCATTATTTGATTTTCCTGATCCAAATCCCTAAGGATATTACTAAGGACCCCAACCCTCTGTCATCACTTGCCTTTTTAGGGAAAAAAAGGCTTTTTCTATGTGCAGGAATACCATGTATTATAGCTCTGCTTTTCTTTTATTTCTACTCTTTGTTATTTCCTTTATGTACAGGTTCTCCAGTGCTTCTCTCCCTTTTCGACACCAGTTGTTCTTCCACTAGTATCCTAGCATCCTCTATCCAGCCATTTAGTTTAATATATACCCAAAGACTTTGTATAGATCTATAGTTTTCTATATCCTCTTTGTATTTTTCCACCGCCCTTATGTACCAGAGCTATCACGATTTCCTTCACTCCTTTGGGTCTTTTTCTTCTTCCCATATCCTTCTGCCTTTCCGTTCCATATTATGAATTTGTTCCCCATATATTTCATCCCCTCCTTTATTGTTCCTCATTTGCTTTCTATTCATTTAAACCATTTCGATATTTTCCATTCATGTTCCAATGTAATATTTTACCACCACCTTAATTTGATGTTCCCTTTTGAACACAACTTCACAGTTCTCTTCTTTCTTCACGTTTCTTTCGAAATAGTTGCCGGCAACACCACTGCCCCCCCCCTCATAATCTTTATGTGGGGGAACGGGGGAATTTTACAACATCCCCTAAAATTATTCTCTTTGCTGCTTCTTCTTCTTCCTTCCATTACCTATTCCTGAACCACATACTCCATGTGGTTATGAAGTGCAGAAAGGGACAATTGTAGGCAATTGAACCTCGGACGACATAGAGCCGCCCCTCATTCGCCCCTCCCCATTGGCCTCTCCTTCCACCACAAAGGAAGGCCTAATCATGTAATGTTACGACCCCCGCCTCGACTTAGCTAAGGGGCTGGTTTATATTGGGGGCGTAGCCATCCCCAGCTCCTCTGGCGGGGTTGGGGGTGGAATATATATATCTAGTGTTCGAATGGGACGAATAGATCCCGCTTTGGTACTCTGTTCTTCCTTTCTTTATTTATATTTCTTCCCTTTCTCTTTTATTCCCTCGTTCAGCAGTGTTGGCTTCTTTATCTTTTACAATAGGCCCATGCAAAGAGGCTTCCCTCCTTGGCGGAACAGGCTGAGGCCTATGTAAAGAGGCCACCCTCCTGGGCGGAACAGGCTAAGGCCCATGTAAAGAGGCTTCCCTCCTTGGCGGAACAGGCTGAGGCCCATGTAAAGAGGCTTCCCTCCTTGGCGTAACAGGCTGAGGGTGTGGAGGTGGTGGCAGAGCGGGTTGTGCCCTGGCCACACATCTTCACATGTACTGAACGTTACCTGTTTCACTCTTATAGAAGGCGAGTGTACAAAGAAAAGGAGAGAAGGAAGAGAAAGGGGACAAAGAAGTGGAAGTGAGGAAAGAAAACTTAGGACATGAAAAGGAAAAAAGTAAGAAGAGGAAAAAGAACTAGCAAAAAGGGAAATAAAAATAAATGGAGAAAAGTAAAAAAAAAAAATGAAAGATGTGAAGGAAAATTAAAATTTAAGTGAATGGAAATAGAAGGAAAAGGAAAAGGGTAAATTCTGACTAAAGAACAAAGGAAAGAAAAGGAAGAGGGAAGAGATAGGGCATAAAAATGAAGGAAAAATAAAAGCAAAAGAAAAAACTGTACAATGAAATTAGAATAAATTAAAATGTGAAGGAAAGAGACAAGAAAGAAAGAAAGAAAAGAGAAGATAAAAATAAAGCTTAAAAATCGGATCAACTCAACAATTCGTCACCCAAGGAGATTTGGGTCAGAATTGTTAAGTTGAAGGACTCTGGGTGACGAATTGTTAAGTTGAATAACTTTGGGTGACGAATTGTTAAGATGAAAGGATTCTGGGTGACGAATTGTTAAGTTGAAGGATTCTTAGTGATGAATTGTTAAGTTGAATAACTTTGGGTGACGAATTGTTAAGATGAAGGATTTGGGGTGACGAATTGTTAAGTTGAAGGATTCTGGGTGAAGAATTGTTAAGTTTGAAGGATTCTTGGTGATGAATTGTTAAGTTGAAGCACTTTGGGTGACGAAAGTTAAGTTGAAAGATTTGGGGTGACGAATTGTTAATTTGAAGGATTCTGGGTAACGAATTGTTAAGTTGAAGGATTCTGGGTGACGAATTGTTAAGTTGAAGGACTTTGTGTGATGAATTGTTTACCGAACAAAGCGATGAACGCGCTCTCACCTTGGAGAACCTATTGGGGCAGGCTGGGGTAGGCTTGCGTCTTTTCTTCCCTCCGCCTCTAAACCTTAGGCAGGCGGGGCGGGGCGGCTTCGAAGGCGGTGGTCCCTCCTTTGGAGGATGTACCGTCTTCGAATCACCGAGCCTAGCACTGGGTGTGGACGTAAGAGTCCAAGCTCCTTTAGCGGTGTCGTCCTTTCGGGGGCCATCTTTAGGAACCGAGGAAGACAGCCTCACGACCATCTTCAGTGGTATTGCCTTTTGTTAGTCTAACGACTCAGTGGATTCGCGCGGTTCTTTCGCCTACGGGAAGCGGTCACGCTAGGGGAGCGGAGGGGGGGACCCGGGTTTTAGCCAAGGCTGGGTGTGGACCATTTGTGCTGCTAACTTTACAAGTGATCGCCCGTGGTTTTGGTCTGGGGCTCCCCACCCTGGAGAGCATCCGATCTGGACGTGCCGATCTTGGCCCGGTTGCTTCCTTGAATTCCAGTGAATCCCTCTGTCCCCGGGACTCCCGAGGAGGGAGAGGAACCTTTAGGATTCTTTGTATTTTTCCTATTTCCTTTCTTTTTAGGAGAGGAGGAGGGGGGGGGGAATGAACTGGCGTCACTCCACCGCCGGAAGGAGCTCTTAGGCCGGATGGACCGGTCTAACCAAGATCATGCCACCTGGGTCACGTCCGCGACCATATCATCTCAGTGGGTCTTCAACGTGGCCATCCTCCCCCAAGACACCACGAATCCCATTCGATGTCCTTTTTGTCATGTCTGCAGCCGGCAAACCGGTACCCACCGGGGAAGAGTGAGGGGTAGATATGCTGGCCCTCTGTAGCCTTAAGATACAGGACTGCAGGAAGTAAGGGGGCACAGACCGAAGGGCCCTCCTATCCCTCCCCCCTTAAGGGGGTTGGCCCTATCGAGCTGCTTCCACCGGTAGCGGTCAATCTTTGGCCTCCTGCCTGCTTTGGAGTGGCCCAAGGGCGCCTCCAGAGGAGTGAGTGAGAGGGAGTTCACCGCACGGAATGCCTAGTAGAGGAGTAAGCCTCCTTTTCGTTAGAAGAGGGTTGGAGGGGCCCCTGAGAAGGCACAGAGGGGGACCTCCTTTTCGGCTGTGGAGTTGCCCGAAAGCGGCCCCGACGATGGCCATTCAAAAGCATTTCGCCACCCCGGCCTGTGACGGCCAACACTGACCACAACGAGGGAACGGCACTACTGGGCGCCTTTGATTGGCCATGGGCGGGGAGGGATACGCCTTCTCCGCCCCCCACCCTTGGGGAAAGCCGGACCAAATCCTAAAGGTGGGGGTGTTAGGGAGGGTTGCATGACGGATCAAGCTTGGTGACGGGCTTCTGAGCGGTTAAGGTCACCACACCTACCATCTTGTGGTAGGAGTGATCAGTTCGGTAGTTCGGGTGAGCGTCGGCTCGCGATCGGGGAGGTCCCTGGGCAGGGGAAGAAGGCGCCAACAAAAGGGCAGAGAAAGGGTGATTGTAAAGGGAGAAGGGAAAGCAAGGGAACAATAAGGGAGAGTTGGTATAGGAGACGGAGGTTAAGGAGGAGGGAAGAGGGGCCAAGCTGGGGCCGGACGGCGCGCTGAGTCCCGTGGCCACGACGGCCAGGTAAGCAAATCGCCGTGCCCCTTACGGGGTAGGGATGTTAAGTAGGATTCAATGGGTCTAGTTTTCATAGTCTGGGATTGGTAGGTCATGAGGTATTTCCACTTCGTTACTAGGTTGACTCACTCGCACACATACACACAAACATTACACTCAATCACTCATTCATCCACTATCTCTCTGACCCTCTCACAAACGGCTTCTCTCTCTCTCTCTCACACACAAACACACACACTATCTCTCTCTTTGTTCCCCTCTGTAGCTCACCCCGATTCTCCCTTTCATTCACCATCTGCCTCTCACTCTCCTTATATCCCCCTCCCGCACTCTCACTCTTCCCTCTCCCCATCTCACTCATTTGGGGTGAGTAGGATCGTAGTCGAGCTGTGGACATCTAATTCCTGTACTTTCAAAAGACCTATGATAAGGTGCCACACCGCAAGTTGATGTGACAAGTTCGTGCGGTTGGCATTACAGGTAGGGTAGCCAACTGGATTGAGAACTGGTTGTCTGGCAGGCGAGAAATAGTGAGAATAAACAGGGTAGCCTCGAGTTGGGGCCCCAGTGAGTAGGGGTGTACCCCAGAGTTCCATGCTCGGTCCTCTCTTGTTCATCATCTATATAAATGATATAGACGATGGGCTTCTTTGCTCGATATCCAAGATCGCAGACAACAAAAAATTAGGAGGCAGCTTGGGCTCAGGTGAAGGGGGTGGAACACCTACCAAACAGCCTTTAGAGGTTAGGTGAGCGGTCCGAGAGTTATCAGATGACATTTAACCTTGACAAGTGCAAGGTGATGCACATTGACTATAACAATCCTCAAGAAGACTACCACTTGTCAGGTAGAGATCTGGAAAAGGACTTGGGTGTGCAAATCAGCAGCAACCTAAAGTTTTCCAGGCAGTGTGCCGATGTAGAAAAAAAAAGGCAGAAAGACTATTGGACTACATAAAGAGGCAATTTCGCTTCCGAAACAAGGATATCATCCTCAAATTGTAGAACTCTCTAGTCAGACTTCACCTGGAGTACGTCGTTCAATTCTAGTCCCCTACACTGCGTAAGGTCATAGATAGACTGGAACGTGTCCAGGCTAGGGCCAACAAGTTAATTCCCTCACTTAGGCACAAACACTATCAGCGTCGGCTTCAAGAATTGGGGTTTTTCTCTTTGGAGACCCGCCGATTACGAGACCAGCTAATAGAGACCTTCAAGATTTTAAGGGGTGTCGAAAACGTGGACTACTAAAAGCTGTTCAGGTTGAGCACAAATCCGACACGTAACCATGGTTATAAGCTAAATCCTTTTTCACATCACAATCGGGTGACTTTTTCGCTTTATGTGGCCGCAAAAAAGGGTGGGAAAGGTGGGCGGGGAGAGCTTTCATCTATAAGTGGGTGAGAGAGGTGAGCGGGGAGAGCCTTCATACATAAGTGGGTGGGACAGGTGGGCGGGGAGAGCCTTCATCTATAAGCGGGTGGGAGAGATATGCGAGGAGAGCCTTCATCTATAAGCGGGTGGGAGAGGTAAGCGGGTAGAGACTTCATTTATAAGCGGGTGGGAGAGGTGAACGGGGAGAGCCTTCATCTATAAGTGGGTGGGAGAGGTAGGCGGGGAGAGCCTTCATCTATAAGCGCGTGGGAGAGGTGGGCGGGGAGAGCCTTCATCTATAAGCGGGTGGAAGAGGTGGGCGAGGAGAACCTTCATCTATAAGCGGGTGGGAGAGGTGGGCGGGGAGAGCCTTCATCTATAAGCGGGTGGAAGAGGTGGGCGAGGAGAACCTTCATCTATAAGTGGGTGGGAGAGGTGGGCGGGGAGAGCCTTAATCTATAAGCGGGTGGGAGAGGTGGGCGGGGAAAGCCTTCATCTATAAGTGGGTGGGAGAGGTGGGCGGGGAGAGCCTTCATCTATAAGCGGGTGGGAGAGGTGGGCGGGGAGAGCCTTCATCTATAAGCGGGTGGAAGAGGTGGGCGAGGATAACCTTCATCTATAAGTGGGTGGGAGAGGTGGGCGGGGAGAGCCTTCATCTATAAGCGGGTGGGAGAGGTGGGCGGGGAGAGCCTTCATCTATAAGCGGGTGGAAGAGGTGGGCGAGGAGAACCTTCATCTATAAGCGGGTGGGAGAGGTGGGCGGGGAGAGCCTTCATCTATAAGCGGGTGGAAGAGGTGGGCGAGGAGAACCTTCATCTATAAGTGGGTGGGAGAGGTGGGCGGGGAGAGCCTTCATCTATAAGCGGGTGGGAGAGGTGGGCGGGGAAAGCCTTCATCTATAAGCGGGTGGAAGAGGTGGGCGAGGAGAACCTTCATCTATAAGCGGGTGGGAGAGGTGGGCGGGGAGAGCCTTCATCTATAAGCGGGTGGAAGAGGTGGGCGAGGAGAACCTTCATCTATAAGTGGGTGGGAGAGGTGGGCGGGGAGAGCCTTCATCTATAAGCGGGTGGGAGAGGTGGGTGGGGAGAGCCTTCATCTATAAGCGGGTGGAAGAGGTGGGCGAGGAGAACCTTCATCTATAAGCGGGTGGGAGAGGTGGGCGGGGAGAGCCTTCATCTATAAGCGGGTGGGAGAGGTGGGCGGGGAAAGCCTTCATCTATAAGCGGGTGGAAGAGGTGGGCGAGGAGAACCTTCATCTATAAGCGGGTGGGAGAGGTGGGCGGGGAGAGCCTTCATCTATAAGCGGGTGGGAGAGGTGGGCGGGGAAAGCCTTCATCTATAAGCGGGTGGAAGAGGTGGGCGAGGAGAACCTTCATCTATAAGCGGGTGGGAGAGGTGGGCGGGGAGAGCCTTCATCTATAAGCGGGTGGAAGAGGTGGGCGAGGAGAACCTTCATCTATAAGTGGGTGGGAGAGGTGGGCGGGGAGAGCCTTAATCTATAAGCGGGTGGGAGAGGTGGGCGGGGAAAGCCTTCATCTATAAGTGGGTGGGAGAGGTGGGCGGGGAGAGCCTTCATCTATAAGCGGGTGGGAGAGGTGTGCGGGGATAGCCTTCATCTATAAGTGGGTGGGGGAGGTGGGCGGGGGAAAGCCTATAGGTTAGGGCCTTCGCAAAATAGTACCTCCACGGTATGGACAGCAATGTCCTTTGAGGTGCTACTTTTTCATGAGACCCTCCTCTCACTCTTTCCCTCCCCCCTCCCCCCTCACTCTCTATCTAGCTTTCTCTCCCGAGCTAACTCTCCCCCTCTACCTTTCCATCTCCTTCTCACCCTCCCGTTTCTTATTCCTCTCTATATCTCTCATCTCTCGCTCTGTCTCCCCTCCTTTCTCTCTCTATCTCACTATTTCCCTCTTCCCCACTCTCAATCTCACTCACTCTCTCCCTATACCTTTGTCTCCCTCTTCTCCCTCTTTCCCTCCTTCTCCCTCTCCCTGCCCCCTCACTTCTTCGCAATCTATCCATTGCTTCTCCCCTTTTCTACCTCTCTCTACCTCCCATTCCCACCTTTCCAGCTTCCTCTCTCTTTTCTCCCTCTCCATTTCCCTCACCCTCTCTCTCCCCCCATACAACGCCCTCTCTCTATTTTTCTCCCTCTAAAATCCCTCTCTCTCTTTCTCCTTATCCCGCTCTCTATCTCTCCCTGACTCTATTTCTCTACTTCTCCTATCCCTATCTCTCCTGCTATCTATCTCTCCCTCACTCTCACTCTCCCCTTCTCCCTTTCTTTCCCGATCTCTCCGTTCTCCCTTTCTTTCCCGATCTCTCCGTTCTCCCTTTCTTTCCCGATCTCTCCGTTCTCCCTTTCTTTCCCGATTTCTCCGTTCTCCCTTTCTTTTCCGATCTCTCCGTTCTCCATTTCTTTCCCGATCTCTCCGTTCTCCCTTTCTTCCCCGATCTCTCCGTTCTCCCTTTCTTTCCCGATCTCTCCGTTCTCCCTTTCTTTCCCGATCTCTCCTCCTTCCTTTCTTTCCCGATCTCTCCGTTCTCCCTTTCTTTATCGATCTCTCCGTTCTCCCTTTCTTTCCCGATCTCTCCGTCCTCCCTTTCTTTATCGATCTCTCCGTTCTCCCTTTCTTTATCGATCTCTCTGTTCTCCCTTTCTTTCCCGATCTCTCCGTTATCCCTTTCTTCCCCGATCTCTCCGTTCTCCCTTTCTTCCCCGATCCCTCCGTTCTCCCTTTCTTTACCGATCACTCCGTTCTCCCTTTCTTTCTCCGTTCTCCCTTTCTTTCCCGATTTCTCTGTTCTCCCTTTCTTTTCCGATCTCTCCGTTCTCCCTTTCTTTCTCGATTTCTCCGTTCTCCCTTTCTTCCCCGATCTCTCCGTTCTCCCTTTCTTTCCCGATCACTCCGTTCTCCCTTTCTTTATCGATCTCTCCATTCTCCCTTTCTTTCCCGATCTCTCCGTTCTCCAATTCTTTTCCGATCTCTCCGTTCTCCCTTTCTTCCCCGATCTCTCCGTTCTCCCTTTCTTCCCCGATCTCTCCGTTCTCCCTTTCTTTATCGATCTCTCCATTCTCCCTTTCTTTACCGATCACTCCGTTGTCCCTTTCTTTCTCCGTTCTCCCTTTCTTTCCCGATTTCTCTGTTTTCCCTTTCTTTTCCGATCTCTCCGTTCTCCCTTTCTTTCCCGATCTCTCCGTTCTCCCTTTCTTTTCCGATCTCCCCGTTCTCCCTTTCTTTCTCGATTTCTCCGTTCTCCCTTTCTTCCCCGATCTCTCCGTTCTCCCTTTCTTTCCCGATCACTCCGTTCTCCCTTTCTTTATCGATCTCTCCATTCTCCCTTTCTTTCCCGATCTCTCCGTTCTCCAATTCTTTTCCGATCTCTCCGTTCTCCCTATCTTCCCCGATCTCTCCGTTCTCCCTTTCTTCCCCGATCTCTCCGTTCTCCCTTTCTTTATCGATCTCTCCATTCTCCCTTTCTTTACCGATCACTCCGTTCTCCCTTTCTTTCTCCGTTCTCCCTTTCTTTCCCCATTTCTCTGTTCTCCCTTTCTTTTCCGATCTCTCCGTTCTCCCTTTCTTCCCCGATCTCTCCGTTCTCCCTTTCTTTCCCAATCTCTTTGTTCTCCCTTTCTTTCCCGATCTCTCCGTTCTCCCTTTCTTCCCCGATCTCTCCGTTCTCCCTTTCTTTCCCGATCTCTCCGTTCTCCCTTTCTTCCCCGATCTCTCCGTTCTCCCTTTCTTCCCCGATCCCTCCGTTCTCCCTTTCTTTACCGATCACTCCGTTCTCCCTTTCTTTCCCGATTTCTCTGTTCTCCCTTTCTTTCCCGATTTCTCCGTTCTCCCTTTCTTTTCCGATCTCTCCATTCTCCCTTTCTTCCCCGATCTCTCTGTTCCCTCTTTCTTTCCCGATCTCTCCGTTCTCCCTTTATTTATCGATCTCTCCGTTCTCCCTTTCTCTCCCGATTTCTCCGTTCTCTCTTTCTTTTCCGATCTCTCCATTCTCCCTTTCTTTCCCGATCTCTCCGTTCTCCCTTTCTTTCCCGATCTCTCCATTCTCCCTTTCTTCCCAGATCTCTCCGTTCTCCCTTTCTTTCCCGATCTCTCTGTTCTCCCTTTTTTTCCCGATCTCTCCGTTCTCCCTTTTTTCCCGATCTCTCCGTTCCCATTTTCTCTCCCCCTGCTCCCTCCATCTCCCCTCCTACCTACCTCTCCCCATTTCCTTCTCTCTCTCTATCATTTCCTCTCAGTTAATCTCTCTCGTGTTATCTCTCACTTTTTCTCCCTCTTTTACTCTCTTATCTCTCTCTCTCTCTCTCTTTCTCTCTCTTTGTAATTTCCATAACGTTCGTAATTAAAATCATCGAAAAGATCGATTCTTTTTGTGATTTTGTTCTCGTTTTCTTTTATTGTTGATGTTTGTGTCGTTTGATGTTTAGGATTCGTTTTTCATTAACTGTTTAGCTTCGGTTTATTCGATTCCAAGACTCTTCCTTTTTATTAGGTTAAAGTTCTCTTGAGTTCATTTAAAGCTTTAACATTAAGGGCGAATGATCCTCCTAATAATCGAGGGTGAATGAAAACCTTGATGTTCTAAAACCTGGGGGCGAATGTCGCCATCGATGATTTGAGATTCTAAGGCGAGTGTCTTTCTTGATGTTTGTAATAGTTTTCTTGTGGTTAGGAAGGTTGCAGCTAACGACCACCTGCAACCATGCAATGGTGACACATGGTAACCTCAGGCCATTCGGGTCTATTTAGTCGCACGGAGAAGAGACGTAAATTATATTGTATTGCCATCGCCTTGTCACTCATTCAACTCCCTCGCCCAATCTACGCCAAGTTCCAGCCTCACACGTCAACCTTCGAGGGTATCTATTTACGGAAGTTGCAGAAACTGGACTTGAACAACCAAAGTGAATTCCTAACTGACCGTGTAAATGAAGATAATATATAATTGGAGCGTCTTTACACAACCCACTGCTCGAGGAAGAATAAGTGTGTTCATTCCGACATTATTTCAAGGAAAGACCTTTAACCTTTTACATAGATGGCACACTCTGGTACCCGACCCACTAAATCATCAGTAAACACTTTGCATGGCCAACATTGTGAAAGGACGTGGGAAAACTTGTTCCTCTTACCATATCTTGCAAACATAAAACGTTAGAACAAACAAAAATCTTCCCTTCTAACTATTTCCGCTGCCAGACGCACGATTCTCTATTATCCATCAGGTTTCTGCTTATAGTTGGTGGCACGGGAGTTATCTCTAGCACTATACTTACTCTCGTGGGCTGACGTAAAGATAGCTGTATAAAATGAACACACTTGGATGCGAAATTGGGCAAATTTACGTCTTTTCCAACTATGGCACCAAGATTCCTGTCTTCCAAAAATTAGGGGGCGAAGAACTGACTTTGGGAGGAGGTGATGCAGATTTGGAAGACGCGAGCGCCAACCGTTCCATAGAGATCCCAATAATACCCTGTCAATATTATTTGAGTTGAGAACCTTCCTCACATTTTAACCTTCCTTAACTCTTCCACATTGGATTTAGCATTTAATTGTCGGTTAAACTCGAATACCTTAAATTTTATTTCACTTTGAATGACCACCAAATAAAGTTGTTTAGCTCAGTTTATATTTTAATTCCCTCATCGTGATTTTATTGTCCACCATTTATTCACATTTGATGACAATAATACAACAGAGTTAGTGCTTAACATTTATTCAACTTCATATGTTTAAGTGGTTCAGATTCTCTTAAGTACCACATACCATGAAGGCATCCATACTGGTCGCAGTAATCGAGGTGCGTCAAATTCACAGAATTTCGAATAACTTTAAGGATCAAAGACGTGAAAAATGGACATTGCCAGATTCAGATTTGGAATGTTAAGATGTGCAAATAAATGGGAAGGAATCAAGGTTCATTAGGGCCCGGGAGGCGTTCCAAGTATGTGCCCATTAATAAGCCGGGAAAGGAGACGTGTTTTCTCGGCTCCGTCGAAAACAGAGGACCTGAAAATGGATCTGAGAACAGAATATTTATCTCTTTTCTCTCCGCATCATTTCCATTCTCACGGAAACAGTTCACCAAGTATGACGAGACAACCTACGCCAACCCCAATTTGCCGGCCCTCCTTGAGGTGCATCCCCGTTCACACCCAGCCTTGGCATCATCTGATTTGAGGAAAGGATTCCCGACACAGCGAGGATCTAGCGCGAGTTCCCCAACTAATGAGAGCTGCACACAGCCCTCTGCCTTCTTCTGTGACCCTACAGGCCACTCACTAACGCGCCTGCACCTTCTCTCCCGAGATATCGCATTCCCTTTGACCTGCTCCTAAATCCCTCCGCACTCATCGCTCCCATACTCTACAGGACGTCTCCTCTTCCCTTTCCCTCTTTAAGGATAATTACGTGCAAACTTTCCTCTGTGACGAACTCAGGTTTCGGACGTAATTTCTGTGCTAAGCTAATTTAAACCAATGTGAAATAGTAAAGATCGATATTTTTTTACCCTTGAAATATTATTCTGGCCCGTGAAAATAGTCATATATTTGAGCTCAAAATTAGTACTCTTAGCAGAATCTAAGAAGTTTCTTTTCAGTGCAGGGATCTCAGTGATTTCCGTGATTCGGTGCCCCAAATACCATTCCATGGTGGTCTGTGATCAGAGTGTGAAGATTGTTCTTCTCTAATAGAGAGGATACACTTCGAGGCTCTTAAACTCTAATATACCGTCCCTTTGTGCTTCGATGACAACCCATCTTGCACACTTCCACCCTTCAATTGTATACTCCATAGTTGCTTGAGGAGGACGTCCATTTTGTTCGGCAAACACTTGAAGTTGATCCAAGTTGTCAACATCGGGCGGAGAGACAGAGACAAAATACTGAAAAATGAACAATGGCGGCCAATCAATAATTTCATTTGGATACTTTGGATTATTAAGGATTTAACATAGACAAATAAAGAAAAGAAACCCTATATTACAGATATAAAAAATAAAGAAAAGTTTTTTTTCTTATTTTAGACAATTCTAAAGTAAGAAATATTCTCGCCCTTTGCTGGTGCCGTAAAAAGCAACTAAACCCGGATAGGGGACCACTGCCTCACACGGGAACGCAATAGACAAGGTTATAAGATTAATAAACATAAATATTTGGGGTCCGATTCGACCTTTGGAAACTCTTGAATTTTCTTTTAGGTTCAATAATTATGATTAATGAAGACCCGATGCTTTATCCCCCTGGTGAAACCCAATGAACCCTTTGATGCCCTAACTCCAGTGGCTTAAAGCCTTCTTTCATGCATTCATAAGTGTTAAAATGCTTGAATTTCACTAAAAAGGAACCAAAAAAGTTTACCAACCTTCAAATCTGCAATGCGGTGTAAATGTTGGCCTCGCACTGTTATGCGGATCTTTGCTACCAGAAAAATCTTTTCCAGGTCGACCATCCACCACTGGTTGGGTCCAGAATTAGGTACACTATGGAAATAGGTACTAAAATTTCCATCGACCCCCATACTCGGATAGTTCCCTGCTTCACTTGTCTTGCTGCAAAGAATTATATTAATTAATTAGATCCAACCAAACTTTACCACTCGTTTGGTGTCTCGGACCAACCCTGAGACCATTCAAAGGAATCTGAATTACGTTAATCTGCATTTCAATCGCAAGTGATTATGAGGAAAATAATTAATTATTCTATTATTAAAATTAATATTATAAACATGATTGTCTGTTTAATCATCGAGGGTTAATCAAGAGGAGGAGCCAAGGAGAGTAATATTAACCTTTTAACATCTTTCACCTTGAGCCTCCCGAGATCTCAAGTTAATTTTATAGCGCTCCTTTCTGGCGGCTACTTTCAAGGGCATAATTCGCGTAATGAAAACTTTAACCTAGTTTTGGGCTACTTTAAAATTACCAAATCCAAACTAAAAAACTAAAAAAAAAGGAGAAATAAAAAAATAACCAAGTAATAATCACGACTATGCACGGGACAATTTGACCAACACCAAAGAGTCTCAAATGAAAGGTAGTAGGACAGCTTACTCCGAAAATTCAGATACTCGGCAATTCTGTGTGCAGGAACAGGTCCCGAGTCCAATGGACAAGCAGTAGTGACCCCTCTCATTCTGCTACCGGGAAAGTTAATGTGCGCGAAGACCACCCAGAGTGGCACATTCAACGAGACTGTGCCGAATACTCCGGGGGACAGTGCAATCATCACAGTAAGGTGGAGTGGAGTGGAGTGCTCTATCGAATGCCGGTGAGTCCCGCGAATGTGCCCAGTTCGAATACGACACAAAGCGACATAAAGCCGTGGCAGCATTGGGGACAGGTCTATGGGAACAGTCTAGACGCAATGGCACGCACTTTAAGTTCCCCCGGGAAGTCTTCCATCTTCTTTTCCAGACAGCAGAGATGGCTGGCCAGATTCCTGCCATGTATCAGTGTGAGGAAGAGCGAAACACGGGTTTGATTCCCCGGTGCTATCGAACTCTATGGTGTCTTCATCAGTGCGCTTCTTCGCATCAATTCTCACATGTCCAGGAACCGAGCAAAAGTAAATCTCGACATCCACCCGAGTCGCGGCAACCGTGGCGTCAAGGATACAACAACCAGAAGGTGTGGATATTCCAATGCACCGAGAGAACTCAGGGCGCTTTTTTGATTGCTAAAGATCCCAATCCAGTCTCCGAAACGGGCACGACGCGTTATCTCCCGCACTGAGCCGTGTATTGCAACCAGCTCTGCCGTGAAGACAGACGTAGCATCTGGTACAGCTCCGTTGACTTGTAACAGATGGGATACGGCGTGGAAGTCGACTCAGTCCTCGGACATGGAGACATCCGAATGCACTGGAACGAATCCAGCCTGAAAAGAAGTGGACCTCATAAGGTCAAACTCATTATTCCGCGCGCTGTGGAAGATTTGGGAGTAGAGACGTGACTACAAATAATCAAATGTGTTACCCTTTAAGGTAGTTAGTGTGGTGGGAAGAGAGAAAGGAGCAAACATAGTTCTCGATTAGTTTTCTAGCCCTAAACCCAAAGGGCTTAGGTGAGACTGGAATGTCTCGGCAGCCTAGTCACCGTAGAGATCGGATATGGTTACAGAGAGATCCGATAGCGAATGCGGGAGGCACCGGGCTTGTGCGTACAGTCGCATAATTCATGTGTACGGTGCACAGCGAGTGGCACCGACAAGTAGGCTCTCAATTAGGGATGTACGGAAGTCACCGGTCGCCAGACAAAGACCGGTATGGTGGATCGAGTCCAGCTTCCACATTACAAGTTCAGCTGCGGTGCATTAGACTCTCATCCGCAGACAAACTTCAAACGAATAAATATCGCTTGATAAGCAAGGGAGTACCTTATCAGTATCCCATGCGCTGAAAGTCAGAAAACGAAGAATGCCCATGGGGCCGGTGCAAGAGACCCTAATGCTGTAAATTTGAGCCTATCAGGATAGGCGTCTTTCTAAAACAAGACCCAGGAGACAAACGGGGTGAATCCACCACTTCTTAAACCTCCGCAGCTCGGGAGAGCGAGAGATGCGGTTCAATGCCTGTTAGAGTCGACGCTTCAGATTTGGCATCTGGCCCGCACAAAAAGAGATCCAGAGGTCGTCTACGTATAGTGGAACGAAAAGTTGTTCCAGCATTGCCGAGGTGATACCTCTAATTTTCAAGGCAAAAAGCGTAACACTGAGGGTACTTCCATGCGGACATCCTCTTCCTGTTCAATTGGGCATTTTCGCCATTCAGGCGAAAATGTCCTCTAGTTTTAACCATAAAGAATGAAGCCGGCGTCGCTACCTTCTCTGTTTACTGGAAGAGGGTAAGAAGAGTCGACGGCCCAACATACCCCGTGGCTAATACTTGCCTTAGCCAGTGGGTACTGACCTCAGGGTATAAACTGCCTCTCGACTAAGAGCCCATAGGAGGACGAAAGTGCGCCGAGTAGACAGAACATCTGTGGATAGAGGGTAAGTTTGGAAGGGGGTAGGTGGGTATATAATAAAGAGAAGTAGAGAGGGGCGGGTCCCCTAACGAGTAGGGTTGGTGGTCATGTATTATAATCATACCCCGGTGCTATGTGACCCCGGGATCGCATGCAGTCGACCGAGGCACCGTGGCTACCAGGCCGAACTCTCTCCCGGTGGGAACAGTCCTCCTGGTAAAAACGCGGGGATAACAGGTTTAAGTTCTAGCCAAAATAAATATAATAATAATAAAAAATACTTCCACTAAATAATAATAATAGTAATAATAATCCATAATAATAAACATACACGATAATAATATTAATGCACAAATACATAATAACTAATGATAAATAATATTAATCATAACTAATGATAAATACTAATAATCATAATAAATAATTTATAAAAATAAATTATAATAAGAAGAATGATAATAACAATAACAACTATTACTAATAAATAAAGCTAAATTAGTGGGGCGCGCGGTCCCCAGGAACCCCGCAACGTCTCCCAGGTGGGCCTACAGATTTCATAGTGATGTGATGGAGTGTGCGAATGTGAGATTATGGCAATCAAGGAAGTGTATTCTGTCTTCTGGGGCTCGATGGCACCGAGTAAATGTTGATGTTTGCGCGAGCTTTATTCTGTGTTTTTATTGTTGTACTCTGGGTGAGTGCTCAGTATGCTTTTGAGATAGGAGTACTCTGTGTTTTATGCGGAGGGATTTCTCTGAGGAGTGGATTTGTAGTGGTTGTTTATTTAGGAAATGGTGCAGAGGTGCAGAGGTGTTCGCGAGTGTGAACCTGCGGTTGGGGGACGCGGGGAAAGGCTATTGAGCTTAGCTGTGAAGTAGGATGCTGAAAATAACTTTTATTTGTCTGGTTTGTGTTGGTTGCGTTTTGAGGTGTTGTTTGAAGTGCGGTAAGATTTGTTCTCTGCTGAAGTGTTGAGTTCCTATCATATCTAGCTGTATTTTACTGAGTAATAGGAATGGGATTGGTGTGTTTTACGGATCATCCTGTGATGATTGAGTGCGTTGTTTTGTGTGATTTGGAGCCGTTTGGATAGGATGCTTTTGAGTGTTGGGTGCCAGGCCGGTGTAGTGTAGTTTAGGGTAGTTCGTATGAATGGTTTGAAAAGTAGGGGAGGGATCCTTCTCTTGCCCAAATATTGTGTTGGCTAGTGTTTTAAGGGGGATAATTTTCTTTGTGTCTTTGTTTATTATCTGGTTGTGTTCTTTGAAGGTCATGGGGGTGTCAAACGGGATTCCTAGGAGGGTGTGGATTTTGTTCACGGGGTGTGCTTCTCAAGTTGGTTTAATTGTAGTGTGTTTGATAGGAGATGAACATTGTTATTGATGCTTTGGCTGCAGAAGCTGTCATCATGTTTGTCATTGCCCCAGTGTGTTGATGTATTGTAGAAGTGTTCTGGTAGCGTTGATTATGTTGTGATTTTGGCCTGTGATAGAGAATTCGTAGGCGTAGATGTTCGTGTGGATATTTAGTGTGTGAGGTTGTGGTATGTCGTGAGTAAAGAGGTTGATGAGTAGAAGAGAGAGATAGTTCCTTGCAGAACTCCTTTGTGTAGTTGTTTGATGTGTGATTTGTAATTTTTGTGTATTACTTAGCTTTGTATGACAAAGATAAAGTGTGTGAGCAGATTCTTGTCGTTGGTTGTATGATATGTGTTTAGTATCTTGTGTGCTATGTTTTGTTTGGGCAGTGTATCAAAGGCTTTGTTTGTATTGATTGTTGTGAGGAGGATGCGGGCAGGGGGAGATTGTTTGTTGAAGCCATGTTGAATGTGATGTATGAAGATGGTTATGAGGGTTTTGGTGGAGTGCTCTTTCCTGTACTCATATTGTATTTGATATCATAGGTATGTTTGGGCTAATTCTTTGATGTAAGAATTTTTCTATCATTTTAGATAAGGTGCATAGGAGTGAGATGGGCCGCTAGGAGTTAGGTTGTGTTGGTTTGGCTTCTCTGGTTTGAGAATTGGGTGGAAATTGTTTCCCCACATAACCATTCTCATGGTAAATGTGATTTTATCTTTCCTTTCTCCAATCGTTCCTCGTCTAAATAACACCAAACATACATCTATACGTTGACTGAGGCTTTAAAACGGCCATCACAGAAAATGAAAACACCCCTCGCCTCTTCCTGAATCCTGTCTTGTGAAGACTGACATGACTCAATCAACACCAGGAAATATCTTGCGTGGTTTCACTCTACCCATTTAAGACAGTGTATTTCCTCTCGTCACAACTCCACACTTGTAGGATATATGGCAACTCCCACTCTTCGCATCCTAACTTCTGAATCGAATTGGACTGGAGGCACAGGATCCTTTCTTACCCATAGTTGTTCCTTCCAACTTGCGACCTTCTCACATTCATATCGCAGGATTTCTGCTTAGGATGTTAAAATATTCTGTCAAACACTAACTCTGCCACATTCAAGGCAAAGTATATTTGTAAATACAAAGATTTTGAATGGAATGAATCTGAAAGAAGATTTGGGTTTATGAAGGATTACTTACCTCTGTGCCGGTTTTTGGTAAGCGACATCTTCCGTTGAGAGATTGGCGTGGAAGCAAACGAATTTCGCCTCGCCTCGTTTCCCCGATGAGCAACTGTGCCAATTCCTCCCAAATGACATTCTCCGTCTGTTGACCAAATTTATATCCTTTGATCAATCAGAGGTTTTATATCCGAAGCTGAATGTGGAAGTGAGTGGAAATCGTGAATGAATGAAATACGCAAACTGGGAGGTGGAGTGTTTCGGGGACGTCCGCGTAGGAGAAGCGAATAGAAAGGGCTCATGAATAGCGTAAGATTACGAAGAGTTGAAACGTTTATTCCAATTATCTGTATGTCACTGCAAACAAGAGTGAATCAAATGTGAAAGTGATTGGTTTGGGGTGTAAACAGAGGGCGCTCACAAGTTGGATCTTGGAAAATAATTAGTGAGTAATTGAAAATCGTCTGGTGAGGATAATATTAATAGCAAAGTACTAGGTAATAATAGAAAAAAACATGATAAAGGAGAGCTGAATGTTGTGTTACCGATCATGCCAGTGTGCGAAAGTAGGTGTGTATTCGAGTAGTGCAGTAATTGTTTTTTCTACAAAAATAATGGAAGAAATAAGGAGGTCAAAATGACTTTCCCTGTTTGTGGAGATGTTTACAAATTTGGTGGACGGTTTGTATAACGAGATTTCGTTTCGCTAAGCTTTGTGTAAAATGACTGAAGGCCAGATTGTGGTATAGGAAGTGTGAGAGGGTTTTGACCTGTCAGAAACTCCAAAGATCCTTGATAATGAAACTTGGCTAGGATGAATTAATCTAAGTTAAGCTGAAAAGGATCAAAGGCCGAATCCCGGACGCCGGTAAAATGAGGTAACCAATCGAGGAGGACGAGGGAGATTTTGATGTTGGTCCTGATCTAATTTGAGGTAAATTTGATTAGAATCAAAATAAATAGTTTAAAAATGGGGTTCTATTTCTGATGAAAGATTCTTGATCCACATACCTTTGAACTTGACACAAAAACACCCCTGCAACCAGCAGTTAATGGCACATGATAGTCTCGTGTTTCTTCCGACAGAAACGTAGGAAGAGACCCGGTCAGAGGATGTGCAGTATCCGTCGGGAATCAAACTAATTTCACTACTAACAAAAACAACTTTTACCAACGAGAGAAAACAGATGTTTAGAAAGAATTTCTTCATTTTTAGTAAAGTTGACCTGTTTGAGTGAATGATGTGGCAATTGAAAAAGGAAATTATGCCTGAAAGAAATGAGAAACAAGGCTAGAATTAGATTCAAGATTCATTATTGAAACTAAATTATCTTTCACATTTGTACAAAAGCGTTGTGGGTCTTTTACTAATTATTCACAATGTTTTCAACGGGAATTTCAAAAGGGATCAGTAAAGACATATAAAGACTGAGGGAAAAGATCAATCAAGAGATCCTCAATAAGTAAAATGAAGGTAAAGAAACCAGACATAGAAAGGAAAGAAAAGAAATTAAAGAACGAGGATAATGATAACACTAGGGACCGGTGAACGGATTTAACTTTCCTGACCTCTTCTTCGAGTACCAGAATTAATCTCAGTTCACAGATACCCCGGAGGTTCACGAGAGACAAACCACAACCAGGGTGCATCGGGTAAATTGGCTGTTGCTTATATTTAAAAAGTGACATAAAAGTTTTTATTAAACCTTGGTTTTGTATTCCGTAAATTATAAACTTTCCTTGAAATTGAATCGATGATAAACGGCCAATGTTTGAGTGAAAGAAGCCTCCGAGCTGCCTTAGCCTCCGACCTACACGGTAAATAACGGTAAATAAACCTTCATTACACTAAAATTTAACTCGGGAATTTATGGGGAATTATTTTTCGTTTTTAAAAAAAGTTTGTATCCACAAGTGAGCAATTTTCTGGATATGGATATAAGTATTTATGGCCAAGAGTTGGAATTTATTTAAACAAAATGGGGAAGTTCAGAAACAAGGTCTGATGACCAAAAGTCGCGTTGCCCCTTATTCTGATTTATGGCCTTATGACCTTCAAAATTTTCAATAATTCCTGGACTAATCTTGGGATGACCTTAGCAAATATATCATTTGAAATAGAATGTAAAACAACATAAAGGCTTCAAATTTCTTTACAATCGGACGATTAGTTATGATGTTATTGCCAAATAATTCCCTTGCTAACCTTGCGAGGACTTTGGCAGTCATACCGTTCGAAAGGGAATGTAAAGCAATATAAGGGTTTCAAATATTGTTAGAATCGGCCAAATAGTTATGGTTTTATTGCAAAATCCCCTTCCCAAAGAATTCCCGGGCTAACCATGGGAGGACCTTGTCAATTATATCATTTAAATGAAAATGTAATATAACATAAGAATTTCAAATTGCGTTAGAATCGACCGAATAGTTACAATGTTATTACCAAAACAAAAATAAGTAAAACGGGGACCGACTGACCGACATAGTGAAACATAGAGTCGCACGCGACTAAAAATAATTATTATCGAATGAATTACAAATGATAAAGTTCAGAAATTTTATTCAAATCGAGGCAATTTTTTTTATTTTTTCGAATATTCGAAGGTTTTATCAAAGTTATTTCCCCAAAAGATTTTAAATTTTCGTCTTTAGCAGGAAATAAAAGAAGCTACTGACACCTTAAAACGAGCAAAGCAAAATGAAATTATTGGAGTTTAGATGATAAAAAGAGTGGTGCAAATTGTTTTTTACCTATTTAAAAATAAATCCGATAAAAGTCTTTTTTGTGTCTTTTAGACTTAGAAAAATAATCATCGATGTGGAAAAAGAAAGACCAAGTGTCAATTATTAGGAGAAAAGTACTGGAAACCTTTGATTTATTTTGAGACCAAAACTCCGTTGCCAGGGCGGGATAGGTCGTAGGACACAGACCGGAGCGCAAGGAAGCCACCCATATTATTATTATTATTATTATTATTATTATTATTATTATTATTATTATTATTATTATTATTATTATTATTATTATTATTTTTATTATTATTATTATTATTATTATTATTATTATTATTATTATTATTATTATTATTATTAGGTGGTTAAGAGACCTCTCTTGTTTGGAGATACCGATGTCATTCTTCCCCCTCCCCCCAAAACAAAATCCAAATTGACCTGCCCTGAAATGTGTACCCCAACAAAACGAAAACCGATCGGCCATGGCCCTTTTGTGTTTGCTGATATATTGTCACTTTGATCTTTATGTAAACTTCATTACGCTGTCGATCGTCCGCGATTACGAAGGAATTTGTGGTCCAATTATCTTAAAATATAGAACGAAGGGAATGAGATAAAAGACGACTGCTGCAATTCCAGGTTCATACCACCTCTCCCTCCCCCCCTCTCTCTCTCTCTCTCATTCTCTTTCTCTCTTTCTCTCATTCTCTCTCTCCAGACTCCACTACAAATCAAATTGCTGTTCATTAATCAATCTTACCCGTAGTGTTTCTATGTTCCTGCATGTATTGATCATTAAAAGAGAGTGACTTGCCTAAGACTCTGTCTACTTTGTGCAAGTCTATCGCCTGAACTTAATTGTGGATTCCAAATCCATTTGAATACCTTCAAATCCAAGGGAATTTGAACTCTCAACTCATTGGATTTTCAATGGGATTTTTAAGAACTCTTTTAAAGATTTTTCCTTTTTTGAGCGGCACAAATTTTGGATTTTGAACAACATTTCGTAAAGGGGGGTTTTAGGGGCTAGCACTTGTCATCATGCTGCAGGTAACATCTGTGTGATTTAATTCTCCTAAAGGGTCCAACACACGTAGGTGGATCTGACTAATTTCCCTGTCTTTTCACTTCCTCCAACTTAACCACTTTCTTCCCAGATCTATCCTCAAACACATTCTGGTGGAGACGCCCTCGTTGGTTATCGCCTCTTTCTTTTACGTAAAAACAACGAATTCATCAGAAAAGTTGGGTCTTAAGATGAATTAAATGTAGCGATCGCACTTTATTCCACTCTTTCAGGCTACGACTCTTGACAAGTGCTGGCAGAAAACTGGCCTCGATAAATGATGCGGTTCGGTTCCACCCACCTCCGAACCCTCTTTGTTCCTCGACTGTTATTGTGGCCGTTAAGGCAACGAGTAAATCGTCGCTGCAATTATACGAAGCTAATTTCCACTTTGATTGGTCAATTGGACAGGCGGCAAAGTAATAATAGGTTTTCCACGAGTTTCGAGACGATGAAGATGATTAAATATTAATATTTTATGACAATCAAAGAGATAATTTCGAAGAACGATTCATCACGCAAACTTTGGCTAATATTACGAATTTGTAAATGTGTTTTGAGTCGTTACCAAGAGTGACCCAACCAATACGATTTCTCACTCTCTACGTAACCAGGAATTCGATCCTTTAGGAACTCGATCCTCCCTTCACTATTTATTTTGGATTGAGTCTGTGTGGGGGAGGGGATAATTTGCGTGGATTACTTTTGTTTCTTTTGTTTTTGCTGTACTCGTCCTAAGTTTCCCTTCTAATAGTGTCCCAACCTCAGAGGTTTCAAGGTCTTGCTTTAGATCTCGCCTTCTCCGTGTCTCAAGGACACTGCCTTTTATGGCCGTTTCTGGCATAGCGGGGCCTCGCTAGGCTTCAAATCCCTGAGTTTTTAACCAATATTTTTATTATACTTAAGAAGAAGAAGAAGAAGAAGAAGAAGAAGAAGAAGAAGAAGAAGAAGAAGGAGGAGGAGGAGGAGGAGAACGCTTTATAATGTTAATAATAATAATGATATTTTGGGGTATTTTTACTACATAGTTTCACAAACTTAAATACGAGGGATTATTTTTTCTTAAACACGAAGGCATCGTGTGTATATGAGAGCTATGTGAGGAGTGTTGGGAAATTAGAAGAATTGAAAATGTGTGGAAGATATCTTGCCGCACTTCCATAGGAGGGCAGTGTGGACCGGAGGGCACGTGAGCTTCTAGATGTCACCTGCAACATGACTGTCCTTGCTACACCTGGAGAAGCCGCGTCAAAATAACCATGATAAGCTTTTCAAGAGCGAGGATGATGAAAAAACACTCTTGCTGAACGCTTTACTCCTTTATCGATACTTCTGTTCATCTGATACTTCATCAGTGGCCGCAGCCTATCATTCAGCACATCTGAGTGTTGGGAGACATGAAAGAAAATTCAACAGTAGCAATCAAGTAAAGGAAAATATCTTCCGTCCATTCCTAAGTTAATCTCAAAACCATAAGCGATCACTAATATTAAGATAACTTTTCCTCTTTCATGTCCTGCTATTTCTTGCCTAGCTCTCAAACATTGGCCAACTCGAACGTGATGCACAACTAGTCGAGTGATGTTTTTGCATTAGAAATTAGGAATCTCCTCTAGCAGCTCTTCTCTGGACGTCGGGATGCAGCCAACGCAATCTCGTTTGAGTCTTGAGACTAATTCTATGATGGTCTTCCTCCACGAAAAGACGCCTCCTGCTTCGATTGCAGAACAGAGGAGGTTAAGGAGAATTGTACACACTACCAGTCCCCAACATACCAAGGAGTCTGTTAGGAATCTCTTTTAAACTTTATTAACATTAAATAACTATCTTTTTCCTCAAAACCATATTTTAAAAACTTTCTCTTCGTCCGACCTGCCCTCGGTGGTTTTGGTTTTCGCTTTAATTTTTATTCCGGTGTTTTTTAGCTCCCCACAGAATTGATGGGGGCGAATATCGTAGAATGTGGCCCCTCGACTGTAAATCGCCGCCCTCCACCACAGAAATTCCAGTTGGGTAAAACATTGCATTGGTACACTAGATTTTGGTATTTTGTTCTCTAGTTTTGGACGGTTCTGTATATACATAGGCATGTTGGTGAATGACGCCCTCAATGTTTTAAGAGTTGGGGGATAAATATTTTAGGAATTGAGGGCGAAAAGAACCATGGGAGTTTTAATATTGGGATTGAATTACGACCATGTTTTTTAGGAGTGAATTAATAGAGAATTCCAACGGTGATGTTTTAGGACTTGAAGGCAAATGAGACCCTTGATATTGTAAGTATTGAAATTGAAGGTCGACATCAATGTTTTAAGCGTGGAGTCGATTGCCGCCCTTGATGTTTCGAGCACCGATGAACGCCTTCGATGTTTTAAGACGTGGAGTCGATTGCCGCCCTTGATGTTTCAAGCACCGATGAACGCCTTCGATGTTTTAACATTAAGGGCGAAGGATACTCTTAATGCTTGAAGAATTGAGGGTGAATGATAACCTTGATGTTCCAAGGGCGAATGTCGCCATCGATGTTCGAAGACTCTAAGGCGAGTGCCGCCCTTGATGGTTGTAATAGTTTTGTTGTGGTTAGGAAGGTTGCAGCTAACGACCACTTGCAGCCCCGTAATGGTGACACATGGTAACCTCAGGCTCTATTTAGTGGCACGGAGAAGAGATGCAAATCATATTGTATTGACATCGCCATCCAATCCTTTCCCTTCCCATCCCACCCTTTCCCTTCCCTTCCCGTCCTACCCTTTCCCTTCCTATCCGTTCTGGTCCCACCATTTCCCTTCCGCTCTCGTCCCACCCTTTCCCTCCCTATCCATCCCACCATTTCCCTCCCTCCCCATCCCACTCTTTCCCTTCAGCTCACTTCCCGTCCAAACCTTTCCCTTCCGATACCTTCCCGTCCTCTCCTTCCTTCCCTTGCCATCCAACCCGTTCCCTTCAGCGCCCTGCCTCCCCCCCACCATTTCCCTTCCCTTCCGATCCCAAGTGTTCCCTTCCCTTCTAATAACACCCTATTTCATCTGTTCCCCTCCGACCGATTTCCTTTCCCTCCCGTCCCCCCCTCCCCCTTCCCTCCCATCCCCTCCCCCTCCTTCGCTTCCCTCCAAATCGCACCTATGCCCTTCCCTTCCCCCCTTCCCCCCTTCCCTTCCGGTCCCATCCTTTCTCTTCCGCCCCCCCCACCCCTACCACCCATTCCCTTTCGCTCCAATCCCGTACCCTCCTTCCTTCCCTAGCAGTCCCACCCGGTCCCTTCCCCTCCCGTCCCACCTTTCCCTGCCCCCCCCTTCCCACCCATTCCCTTCCCTTCCCGTCCCACCCATTCTCTTCTCTTCCCGTCCCACCCAATCCCTTCCGTTGCCTTCCCGTCCCACACATTCCCTTCCCTTCCCCTCCCGTCCTAACTTTTCCCTCCCTCCCCATCCCACCCTTTCCCTTCCGATACCCTCCCTTCCTCTCCTTCCTTCCCTTCCGATCCCAGGTGTTCCCTTCCCATAACACTCTATCCCATCCCTTACCCTCTGACCTATTCACTTCCCCTCCCGTCCTCCCCTCTTCCTTCCCCTCCCGTCCTACCTTTTCCATTGCCTTCCCGTCCCACACATTCCCTTCCCTTCCCCTCCCGTCCTAACTTTTCCCTCCCTCCCCATCCCACCCTTTCCCTTCCGATCCTAGGTGTTCCCTTCCCATAACACTCTATCCCATCCCTTACCGTCCGACCTATTCACTTCCCCTTCCGTCCTCCCCTCTTCCTTCCCCTCTCGTCCTCCCCTCTTCCTTCCCCTCCCGTCCTACCTTTTCCCTTCCCTTCCCGTCCCACCCTTTCCCTTCTCTTTCAGTACGTGGTGTTAGAGGAAGGATTGGGCCACGTCTTGATTCTACATAAATAAGGTCTAAAATAGATGACTTAAGTACACTTATCGATTTAATAGAGCTTAATCTATCTAAAGTGACTTGGAGTCGATGCGAGGAACCTGGAGCCCCGAATATTGTAGTCTGATAGTCTGAGAGCAAGAAGAATCCGAGGAGGGATTCGCAATAGAGACTAAATGACACAGGCTGACTCGGGGACATCATACGAGGCAATAACGTCCTACAGCAAATAGTGTAGTATTTTAGTGCTTAAATAAACGGTAAACTTAGGCAGGTAATAAAGATAAAGAATTGGACTGTACAATAATGGTTGGAAATGAGAAGAGTCTCTCTTGAAGAGAGCCATTCAAAAGTATTCGTGTTTGTTCACACAACAAACAGAGCCATGTTCCCAATCAGGGAACTTAGATAATTAAAGCATTTCAAATCCTAAAAAAACTAAATACTTTTGAAAAATATCAAAATTTGTAATAAAAGAGTGAAAATTGGAAAGATTTATTGATTTTTTTTATCTTATAAGATAAACCATTTAATCGGTAACTCATCCAAAAAGCGATATAAATTGAGAGAGGAAAAAAGAAGAAAAAGGTAAAGACAAAAAGAGAAAGAGTGAGAAAGAGATAAAAAAGATGTGTAGTTGATTTTTTA
The DNA here is from genome assembly GCA_963969495.1 of Ceratothoa steindachneri. NCBI lineage: Eukaryota > Metazoa > Arthropoda > Malacostraca > Isopoda > Cymothoidae > Ceratothoa > Ceratothoa steindachneri. The sequence continues at coordinate 2,410,168 of OZ018333.1, read as the reverse complement.
CAGTATGGGAATCCAACTCTGCCCCACTCCGCATTTCACTCTCCGAACGCCTAAAAAGAAGAACAGCGACAGACAATTCGAAAAAATGGCTCCCATTCGAACAGAAATACTCACTTTATGGAATGAAAGAATTTTAATGGCGTCGCTTTTATATCGTTGCAAAGGCCTCGCGAGTCCCTATTCAACTATATAATAATGATTGTAATCCGATGAATATTTTCTTTTTAGTAATGGGCGGGAGAGGCAAGAATCATTTTTCCGCCAGGTTAAGCAATAATATCTCCGTGAATGATGGAGATGGACACAGCAATCTTATATAATAAACCTCTAAGATAATTCCATTGTGCATCTAAGGATATATAATGTTTACCATTAATTAATTGGTACAAGGGGCGAAGAAGGGTATTGGGACTCGCGTTTTTAGGGACCGGAGGGTACAGGAGTTTGGATCGGATGCACGCATTGTAGATTGTGAGTTTATTGGAGGATCTTAGGTTCATGAATCGGTAGAATTCACCCAAGTCCCTCCGTGCATTTGCCGAGATCCTTTTCACATGACTCCCATACCCACCAGTCGCAATCCAAAGTCTCAGAACCGTGCCCTTCGCGGGGTATGGGATGCGTACACCTCCCACACGGGGGTCTGCGAGGGTCCGTCGGAATAGTGGGATTATCTGGGACTTTTGGGCATTGGTAGATATCTTCCATCTCCTCTCGAAAGAGAGGAGATCATCGATACGTCGTCCGCAAATTGGACGTATGTATAACGAGCCTTCTGTCAGAGGTTGGGGAAGGTCGACTGTATATATATATTATAAAGCAGGGACTTATACACCCGCCTTGTGGCACCCCCGCTTCGATTTCAACTGAGGGCTATCGAAGCCTTTTACGTGCACATACACTCTCCTCTCCATCACGTAATCGCAGAGTATCCTTTGAAGTATGGGGTCGAGGCCCAGGTGTAAGATCTTGTATTGCAGACCTCTTCTCTATACTTTGGCAAAGGCCTTTTTGACGTCTCGGAGCACCAGATTTGCGTGGCGTCTTTCTGCTTTTACTTTTGCTAACTTCTCCGTGATCACGGAAAGCGCCGTGTGCGTTCCTCGCTTCCTTCGGAAGCCATGTTGTTGGTCGTTATGTAAATTATTTCTTTTGAGGAACATATTCACCCTATTGGCCAATATCTTCTCGAAGACTTTCCCTGCAAATTCAAAGAGAGATATAAGCCGGAAGTTAACTGGACTGTCCGGTTGTTTACCGGCTTTGGGAATGGATATCATTTTTGCTACCTCTCCCTGGTCGGGGAAGTAACCCACGTTCAGGCAAGAATTAATGATATTAAAAAGCCCCATTAGAATGTTAGGTGGGGCTTTTAAGAAATGTTCCCGTGTCAGTCCTGTACGCCCAGGTGCTCGTTGACGAAAGGATTTTAATGTTTTCGAGAGTTCCTCGGCAGTAATTTTACCGCCGTATCCCTCCATATTCCTTTCTTGCGTCACGTAATGATGACGATAGGTTCTGTGGATCTGGTCGTTTAGTTCGTCAATCATCCTGTCTTTGAGTATTGATCCAAGGGTCCCGTAACTGCCCTTAATGAAATTCTTTCTTTCCATAAGTGAGAGAAGGACTCCACGTAAATCTCTTCGGAGTCGTCGTAGCGACAAGGCCTGGTTCAATGACGACTGCCGATTAGCCCAGCGGAATAAGCAGGCTGCATTTTGCCAGTGGTCTCGTTTGGGACCCCAAGAATCTTGGAACTACGACGTGCAGCTCATGTCACATGCACAGCGTACTTAGAGAGAGGCTCAAAGAGCCAAAAATGATCATCTCAGGGATATTTTAACTGCTACCTCTCAGCCTCACTCTTGGTAATCTGCTCTTAAATAATCCGTGTTTGGGGTTGACTCTAGCCTTCCTCCCTTGTCCTGCGCTGACTGCTTTGTATGCTTGAACTCTATGGAGAAAGTTGATCTATTTTCCTCAATTTGTAATAAAAAACAAATCAGTGAGGTAGTGGACTTACCTCCATCTTGCTTTCTACCTATTAAACTGCACTCCTTGGCTTTTAAGTCATCAAAACTTCTTTTCTAATGAATGACCTTGATTCATTTGGAAGATTTGACCCTTTGACTTTTTTTGCCCATTTTTATATAAAAAATTGGCTCCATCATTGGCCCCTATTAATTCACCATCAATTCATCCGGAGAAAGATAGACCCATTTTCATTACATCGGTGCTGTCTAAAATATTTGAGTTTTTGCTGGCCAAACGCATGATTTATTTTTTGAATAATAATAAATTGCTCCCGGAAAAACAGTTTGGTTTTCGGAAGGGTCTTAACAATCCTGATGGTTTTCTTTTTATCACTAATGACCTTCAAAGTTCTCTTGATGCTGGTCATAAATCTCGTCTTGTTTCTGTTGATTTTAGCTCAGCATAAATTAACCATAAGGCTCTTTTATTTAAATTAGATTCCTTGATATTGGTGTTTTTTTCCTCGCCATACTGATCGAGTTTTTGGTAGTTTTAGTGCTTTGTTAAATCTGGTGTTCCCCATAGTATTGTCCTGGTCCCACTTCTCTTTATTATTTATACCTCAGACATGTTTTATGGAATTGAGTCGAATATGGTTGCTTATGCTGACGATACAACTTTGTGTGTTGTAATTCCTTCCTCTTTGGACAAAAAAAAGAGTCGCTGAATTGCTTACTCTGAATATCAAGCGAATTTTATCCTGGTGTGATGTTTGGAGTATGAAACTTAATCCAAGTAAACCCCACTACCTCGTTATTGGTCGATCAAGGACCTTACAACCGAATCACCCTGACATCATTGTCAACTGCGTTGCGGTCCCTAATTGTTCTTCACTGAAATTGATCGGTTTCCCTTTTGATCCCAAACTGACCTTTGAGCTGCACTCGCGCACTGTTGCATCCTCAATTTCTCACAAATTTGGTTTATGCGTAAGTGCCACCATATCTACTCTACATAAAGAGTGATTAGGAATTATTTTTATTCCTTCCTTCAGCCTCATTTAGAATATTGTCATTCTGTCTTACTTTCTGCAGCAGATACCAATTTGAAGCTCCTTGACAGAGCTTTCAACCAGGTTAGTTTTCTGCTACCCGATGTACAGTTGAAGCTTAGGCATCGTCAACTCGTTGGAGTCTTGACTCATTTCATTAAAAATGTCTTTGATTCTCATCATCCACTTCACTCTCTGATGCCAGCTCCATCACGGCCGATTCGTGATACGCGCTACTCGTTAAGGCAGAATGACCGTGTTTTTCGGTCGCTCGAGTGAATACGACGCACTTCTCTCGATCTTTCTTTCCTACAGCCGTCGTCGGTCTGTGGAACACTGCCTGATGATGTCGTTAATTCCGATGATTTTAATGTATTTAAAAGACGTTTGAATGCTTTTATTCTCTCTTGGTTTTTAGGTTTTCTACTTTTATCGATGTTCGCCCATGTAGCTTTAGGTTCTGCCGTTTTAACTGTTGCCTTCCAACAGTTACTTTACTTTGATAATAATAATAATAATATAAAAATTAAATGGCAATAACCGGGGAATTTAGCCCCAGCAACTATGCCGATAAACTCTATACGTAGTCCACCTCTCGATATTCTCTGGTGAACGTAAGTCCAACTGAGCTATTAAACTAGTTTCCATTTTTCTCGCGAGGCTTTTTATAGAAATTGACCATTGTCGGAGAATGAGGCAGTTATCGCCTATTTCTTGATTCCTTCGTTTGTTCGGGGAAGGACGACGACAGACAGCCCAAAATAATAATTGGAATTGAATTTCGTTGGGGTCTTTGTTATTCGAATCCTTTAAATATGGTTGGCCGGGATTGGTCTTATTTAATTAGGCTTTGGTGGTTGGAGGAGTTAAGCAAGAATTGCAAAGATATTTTATTTAATTACACAACAAAACATATAATACAAATAATTACACTCTCTGGTTATTAATTAATTCAGCAATGGGAAAATTATCAATAATTACCAATAATTACTCATGTCGCAATGGCTCAATACTCCGAGTACTAACCCGAGAGGGTTTAGGAAGAAACTACGACTGGAATCCTAGCTTTAGGGGCACAATAATTCACTTTAGTTATCCGAGATGACTCGGGAGGAGTAACTATCTTACTATTTTGGGGAAGTTACCACAAGTAGACGGTGGGGGAAGATTCTCCAAGTAGACGCTCAAAAGTGGAAGTTTCTCCTGTAGACGATCGAGGGGGGAAACTCCTGTGGGGATGAGACTGTACGCTTCTTCTGGACGGGTCCTTCCATCCTGACGCCGTCGTTCCCAATAAGATCCTAGCTGCGGGCCGGTAGGACACCGTGTTCGATCGCTCGAGGATATGCGCCGTCAGTGGATGATTTGACAGACGTCTTAAAAGAGGCCGCCGAATACCTTCTGTATTTTCCGGGCTTGGCTCACTCGGGAGCAACGTAAAGAATGCTCACCACCACGACCTGGGGTCTTCTCAAAAAGGGGGAGAGGTACGTCTCTTCGAGACTCTTCCTTGGGCGGATTCTGACGAATACTTCCACGATGAATTTTGTGACGTGGTATATATAGGCGTTCTCCGGAACTCCTATATTTTCTAACAGGAGCAATTAAGCCATGCCTCACCGCCTCGGCACTTATAGCTCGGCGGCGGGGTTTTGATGGTCCACCTGAACCGAAGAAATTCTCGGCTAATCTCGCCGGAAGTTTGCCGACGAACGTAGGGCATTGCTCTTCCCGATGACTCTCGTTTCACATGACTCCTTTAAACAAAAGCTTACTCGATCTCTCTTTTTTCGACAAACATATACCATATAAAAGAGCATCTTTACTGGCCCCCCAGAGTCGTTTGATGCCATTATAATTGCGATTACTTGGTTCACCCAGCATGGCTTGATGCCTCCTTCTTCGAGAGTAGTTGGATGGGCCAATTAAAAGTTATACCAAATTAAACATCGAATAATTATCTATCTAATTCATTATTATTTCTCATAGCAAAGCGAATATCTAAGTGTCAACAGGCGCTTAAGCTGATTATGATTGCATATAAATGTTACAACCGGCAATCTCCAACGTGAGGAGGCCTTTTTGGCAGGAATTGCAGAGAATAAAAACCCGCAAACCGAAGGTGGGCGCCATTCGTTCCCTTTTGCTCATGTATCTGCTTTGTTCGTTCTTTATTCTCTTCACTTTCTTCGTCACTTGTTCTCGAAGGTAAATGTTTAAGTATTGCTACCACGATAGCAATATATGTATAGGATTGCATATTTCTGGAGTTACATTTGGGGGATAAGAGATCCCTCTTGGGCCTTCCGTCATTGAAATATTTATACTTGAAGAATATTTGTCTTTGTTTTCGTGTAAAATAGGAAACTACCAGGTGCACACAAGCATAAATATTTGTGTTTTATTGTTTCTGTTAATGATATTTATATCACTTTCCAGACGCTATACAAATTCATCTGCTTGTTGAATACATAGCGATTTCTGCTGCCTCACGCCAGCTTGGTCTATTGGCTAGATATAACGAATATTCGGGTGGCGGAGAGGTTTGATTCTTCTAGACTCATTTTTTACTCTTTCCACAAACATTTCAATAAGGTAGGCGATTAAAAGGATAAGATTCGTTTTAAGACATTAGCGGTTTTAAAATTTCCAAAGAGATATTCGTTTTTAATTCTTAAAATGATGTTCACCGATGTCATCTTCACCTCCCGGAACCCAATAATAAGATAGTTATGCATTTTGCGAAAATAACTTATTATCTTGCTAAATTTGAATCTTCCGCACCAGTTGCCGTATTTCATTCAACTTTTGGACTACTTGTTAGCCAATAGAATGCTCTGTTATATCTGCAGACGATTTGCGCATAGGTCTTCTGACTGATTAGCCAATAGAATGCTCTGTTATATCTGCAGACGATTTGCGCATGCGTCTTCTAACTGATTAGCCAATGTCATCCTTCGTTATATTTCGGACGGTTCGCGCATGGCTGTGTCTTCGGTTTAATTGTTAGAATGACGTGTTTTGGTTGTTGTAAGTCACAATACCAAATGATACGTGGCGTCTTTGAGGACGATATTCAGGCCTTACAAATAAAGAGGGCTCACAGTTTAATCCCGAGAGTTATTAAATGCCTTACTTGCCTCAGGATTGTCCATTTAGCCGAGATTGAAATTTCTTTTACTGTAATATAATTGCAATGGATTCAAAAGGCAGTAAAACCACATGAAAACTTTAGGTTAGGTCGTTTAAGGGCATGTGGTATTCTAATGCCCGCATTCGACTTTGTTTCAGCGAGAGGCTGACGAAAATATCGTTAGGGTAAGGTAAGGTTAGGTTAGGTTCTGATTCTTGATCTTTTAAATGAATTTGTAAATTTGTTTATCTTATGCATTTGTATGTCTAGTTTTCAGATCTGAAAGTCGTTTTTGCTGGAAATACAGACTTTTCCTATTATGGACCTTCAGTCGATTATGGGAAAAGTATGCATTTCCGGGGAAAACGAATGTTACATCTGAAAGGTACAGATAAAACTGCATAAGGAAAGTATATTTTTAAATTCTTTAGAAGAGATGTGTTTAAACGAATATTTACCGATTAAAATCCCTATCAGATGGTAAATAGTATAGACCAATAAGTATTTCCTTATTTTTTGCCCCCAATTATGATTTTTCATCAAAAGAACAAACAAAGCACAGTTAAAAGGGGCGAACACTGTGCATAGCTCTGGAATGGGGCAAAGATTCTTTCGTATCCGAAGGAGAAATAGATTTCCTTCACAAAGAACTCAGTTCGTATAATCGGAAGAATTAATAAACTAATAAGAAAAAGGGCAACCAGCACAAATCAAAGAATAGGAACTAAAAGAAACAGAATAAGATTAAAAGACCTGAAGTGAATGATAAACGAACAATAGTGTGATAACAAAAGAAAGAAAACAAAGAAAACAACACGTTGCTTAATTCAATTACCAAGAAGCCTTGAAATCTTCGAATAAACGGAGAAGGCAAAGAGTGTAAACAAAAGTAAATATAAAAATAACAAGAAAGGTATATAAAAAGAAAGCGAGGCCCTCATCACCAGGTTAGTTATGAACTAATTAAATCTAGGTAGGATCAAGTCCTTAGTTCAGGGATGGGCAATAATTTTAAGCAGCGGGCCACATTGAAGCTGACGAGTATTTAAGGCTTTGCGGAGCGGACTTAAATAGTTATATGCAAATTTCTAAAAGTTAATGCAATTATAAATCCAACCGGTAGAAAGATGATCGAAGCAATCGACTTTATCCCTGTCCATGACCTGATTCCTTCTGCACAGAATGTCTGTGGTCTACCACAAATCCAGACTTCGAGAAAACCTGAAGGAACCAAAATAAAAGAAAAAGGCAGACATAAACCACTATATAGTGGTAAGACTATTTCATTGACACAACTTCCTATAGAATTGGTCAAAGGCATTTCGCGCATATAAGGGATTAAAGGAGGGGGTGGGGGGGCTTTGGTCATGAGGAACTTATCGTTTAGTACCATCTTCCTCGTATTCTTTGTGCTTCCTAAAATCACCCCCGATTTCCACTGGATAATTTTCGGATCTTTTCTGTTTGGCGGCAGGTGGATCTTTTGTACCAAACTTTCACCAATGATGCAGTTTTGAATTCTGAATTCGAATATAACATTTCTTTTTTGGAGAAATGAAAGGAGGTATTAAAAAAACAAAATTTAATGTCCACTAATTTAGAACATTATTCTATAAACAATTATGATTATATACTGGGGGCTGAGCCCCCCAGACCCCCCCAATTGACTGAAACTCACGATCATTGTAGGGGGGTCCCCCTTGCAGTGCTACCCCCCCCCACGAGCAGTCCCCTTGAATTTACTCCCAAAAGGTGAAACACATTGGAACACGGCGGTACTCACCGTGAGATGCTCGATTCCTACATATGTGAATTTATGTGGCGAAAAAATATTATGGGATTCTTATATCTAAAAACAAATGAATGTTTGAAGAAATAATAAAGGGACTGAACAATAATATTGGGAAATCATATGGCAGTTTAAGTGCGTTTCATTCCCAATTCGTTTTTTATCAAAATGTATCGGACAAACCAAAATTTACAGTTTGAAATTTCTGTTTTTTTTAGATACTTCCTTTCATTTCTCCCCCAAAGAAATGTTATATTCGAATTTAGCACTCAAAACTGCATTATTCTCGAAAATTTGGTACAAAAGATCCGCCCGACGCCAAACAGAAAAGACCCCTAATTTTCAATTACTATCATAATTCGGGTCATTTAGGAACACGACTAAGTCAATCTCAGACAGACTTGTCAAGTGTTAGGTGAGACAAGACACGAGTAAGTGAGTTAGAAATTTTCTATAATGCCTGAAGTCCACAGTACATACACATACTAAACTACCCTTTACACAATCTTCTGCACTTTCTCCTCTAAGCAAAAACTCATCCCTTAAGCTTCCTAGTAAAACAAGGTGGCGAGGCATCGTCCTGGTGTTAAACAGTCTCATTGAACGGAAAGAGGGCGTTCTGGAGTTGGTCATCGTAGAAGGTCTCTGTGTAGATAAGGAAATGCGCCATTTGATTTCGGACAACAAAGTTTAATGGGTGCGGGCAAGTAGCCCACTGGCCATTCTAGAGCCTATCGCCTCTGCTATCCAGAGATAGAAAAGGATGATGCAGTGCTTTCAGATGTACCACGTCTCTTGGCTGGATTAAAGCAGAAAATAACTCTAGCTCTTCCTTCATCACCTTTACTCGGAGCACAATCAGAAGAGTGACAACATATGTTGAGAACCGAATGCAGTTTTGCATAAAGCCAATACATGTAGCAGAAAATATCCTCGATCCTGTGCGTAAAGGACAAGACATTGCTAAAGAACAAGTTGGCAGTGTATATTATGTCGTATCTTTCTGGCCATTCATATGAATCTTGATGTTGGTGAAGTGATGGGAAGCCTATCAGAATTTCGTGCCAGAGATGATATTTGGAAATCAAATGGTCTCAGGAATTCAGCTGTGCATGTTTGAAAGCAACTTGGTGGAAACGGTTCAGCAGCTCGGAACCAGTATCATGAATAGCAGCTATACTCTCACAGATACCACCGACATCCACTTCGTCAGAGAGAATCTTGTCTATATATGGAAAGACACACACCAACCTGCCAAACAGACTTACTAATGATCGAGTGGAAAAGTTGGTGGCCATTCGTTTTAATTTCAAACTGTTTGAAAATGATATGGACGAGGAAAATTTAACCATATGAACCAGTGAAATGGATTCTGACAGTGAAGTGATGGAAGATTCATATTACCGTAAGGTAGCAATTTAGGGTAAAATTTTAGTTTACAAAAAAGGTTCTCAGCTTATAAACTGAATAATGCCACAGCCACACAATTTGAACTAAGGTCATCAACAGCTTAGGAAAATCTTTGGATTAAAATAAAGAAAATTCTTTACAAATGACTTTTAATTCTCCTCAAAAATAAGGAGCCACCTCTTTTTCTAAAAATTTCTAAGAGATTCACAGCCTTGTAAAAGTTCCCGAATATTCCCTAAATTTCCAATAAATTCCCCAAACTTTCCTGGAACGTTTCCGAGTTAAAAAATCCCGGAAATTTTACAACCTGTCTCAACCCAACCTTGGAAATTTATAAAAGTAGGCTCGTTATTCTTTTAACTATGTATATTGGTCCAACACCGTAATAACCTACGAAACACTCAATAATTTTCTAACTTACTCTAAATGCTTCTTATTTTTATTTCATTTTTTTGCTCTTACGATTTATATTATTATTTACATATTACAGTGTTTTTCTCTACTGGAAGGAGACTGAGCTAAAATACCTAGAGAATGCAAAACTTCCCCGAACAGTTTCTGTTATATTTGTGGATCAGTTTCATTAAGACAATACAAAAGAAAGTTGACTAAACATATGAACAAAAGTGAGTGACCAGGACAAACGCTGGGCACCTCACATATCCTTTGTCAGGTGTACTAGTTCCCTCTCTGCCTGGGTGGAAGGCAAAGGACCTGGCTTCAGGTTTGGCGTACCAATGGTCTGGAGGGAGCCAAAGAACCATTCGACGGATTGCTACTTCTGCTTAACAGATATTAAAGGTAGCTATTCAATGTGTTTTCTTTCCTGGTCTTTAATCAAGAGATGTATCCATTAAAAAGATCAAAATATGTTGTACTTTCACTATTTCTGCAGGTGACCACAGCCAGTAATATCCATTTTTAGTCTGATTTTATTTTACTTCACTGCAGGTGGCAACAGAAAGGACAAGAATTCTATGGTATATCTTCAGTCTGTTCTTCGCCCAGTTCGACATTCAAGTTCTATTCCTGTACCACAACCGCCCTCTGAACTAACGAGCAATGACCACGAGCAACGCAGACGATTCAGAATCTCAAAATACACCGTATGTGACAACTCGAATGTGACAATATATATTTTTTTTTTTCAAGGGGCTATCTGGTGACTGCCCACTTGGGCATAAGTTGCCGCAAACAAACAGCCCAGTTCTAGGCTACTTTAAAATAAAAATTTTAACAGAAACAACAATAAAAATGGGATAACAAGCAGGGAGCAAGCTCCGGCGTCGGGGGGGAGGTGCCCCTTCCCCCGGTGCAGGAGCCTGCGACCTACAAAAAAAACAAAAACAAACAACAATAACAAAAAAAAAGTTAAATACAAGGGAGAAGGCCGGCCTCCCCCCCAAAGTCAAATGGTCCACCAGTCATGGTGCACGCACTCGTCCCGAGTACAAGGGACAGGCGGTAGCGACCCCGCCCATCCCACCACCCGGACAGGTAACGTGCGCGAAGATCACCCAGACTGGGACATTCGACAAGAATGTGCCGAACAGTCTGGGGGACGACGCAGTCGTCGCAATAGGGCACAGGCGAGCGCTCCATCAAGTAGCGATGCGTCACACGAGTGTGTCCGATTCGGAGACGACAGCAAGCGACCTAAAGCCGTCGCGGCATTGGGGGATAGGTCCATGGGAACAGTCGCGGCGCAATGGCACGCAACTTTAAGTTCCCTTCGACCGTCTCCCATCTTCTTTGCCAAGCAGTCCGGAGAGCTGCCCGTATTCCTGCCATGTAGTCGGTGTGAGGAAGAGCGAAACGCTGGTCCGGTCGCAGAGTCCTCGCGGACTCTTTGGCACCCTCATTCCCCGCAATTCATACATGTCCAGGAACCCAGCAGAAGTTAATCTCGACATCTGCCCGGCTCGCCCAAACTGTGGCGTCACGGATATCGCGAACCAGGGGATGCGGAGATTCCAATGCCCCGAGAGCACTCAGGGCGCTTTGTGAGTCTCTATAGATCACAATCCGGTCTGCGAACCGGGCACGTCGCGTAATCTCCCGTACCGAGTGGTGTATTGCCACCAGCTCGGCTGTGAAGACAGACGCAGCGCCTGGCAGAGCCCCGCTGACTTCAAAACAGAGGGGATACAGCGTAGAAGCCGACCCACTCTTGGGACTTGGAGCCATCCATATACACTGGCACGGTTCCAGCGGGACACGAGGTGTGCTCCAGAAAGGTTGAACGCAATACTCTGGGCGCCGTACAAGCTTTGGGAGCAGAGGCGTGGCGACAAATAGCCAAATGTGGTACCCTCTAGGGTGGCGTCCTGGGCAGAACCAGGGGCGCCACCGGCCCGAGAGCTATATCTACCTCTCGAAGGAGTTTCCTGGCCCTAAACCCAAAGGGCTTAGGGTATGACTGACGTCTCTCGGCGGCATAGGCAACATCGAGATCAGCTGCGGATGAAGTGAGAGCTGTTGGCGACTGAGAGAAGCGCCGGGCTCGCGCGTACAGTCGAGTGATGCACTACACACGGCGCAGAGCGAGTGGCATCTCCCTAGCATCGACCAACAGGCTCTCAATAGGGGAAGTGCGGAAGGTACCGGTTGCAAGGCGAAGGCCGGTGTGGTGGATCGAATCCACCTTACGCAATAAACGCTCGGCTGCGGATGCATAAAACTCGCATCCGTAGTCCAGCTTCGAACGAACAAAGGATCGATAAAAAAGTAGGGCAGTAGCCCTATCAGCGCCCCAAGCGCTGAACGTCACGGAACGGAGAATGTCCATGGCGCGGGTACAAGAGACCCTAAGGCTGCGAATATGAGCCTCCCAGGTGAGGCGTCGGTCGAATACAAGACCGAGGAAACGGTGCGATTCAACCACATCCAGGCGCACCCTATTAACAAACAAATCTGGGTCGGGGTGAAGCCGTGGATGGCGGCAGAAGTGCACCACCCTAGTCTTGGCCAAAGAAAACCGAAACCTGTGCGCTTCGGCATAGCGAGAGACGCGGTTCAATGCCTGTTGGAGTCGACGCTCCAGAGTTGGCATCTGGGTTGCGCCAAAAGAGATCGAAAGTCGTCCACGTAGAGCGTAGCGAGAACATCTTTCAGGAGCACCGAGGTGATGCCGTTGATGCTCAGGGCAAAGAGTGTGACACTGAGGACACTTCCCTGCGGGACACCCTCTTCCTGCTCCTTTGGGCCGGAGAGGGCTCCCCCCCACCCGTACGCGGAATCGTCGATCTCGCAAAAATTCAGACATAAACATTGGGAGTTGTCCCCTCGCCCCCATCGTGTGGAGAGTCTCCATGATACCGTATCACCATGCGGTATCATAGGCCTTCTCCAGATCGAAAAAGGGTGTGGCGTAGTGCTATCTACGAAGGAAAGCCTCGCAGACGGCATTTTCCAGTCGGAGCAGAGCATCCGACGTGGAGTGAAACTTGCGGAAGCCACACTGTGCGGAAGACAGATGGCCTCCGCTGTCCAGGAAAAAGGCTAATCTAACATTTAGCAATTTCTCTATCAACTTGCACACGCAAAAGGTTGGAGAGATTGGGCGGAAACCGATCGGAGTAGAATAATCTCTCCCCGGTTTGCGAAAGGCGAGCACAGTAGCGATTCGCCAGGAGTCTGGGAGAAGACCCTCCACCCAGATCCTGTTGAACAAATCTAACAGAAAGGCCATGCCTCGCTCACCCAGGTGTCGACGCATGGCGTATGGGACATCGTTCGGACCATGGGCGGTGTCCGCGCACGAAGCGAGAGCGGAGCGCAACTCACTCACATAAACTTGTCGTTGAAGGGTTCTCCGCCTCTGGAGGTAAAGTCCTGCCGGCGGCCTTCCCCGACATCACGACTTGCATTAAATGCTGGCGGAGCAGCATCCCGGCTAGAGAATGCGGAAAAAGCGGTCGCTAAATATTCCGCCACGGACGCGGGGTCCGAGATTGCGGTCCCGTTCTCCTTGAGAACGGGAGGGGGGTCCTGCGAGAACTTGCCCCGAATCCTTTTGACTCGCTTCCACACCTCTGCTAAAGGGGTCTTCCCGTTAAGTGAAGACACGTATGCCCGCCAAGAAGAGCGGCGGGCGTGCTTCGAAATATACCGGAACCTAGACCTAGCCCGACGAAATTCAGCGACAATGAAATCGTTCGGGCGGCGCTTATAGCGCATGTAGGCATAACGCTTCTGTTTGAGGGCCGTCTCACACTCGGCTGACCACCATGGGAGTGGTCGGCGTGCAAAACGGCCAGACGTCCTAGGAATAGTAGTCAGGCTCACGGCGATGAGGTTGCCGGAGAAAAACTCAACGGCCTCATCTACCGACCTAAACTCCTCAACTGAGATAGAGAATTCAGTCATTTCCTAAAATGCAGGCCACCGCGCCCGCGCCAAGCACCACCGAGGTGGGCTCTTAGGCGGCAGTTGCCCTGAAAATGATATTTGAATGGGAAAGTGATCACTACCATTGAGGTCATCGACCATCCCCCAATCAAAATCAGGCTGTGCATCCGAAGAGCACAAAGATAGATCAAGGCAAGAAAATGAAGCGGTTCTCGGACAGTGATGCGTAAACTCATCCACGTTTAGGACACCTATCTCAAGCTCTTCGATCAGATCGGCAAGGAACTGTTCCCTGGGATTTATTGAGTAATCCCCCCAGAGAGGATGCCTGCCGTTCAGATCTCCAAGCAAGAGAAAGGGCGTCGGCAACCGTGCCAAGACGCGGCGGAAGTAGCCCGCGTCGAAGTCAGAGAAAGGAAGAACGGAGACATCATGCAGGGTGTAAACCGCGCCCGCGCCCGCGCCAAGCACCACCGAGGTGGGCTCTCAGGCGGCAGTTGCCCTGAAAATGATATTTGAATGGGAAAGTGATCACTACCATTGAGGTCATCGACCATCCCCCAATCAAAATCAGGCTGTGCATCCGAAGAGCACAAAGATAGATCAAGGCAAGAAAATGAAGCGGTTCTCGGACAGTGATGCGTAAACTCATCCACGTTTAGGACACCTATCTCAAGCTCTTCGATCAGATCGGCAAGGAACTGTCCCCTGGGATTTATTGAGTAATCCCCCCAGAGAGGATGCCTGCCGTTCAGATCTCGAAGCAAGAGAAAGGGCGTCGGCAACCGTGCCAAGACGCGGCGGAAGTAGCCCGTGGCGAAGTCAGCTGACGGTGGAATGTACGCAGAAATGATAGTATACCTCCTATCCAGGTGCAGCTGCACAACCACTGCCTGAAAGGAGGTATCTAAAGAGAAAGGAAGAACGGAGACATCATGCAGGGTGTAAACCGCGCATCCCCCAGCCCGGCCATCCCGCGGAGGTGGAGTCGCGAGACCCTTATACCCCGGAAGGGCGGGCAGGGGGCACGCGCCTAGCATGGTCTCCTGCAAAAAGATAGCTAACGGGGAACGGGACGAGACGAGCCTCCGCAGCTCCTCCCAGTTGGCCTGGAGTCCACGGCAATTCCATTGAAGGAACATTTCCTCCAGGCATAGCTCGGAGGAGACGCGGGGGCCCTCCTCGAACTGAAAACCCTCACGGGAATGGCCGTACGCTTCCCGGGGGCAGAACCCCGGGTGCTGTTGGCCGGACAAAGCGCTGTCGCCTTCGAGGACTTATTGGGGGAGGTTGGGCTCGCCATGCGAGTTTTTTCCTCCCTCCGCCTCGAAACCTTAGGCGGGCGTTGCGGCTTCGGAGGCGGGGGGCCCTCTTTTCGAGGAACCACCGTCTCCGAGCCCCTCGCTCCACCTCGGGGCGTGGGCGAAGGAGCCGAAGCTCCTTTGTTGCTGTCCTCCTTTCGGGGGACAGCTTTAGGAACCCCGGAAGATGGCCTAGCGACCATTTTCAGGGGTGTTGCCTCCTGTGAGTCTAACGACTCGGTGGAGGCGCGTGGCCGTTTCGCCTCACGGGAAATGGTCACGCTGGGGGAAGAGGGGGAAGCCCTGGTTTTAGCCGTGGCTGGGTGTGAACCCTTTTTGCCGACAGCTTAACCAGTGGAGCGCCCGGGTTGAGTAGAGCCCGCAGATGGGCTCCGAATGGGCGCAGAAACAACCGTGCTCGTTGGCCTGGATGGGCCAGGAGCAGAGGGTGCCTTTCTAACTATTGAGGCATATGACGTCCCAGGCAGAGCCGGGCGCGCTAGGACCAAGTCCTTAGCCTCGCGGAATGAGAGTCGATCCTGGGCCTGAACCGCCAGGATTTCTTTCTCAAGGAGATATGCACCACATTGCTTCGAAGAAGCGGGGTGCGGCTCTCCACAATTGACACACTTGGCCACACACGATTTGGACTTATCGTGTGCGGCCTTGGAGCAATTTACACAAACTTCGGATGACCCCGACTTTGCACGTCTACAAGAACGATTCGTATGGCCGAAGCGGTGACAGTAATAACACCGCCGCGGCAGTGGTACGAATGCCTTCACGCGGTAGCGGTCCCAACCGGCACGCACCGACTCAGGGAGCTTGTCACAGTCGAACATGACGAAGAGTGTAGGGGTTGGTCTCGAGGCCCCTCCCTGTTATCTCATCACACGTTCTACCTTGACCGCCCCATGGTCGGCCAGCTCTAGGGTGATGTCCTCAATGGAGTAGTCAACGAGTTCCCTCGCATAAACTACTCTTTTCACAAAGTTCATGGTAGAGTGCGGCGTCACACTCACCGGGGTGCCATGAAGTGTCCGAAGAACACTTATCTTGGCCGCCTCGGCGGGATTCGCCGCATTCGCCAGAAGGCTCCCGTCCGAGAAATGGGTCACCTTCGGCTCTCTACCAATTGCACAAGCTAATCCTCTCCTCTGATGGATCATGTTGGCCTTGGCCAACATGCTGCCATCAGTGGAGCGAATAACGAGGAAGCGTCTGAAGCCAGCGGGCTCGAAAACGCCAGGTAACCTCTGAATGAGGGGCCCCGATGTCATCGAGGCTCCGCCCTGTTCACTTTTAGTCTTAGTCAGGGGCTCCGCAACCGGGGGGCGCAGAGGGGCCGGATGTGACGATCTTGGCTTGGTCGCTTGCCAAAGTGGCAGCAGACCCATCCGTCCACGTAGCCCCCGCGGATGGAGAGGAACCCCGAGTCTTCTTAGTCTTTGTCTTTTTTGGAGAGGAGGGCGGGGAATGAACCCGCTTCTCACCTCCTTCGATAGGAGCCCCTAGGCCAGATGCGCCGTCCTCAGACAGGTCCTTCTCCGAAATGGAGAAGGTCCTGGTGGTCGCAGGGGCACCGGTTGGAGGTTATCTCTCCCCTCCTTGTACTGCCTCGGAGCCCTCAGCCGTTTGAGGAGGACCTTGCATAGGGGCGGATTCGGGTTCGGTGCTTGGCGCTGAGCCCGGATTCTCGCCCATGGAAGGCCCTACCGTCTGAGGCTGGGTTTCCTCAAGGACCATGTCTATCACAGGAGGGGCGTCCAGTTGGCCATCCCCTCCCAGGACATCGCAGGTCCCCTTGGCAGCCTCACCAGTCTTTTGTGGGGAGGCACAGGCCTTGACCCCGGCAAGGTTTAATATTCTTGCCAGCAGGTCTTTTGAGGGAAGCGACCGAATGGGCCTGGCTTCCCTCTCCCCCCTAAGGGGTTTTTCGCTACCGAGCCGCTTACATGAGGGGCGGTCGGCAATAGGCTGACTGCTGGCGTTCTTGGCAGTCCCCTTAGAAAGAAAAGGAGGGACTGCCGCTGGAAATAGGGAGGTGCCCGAAAGCACCTTCAGAGAAGGGGGTGAGGGGGAGTCCCCTTCACCCGTAGGCGTAGGAGAAGAGCAAGCCTCCTCTCCGGTTAAAGAAATATGGAGGGCCCCCTTCGCAAGCACAGGGGAGGGGACCTCCATTTTTTCGGTGGAGCTGCCCGAGGGCGGCTCCGTCGATGAGCAAGGGGAAATTAGGGGGAGATGTTTTTTTTTTTTTGCATCATCATGGTGACCCTCTTTGTTTTACGGGACGCAATCGCTCACCACCTCTCGCAGTAGCCCGCACTGCAAGAGGTGCTTACCAGCCCGGCAGAGCCAGGCGACGCCATTTGGGACCACCCCTCCCGCCTGGTGGCCTGGCAGTACATCGGCATGGCGGCTCCACCTTGAACACGGCGTAAAAAAGATAGATTTTGAAGACGAGAGGAAAATGGATGTGAGGAAGGTATGGGTGGGGATGAAGCAGGTTGTTAAAAACCAACCACCCCAGACCCGAGCTCAGGGGTTAGGGAACATTGTCCCCTTCCCCCTCAGCCCCGATCCGGGACGGTTGGCTGAGAAGAAGGTCAGCATCTACCCTGTGGAATTAGAGGCTGACCAGAGAAAGCTGTGGGAGAGGTTGTTTGAAAAGCGACGAGGTAGGGGAGAAATACAGGCTATCTGAAGGAAGGAAGAGTGGCTAAGCTAGGGCCGGACGGAGCGCTGGATCCCGTCAGCACGGCGGCCAGGATGGCAAATCGCCGGCCCCTTACGGGGGAATGTGACAATAATCCACACTTAACCACCCAACCGGAACTCAATAATCTAGTTCGTGAACTAACACTTACTAAGCAACAGAGTGAACTCCTAGCCTTACCTCTGGAACAATAGAACATGTTGGATGAACATGTTTGGATTACAGTATTTAGGAAGCATTCTACACATCTTTAGCAATTTTTGAAAACAATTTAACTTATTGTAATGACATCGGAGATTTAATCAATGCCTAGGAGCTGACCTATGAACCAAATGAGTGGAGATTATTCATAGATGCATCCCTTTACAGCATAAAAAAGGTACAGTTGCACATTGGGAACAACATACCTTCAGGTTTCAGTTACTCATTAATTTTAAGTAACAACGAGCATGAGTGGTAAATTTGTGCGGATTTGAAAGTAGTAGTCCTACTTAATGAGCTACAAACTGGATACACCAAGTTTATGTGCTTCCCTTGCAAGTAGGGCCAGATCAGAACATTATGTAGGCTCAGAATGGTCACCTCGGGGAACTCTGGTGCCTGGATGCCATGATCTAATTCATGAACCTATAGTTAAGAAGGAGAAAATCATTTTGCCACCACTGCATATAAAATTAGGCCTGATGAAGTAATCCACCTATGCACTGCAACATAAAAAGCCATGTTTCCGAAACCTCAAAGTGATGTTCCCTGAAATAATTGATGACGGAATTAAGGGAGGCATATTCGTAGGCCCTCAGATTCGTCAACTTATAACTGATGATGACTTTGAGGAGACATTGGATGAAACTGAGCTCTCGGCCTGGCATGCATTCAAAAATATATGCAAAGGACTTGGGGGAAAGCACCAAGGAACCCAGCGAGAGCCTATAGTGGAGAGCCTAATCCAGTTTTACCAAGATCTCTGATGCAATATGTCACTGAAGATACACTTTCTTTATTCTCACCTGTCCTTCTTCCCTGAAAATGCAGATGTGAGTGATGAACATGGAGAGAGGTTCTGTCAAAATAGAGCCTCAATTGGAAACAGGTAGAAGGGAAAATAGATGAAGTAAATACTAAAATGTAAGTTAATACATTTTATAATGATAACCAAAATGCTGATTCATTATATATTCATGAAATAATTACAATGGACACATTTAATCTGAAATTAGACTGAAATACATTTATGGTATCTTAGAAATCAGTATCAATTGCATAATTAATAAATCGACAATTTACAAGAAAATGTTACCTGATTGGATTTTTTTTTAGAAAATTTGAATTTATCAAATCAACTTCATAATAAATTCACACGAGATCTGTTTTGTTCTTGACACTGAAATTTGTTGTACAGTGAAGTTAATAAATAAATATTTCGGCCAATCAAAAAGGTGTGCTAGTGACGTCACGACTGTGTTCATGAGTTGCACCCTTTATAATAGAAATTAGAGTCTGTCAGGCGGAGCCTCTTTACAGGAGCATACAATATATTCATAGCGCACTAATTTAATAAAAAGGATAAGACCAAATGCAATATCGAAAACAATGAATAGATACAAACCGATACTTCATTTCAGTGATGTTAGAATTCCGGAAACCACGATCATTTTCTTTCGTTTTTAATAATAACACAAATGTAGAGTTTGTTCTAAAAGCATTCACCCCCCCCCCCCTTCCTAACTATTCAAAGACCGAGATTTTCGAAGAAGGAACCGCCAAAATATAGCGCATCATATAGTTTGAGCATGCGTGACGTCACAAAGTAGGCTCAAAGGCGATCTCTTTTACCGCGGCTCGGATAATAGTAATGCGCGGGAATCAGGGCTGCCTCCTCTGCGTTTTCCACCAAGATCTCGGTTTAACAGGATTTATCTGGGTTATTTTTTTATAATACCGTATAATCTGGGTTTTCGTACTTTCAATAAGTAACATCATCAGAATTATTCGTCATTCGTTTAATAATATCACTTATAACAACATCACTTTATCAATAAAAATGTACTTGAATAATCAACGGTTCACATGAACGCATTTGAGTCGAGTTGTGAACTTGTTCATTTACAGAACACGTTCCAATGCGGCTGTGTGGTTGCAGGCTTGCAAGCTACGGCGTGGGTGAGTGGTGGTGACTGGTAAGAGATTGAGTGCGTTTCAGTGCCGGGTCAGCGCCACCTATCGAGCAATACTGAAGCATTAGAAGCCAGAAGGGAGGACAGGATTTCGAGGCGGTTGTGAAGGAAGAAGGATAGAAACAGGTAGTCAATCTCCATTGTTAATTACTTATACTTTTTCCAATCTCCAACCTTGAGGAAGTTGCACATTTTTACAACCATGGAACACTCAAATCGCAAAAGAACCTTCGCTATGTGGAATCCATAAAAGGTTGATGGGGACGAGAGCATGGATACCCCCCTTAAGTAGAAACTTAAATATTTCTTTTACCAAAATATTCACCATTAAAAATAACTATAATTTCTTTCTTCAATCAGTCGATAATTTGTTTAATTTAAAAGGGATGGTATCTGTTCAAACGCTCTGCACAAGACGCAATGCGACGAAAATGACATAAAAATATCAAATTGCAATGAATGAATTTATATAATTCCATTTATATATATTTTATAAAATTAAAAATTTGTAGAAGCATATTTAACAAGGGGTCATTAATAACATGTGAAAAAAGATTAAACTGTTCGCAAGGAATGCAATTATAATTTAGATAAATATAATATAGTGGTCTATCTAATTGGCTTGAAGGTAAATAGTAAAATAGGGATATCAAACACCGAGGAGTTTTGAGTGATAAAATGATGTACGGTTCAAGAGCGACAGTGTGTGGTCCAGAAAGGTTGAAAGCAACAATCAGGGTGATGTAGAAGCTATGGAAGTAGAGACGCGACCACAAATAGTTGAAGGTGGCACCCTCCAGGGTGGCAGCCTAGGAAGAACTACATAGAGGAACCATCGGCACGAGAAATACACCGAGCTCTCGAAGGAGTTTCCTTTTCCTAAACTCTTTGGGTTTAGGGTATTTAGGGTAAGATTGGGGTCTCTCGGCGGCATAGGGACAGTCGAGATTGCCCCTGGGTGTAATAAGAGTCCGTGGAATCCAAGTGCATAAGGTACTATACACGGCGCAGAGCAAGCGCCATCGTCTATGCATTGGCATTCAAGCGTGGAACAGACAAAGCGGTAGAACAATCAGCTCCCCAAGTGCTGAACCTCCAGCCACGAAGAAGGTTCATGGCCCCGGTACAAGAGGGACTAAGGCTGCTGATTTGGGCGTCCCAGGAAAGGCACCAGTCCAAAATGAGACCAAAGAAGCGGAACCAGTTTAGGAACAACTCCGGGACCTATTGGAACCATGGTAGGCCTTAGAAGGGAGCTACCTTATTTTTGTTCAAAGAATTAAAACTTTAGCGCCACAAAAACAGTTAAAGTCTATCGGAAATTTTGCCTCTAAGAACATACACAATTACATGGCCAAAACCATAACCAGCAGACTACCACAAACCCTCGACAGAACATAGTCTCTGTTAGAGGCAGGATCAAGAAGTAACACGACCATCTTTAGAGTGTTATGGTAGCGAACCACTGAACCCGAGAGACGGGTCTCTTCCGCATGGAGTTCTTGGGGTGGGAAGGAGCCTTGGATCCACTCAACAAGAGACACCTCTCAGAGACTATAGAAATGCTGTAGTGAGACTATCTTGAAACACACTCCTACCATTACAGGAACCTAACATCTACCACGGAAGATCAGTAGAGAAATTGGTGAAGTTGGAAGAAGGGAAATGTGGGGAAGATATATTACCGGAGATTCACCTCCAAGTGGTGTTCGGGCCGGGAGGGAAGACTCCCCCCGTTGGGACTGGAAGAGCACACAGCCCCCCAGATGTCAGCTGCAGCAAGAAGAACCAAGCTATAGATGAGATCAGTTTGGGGGTTAGAGAGAGGACCTCAACACAGGGGAATGGGGAAGGTGGGGGGGATCAACCATAGTGGCTGAAATAATGGGAGCTTTATATCAGCCCAGTAGCTATTTCACCTTTCTATGGGGATAAAGGAGAGAGAAGAATTAATTCAGAAAATACAGAAGAGGAGCAAACACCCGAGAACGAGGAAATAACGAATAGAAGAAACAACTGAAGTAGAGGAAACTCAAAACCTTCCATAACTAACTGATGATGGACGGGATAGATGGCGCCATCTACAAATAGAAATCTTACTCAGAACATGACTTCGACATGCTCGAAACGGCATTAGACAAAGAAGACACAAGAATACCCCAAAGCCGAAGTAGCATTTTAAGGACAGGAAATGTATAAAACTCCACCACGGGAAAAGAAAACACTAACTTGAATACAACTGAGAAAAGCAGAACAAAGACAAAAAAACAAGATAAGAAAACAAATTCGAAGATTTAAGCTACTAAAGAAAGACATACATAAAATAAAAAATAAAATAAACAGTATTAAACACCCAATGGCCAATAAATAGACCAAGTGTGTCTAAATAATGTGCAACGCCCTCTGTCACCCTTTTAGAAAGATGCGAAAAAGTTATTGAAAAATTTCAAATAGGCGAAAATGACGACGCGAAAGAGTTCGCCATTTGATGTGATGTTGTGCCAGTCCTCCAGGTTTCAGTTGTACCAAGGGCATTGCCCCAGTTTCCCCCTCCATATATAAATATACAGTTGTATTAAAGTATCAATAATTAAAACTGATTATTGCAATTTTCCTTTCCTGCTTACTATTTTTCGTCTTGTTACCCATTTTTCACTTTCTAAAGGTCTTGCTCCCTATTTGAAGCCGCCAAAAATAAATAGTTTTCAACCCAATTTCCTAAAACCCATTTAATTTTAGAAACATTTCGTCCCTTTCAAATGAGCTGAATGAAAGACCTTCTGAGATCAACATTTTCGAGAACTGAAAAAGCTCCTATCTTTTATTGATAGCCGAAAGGCCATGGCATTTTACCTTTTCCTGAACTAATCAATATTTAAGGATGGATGCCAAGACCATTTAATGTTTAACACCATCTTTCCCCCTTTATTGGGTCTATATAGGCGCGTCAAATAAAATGCGAGATTAAAAATAGGTGAAAAGGACGACCAGAGAGAGAAACGCACATGGTACTGTCGGGGCACAGGGGTGGGGAAGACGTACCAACCCTCGGGGTTTTAGTCGTAGCCGGGGGTTCGTGACACCACCCGAATATCTTTTCGTTATTGAGAAATTGCGGCCTTTTAAAAGACCTTTTCATTTACCATAAATAAAAGAATTCATTTTGTAAAGATTTATAAAGGGAGAAACTCTCGGATTATTTTCTGAATAAATAAATAAATATGATCTCAGTTTAAAGGTTTAAAGAAACAAATTATACTCTCATTATTACTTTATTTATTTATGCATGCAAACTTTTACTCCCTATATTCTACGAGTTTATCACATATATCTATTATTATTTTCTTATATTTTCATCCTATTTCCTCATTCATTTCTCTCGTTCTTCCGTAAACAACAAAACCAAGATTCGAAGATGTTCCTAATTCTATTCTTAATTCTCTTCTTTTTCTCCTCTTTAACACATTCCTCTCTCATGGGGCTAAGTTTTGGCCTTCTCGAAACCTGAGTTGATGTTCGATAGAATCGATAAAAGGAACTCCTTCCTTCCCCAACCTGACGTCTAAACTCCTCCATTACTCTGTCCTATTCTTGATCCTCCTCCCACATCCTTTCTATCGCATCTAATCCTTCCATCTCTATTTAGGAGAATGATCAAAATTGAGAGAGGAACGATTTTCAGGAGGTCAGGAGCTGGTGAAGATGATGCGGTCGACCGGAATAAAGCTTCTCGACAACCGACCAAACACAACCGCGCGATTACTTATATAAACTCGGTTTCACAGTTGGGAGACAAAGATCAAAAGTAAAGTACCTCAAATAGTGAATAATAAAAGGGAAATGACACGGCCTTTTTGCCTATCTATAAAAGAAGTGAGCTTTTTCAATTTTCTTAAATGTTTACCTCCTAAGGCCTCTTCTCAGCTCATTCGAAAATGAATCAATTTGGAAAGATTTTAAAAATTAAATTGGTTTAAGGGAAAAAAAGGGTGGAAAAGATGTGAGATTTGCGGCAATTTTGGCTGGTCTTAGAATGAAATATTGAAGGAAAAGTGATTTAGAATGGGAAAAAAGAGTAATTGAGGAACAATATTTAGCAGGAAAGAGAAATTACAATAATGGAGTGGGGAGAGGAAACTGTGGCAATGCCTCTGCTAAAACTGAAACCTGGAGGAGCGACACAAAATCACATCAAATAGAAGTGAAAAGAGAAAAATTAGCGAACTCTCTCGGGTCTTCTTTTTCCAAAATTGGAAATCTCTCACTATCGTTTCCAAGTAAGTTTAGACCCAATGACGGGTGACAGAGGGCCTTAAATTCGATTTTAATGAAAATTAAATAAAAATGTATGATTATTGGGCTTTGGTGTTTAATCGTATTATTTTTATTTTTCTGTGTGTATTTTTTTAATAGATTCAATCTTTTAGTTTGTTCTGTTACTATCTCTTTTTTTCTTTGTTGTTCTGTCGTTTCCTATTTGTATTTAACTTGGGTTATTTCCTCGTTCTCGGGTGTTTGCTCCTCTTCTGTATTTGCTGTTTCCCATTCTTCTCTCTCAATTCTATCCGTAGAATGGAGAAATAGTTAGGCTGACATAAAACTCTGATTATTGGACCCCCCCGCCCCCCATCCCCTCTGGGAAATCTGATGGTGGTCAGA
Organism: Ceratothoa steindachneri; assembly: GCA_963969495.1. Classification (NCBI taxonomy): domain Eukaryota; kingdom Metazoa; phylum Arthropoda; class Malacostraca; order Isopoda; family Cymothoidae; genus Ceratothoa; species Ceratothoa steindachneri. The sequence continues at coordinate 2,385,611 of OZ018333.1, read as the reverse complement.
AAATGAGGCGAAATTTTGATAATCCCTGACTATCTTCGATGAGGTCCAAACTCCACCCAATCCTGGCGCCTCCCAATCGCCTATCGCAAATCCATCCGGGAAAAACGACTTAGATGGAAGAAAGATTTAGGAGAGAGTAAAAGAATAGGCTTTCGGGGCCTATCAATCCCTCCTCCCTCTCTCCTGTGAGCGAGGGAGGAGAAGAGAGGGCGGGGTATGGAGCTCGGACGCCCCTCGCTCTAACCTATCACCCCGGAGACTGTGCCAAATGGAGGAACAGAGAAAGAAGTTTAAATGGAGAGTGGAGATAAAGATAGGAAGAGTATGGAAATAGGGAGAGAATCAAAATTGGGCATAGGTGGTGTTGGGTGGTGCTACTATCTCGGTGTGTAGCACTTTTATCTTCTTTTGTCCCTTCCTTTTATTAATTGTCCCCGTCCCTTGCAAACCCCATTTGGGAGCGACAGGAGTAAATGAAAAGGAAAAACAAAAATGAAAACTAATTTTCGCAACAGTTTTTCGGGCATTTTTTCCTGTTTTCTTGCTATTTAACCGTTTCCTAAAGGGGTTTTACCATTATTTCTGACTCTGGAAGGTCCTATGTCGGCTAGGAGACGCGCACTCCCTTTTGGGTGTGCGCTTCCCAATCTGAGACCGTGCGTTGCCTTCCTTCGGTCCTCTGGCATTCTTTTGCTCGCGAACATTTTGCAGCTCGGATGTCTTTTTGTTCTGAGGTACATTCCGTTCGCCGTTTACGGCGCACAGTTTCTTTTGGAACACTGTAGCTTTAAATAGATATTTTAGGGTGTGTTTGGGGGGTTGAACCCCATACAAGACCAACCGTTTCTGTTTTTGTGAACCGTTTTAGCCCCCCGAAACGTCATATGCGAGCACTTTTTGTGCCAAATTTTTAATTGATTGGCGCTTCTCCGCAGGATTTTCGTTAGTCCTTCGAGAGAATTGGAGGGACAAACTCCTTTCTGAGAATCTCTTCTGCCAGTTAGGAGTGCGCCTTGCCCTCCTAGGGTCATTTGTGGGGTTTCTTTGTACTTTTTCTTTGTGAGACTTTGATATTTGCACTGGCCTTATGCGGGTTGCCTTTCTTAGGGGGGATGCGTAGAGTATCTTTTAAGACAATTACCCTGTGCGTTATGATTTGAAGTGTGTGTGTGGGGGGGGGGGGGCACAACAGGACACGCGCTAAACCTTCTTATACTGTTGGGCGTATTTGCCTATATGTTTTTCATGGCTATGTAGGTTACCCATACAGAGTTGGAGGTTTCTTTAGCAGTGTTTCGTTTTCTTTGAATTCACCATGGATAACTACGTTAAACATTTTTTGGGCAATTTCCCGATGAATTTCCTCGCTGCGAGACTTGGGCAGGCTATGTGTATGCTAGCTACGATAAGACTGAGTGGCTCAAAGAGGTAATGAGAGTGGATATGTAGTATGAATTAGAAGCAATCTATATTGCGGACAGAGCAAAAGGAAAGCAGAAGTAAAAAATATTAGATTCAGGACAAAGGTTCTGGAGAAGAGGAATAAATGGCAAGAGAAGTCTGAACGTATACAGAGGCAAAAAGGAGCCTTGAATTGAGAATATGTATGATGGGAGTTTTGCAAGCCAGCTACTATTCAAGGCACGGACTGGATCCTTGAGGGTGAAGGGGAGGACATACAGATGGAATGGAGGAGAGGACAGATGCGAATCGTGCCTACTGGGGCAGAAAGAATCTATAGAACATTTGATTGTGGAATGTGTGGGCCACAGTCTGGAGAGGGAGAAATTGAAAGAAGAATTGGTGATAGAGCTGGGAAGAGGAAAGTGGCAGGAAGGGGAGAGAAGGCAGGATTATGGACTGAGTGTGGTGCTAGGATTTGAGTGTGGAAAAAAGATATAGATGACAAGAGAATAGGAATAGTAAGAGCAACAAAGAAATTTTTGCAGTGTGTGTGGAAGAAGAGAAATGAAAGAGGCTAATTAATTGCTCTCCTATCCACAGAAAATAAATGCCATATCCCGATACAAAGGGGGGCTCAACAACCTGAACCTGGTCGTTTATTTATGATTTTTTCCCAATCCTTTCTTCGTATCCACCGTTTACTATTCGTGACTTCTGTCCCTAGATGTGCACCTCTAGTTTTTACTTACAGCCTATTATGGACCGTTTTCCTCTACATTTATGCGCCTAGTTCCTGGTTCTCGCCCTAGTTTGCATTGGTTGCGCATCCTCGGCCTGGCTTAGTCGTGCCTGTTTAAGGTAGTTACTTTTTTGGACTTCTTACGCCAATGTCTTTGCTTTTAGACGATGGTTACGAATGAATAAACTTTGGATTTAATAGCCCCCCTCCCCCCCAAGAAAGAACCAGCAAAAGGAACATCCACGTGAAAACCTTTAGCACCTTTTGAACACCAATCTTCTGCAACACCTATCTTCTGCAACACGTAGACGCGGTTCGCACGATGCATTGGGCTACAAACTGCAAAGAATTCGTACTTAATTTCGCTCATTTATTGCGGCAGCATCTGCTTTTAAATCATTTGGGTGGTGCAGGTTACATCTGGAAAGCAAAGTAACGATTAGTTGCTGCGCCAGAGTGCAGAGAATCTACATATGATGGGATATTTATATATATATATATATATATATATATATATATATATATATATATATATATATATATATATATATATATATATATATATGTTCGCTATTTAAACCTATATATATATATGTTCGAATAGCTGCAAGTAACATTTCTATTGCTGCCTTATTGCAGCTAACATTTGAAAACAGAGGTCCGTTTGTTTTTTGTCCCTGCCCGGACGTTATATGCGCATTTAACTAGTTTGTTTGTGGCAAAGGTTCTGGCTCTAGTCCTGAACGCTTCGAAATGAGGAGGACCTGCTGGTATTCGAGGTCGTCGATCGGTCTCCACGGCCAGGTCGGTGACGTCTAGCGCGTCACATCGGTAATCCGATGGGTGATTTTAGTTCGGGTTGAAGTTCGCAAACACCAGCACTGGAACCGGCTTAAAGATCTTGGTTGTTCCTTGATACTTCCCGCTCAGTCGATCCCCGTTCTTGCGTCGATCCTTGGTACGGCAAAGGCGGTCCCATCGACTCGGTCGCTAAACGAGAATGCCACGTTCTGATCCCGCTGTCCAGTAGGTTGTACCGGAAACATGCAGACAGGAAATGGGCCAGGAAGTGTTCCCATTTCTCTGACCCAGATTACCTTCCTGGGTGTCTACCGCAGGAGCCGTTCAATTGTCTCGACCCGTCATACTCGGAGCGCATCGCCCAGGAGTATTTAGTAGCGCTTTTTTCGTACTTGGAGAGCCTTTATCTCCAAGACCGTTTCGTACTTCGAGAGCCTTTATCTCCAAGACCGTTTCGTACTTCGAGAGCCTTTATCTCCAAGACCCTTTCGTACTTGGAGAGCCTTTCGTCCAAGTACCGCTTCTGTGAAATGTAACATCCGTGGTTCTTAAACAGTTGGTGGTCGAGCCCCAAAAGGCCTTTAATTACTTGCTCGCAAGGGATTGGGCCAGTGATGGCGGCTACTTGTCGCTGCGGGTGAAGCTGCTGGGCTTCGTGCCCCCAGTCTCAAAGGTTTCCCCTTTTGTACAGTACGCGCTCATATGTGCGGTTCAACGTGTATCGCTGAGTGAATCCGCTTGGCCTCCCGATCCGCACATGTAGTCTTGGATGTGCGGGTTATTTGTGGGCGGATCAACCTCGTACCCCTACACAGCCCCTACACGGCATGTTTCTGATCACTGAAGAATTATTTGCGGAACCCGGCAAAACGCCGCCATGCCTGGGTTCGAAATAGCCGCTAGAAAAGGAGAAAATAGCAGAAAACTAAATTGACGGCTATTTTCCTCCATTCTTTTCTAATTTTTTGCCATTTAAACGTTTCCCCCCCCCGGGTTATCGCTGATATTTTTGACTGGTATGTGCGTCCTAATTTTTAGAAGTGTTTTCCCTTGCTAGGATTGCGCATTAATTTGTTAGGAGCATTTTCCTTTTATTTTGCTTCGGAAAATTAATTTCCTAGGCCTTGTATTTACTTGCAACGAAGCGCCAGGTCTAGGCTTCGCTTTTTTTTTCAAAATGAGTAAAGTTCAATTGTACCCATTTAGAGCCATGATATGAGCCATATGACCGTCGGACCTATGGTTATTCACCCTGGAGATTTCAAATCTGCCATCAGATTTGGCGCTGGGTGGCGCTATCTAGTGGGAGAAGCCTCATTTAGCCATTCAAAGGCACTTGTAAGTGATTCAAACGATGGGAAACCATCAATGCGATAACCATTTATCATCTTCTCACAAAATGCCGCAGGTCATTGTAGGGAATTTCCCTCTAGTTTTGTCTACACTTAATATAGGGGTTTCTTGAAGCTGCACAATTATGGGGGCGGGGGCAAAGGGGAAATTAGGGGTTGGAGTTAAACACCCCCCCAAAACAACAACCCCGAAAAATTCAAGATACGCAGCATTTTCTGAGGTAATATTTTCCAGTTTTCTTGCTATTAACCGAATTCCGCGGGGTTTTTCGCTCCTAATTCTGATTCTGGGAGGAGCGAACTAATTCTTAGAACGGTTTCTGCCTCGTTAGAGCTTGTAGGAAGCTTTTGCGGGGTTCTGGGAAGTATTGTGGGAAAACACCCCCCAACAAATACGCAAACAAGAAGAAAGAATAAATAATACAGACCGTGGAAAGATTAGGTTAGGTTATCTTCGTCCTAAAAACGTTGCACATTCATTTTTTTAGTTTGGGATATTTTGGGGCGCTTACAAACGTCAATGGTTAGGTTTGGTTAGGTTAAAGGAGTATATATTACCAAATTACTGTGTGGTAACCAGTTTATAGCGGTGAATTACCAATTTCACCGGTTTACGGCGGGTTGGTTATGAGTTTACAAGAATGGCGAATTATCTGACTCCAAAGATGATTCTTCAAGGGTATTCTTATTGATGGATGGAGTTACCGAAGGTCTACGGGTAATCGAGGTAAAGAAGGACTTTGAGAAAGGAAGTAGTAAAATAGGCTTTTATTCTAATAAGGGCCTATTAAAGAGACAAGCGGCACGTCAAAAGGTACTTTGCGAGGCAGGTTTTCTTATTCCACGCGAAGTATTGAATTCTCGAGCGACAAGACTTAGCTGAATTAAAGGGGGTTCCTCACGCGAAGATGGGAATTCTTAATGACAATGATTCAATAAAACAATTATAATGTTTAATCTTCTCATTGCTCGCCTATATATACCGTTTTATCTTCTAGGGGGCGTGGCTTATACTCGTCCGAAAGACGAGCCTCCATTTTCGAGCCCCTATGTTTCCACTCCTAAGGAGGAGCTACCTAACAGCTGTGTGTTTGTGTGTGTGTGTGTGTGATCTAGTTACGCGCTCAAAGGTTTGATCTCTATTGCTTGTCACACATCTCTGTTACAATTTGCTTTGGTCAAAGTCTGTACTTGCCCAGCTGCTTCGTAGACTCCCGTCTTCTGATAATTCTATCCCGAGACGCGAATTATTCGTTTCCTCTTGTTGACTTAGGTATCTTGACCTTTGATCCTTTTCTTGTGTTCGCTCTCTTTGTATTTCCCGCGCGTTAGGATTTAATGAGACCAACGCGAGTCCAGTTTGTGGAGTTTCCTTTAATTTGGTGCCAGTAGCCCACCTATTAAATAATCCGGTCACCACAAGGTTAGGTTATGTTTGTAGGTTTTTAGGTTAGGTTAGGTTTCGTTAGGTTTTCTGTAAAAATATGGTTGCATGTAGTCGAAAAACCCATAAAAATAGCTTGAGCTACGTTAAAATAATTATTTTTCGTTAAGATAGACGTATACCTACCCAGAAATTATAACGTCATTCGTTCAAAATTAAATCTATCTACTCTATACCGATCTTAACTAACTCATCGTACCCTCAAAATCAAATAACCTAGCAATGTTATTAATAATATTAAATTACCTTTCTAAGTTATTTAATACTAATGCGCGTGGATGAGCACACATGGCTCGGCCATGTCGTTTGTCCCTATAAGATTCGTATTTCTTCTAAAATGAAGTAATTATTATTTGTATGTAAATAAAAGTTCACAACGAAACCCTAATTCGGGGCTTAGAACGAGGAAATTAGGTAGAATAAGCAAGAAAAAATTAGGATTTCATATATTTTTTCAATATATCCTGATTTTGACAAACGAGGAAAAACTATATTTGGCTGCAGGCCTAATTTTTTCAATTAATTCTAAGCAAATTCATTTTTGGTGGGGCTTCTTCTACCGGGATTGAGCTCTCAAGCCTATCGTCCTAAGCGCATTTTTGCACTCTTTCCGATGGTATTAAAATTAATTTTGTGGTTTTCATTTTGAAGCCGCTAAAAAAATAAGAATTTTTGTTTAGGAATCGAAGACACTCCGGTGTTTCTTTTGATTTTTATTCGCAAATTCTGGATCCTTCCATAGTATTGATGTATCTAGGTTGGTTTAAGTTGGGTGTACTGCGTGTTGTTTATGTAGCACTGACTCCCCCTTAAATCCGGGGGATGTGTACAGAACAAACGGTTAAAAGTTTGGAAGTAAAAACGCTCGCAGCAATAGCCTGCAAGGTAGTACGGACGGGAAGTGGCGCAAAGAATAGCGAAGAGGAAATTAAAAGCGAAGCACCACCATGGGACACGCCCCCGGCCGAGGGGATGGAATTAAACACCCGGAAGTGCGGAAGTACCGGGAAGGGGCGAGACCCAAGCTTATTTTATTGCAAACAGACCACCGAGGTCCGAACGCTAGAAAGCAATAGTTTCTAGCTCTTCCCACTTGGGCAGAACCCCTAGAAAATTCCACTGTAGGATGACAGACGGAGGCAGTTCAAGGTTCCTGACTACTAGAAGGCCCAGAACGGGCAACCGACAAATTGCGATGAGCCTGGAACGAACCCGGCACGGACTTGGCCGCGTGAAAGGCGGGAGGCGCCAGCTGAGAGTTGGACCGAACCCTCAACGTGGAGGGCTCATGGCCCGGAGGAAAAGGGAGATCGATCAGAGACGGACGAGAACTAAGATGCAAAGATGGAACAGAAGGCGGAACATGGACAGAGGGTGAGAAGGAAACAGGGTTAGAGGGGAAGGAGAGAAAGGAGCAGGGTCAGAAGGTGAGGAGGGAACAGGTTCAGAAGGAGATAAAGGAGCAGGGATAGGAGGCAAGGGAGTCGAAGCTGGGGTAGGAGACATAGAAGACTGCTCAGAGGTAAGGGGCACGGAAGAAGGGAGCGGGGTAGGAGGCAAAGAAGACGGAAGCGGGGGAACTTCTGCCCGGACAATGACATCGGTGGTGCCAACGGCGGAGGCAGGCGAAGACCGGGGAGGAGAAGACACCCAAACAGAGGACACCTCAACCACCGACTCGGGGGCCAAACCAGCTTGGACTCCGAACGGGGTGAGGAGGAAACCTTCCGAACGGGGTGAGGAGGAAACCTTCCGAACGGGGTGAGGAGGAAACCTTCCGAACGGGGTGAGGAGGAAACCTTCCGAACGGGGTGAGGAGGAAACCTTCCGAACGGGGTGAGGAGGAAACCTTCCGAACGGGGTGAGGAGGAAACCTTCCGTTCGCGCTGAAGCAAAGAAACGGGAGGAGCAGAAGGGGCAGACGCCTGGAGGAACAGTCGGATATCCTGAAGCGTCTTAGCTCGGTTAGGCTCACTGTCCCCAACAGAGGAAGAAATACGAGAAAAGACCAATGACAGAGGAGGGGGCGCAACGGAGGAACCGCGAGGAGGGACCAAAGGCAGGGAAGATAGAGCAACAGAGGGACCGCGAGAAGACAAAGGAGTGGGACGATCGGGAGGAGGACGGCGGGACTCCGCCTCCCGGAGAACGTCAGAGAAAAAAACGCCAGAGGGGGCGAGCTGCGCTCGCACCCTAGGGCGGGCCTCACGGAAGTCCAGCCTGAGGGAGTCCCGAAGAGCCAGGACCTCCTTCTCAAAAAGGAATACGGGACAAGAACGCGAAGCGGTGCCATGGGAACCTCCACAATTGGCGCAATCTTCATGATTCCCACAAGAGGAGCATTGATACGCACAGGCCACACAGCGACGAGCCTACCTACAATTACTGCTCATATGGCCAAACCGGTGGCAATTAAAACGTCTGGGGAGCTCGACATAACGGGACACAGGGACACGAAGATAAACATCACGAACAAACTGGGGCCGATCCTGACGCTCAAAGGTAACGATGAGCGTACTCGGAGGAACCTTAGCGGGACCAAGAGACTTAGACACCCTATAAACGTCCTTAACCCTCTGGGACCAAAGTTTGTCTTTTAGTCTCGAAACATCATATTGCAATAATTCGTTGGAGCAAATCACTCCCTTGACAAAATTAAGGCAAGGGTGGGGCACAACCGAAACTGGGACCTCCGAAATGGAGGACAAATCCGGCACGGCACCCCACTGCTCTCGCGAAGATACCTCAACCACTAAATCGCCCACTACCACGCGCTCACATACGGCGGGGCGCACCACAACGGGACTCAAACTCTTCATTTCAATCAAACACGGCCAATTTAAAAAGCGGAGACTAAGAACTGGAATTCAGCAACAGGAAACGAGGATAATCGAAATCAGGATCTCTCTCTTTTGCGAAGGGATCTAACAAGCGCAGAAAAGAGGACTTATTGACAGGCATAGTACGAGAACCAGAAGTCGCAGGAGATATTTTTTTTATTATTATTACCCATATGAAAGAGAGTATAACAAAGGGCGCGAACTCGCGCAGCGCAGTCACTGTCTACCGTCGAGATACTTACTCGGAACGCCGGCCCAACCAGGAGGGTAAGCCCGTCGACCCCTGACCCAACCATCGTTTTAAAAATGGCCGACCAGCCTGGGAAATTTACACATTGATGAAGCAAAGACCCCCAAGAGCGCCACAGAGGCTTAGGCACCCACCTACCAACACAGGCAAGACCAGCTAAAGTGTCGCACCCCCTGACGGACAGCTCTGATACACCGAGATCGACAAACAAACGCAGATGGAAGGACGATGCAGAGTGAAAGAGAGTTGGTACAGAAGACGAAGTAGGGGTTAGCAGAAGGAGAAAAAGGATGTCAAGCTGGGGCCGGACGGGACGCTGAGTCCTGTCAGCACGGCGGCCAGGGGAGCAAATCGCCTTGCCCCTTACGGGGGATCTCACATATTAGGTAAGACTATCGAGATTGGGTTTATTCTAAATCAATAGAGGTCTAATTGGAGCAGACTTGATAATGGTTTGGAAGATTCTAAATTGTCATTGCATTTAATTGGACGATCTATATAAATGCATATGTCCTGATCGAACCAGTTATCATAGAAAGAATTTTTTGTCACTCCTCACAATTCTGATAACATAACAACATAATTTCATAGATGACCAATGCCACAAGGGCCTATCAAAGGCGTATCTGTCAAAACCCACCCACAAAATGCATCCATAGGATTGTGTTAGATCATGCATCTACAATAAACAATTTAAACAATCCATAGGATTGTGTCAGATCATGCATCTACAATATACAATTTAAACAATCCATAGGATTGTGTCAGATCATGCATCTACAATATAAAATTTAAACAATCCATAGGATTGTGTCAGATCATGCATCTACAATATACAATTTAAACAATCCATAGGATTGTGTCAGATCATGCATCTACAATATACAATTTAAACAATCCATAGGATTGTGTCAGATCATGCATCTACAATATACAATTTAAATAATCCATAGGATTGTGTCAGATCATGCATCTACAATATACAATTTAAACAATCCATAGGATTGTGTCAGATTATGCATCTACAATATACAATTTAAACAATCCATAGGATTGTGTCAGATCATGCATCTACAATATACAATTTAAACAATCCATAGGATTGTGTCAGATCATGCATCTACAATATACAATTTGAACCATCTACAGGAATGCGTCATAAACAAAAAGCATCATTATCAAGACCCGTGAAAATCCAAATCACCCATAATATACAATAATAAAAAGCTGCATCCACAGGGATGAGTCCAGAATCCCCCCCTTCCCTAAAAAAATTAACCTTACCTCCGCATATAATCATCTAATCTGCATTTAAAAACATTCAAGTTTGGACTGTCTACTGTCTCAAGTGGCAAACTATTCCCGTAATCTACCAGTCTATTGGTGAAAAAATATTTTCTAACATCCAACCTGCACCTGTGTTTTTTAATTTTCAAATGGTGACCCCTAGTCCTTCTGGATAATATCAATTATTCATATATCATCTCAGCCTCATTTCACCTGCATGTGAATGAAACTTTCTGTAAGGCAAATGGAGTAGCCAATAATATACTTAAAGGCACAATTTGTAGGTCAGCTAAGTTCATGGTCCAAGTGTTCATCACTCATATTCGACCTATTATTGATTTGGGCTGTGCGATGCGAAATATTGGCTATGTTGGCGACTTGCACTTGTTGGAGTCTATAAAAAGGAGATGGACAAAAAAGATTTGGGGATTTTCTGATCTTCCTTATGCTGATAGATTACACTGGGGAACAATGTATTTGGTGAATTGACAAAAGTACATTTTCCTACCTAATTTGAGCATACTGAATTCAAATCTGAAATCAGATTCTCTCTAAATGGTACAGATTTTTCATAATATCAATAACTAATATTATACAATAATTTTCATTTTATCACACCTATCATCATACCTTGAAGTAATTTTGAATCATCCTTTTGTGTTATTTATAGAAAAGCAGGTTTTTTTGCACAAACATTTATTGCATATGAGAAGAAACCTGAATTAAACATTAGGATTACAAATACTGTAATCAAATAGATGCTAATTTATTAATGACCGTACATCAGGCTGGAGGACCTCTTCTTGATTTCAATCGGGCAAAAATTTGCGTTTGTAATTCTTTCTCTTGTAAGTCTTCTCTGGCTGATCTCTTCTAATCGTCCATCAGTAGTCCGCCATCATGTGTCTATCCCAGTGACCTTGGTAGCGCTCTTCCATCGTCATCAAATCCTAAGGGAAGCGTTCCCCTTGTTCGTCGCTCACGGCTCCCAGATTCTCTGGGAATCCGTCGAGGTGACTGTTTAGGAAATGCAGCTTCACACTCATGTTGCATCCCAGATCACGATATGCTAAAAGCATATTAGGAACCAGATCCTCGTAGTTATGCGCTTTTTTGTTTCCCAAGAAGTTACGAACAACGGCAGAAAATGAGAGCCAGGCTGCATTCTCTTTTTCATTCATGGTGTTCACGAATCTAGAATCACTCAGAAGTCTTCGGATTTGGGGACCACCAAATAATCCTGCTTTTATTTTTTGTATGACAACGCACGAAACGCCGATACTATGTACTGAAAACAATCATTGTCAGTTCTCAACGCCTTGTCACACTGCTTCATCAACCCAAGTTTGAGATGAAGTGGAGGGAAAACGATCTTCTCTCGACTTACGATTGGCTCATTAACAATGTTTGGCATTCCTGCTTCCAAAGTTTCCCAAACTGGCCAATCTTTTGGGGACCAGTGTTCGTTACGGGCTCGACTGTCCCGCATACAGATATAGCATGGAAATTTTGTATATCCCTTCTGCTGGCCAATGAGGAAGTTGACCATCTTAAGGTCTACACATATGATCCAATTGTGTTCATGGTAATTAAGTAAATCCATGACCATTCTTATGTCATCGTGAGTTTCTCGCAGATGGACAGAGTGACGGAGAGGAACTACACCAAAGTCATTGCCATTATGCAAAAGGACACACTTGTGGCTATATATAGCATGTAGGTAAAAACGGATTATATATTTGAAATCAGCAATAACGAATTAAAATTGGCTGATAAATCTAAGTCACCAGAAAATGTGATTAAAATTGTTCCCCTGTGTTATCTAATTGGGGGTACGGCAGAGGAGACATCAGGCCAAAGACCTGATCAAACTTATAGAAGAACACTTCCTCACCCAGTTCATCAATGAACCGACCAGAGGCAATAACACTTTTGACCTAGTCCTCAGGAACAATTTTAACTCTGTACACTCCTACAAAGTATTAAAAACAATTATGTCTGACCACAATATGATCCAGATCAAAATTAACACACTAAGTCAAGCACACAGCAATAGACCAGCCGGGAGAGAAAGAACATGTGGCAACCTGGGAGAGCTTAACTTCTACAACACTCAAATAGACTGGGAAAAGATAAAGAAGGCACTCAGAGAAATTGACTGGGGCTGGCTTCTCCAGGGGAAGACCCTGGACGATATTTTCCACACAATATACTCACAATGCATACGTATTGGCCAACAGAATATTCCCAATAAGACCATGAAAAGAAAGAACATCATACCAAGAGATAGAAGGAATCTCATGAGGAAGAGGAAGAAACTGCAAGATAAATTGGATAATACTGTGTTCCACCCAGTAAAAATAGTACTGGAGACTAAAATAGAGGACATAGAGAAACAATTGGAACTCTCACACAGAAATCAAGAAAAATGGGAATAACTGAGAGCGGTCGCCAACATCATGGAAAATTCCAAATTCTTCTTTACCTACGCTGATAAAAAGCTAAAGAACAAATCAGGAGTAGGCCCCTTGTTGAACAACAACAGAGACCTCACAAGTGACCCAGTAGAAATAGCCAACATACTAATGACTCAGTATGAAAGCGTCTTTAGCACTCCCAAGGTGAACAAAATCAGATCTGATCCCAACTCCTTCTTTGCATACACCTCGAATGCATCCCTGCAGCTGACCTCCATCAACATCAATGAGGAAAACATTGTAGCAGCCAATGACAAGATAGCGCCCGATGCTGCTGCTGTCCCGGTTGGATTCTACTCTCATCTGCTAAAAAGGTGCAAGCTAGAGCTAGCCAGTCTACTACGATACTTCTGCAAAAAATCACTAAAGACAGGAAGGGTACCGGATAAACTAAAGACTGGAATAGTCACACGAATACACAAAGGAAGAGACAAAGGCCTAGCTAAAAACTATAGGCCAGTTGTCCTAACTTCACACCTGGTCAAGACCTTCAAGAGAATAATCAGACAAGAAACGGTAGATTTCCTGGAAGCCAACAACAAATTCAACGACGGCCAACACGGTTTCAGGCGAGGTCGCTCCTGCCTATCACACTTATTACAACACCATGAGAACATCCTTGAAAATATCCAAAAACATGGATGTTATATACCTAGACTTCGCCAAGGCCTTCGATAAGGTTGACCATGGAATTCTTCTCCTCAAACTGCGAGAAGATGGCATTACAGGTCAACTGAGAAGATGGCTGCACAGCTTTCTGACTGGAAGAAAACTGAGGGTTTCAGTCCAAGAAAAACTATCTGAACAGAGTGAAGTCTGGAGCAGATGACCACAAGGGTCTGTTCTGGGCCCGCTACTGTTTCTTATTCATATAGGGGACTTTGACTCCACAGAGCAACACTCAGAAGCAACATCATTCGCAGATGACACTAGGATAAAAAAACAAATATCCAGTGTAGAGGATGATAATAACCTACAGCAATACCTAGATCGAATCCTGATATGGACAGCAGAGAATAATATGACCTTAAATGGGGATAAGTTTGAGTTGTTGAGATATGGTGTCCATCAAGAAGAAATTGCTGCATTCAGTTACTGGAGTGATGACCATAGTCTGCGTAGCTAGGAACATGTCAGAGATTTGGGCATATACATGAGCCAAGATGCAACATTCACTCACCACTATGCCAAAATTACAGAAACTGCAAGAAGAATGTGTGGGTGGATCCTCAGAACCTTCAGTACACGGCAACAGGAATGCATGATCACACTCTGGAAAACTCTTGTTCTCCCAAGAACAGAGTATTGCTGCCAGTTGTGGTCCCCATACAAAATCAGTAACATTGCTAATGTGGAAGCTCCCCAACGCACTTTTACCAGCAAAATCCAGGGCTTACAGCCTCTCAAGTACTGGGAAAGACTGACTCATCTCAGGCTCTACTCCATGCAGAGGAGAAGAGAAAGATACATAGTCATCTATGTGTGGAAGGTCTTGGAAGAGATAGTGGCCAACATGGAGATCCAGGTAAATTACCACGCAAGAAGAGGAAGACTCTGTGGCGTGAAAAGCATCAGCAATACCTCACAAAGGATACGAACTATCAAGTACAATACTTTCACACAAAACGGAACCAGAATATTCAACTGTGTACCACGGGACATACGAGACCTCACTGATGTCCCGCCTGAACGCTTCTAAAGAAGACTAGACAAATGGCTAGCTGGATTACCTGATCAGCCACCAACACCAGGCTACTAAGGCTCTCACCACAACACCCTCCCAGAAATTGCCAGAGAGATGAGTGAGGAAGAACGTCCTGCAGCGGGTGGATGCCGACATCAGCCTCATCGTTAGAAGATGAAATTCAACTAAGTATTGTTAAGTAATTTGGTCCTGTTTTCAATCAAATGACGCATTCTCCGTGCAGACCTAATTATGGCTTGGAAGATCCTAAATGGTCATTGTCCCCACTTGTTTGATTTGTTTGAATGTAGAAGAGACAACAGAACTCGCGGTCACAACAAAAAAAATCCTTCTACCGCACTCAAATATGGATGTTCGCACCCGCCTTTTCTCTATACGTGCTGTTAATCTGTTCAGTTGTTGTTTTTAAGCGGAAAGTTGAACTATTTCTTGGCCCCAGACGATGTTGTCAGTGCAAGTTCGGTTGTTGTTTTTAAGCAGAAAGTTGAACTGTTTCTTGCCCCCCTACTTTATGAGCTTGTTTAGTTCATTTTTCCTTTGTGGTTCAGTTCTGCACCTGTAATTAGCCAACCTTTTTGCTTACCTTAAGTCTTATTCCTGCTCTACTCGTTGGAAGATGCAGCAACGACTGTTGAGGGATTGAAGACCCTCATCAATGTAAAGACCTCTTTCTTCCTCTTCAGTCATTCCTTTTCTTATACTCTTGTATTTCTTCCCAATACTATATACCGAGAGTGAAGAAACAAAGAAGAACGACGCTCAGACCCTTAGTAGGATTACTGGCAACATGCCAGAGAGAGCATTAGCTCGAGCACTGAGTAAGGAGGGTGGCTACCGATTAACAATTAACTACAGATTGATACTTTTGTCTCCTATAATCTAACAAATTAAAAGTTTCGACGGCAGCGTCTTATCCTAGAAACGACTATGTATATCTTTCTTGGTGGCGAGAGTTGTCGGTTGTTTTCAAATAACTTGCTAAAATCCAACAACTTATCCATCCTAGAAAAGATTTTAAAAAGCTCAATCATATCTCCCCTCACACACTTTCTTTCAAATGAAAACATATTTAGTACCCTCAGTCTATCTTCATATTCAAGGTGCTTCAGGGAATGTATTATTTTTGTTGCCCTCCTATGTACTGACTCTAGCAGGCGGATATCGTGTCTAAAATCTGGTATACAGCACTCTAAATGTGTGCCTTATTAGTATTTAACTCCAATAATTGCCCTTTAATTATTCCCCTGTCACATTAATGGTATTCAACACTACTTCCATTGACCTTGAATTATTATTAATTAATCAATCTGGAGTCTCTTCTGTAAATACTAAAGAAAAATGATCACTAAGAACCTCTAATATTTCCTTATCAGATTCTTTCAAAACCCCTGAAGGACGCAGCCAAAAGCATGGTAAGGCAAAGTAGTGGATGTAATAACTGAAATTGGGGGGGAAAGTAGACTTGAAGCTGATGTATTTTGGGGGGGAGAGATGAAAATATTTAAGAGGATTAGAATGTTCACATGATGACTTTTGCTATGGATGGTGTAATGGCAGCCAGACATCAACTGTTCTAGCATTGTCACATCAGGCTTGGTAGAGTAAGGTGGTGTTCCACAGTTGCTCCTGACCCCCAATCTCTAACTCAACCTTTTTAGTGATTAAGTGAGACTGAGGTGCAGGGTTGTTTTTTCTTGGTTGGTTTGCATTTTAACTGTTCTGGCAATTGGAGGAGAGACCAGTTTGTTACGTTTTTCCTCAGGGCTCTCATTAGTGGTCTATTGTTGTTGTGTCATAGTTTGTTGGTGCTGTGTTTCCTGTCAATGATATCAGCTGGCTGCTTATTTTAGGTTGTGAACTGCTTGGTGGTTGTTAAGTTGATTTTCCCTTCATTGTGTTTGGTTTAGTTGTCTTTCATATTCTGTGCATTTTGCTGAGAAGACCTGTGAGAAAAGGTGAGTCAAAAAAAGACTAATTATTTGTATTTAACTACAAGCGATCTAAGCTTTAAAGTAACAGCGAAGATTTCAGCAGATATGATTCAAACCATTCGATGGTGAAGGTGGTGATGTAGCATAGGTGAAAAAGTTTTCTTCCACTGTACTTGGAAGGTAATGCATTGGCATATATTAAGAGCCCTTATGGATTTAAAGGAGGAAATGGGTAATAATACAAATCTTATTAGGAATGATATAAGAACATAAGAAAAGAAGGAGACTGCAAAAGACCATTCATGGCCTACACTTGGCAGCTCCTGTTCCATTCAACACACAAAAGATTTCTTACGAGAGAAAAGTCATCAACATTGTCACCCTTTACAGGAGTTCGTCAGATCTAATCTACAATATACATAAAATGCATCCAGAGGATTATGTCCATTCATGCAACCGCAAAATATAATCTCCCCACTCCTTAGAAAAATATATACATATGTACATAAAAAAAGTCAGTCCCATCTAGCAGCTTCATCCATATATTTATCTAATCTATTCTTAAAACTACCCAGAGAGGAGGCTTCTATCACATGTCTAGTGAGCCTATTCCATTCATCTACCACAACGATTTGTAAACCAATTCCTCCCAATCTCCTTCCTAAACCTATACTTATCAAGCTTAAACCCATTGCTACGTGTCCTGTCATGTTCACTAAGTATAAGAACCTTACCCAGGTCCCCTTTATTATATCCTTTTACCCATTTGAAGACTTCAATCAATTCCCCTCTGACTCTTCTCCTTTCCAATGTATGTAGATTTAGTTTTCTGAGCCTTTCACCATAAGGTAAGTTCCTTAGCCCACCAATCATCTGTCATCCTTCTCTGCACAGACTCAAGCAAATCAATATCCTTCCTATAATGTGACCAAAATTGTACTGCATAGTCTAGATGAGGCCTAACTAGCGCCAGATACAGTTTTAGAATGACTTCAGAACTCTTATTGCTTACACTCCTCCTAATGAATCCCAATATCCTATTAGCTTTATTCTTAGCATTTAGGCATTGGTTTCTAGGACGAAGGTCTGAACTTACCAAAATACCCAAGTCCCTCTCACAATCGGTCCTCCCTAAAATTCTCCCATTTAATTTATAACTATTCAATGGATTATTTCTGCCTATACTAAGTACACTACATTTGTCTATGTTAAACTTCATTTGCCATTTGGACAGAATGGTCAATTCCTCCTGCATTACAACAGCATCAGAATCAGCCCTAATGGCCCTACCTAGCTTAGTATCATCAGCAAATTTACTTAGGTCACTACTTATACCTATGTCAAGATCATTAATATAAATTAAGAATAGCAAGGGACCCAAAACAGATCCTTGCGGAACTCCACTGCTAACACACCCCCACTCAGATTTAACTCCATCTATACTAACTCTTTGCTGTCTGTCACCAAGCCATGACTGAATCCACCTAAATATACTGCCATCGATCCTGTGTGCTTTAACTTTGCTCAGAAGCCGTAAGTGTGGCACTCAATCAAATGCCTTACTAAAGTCCAAGTATAAAATATCATAGTTTTCCTCCTTATCTGCTGCTTCATACACCTTACTATAAAAAGACAGCAAATTAGTGAGACAGGATTTACCCTTACTAAAGCCATGCTGTGATTCTTTTATCAACTTATGCTTATCCCAGTGATCTCTAATATTCCTTGCTATAATAGATTCCATCATTTTCCCTACCACTGATGTCAAACTTACTGGTCTGTAATTAGACATATTTGTTTTATCCCCTTTCTTAAATATAGGTATCACATTGGCTTTCTTCCATGCCACTGGCACAATGCCACTCTCCAATGATTTTCTAAAGATGCATGCTAGGGGCTCACTTAACACATCTTTACATTCTTTCAAAATTCTAGGAAAGAGCTCATCAGGACCAAGTGCTTTACTACTTTTGATTTTATCAATTTGCTTTGTCACTATCTCCTTTGTGATCAATATATCCTTTAATTTCTCTTCATCATTACCCCGAAAGATCATTGACACCTCAGGTATATTTAGAGTATCCTCCTGTGTAAATACTGAGAGAAAAAAGTCATTTAGCATTCCAGCCATTGAGTCCCTATCACTCACTAATTGTCCATTGGAATCTATAAGTGGGCCTATTTTATCTCTAACCTTAGTTTTGTATAATTGATAAAAACTTTTAGGATCTTCCTTTGCCCTATTTGCCACTTTAATTTCATAATTTCTCCTTGCTACTCTAACTAACTTTTTAACATCTCTTGCTAGTTCATTATATCTCTGCCTTAAGTGATCCTCTCCATTTTTATTTTCCTATGAATGCCCTTTTTAATGCCAATATAATGCTTAATTTTATCTGTCATCCATTTTGGGTCATTATTTTTAGTCCTAATCTCCTTATATGGAATGTTAATCATCTGACCTGTAATTAATTGCTCAATTATTCTTTCATACTCCTCTTCAAGTGTAATCTCTTCCTCCCGGTGATTATTGTCTCCACTAACTGATATCATTGAATCTATTCCTGAATTGATTTCATTGCCTGGTTTCTGTACAACTGCCTCCAGGTAAGTCCTGAGCCCATTATAATTTGCTCTTCTAAAGTCAGGAATTTTAACATGGTTCATGCTACTATCAATACCATTCCATTTCATCTTGAATCTAATTTCACAATGGTCCCTATTACCCAAATTTCCTCCAATCTCAGTATCCTTAATAACTTCTTCCCTATTTGTCAGAACTAAATCCAGTATATTATTACCTCTAGTGGGTTCATTAATAATCTGCCTCAGAAAATTATCTTGGACAACATTCAAAAATTCCTCAGCCTCCTGATCCCCCACAAGAGCTTCCCAGTCTATATTTCTGTAATTAAAATCGCCCATTATACACACATGCTTACTTCTACATGCCCGTTCAATCTCCTGCCACAGAATATTTGAAGCTTCCTTACTAAGATTTGGTGGTCTGTATAATAATCCTATGACAAGCTTGTTTTTACCTTCTTTTACATTTAGCCATAATGACTCTGTGTTATCATCTAATTTAATTGTACTGTTTACACAACACTGGAGATTATCTTTAATATAAATAATAACCCCTCCTCCTCTCTTCCTATTCCTATCTGTATGGAACATGTTAAAGCCCTCAATCTCAACCTCAGGTTTAAAGTGATTACCTACCAAATCAAGCCATAACTCTGTTATTGCAATTATATCAAAATTCTCTTCACTCGCTAACGCTCTTAAGAGATCTATCTTATTCCTTATACTCTGACCATTTGTTTAGTATATTTTTAAGGGTTTTTTATTATTCCCATCTTCATTGCATTGTGCTTTTTTATTCCTAGTTATCTGCTCATTCACTTGTGCATTAGTCCCCCTATAATGCATCAGTATCCCTGCCATTTCCTACACCTGCCCTCTATTCCTGTTATTCCCTTACCTCTAACAGCTTCTAGTTTCCCACCTGTAAGGACCTAATCACACTATCCAGCTCCCCCCATAGAACCTCAACACCTGCCCGACTAAGATGGAGCCCATCCATCGCATACAACCTCCTATTCCCGTAAAACCCTCCCCAGACATCTACAAACACCAATCCTAACTACTCACACAGTCCTTTCACAAATTCATTCAAACCAATTGCACGCGACAACCATTCTATCCCCACATCCAATCTCGGAAGCACACCAGAACAACACCTTTTACCCTGCTTTTACTCATCCTTTCAACCAACCTTTTATACTGCTCACGTAACTCACATGTACCCACCTTCTTTACATCATTCACCCCCACATGCGTAATCACAACTGCATCCCTCTCACACCCAGAAACCAGCCTATCATACCTCTCACAAACATCACTTACACCAACACCCGGCAAACAAACTCTCATTCCCTTCCACTTGCTATCACTCAACTTCCTATCTAAATACCTAATCTGAGAGTCACCCATCACTAGCACCTCAGTCATTCTCCTATTCTGTCTTGGCCTAACATTACCCTCCCTCCTGCTCTCAGTCACACTACCACGCATCTTGCTTTCATCCACAATCACACCAGGCAAATCACTTTCACACTCTTCCTCTTTCAGGACATTGAATCTGTTAGTCAACCTAACAGGTTCTATGTCCCTCTCATTCACACACCTAACCTGTCCTAACTTGTCTATCCTATCCATTTTCATCCACCATTCATCATCACTCACAACTTCCACACTGTTCCCAGTCCTAGCCCTATCTTCCACCCTCTTAGCACTAATCTCACCCCCAATTGCACACTTGCATCTCTTCTCACCTCAAACACCAAATCATTCAACCTCTTACATTCCCCACTCAACCTCCTAACCTCCCCTTCCAGAAAACACACACGGCATTCAGTTACATTCACTCTCCTTTCAACTCCACATACATCACACACCACATACACACTACTTTCAAACGGCATGCTCTCACCATCTATACAAAAAGCCATACTCTCAGAAATTTACTAAGGAAAAAGTTAACACTCACCAAAAAAAAAAAAAATTCTTGCTCAGGATTGCTGCCAGTTATCTTCCCCAAAAGTATTAATCACTAATGTATTTATTACAGTGATTGGTGTATTAAATAAATACAAGAAAAACTACACACCCAAATCAGTATTATATCCCAATCTTACAATGAGAATCATGAGCTTCCTGTAAGACAACCTTCCAGAACAAAGCCAGACAGCCAACTTAAAGAAAAGCAAGAGAATTTAGAAACTAGGGTAAGTGAATTGAATGTTAGTGTAGGGGCAGTGGAAAGTAGAGTTGTAAGTTTAGAAGAGAAAACTATCTTTAATAATAGGGATGATTTTGCTAACTATTTTATGAATAAAATGAAACCAATGCAGGATGAATTCGTACAATTAAACAAAAAGCTAAATGAGAGTGAAGCCAGTTTTAGTAAAAAGGTTACAGAGGCTATAGTGGAGGGTAATGGTGGCAGATGGAGTCCCTGAGGGTTATGAGGCAAGCAAATTAATAGATGATTTAGCTGAAGATTTGGGCATTGCAGATGTGGATGGGACGAAAATTGTTAGGTCACACAAATGGAAATCTAAGGAAGGTACACCAAATGAAAAAACAAATGAATATTGAGTTTAGATATGAGGAAGATAAAGTTAAGTTTCTTAAACATGAAACTCAAGTTAAGATTAGAGCTCTTGGAACTGATCATAGATTTTATGGAATAAAAATATTCCAAGACAGATGTGAAGCTGAGCGTAAGCAATATCAAGCTCAAAGTAAGGTGTGCGAAGCAAAAAACAAGCAGCTAGTGGATTTAAGAGTGGAAGACTATCTATGGACAGTCAGTTATGGGAGAGTGATAAATAAAAAGAAAACTCGGCCGAGAGTGTAGCAGCGGGTGGGAGTAGATGTATAAGTAGAATTGGTCAACTAAATAAACTTAAATGTGTATATACTAATATTGATGGAATAACAAATAAAGATATTTTTAGTCACTATATTAATAACGAGAGGCCACATATTATTATGGTGACTGAGACTAAAATGTTATTGACAGATGTTTCTTCAGATTTTTTTCGTCTCCCAAATTATAATGTCTATAGAAAGGATAGAGGTTCTAGATTCAGGGGTGGTGGAGTGATTATTCTAGTATGGCACTAGAAAATTGCTTATAGCTTGTGTATATACCCCACCTGAGAAGAGTTAGGAGGAAGCTGAGAGGGTTAACAATACAATAAGAGACGTATCTTCACTCGAAGCTGATCAATTACTTATATGTGGAGACTTTAATTATCCGAAGATAGATTTGATAAATTATTTGGTTGACTATAGTTCTGATAGTATTGTAGATAGTGTAGAGGGTAGATTTTTTGATGTGTGTCAGGATGGCTTTCTCCATCAGCATGTGAGTGAGTTTACTAGGAAGAGAGGTACTGATAACCCATCAATGTTGGACCTAGTTTTTACAAAAAATGAGTTAGACATTGAAGAGATTAGATATGATGCACCACTTGGGACAAGTGATCATGCTGTACTTGTTTTTGATTTCACTCTGGAAGGGTCTTGTGAGGTAGAAGACAGGGATTTTCCTAGGAAAAGGTATTACCAAGGAAATTATGAGACAATTAATAGAATTCTGGCAGCACAGGGTTGGTATGGACTTCTACTAGTGGAAGTTCAGGGCAAGTGGGATATATTGTTTGAGATATATATTAGTGTAATGGACAAGTATATTCCTGTGAGAACTGTGGTTAGTGGATCACAAAGGAACCAGAAGTGGATGACAAGAGAAACTGCATTAGTTAGGAGTTTGAAGGTAGAAAATTGGGGGGATTATAGAAGAGATAAGACACCTGAGAATTATGCAATCTACGCAAGGTGTAGAAATGACTCAGTCAAGTCAAATAAGGATGCAAGAAAAGAGTTTGAAATGGGGTTGGCTAGTGATATTGAGAATGGTGATTTTCAGGCGTTTTATGCGTATATGAGGAGTCAGATGACTGTCAAAGAAGGTGTCACGAGAGTTATAAATTCTGAAGTGCATTTAACTACGAGTCTCAAGGGAACTGTTGAAGAGGAAGATAAGGAATCAGTGCCTCAACCAAGTTTTAGATTCAGAGGCAGTTTGCTTGAGGACATAGAATTTTCGGAACAAGAAGTACATTAGATCTTAGTTAAACTTAAGGAGACATCTGTTCCAGGGCCTGATGGCATGCACCCAAAAGTACTAGTTGAATGTGCTGAAAATCTATCTAGGCCATTGTTATATCTGTTTAGAGACTCTTTGGATAGTGGTGTGATTCCGGATATATGGAAGATGGCTAATGTTTCTCCAATCTATAAGAAGGGTAGGAAGAGTGATCCTAAGAACTATAGGCTGGTCAGTTTGACTTCAGTAGTTTGCAAAGTTATGGAGAGGATTGTGAGGAACAGAGTAATCAAACACTTAGATGAAAATGATATATTGAGTGGTCACCAACACGGTTTTAGATCGAATAGATCTTGTCTAACTCAATTATTGGAGTATTTTCAAGAAGTACATGATATGCTGGATGAGAGACCTGCAAATGGGGTAGATGCCATCTATTTGGATTGTAGAAAGGCATTTCATACTGTTCCTCACAAAAGAGTTTTAGTCAAACTTGAAGCTTATGGTATTGGAGGAAAGCTGCTTAGGTGGATTAAATGTTTCCTTACTGGTCGAAAACAAAGAGTATCAATTAAAGGTGAATTGTCAGATTCTGTGAATGTAACAAGCGGGGTTCCACAGGGGAGTGTGATTGGACCATTACTATTTTTAGTGTATATCAACAATTTGCTAGAAGGTATTCAGTCTAGTGGTAAGTTATTTGCAGATGATGCTAAGATTTTTAGGAAAAATTATGATGAAAGGGATAGAGATGTTTTACAGGAAGATCTGGTTAAACTTCAGGAGTGGAGTAGAAAATGGTTGTTACAGTTTAATGAATCTAAGTGCAAGGTCATGCATATATCATTGAGAAATACAAATCCTAGGTATGAATACAATATGAATAATACCTTGTTGGAAGAGACAAAGGTTGAAAAGGATTTGGGAGTTTTTGTCTCAGAAAATTGGAAATCCTCTGCTCATGTTGCTAAAGCTAATGTGATGTTAGGGAGGGTTAAACACACATTTGCTTATATAAAACATGGTTCAGGAACAGTGTATTCCAATGAAGTCTATTAGGAAGAAATGTAGGAAACCATTATGGTGAAATCAAGAAATAGCTAATAAAGTTTCAGAGAAAAAAAGGGCATACCAGAGATTACAAAGTGAGAGTAGTTTAGATAATTTAAACCATTATAGGTCAACCATAAATGAACTAAATAAGATTATTAAGAAGACCAAAAGGTCAGCAGAAATTAATTTAGCTAAAAATAATAATAAAGATCCTAAAAAATTCTTTAGCTATTATCGAATCAATAATAAATCTAACAGTGATAAAATAGGGCCTATTAAATATGAAGGGGTTTTAAAAGAATCTGATGAGGAAATAGTAGAGGTCCTTAATGATCATTTTGCTTCAGTATTCACAGAAGAGAAACCAGTTACATTAATTGATGATAATTCTAGGTCAAGGGAAGTAGTGATAAATTCTATTAATATAGACAGAGAAGAAATTAAAGGGCTTGTAATGCAGTTAAATACTAGTAAGGCATCTGGCCCTGACAGCATTCATTCTAGGATACTCAAAGAAGGTGTAGAAAGTATTGCAGTAGCTCTTGAGAAGATATTTATTAGATCACTAGAGTCTGGAGAAATACCAAATGATTGGAAATTGGCAAATGTAGTGCCAATTTTTGAAAAGGGAAGTAAAGAGGACCCAAATAACTTTAGACCAGTAAGCTTAACTTCTATAGTCTGTAAAATTCTTGAGAAGATGGTTAAGAAGGGAATTTCTGATCATCTAGAGAGTAGCAGGTTAATTAATGATGCTCAGCATGGTTTTAGAAAAGATAGATCGTGTTTAACTAATTTACTGGATTTTATGGATTATGTAACTAAAGAATTAGATAGGGGAGAGAAAGTTGATGTGATCTACTGAGATTTCAGCAACGCTTTTGATAAGGTTCCACATAGAAGACTAGTTCATAAATTAAAGCTGCATGGGATATGTGGGAACGTTTTAAATTGGATAGCTGAATGGCTGAAAAATAGGAAACAGAGAGTTGTACTGAATGGAGTAAGGTCAGAGTGGAGGAATGTTATTAGTGGTGTACCTCAGGGATCAGTTTTAGGCCCTTTATTATTTATAATCTATGTAAATGATCTTGAGCAAGGTGTGAATAGCAAACTATCAATTTTTGCTGATGACACTAAATTGGCAGCTGTAGTCAAAGAGGTTGAGGGTAGCTTTAAAGTGCAGGGTGACTTAAATAAGTTGTTTGCTTGGGCTCAGAAGTGGCAGATGACTTTTAACCTTAATAAATGCAAAGTTATTAACATGGGGAGAGATAATAGGGAATTTAGCTATGAGATGGATGGGTATTGGCTTAATTCAGTTGAAGATGAGAAGGACTTAGGAGTAGTAGTAGATAGGTCACTGAAATTTTCAAAGCAGTGTATTGAGGCAAAAAATAGAGCAAATAGGGTGCTAGGTTACATTAAAAGAAATATTAGCTACAAGAGTAAGGAGGTCATCCTTAAACTATACAACTCTTATGTCAGGCCACATTTAGAGTACTGTATACAGGCATGGTCACCACATTTTAGACACGATATAAACTTATTAGAGTCGGTACAAAGGAGGGCAACAAAAATAATACCATCCCTGAAGCACCTTGAATATCAAGATAGACTGAGGGTATTAAATGTGTTTTCATTTGAAAGAAGGTGTGTGAGGGGAGATATGTTTGATATTTTTAAAATCTTTTCTGGGATGGATAAATTGGATTTCAGCAAGTTATTTGAGTTAGAAGGTAGTAATAGAACTAGAGGTCACCACTTAAAGATTAAAAAACAGACTGGATGTTAGAAAATATTTTTTCACTAAGAGTGGTGGATTATTGGAATAGTTTGCCACCTGAGACTGTAGACAGCCCAAACTTGAATGTTTTCAAGAGCAGATTGGATGATTATATGGGGATGGAGGGTTAACTTCTTACATCCATAGGAATATATTCCTGTAGATGCAGGTTCTTTTTATTGTATATTTTGGGGACTTTGATTTTGTTTTTGACAGACTCCTATGGAGGCTTTAAATTATATATTGTAGATGCATGGTTGGACATAATCCTATGGATTGTTTAAATTGTATATTGTAGATACATGATCTGAAAAAATCCTATGGATGCATTATGTGGGTGGGATAAGCCCTTGTGGCTTTTGTCATCCGTGAAATTATGTTATGTTTTATGTTATAGTAAAGCAATATCTAGCTATTTAGCCAGATATTAACTTAGACCTGATACAAATAAAAAAGAAGTAATACTTCAGTTTGGTGGTGCACAATACGAGGTGCTATTTCTGGGCTACTATGTAGGTCTTATGATTTCAGATGTCATAAGGTGAAGCCAATCATTTCAAAAGTAAGTAAAAATGTTAATTTTTGGCAGAAATAGCCTAACGTAAGTGGTGCTATCGTCTATCCTTTCGATTAATATGGTGTTCACTTATAAGTTAATTAATTGAAAAATACCATGATAAACTACCTTTTTATGGCTGTTTCTAATAGCCAAGAGCTGTATCTTTGTTTTTATATTAAAAAAAAAGATAATTTTAATTTATTTAAGTCAAATTAGGAGCTTAAGTCTGAAAAATATGTTGAATTGATGGACAACTTAAAAATATAGTTCTCACTTGTGTTAATTACTTGAAAGATACTAGCATAAACAAACTTTTTTTTATTGATTCTAATAGCCAAATCATATGCTTTCATTTTGCTCATTTCTAAAAAAATTTCAATTTTGATACCACAGAGGTCAAATCTTGACCTCAAATTTTAGCAAATGTATGATTTTTTTTCTTTTTCAACCAAGAGTTATAAAACTTTCATATTTTGATTCCTTGTATTTTTCTGATTCTAAATATATATTTTTTATATAATTATGACGATTATTACCCTAGTTATGGGGGACAAATGTTAGTGACCTTGCACATGACCTCAAAATACCCGAGGTCATATCTCTTGAACCGTCGGTCAGATTGACCTAAAATTTCAGAAATGGGTTTAGGGCCCAAAAAGTTCTTATAAACCAAATTTCAGCAAAATTTGAGAGATGAGGTGTTAATTTGCAATTTTTCTGGTTCATCTCACAGAGAATGCACCAATTACAAAAGGTCCTTACAATAGAGGCAATGTTTTTAGTGCTACTTATATTAGAGGTCATAATTCTAGTTCTAGCTATTATCTCAGTTATAGACATATCGGCACTACAATTGACTTGTAGCTCAATGGCTACACATTCTGGCAGTCCATTAACAAATGTCAATTTAATAATATACAACAGCGCAGCCAACTTAAAACCAGTCAGCCCCACTAGCTTCCTAATATCATTGGCATAAGTATCTATTTGTTCTCCACACACCACCGTTTGTGAGCCAATTTACATTATGCCACAAACATTCCATCTGTATAGGCAGAAAGAAGCCATTTTTTTTCAATTTGATCTACATCCTTCTGTTCATCTTCACACATCTCCAAATACAATACTCACCGAGTTTATGTTTGAGGGGCTAGATAGCCGAAGCTAATATGCGCCCCTTTTCTTATAGACTATCAAAGGCTTTCTTAAAACTACTTATTGATCGGCAATTCACCACCTTCCCTGGTAATGAATTCCAATCATCTATTATTCTAATGTCAAAATACCCTCCCCTGGCAGCATTTCTGTGAGTCTTCCTAGCAATACACAAATTATGATCCGTTGTGCCATATGAATGCACCTCACTTTTGAGTGTAAAGAACATTGCCCTATCCACATTGTCAAAGCCATGCACAATCTTGTACACCTTAATTAGATATCTACGTCTACGCTCAACTAGGGTTGTTAGCCCCAACCTTGCTAAACGTTGCTCATAGCTTAAATCTTTCAATTCTGGTACAAGCTTGGTGGCTCTTCTTTGTACCTTTTCCAAGGCTCCAACATCCTTTTTTAATTGCGGAGACCAAGCTTGAACTGAATACTCCATATGAGTCCTAATCAAAGAAGGGTAAACTTTCATAAAAATAATTTCATTCATAACATAACATAACATAATTTCACGGATGACAAAAGCCACAAGGGCCTATCAAAGGTCATCCGTATCCATCAAATCCACCCACATAAAGCATCCATAGGAATGTCCAACCATGCATCTAGAATATATAATTTAAAGCCTCCATAGGAGTCTGTCAAAAACAAAATCAAAGTCCCCAAAATATACAATAAAAAGAAACTGCATCCACAGGAATGAGTCAAGAAACATATCCACATACCGAAAGTAGGAAATTAACCCTCCATCCCCATATAATCGAGACCGCGGACAGCTCAATATTAGTCATATGCTTGTTTTAAAGGTTAAGCCATGCATGTCTCAGTACAGGCGATTAAGTCTCGGCACTTTTCAAGAAGTTCCTAGGCATGTGTGGGCCCGCTCCTCCTTCGGACTATATAGGGTCCCACACTCCCCGAGATCGGACGGACGTTTATCAGCCTTGTTACCGGTGTGACCTGCTCCCGCCTTCCGCCCCTGGCTCCTCCAGTGTTTTCTTCATCTTCTTCAGCTCCTCATTCCTTCTTTTTATCCTGGTTGATATCCTTGCATGGTTAACTCTTGCGCTGATATCCAGCCTTGCTCTTTATTAGTGGGCTTTTTCTGAGGTCCTTTTTTGTAACATATTTTATACATTTATATTCCTTTGTTTCTCTGTCTGCGAACCTTTCCAAGGTTTCACTTTTGTAACATATTTTATACATTTATATTCCTTTGTTTCTCTGTCTGCGAACCTTTCCAAGGTTTCACTTTTGTTCATTAAAATAAAAGGAAGGTCCTCCTCACCCTGCGGGGGGGGGAGGACTAGGAGGTTGTATGCGATGGATGGGCTCCATCTTAGTCGGGCAGGTGTTGAGGTTCTATGGGGGGAGCTGGATAGTGTGATTAGGTCCTTACGGGTGGAAAACTAGAAGCTGTTAGAGGTAAGGGAATAACAGGAATAGAGGGCAGGTGTAGGAAATGGAAAGGATGCAGTGATAGAGGAATAGCTAGGGGAGAGGGCATACTGATGCGTTATAGGGGGACTAATGCACAAGTGAATGAGCAGATAACTAGGAATAAAAAAGCACAATGCAATGAAGATGGGAATAATAAAAAAACCTTAAAAATATACTACACAAATGGTCGGAGTATAAGGAATAAGATAGATCTCTTAAGAGCGTTAGCAAGTGAAGAGAATTTTGATATAATTGCGATAACAGAGTCATGGCTTGATTTGGCAGGTAATCACTTTAAACCTGAGGTTGAGATTGAGGGCTTTAACATGTTCCATACAGATAGGAATAGGAAGAGAGGAGGAGGGGTTATTATTTATATTAAAGATAATCTCCAGTGTTGTGTAAACAGTACAATTAAATTAGATGATAACACAGAGTCATTATGGCTAAATGTAAAGGAAGGTAAAAACAAGCTTGTCTTAGGATTATTATACAGACCACCAAATCTTAGTAAGGAAGCTTCAAATCTTCTGTGGCAGGAGATTGAACGGGCATGTAGAAGTAAGCATGTGTGTATAATGGGCGATTTTAATTACAGAAATATAGACTGGGAAGCTCTTGTGGGGGATCAGGAGGCTGAGGAATTTTTGAATGTTGTCCAAGATAATTTTCTGAGGCAGATTATTAACGAACCCACTAGGGTTAATAATATACTGGATTTAGTTCTGACAAATAGGGAAGAAGTTATTAAGGATACTGAGATTGGAGGAAATTTGGGTAATAGTGACCATTGTAAAATTAGATTCAAGATGAAACGGAATGGTATTGATAGTAGCATGAACAATGTTAAAATTCCTGACTTTAGAAGAGCAAATTATAATGGGCTCAGGACTTACCTGGAGGCAGTTGTACAGAAACCAGGCAATGAAATCAATTCAGGAATAGATTCAATGATATCAGTTAGTGGAGACAATAATCACCAGGAGGAAGAGATTACACTTGAAGAGGAGTATGAAAGAATAATTGAGCAATTAATTACAGGTCAGATGATTAACATTCCATATAAGGAGATTAGGACTAAAAATAATGACTCAAAATGGATGACAGATAAAATTAAGCATTATATTGGCATTAAAAAGGGCATTCATAGGAAAATAAAAAATGGAGAGGATCACTTAAGGCAGAGATATAATGAACTAGCAAGAGATGTTAAAAAGTTAGTTAGAGTAGCAAGGAGAAATTATGAAATTAAAGTGGCAAATAGGGCAAAGGAAGATCCTAAAAGTTTTTATCAATTATACAAAACTAAGGTTAGAGAAAAAATAGGCCCACTTATAGATTCCAATGGACAATTAGTGAGTGATAGGGACTCAATGGCTGGAATGCTAAATGACTTTTTTCTCTCAGTATTTACACAGGAGGATACTCTAAATATACCTGAGGTGTCAATGATCTTTCGGGGTAATGATGAAGAGAAATTAAAGGATATATTGATCACAAAGGAGATAGTGACAAAGGAAATTGATAAAATCAAAAGTAGTAAAGCACCCGGTCCTGATGAGCTCTTTCCTAGAATTTTGAAAGAATGTAAGGATGTGTTAAGTGAGCCCCTAGCATGCATCTTTAGAAAATCATTGGAGAGTGGCATTGTGCCAGTGGCATGGAAGAAAGCCAATGTGATACCTATATTTAAGAAAGGGGATAAAACAAATATGTCTAATTACAGACCAGTAAGTTTGACATCAGTGGTAGGGAAAATGATGGAATCTATTATAGCAAGGAATATTAGAGATCACTTGGATAAGCATAAGTTGATAAAAGAATCACAGCATGGCTTTAGTAAGGGTAAATCCTGTCTGACTAATTTGCTGTCTTTTTATAGTAAGGTGTATGAAGCAGCAGATAATGATGAGAACTATGATATTTTATACTTGGACTTTAGTAAGGCTTTTGATCGAGTGCCACACTTACGGCTTCTGAGCAAAGTTAAAGCACACAGGATCGATGGCAGTATATTTAGGTGGATTCAGTCATGGCTTGGTGACAGACAGCAAAGAGTTAGTATAGATGGAGTTAAATCTGAGTGGGGGTGTGTTAGCAGTGGAGTTCCTCAAGGATCTGTTTTGGGTCCCTTGCTATTCTTAATTTATATTAATGATCTTGACATAGGTATAAGTAGTGACCTAAGTAAATTTGCTGATGATACTAAGCTAGGTAGGGCCATTAGGGCTGATTCTGATGCTGTTGTAATGCAGGAGGAATTGACCATTCTGTCCAATTGGGCCGAGAAATGGCAAATGAAGTTTAACATAGACAAATGTAGTGTGCTTAGTATAGGTAGAAATAATCCATTGAATAGTTATAAATTAAATGGCAGAATTTTAGGGAGGACTGATTGTGAGAGAGACTTGGGTATTTTGGTAAGTTCAGACCTTCGTCCTAGAAAGCAATGTCTAAATGCTAAGAATAAAGCTAATAGGATATTGGGATTCATCAGGAGGAGTGTAAGCAATAAGAGTGCTGAAGTCATTCTAAAACTGTATCTGGCGCTAGTTAGGCCTCATCTAGACTATGCAGTACAATTTTGGTCACCATATTATAGGAAGGATATTGATTTGCTTGAGTCTGTGCAGAGAAGGATGACAAAGATGATTGGTGGGCTAAGGAACTTACCTTATGGTGAAAGGCTCAGAAAACTAAATCTACATACATTGGAAAGGAGAAGAGTCAGAGGGGAATTGATTGAAGTCTTCAAATGGGTAAAAGGATATAATAAAGGGGATCTGGGTAAGGTTCTTATACTTAGTGAACATGACAGTACACGTAGCAATGGGTTTAAGCTTGATAAGTATAGGTTTAGGAAGGAGATTGGGAGGAATTGGTTTACAAATCGTGTGGTAGGTGAATGGAATAGGCTCACTAGGCATGTGATAGAAACCTCCTCTCTGGGTAGTTTTAAGAATAGATTAGATAAATATATGGATGAAGCTGCTAGATGGG
This sequence comes from Ceratothoa steindachneri, assembly GCA_963969495.1. NCBI lineage: Eukaryota > Metazoa > Arthropoda > Malacostraca > Isopoda > Cymothoidae > Ceratothoa > Ceratothoa steindachneri. Next base: position 2,353,694 of record OZ018333.1, on the reverse strand, counting down.
ACTGACTTTTTTTATGTACATATGTATATATTTTTCTAAGGAGTGGGAAGATTATATTTTGCGGTTGCATGAATGGACATAATCCTCTGGATGCATTTTATGTATATTGTAGATTAGATCTGACGAACTCCTGTTAAGGGTGACAATGTTGATGACTTTTCTCTCGTAAGAAATCTTTTGTGTGTTGAATGGAACAGGAGCTGCCAAGTGTAGGCCATGAATGGTCTTTTGCAGTCTCCTTCTTTTCTTATATAATCATCCAATCTGCGCTTGAAAACATTCAAGTTTGAGCTGTCTACAGTCTCAGGTGGCAAACTATTCCAATAATCTACCACTCTGTTAGTGAAAATATATTTTCTAACATCCAGTCTGCACCTAGTCCAGACTCTAGTGATCTAATAAATATCTTCTCAAGAGCTACCACAATATTTTCTACACCTTCTTGTGAGTATCCCAGAATGAATGTTGTTAGGGCCAGATGCCTTGCTAGTATTTAACTCCATTATAAGGCTGTTAATTTCTTGTGTCTACATTAATAGAATTTATCACTACTTCCCTTGACCTAGAATTTTCATCAATTAATCTAACTGGTTTCTCTTCTGTGAATACTGAAGCAAAAGGATCATTAAGGACCTCTACTATTTCCTCATCAGATTCTTTCAAAACCTCTTCATATTTAATAGGCCCTATTTTATCACTGTTAGATTTATTATTGATTCTATAATAGCTAAAGAAATTTTTTTTATCTTTATTATTATTTTTGGCTAAACGAATTTCTGCTGTTCTTTTGGTCTTCTTAATAATCTTATTTAGTTCATTTCTGGTTGACCTATAATGGTTTAAATTATCTAAACTACTCTCACTTTGTAATCTCTGGTATGCCCTTTTTTTCTCAGAAACTTTATTAGCTATCTCTTGATTCCACCATAATGGTTTCCTACATTTCTTCCTAATAGACTTCATTGGAATACACTATTCTTGAACCATGTTTAATATAGTCTTAAAAATATCCCACATCTCATAAGTATTCTTTCCATGGAATTCTATATCCCACCTAATCTGATTTAGCATGTTGCGTAATTTATCGTAATCTCCCCTATAAAAATTTGGAATTCTTGTGGAGTTTGTCGTTGTTCTACTCTTAACTATTTGCAAATTAAACCGAACCATCTGATGATCACTGTTTCCCAATGATTCCCCTACACTCAATCCTTGAACCAAGTGATCATCATTTGAAAGAATTAGATCTAATATATGGGCACCCCTTGTTGGCTTATTAACAATTTGGGTCAAAAAGTTATCCTCAGAACACTCCATAAACTTACAACTTGCTCTATCTCTTCCTATCATATTTTCCCAATCTACAGAAGTTAAATTAAAGTCGCCAAGAATAATTGTATCTTCTTTGCATCCTTTCCTTATTTCCCTGATCATTAGCTCATCAATGCAGTCAGTCTGTCCAGGTGGTCTGTAAAAGGCTCCCAAGTGTATTATCCTATTTTATTGACCCTAATATCTATCCACAGTGACTCAACTTCTTCTTGTTTTATAGAATTATTCAGACCACAACTGTATACAAACATGGTTGCCATAATTAGATATGCAACAAGTAGAGTCAGTGCAAAGGACGGCAGCAAAGCTGGTACCTCCCTGAACCATCTTGAATAGGTTGACGGTGCATTTAAAAAAAAGAAAAAAAAAAGGAAAATGCTTTTCACTTCCTTTATTGTGGGGGGTATAGCGGTGAGGAAAGCGTGGTATCTTTCTTTAATTCCCATTTAGAGCCGAAAGTTTGAAATAATGGCGATTGCCCTCGGTGGACTCAGAATCACATAACCTAGGTTCCTCAGATTTGGCTAATGTGGTGCCACCTGGTTGTCAAAATACAAACTATTATTTGCTAAGAGCTGTAGATGCTTCAGTGCTTTAACATGCCTATTTAGCTTTTGAATCATGCAAACTCTCAATTACACAATAAACAGAGATGTTGTTTATGTTTGTCAACCCTGTGCAGCAAAGAGCAAATACTTACCTTTGAGCAAGACTCGGTATTCTGAGAAGCACAGGTCAAAAATTACGGAACATTCCAGATAATTCCTGAAAACTCCAAATTGATCTAAAATGTTCCATTGGAACATTCTGGAACTTTTCAGACCCTTCTATTGGAACATTCTTGAATATTCCAGGATACATAACTGGCACAAATATAAAAGACAGGAGGTTCTTCTCAGCTCCTCAGTTTCAATTTTACCTTCACGTGAACGACATCACCAAACCAAAAGTAAACTGAACAGTAGAGTGAATCAGTGACACAGAATTCCACTAGTGTTCAGTACATACCAGTGTTAAAGAGAAGTGAGGAAGTGCGCACCACAACCAGCCAGTGAAACTAGATATGAGGTGGGCCCTTGCAGGGCCAAGGATCAATCAAGGTAAGATACCATTCATCACCATGACCTCTCATGTTTCTCTATGAACTCCTTCCCTTCTCCATGACCTCCTACCTTTTGCTATGACCTTTCTTTCTTTTAGACCCCCTTTGTCCATGATCCCACTTTTCATCATGACAAATTTTCTTTCTCCATGAACTACCTCCTATCTCCATGACCTCTCCCTGTCTCCATTACCTCGCTACTATCTCCATTACCTTCCCCCTGTCTCCATGACCTCTTTCATACCTCCATTACCCCTCTCCTATCTCCATTACCTTTCCTATCTCCACTACCTCTCATTCCTATTACCCCTCTCCTATTTCTATTACCCCTCTCTTATCTCTATCACATCTCTCCTATCTCCATCACATCTCTCCTATCTCCATCACATCTCTCCTATCTCCATCACATCTCTCCTATTTCCAATACCTCTCCTATTTCCATTCCCTCTCCTATTTCCAATACCTCTCCTATTTCCAATACCTCTCCTATTTCCAATACCTCTCCTATTTCCAATACCTCTCTCCTATCTCCATTACCTCTCTCCTATCTCCATTACCTCTCTCCTATCTCCATTACCTCTCTCCTATCTCCATTACCTCTCTCCTATCTCCATTACCTCTCTCCTATCTCCATTACCTCTCTCATATCTACATTAACTCTCTCCTATCCATGACTCACCTTTCTTCAAGACATTATTTATCTATGACTCACTCTTCTTCAAGACTTTTTATCCATGACTTACTTTTCTTCAAGACATTTTTTTTGCTCCATGGCCACCATCCTTTCTCTATCACCACATTCTTTTCTCTATGACAACTATTTTTCTTCATGACCTCCCATGTTTGAATAAAACTTTTTTTTTCTTTCAGTTTTAGATTCCAATCATAGTCCAAAATGCCACCAAAAAAGTCAAACATTGGCAAGCAAACATCAGAGGCCAGAAGATGCCGTGCTGCACGCCAGGCTCTCAGTGAAGAAGAAAGACAAAGAAGGTTGGTTGCAATGCGTACCTCACGAGCTGCCCGTATCAACAAACAATCTACCCAACAAAGAGAAGAACGACTCCTAGATGTGCTTTCCTGTGATTTTACTCGATGTTCAGCTGAAAAGGTGAGTTACTCAAGATATTTTGTTTTTAAGACCAACTGGCTTATTCATTCTTTACTTAATTTGCCCCTGGCTAAGGTTCTTGTGTGTGTGTGTGTGGTGAATTATTTTGTGGGTTATGGTTGCTTAGTTATAGAGAGTAGTTTCTTAATTATTTTTATCTACAATTTATTTCAGTCTTATGATATTAGCACATTTCTCTATAAATAGCCTTAGATTTATAAGAATTTTTTATTTTTTCCCCCCTTTTAGGATACTTTTATAGAGATGACAATGAAAGAAGAATTCTTTGAAGATCCACAGGTCATTGATTTGAATGATATAAAGGTATGTGAAAATTACAATATTATCATACTTTATTTATTTATTTCTATGCAGGAGGGTTGTTGATTTTTCAAAAAATATATAAAAATCATTATTTTGATTTAAATTCGATTTTTTTAAATCGATTTTTTGACTTACATTAATTTTGTTAATTTTGATTAATTATATTTTTTATATGAAATATAATATTGCTTAGCATATTTATAACTAAATGAATTAGAATATATGAATTAAAAATACATATAACTTGAAGCAGGCTTACCCTCTGTAAGCCTGCTTCATCCTCTTGAAGCCTGTTTGGAGCTCTACCATTGAGCACTAGCCTATAGCCCTTAAGTGTCTCAGTTACTGTTAATGAGTCACAAAGCAAAGATCTTTACTATGCATGTGAACCCTTCAGGCAGAAAAAGCAATCCCATTTGGAAATATTTTGAAAAATTTCCAACAAAATCTGGTAGAGGGGATAAGGCCCAATTTAAAGATTTTCAACTAGAGCTTCAGGGTCTTGTTGCAAAATTAAAAACATCTCCCTACCATTGAAAAGATCTCTCACTTTTAGACTCCACTTCCAGTACACAACCTGCTAAATTAAAGTCAACATCTCTGGGCTAGTTTATCATAAAGACTTCAACCTCTTAAAAGGCCATTCTTGATGAAAAGGTTGCTAGATTGATATTTGCAACAAATCCTCCACTTCGTCTGGTGCAACATCCTCTGATTTGCAAGATGGTTGAAACACTTTAACCAGGTTACACTTCTTCAATCAGACAAGAAATTGCTGATACCTGTCCTTGATTTATGATAAGGAATATGAAGTGTGCAAATGACCTAAAAAATGAAATTGTGTCTTGCATTAGATGGATGGATTAACCTTCATACTGAGCCCATTATATGAATTACTCTGATGATATCAACTGGTCAGATTTATTTAGTTGATACAATAGATGCATCAGGACATCCCCACACTGCTGACTATCTTCTAGAACTTACGGAAGCTTCTATTAAGAAGTTTTAAATAGATTTTGGTTGTTGTGTTGGAAGTGTCATAACAGACACTGCAGCAAATGTCACCAAGATGTGAAGACTGTTGGATGAATGCATTCAAAAAACATCCTCACCTAAGGATATGCAGCACACCTTCTAAATCTACTAGCTCCATGACCTAGAGATTGATAATGTAAAAGAGCATGTGGTTAATTTAGTAAAATATTTTTTTAAACAATCATTATGGTGCTGCAAGATATCGCCAGGAAAATGGCAAATATCTAGTTATGCCCCAACTAGATGGAACACTAGTCAGACTGTCTGAAATTTATATAAATAACTGCCTATTTATCTAGAAGATCTGTGAAGTCAACAGGGAAATTATTGACCTTGGCTAGATTGCAACCAATAGCTAAGGCTCTAGAACAGGTGCAGAGTGACATCTGTGCCATTGCCTAAGCAGTGGATATTTTCAAAGAATTATGTGGCAGTGAACACTTAAAAAACAATGAGCAAGTGAAGAAAAAGGTTTGAGAAATTCATCACCAAGGCTCACTTGCTAGCCAACATGCTTTACCCTTCACTTCAGGGAAAAACCCTCAATGAAGAAGAGGTGAATACGGCCATGGAATACATCAGTAAGAAATTTCCATTACTTGTTCCCATCATCATGAAGTTTCAGGCAAAATCACCTTTCCAGTCATTCAATTTGCCGACTCTGTGACCAAAAGCCTGTCAGCTTGTGAATGGTAGGAGTCTCATGGAAGTTTCTTGTGCCAGGATACATAACTGGCACAAATTATGAAAGGCAGGAGGTTCTTCTCAGCTCCTCAGTTTCAATTTTACCTCCATGTGAACGACGTCAAGTTTGCCGACTCTGTGACCAAAAGCAGTCAGCTTGTGAAGTTTCTTGGGCAGTGATATCCTTTCAGCAGTGCATCAGCTTCTGGGGTAGAATGAGTCTTCTATTATAGACTAGTGCATTTGAAATTGAGGAACCCCCTTGGGACTAAGAAGGCAGCAAAACTTGTTTTTCTTTTTACATTAATGAATAGCCACACATCTCTTCATTGTTATGATTATGATTGAATTTTTTTTTCATTTGTGTTTGGATTACTTGTTTGCTATCAAATTTAGTTTAACCAGCTTTATTCAAATGGAGTTTGTTTATTATAAAGGGTCTTTCAACAAGGATGCTCGAACTTTGTCAGGTGATAGTGGCCATGTTGTTAAAGCGACATCTGGCAACCTCACTGTGAACTGTTCAGTAGTACTTGGAAAATCACAATGGGAGGTTATAGCATTGAACAGTGTGTGCAAATCATCAAATGTTATTATCAAAATCATTCCTCCGTTCGACAAACGTTCCGCGCATTACGTGATTTCTATCCTTTTGAGCAATGAGGCCCATTTTTGGATGAATGGATTTGTGAACAAGCAAAATTATTGGATTTGGGATGAAAACAATCCACATGAGATACACCAGCACCAATTACATCCCATCAAAGTCACTGTTTGGTGCGGATTTTCGTCTAACGGAATCATCGGTCAGTATTTTTTTGAGAATGGAGATGGCGTTGCCATACTATCAACTGTGAGACCTACTAATCGATGATAAGCAACTTCTTGTGGCCTCAACTAGATTATATGCCTGATATGGATACTGATGACATATCGTTCTAACAGAACGGAGCTACGTGCCACACCGCATGCCACGATAGACATTTTGCACCAGCGATTTCAGAGCAGGATCATCTCGCGCGGCGGCGACGTCAACTGGCCACCGAGATCATGCAGTTTAATGCCATTAGACTACTTTATTTGGGGCTACCTTAAATCCCAGGTCTATGCGAATAATCCGCAAATAGTTGATGTCCTCAAAGCAACATAACGAACACCATCCAGCAAATTGATTTCCATGTACCTTGCCCCCCATCCCCCTATTAAAAAATTTAGATGGTCATAACTTTTTCAATATTGTTTCTATGCAAAATATTAACTTAGTTTTAAAGAGCTAAAAATTCTCTTTTGTGTATTTTTCTGTTTAACCTTTTAGGTAAATTAGGGGCTGAATTACGAGTTTTAATTTTGGGGGTAGAGGGTCAAAACCCCTAAAATTGGTATGTCCATAAACTTTGCTTCTAATTAAGATAATGTAAAATAAATTTCAGACTCAAGGGAGGGGGGGGGGGGCAGCCCAAGATCTATACATACACCAAATTTGGTCAAAATCTGAGAAGGATAGTTCCATGTCTCAAAATTTTTGCTTGATTTATTAGCGAATTGACCTTTAAAATAAATAAATTGTTAAAACAGCAAGAATCAAAAAGGTCATTTACTAGAAATTTTTTTAAAAAGGATGCAAGAGAAAAAAGGAAATCAAGGGAAGAAAATTAATGGATTTGTAACTCGAGTCCACAACTTGCTGGGATTTCTAGGGACCAATAGTGTGCATGTATCCTTTATAATAGTTCTTTTGTTCCAATTCTTCTTTGTAAATTAAGTAAAATATACTAGTAACTACCAAATATTCATTAGGTTCTTACATAGAAATAAATATATTTATATCTAGGAAGAGATTTTGATGAAAGAAGAGATTAAAGAAGATCTGGAATATAAAAATTCTTTCAACAATGAAAAAAAAGACACTCAATTTCAAAGATGAAAACTTAGCAAATGAAACAGGGATCCCAGACTGCCATCAAGAAAAGGTAATTTTGCTCATTAAAATTTGTAGGACTAAGATTAATAATAAATTTTTATGCAGTAAAAAAAAAAATGGTAAATAGAAAAATGTCCAATTGGATAATAATTAAAATTTAACCTCTTTCCTGACACTGTCATAACTACTGGCAAGAATATGTTTTTAGGTAAATTGAGAATTGTGCGGTTTGATGACTTATGCAAGTAACATTGGTTCTAAGTAAATGTGACTTTGTCATACAATAATTGAATACTCACCCAAGGGTGTGGGTGTGAAGAGGCGAAGCAAAAAATATGGATAACTAGAAGATGTATTCATATAATCTCTGCTTGTCCAATTTTCTTCTTACATTCCAGAGAGGTTCTGGTGTCTCACCACACTTATGACCTTAAGTAGGAGTATATCCATGACCTCGTTATTCGCATTGGGGCTTCCTTCCTTGCCTTAGAGTAAACCTGGCTCGAGTCTGACTCTGGTTCATGCACTACCCTTACAACCCCTCTTTCTTGCATGTTCCTCGAAACCACCGTGGAGGGGGAGTTGCACTGATTTCTATCTCATCCTTCTCCCTGAATCTTCTCCCCTCCCCCTCTCTAGCCTCATTTGAGGCTCTCATTGCTGTCTCACGAGCTGTGCCCGCTCTGACTATTGTGGTCCTTTACCGCCCTCCCAGCTCATCTCCGGCCTTATTTCTCAAGGAGGGCAATAACCTACTCTCCGACCTATCCTCTACTGGTTCTCTCCTTATTCTCGGTGACTTCAATCTTCCTAGCCACAATGAGACTTTTTGCGCATTAATTGACATCATCGACCTCTTCTCTCTTACACAACATGTGTCATCCCCAACACATATACATGGTAATATCCTTGACTTAGTCATTTTGAACCTCCATATATCTAATCTAACAGTAACTGACATTTCGAATACGATTTCTGACCACCTCTTGGTCAATTTTAAATTCTATATTCCCTACCACCTACCTACTTGCTCATCCCGAGATCCTAATCCTTTCCAGTGACTATCGTCAATTGATACTTCTCTCTTTAACGATGTTGTTTCTGCCTTACCTCCTATTGATACTACTGCTTCACCTGACCAAACTTTAAACTCACTGCACCAATCATTACTCGCCTGCCTTGATGTGCACGCCCCACTTATCACCCCTTCTTTAAACTGCCATCACTGCGCTCCTTAGTTCACCATGAAACTCCTTCATTAAAGGAGGTCCTTACATGCCCATGAACGTGCCCTTCATAAAGCATGCTCCCGTGGGCAGGACACGACCACCCTCTCACTTGCCTATTGCCTTGCTACCTTGAGTTATTCTTCCAACTTAAAATCAGCGTGTGAGGCTCATTCACGCAAACCTTTGTCTGAGAGCAAAAATGACCCCCGGACTATCTTTCGTCTCCTCTGTCGTCTTTCCTCGCCTAGCCCCATTTTCCCCACCTCTCCTCCAATCAACCCCTCTACTCTTTCTAAATTTTTCTCTGATAAAGTTATTAACCTTCGTGCCATACTGCCCCAGTTGTCTGAACAAGCCATGCTGTTCTTCCCAACCATACTCCATTGCCGCTTAACGTCCGCACTCGGGCGTCTTCTGAGGAAGTAACTACCCTGATCTCACGCTCTAACAAATCTGGATCCCCTAAGGACGTCTTTCAACCCAAACTCCTCCACCAAATTCTCCCTGCTGTCCTCCCACTGATTCTTCATCTCTTTAACACTTCTCTTGCCACAGGGGTGGTATTCTCTTCCTTCAAACATGCCTCAATTCGTCCTACCCTTAAATAAAGCACACATTAACCCCTCTGAACCATTTAGCTATCGCCCTATCTCACAACTTCCATTCCTCTCTAAGATCCTCGAGAGAGTGGTTTTCTCTCACCTTAATGACCATATTTTTAACTGCAATATCGATAAAACGTTTTAATCGGGGTTCAAAACGAAGCACTCTGCTGAAACCGCTCTTTTTAATGTTTCAGACGGTTTACGTAGAGCTGCCAATAGGGGTTGTAAGTCCATTCTAGTCCTCCTAGACCTCTCCTCTGCTTTCGACACCATCAACCACACTGTCCTCCTTGATCATCTTCACACTTTCTTTTGGTCTCTCGGGCACTGCAATTGATTGGTTCCACTCATACTTCTCCTCCCACACTCAGTCGGTCGCGCTGAATAACCTCTCCTCCGAGCCCGCGCCCATTCATTTTGGGGTGCCTCAGGGCTCAGTCCTTGTTCCCCTCCTCTTTCGCATCTACTTACTTCCTCTTGGCTCCCTTCTTCTCGATTTGGGCTTGTCCTTCCACCTCTATGCTGATGACACTCAGATATACCTTTCCTCATCCCCTGTGTCCTTTTCTCAATCAATTACCAAGCTCCTTTCAGCCTACACCTCCATAGACGAATGGCTGTCTGCCAACTTTCTCAAACTTAACCATGATAAAACTGAAGTTCTCCTTGTTGGTACTGCTTCTATGGTGGAGAAATCTAAAGCTCTCTTTCCCTCCCGTAACCTTGGGGAAACCAATGTCTCCTTCTCTGATTCCTTCAGTAATCTTGGTGTTGTTTTTGATGAGCAACTCTCGTTTAAACCGCACATCCATCGTATCTGTAAGTCTTCCCTCGGTTTCCTCTGCAACTTCTCACGTGTTCGATCCCATCATGATCAACGAAGCCTTGAGACTGCTATTTATGTCTTCATCACCTCACGCTTAGACTACTGCAATTCTCATCTAGTGAATCTCCCTTCTCCGTCACTTTGCTCCCTACAACTAGTTTAAAACTATGCTACCCGGCTCCTCCTTCGCCACCCCCGGTTCTCTCATTCGATGCCTCTGTTACAGGAGCTACACTGGTTACCTATTTGCTTCTGTACCCACTATAAAATTCTTCTCATCACCTACAAGGCCCTAAACTTCGAGTCTACACCTTATCTCTTGTCTGCCCTCTCCCTTTGAAAAACTCCTCGGGCACTCCGATCTAACCTCGCTCCCCTCCTAAACACTCCTCGTTCTATCCTCTGCTCGATGGGTGACCGTTCCTTCTCAGTTTGTGCTCCTAGACTCTGGAATGCTCTTCCTGCCGAAGTCCGATCCTCTCCCTCCCTTGCTACTTTTAAACATCTCCTGAAGACTCATCTCTTTAGAATTGCCTTCTCTTCCCTGTAAACTTTCTCTACACTCGCTACACAACCTGCGCTTTGTGAGGGCTAACAGGCCTGAAGAGTGCATTATAAATACTTATTATTATTATTTAGCTAAATGGCAGGATACAAAATAAGGTCCCTAGCTTATGGTAATAGCAACACCCTGATGGCTATGGGAGGTATTATGTGCTGGGTTGCCAACTCTGCATATGGCAGCCGAGTATGGGCAAATGATCTCATTCTGCATGTCTATGATTCCATAGGGATTTTTCCTTTGACATTTCAATGCATTAGTAAGTCATATTGTCTACTTTCCATGCATCTTCTTTAACATAGTGACAAGGCTAAAATGGAAAGAAATAATGAAATGCACTTGGGGGGGGGGGGAGGGAAAGGAGTCTGAGTCATCTTTATAACTGGTCCACAGGTCCCTTTTGTGATGCGATAGTGTGCACGTAAGTGTGAAGTTACTGTAATCAATGAGGTGTTTTGTGTCTTCTGGGGCTCGATTGCACCCTAGTGCATATTGGTGTTTGTGCAAGTTTTGTTCATTGTTTGTATTGTTTTAATATGGGTGAGTGGCCAGGTGGTAATTGGTATAGAAGTATGTGTTTTCTCAGGAATGGATTTGTGGAGGTTTCTAATTTAGGATGTAGTTATGCGTGTCAGTTCATAGGTGTTTGCAAGTGTGGATTGTATAGATATGTTTTATTAAAGTGTGGTTTGGAGGATGAGAGGAGTTTAGTCTAGGTTGGAAGTAGGGTGATGAGGATATCTTTTGTCCAGCTTGTGGTGGTTGGGGTAGGGAGGGTTTTGTGTCCTGCTAAAGTGTTAGGTTTGTATCATGGATAGGTGTACTTTAGTAGATAATATATTGGTTTCAGCATGCTGTTTTTCTGCATCCAATGATGACTGTTGTTTTGTGTAATTTAGTGTGTTTTGTTGAGTGTTGGGTACCAAGGTAGATTTGGATGGTTTGTATGAATTGTTTGGTGAGAGATTCCTTCTCATGTCCAAAGATAGTGTTTTTAGGGCTTAATTTTCTTTTCTGTAGCTTTGCTTGGTTGTCTGTGCTCTGAAGGTCAAGTGGGTATGAGGTGTGGTTTTGTTCAGTGTGAGTACTTGTCCATTTAGTTTAATTGTGGGGTGTTTGTTTGATTCATAGTTGCTGGGGATGAAGTGTTGTGATGGCTTCAGGTCGCTTTCTGTTGTCTTAGAAGATTGGTGATTAAGGTATGTTATGTCATGAGTGAAGAAGTTGAAGATTAGAGAAGAGATAATGGCTCCTTGAGGAACTCTGCTGGATAGTTATTCAATGTGTGAATTATGTGTATTATTTGGCCTTGTCTGCTAAAGATAAAGTTTGTGAGCTATTTTTGTTCATTGTTTGTGATGTCTGTTTTTATGATTTTGCGAACTAGGATGTGTTTAGGTACTGTGTTGAAGGCTTCGTTTATATCAATTGCTGTGAGGTTTATGCTTGCATGGGGGGCATTGTTTGTTGAAACTACCTAAGATGTGGAGTGTGAGGTTGGTTAAGAGGGTTGTAGTAAAGTGGTGTTTCCTGAAACCATGTTGTGTTTGTGAGAGGGGTATGTTTGGGCTAATTCTTTGGTGTATGAGTTTTTCTAATGTTTTAGATATGGTGCATAGGAGTGAGATGGGCCGGTAGGAGTTTTAAAATTGGGATATGTGTTGTTTTCATGATTGATGCGATTATATTGTTGAGGCAGGAGTGGTTAAAGATGTTTGTAATGGCTGAGATTGCTTTTTATGCGTGTTTTTTATGTTTCTTAGGATTTGGCTGTGAGTGGATAAGAAACTGGTGTTGGAATAGTGTTTCATTATGGTATTTCAATGTTGTTTTTAGAGTCCCTATTTTGTTCCCGATGATCAGTTTTGTGTGTGATGTGCATTTTCTTTAGGTTTCTCCAGAGTTAGTCATGTTTATGTTGTGGTCGATTGTGCCTATGTAGTGGTTCTAGTTTGTTATTTTGCAATTAAGGATGTAATGTTGGTATTGAACCCACAGGAAGGAACCCTGTATAGCCTATTATACTTGGTATCTGGAGGGGCTGCACATCCTCTGAGCCTGAGTGCAAATTAGGGAAGTCCTGGCACTGGGTTGTTTTGGACTCGCTGATGGGGCCTGGGAAAGTGGTTGGGTTTTTTTCCCCTCACCACCACTCAGCACCACTTTACCATTTTATTAGTATTATTATTGTTATCTTTATTATCATTATTTAGTATTATTGGTTGGTATGCTTTTTATATTTGTTATTAATATCTTAAAAGAAAATAGATTTTTTTTAAATAAAAAAGTGTTTACGTTTAGTATTAATTATTATTAGTATAAGATAATTTTAATTATAAGCATTATTATTATCATTACAGCTCTCCACTTAGTTTTTTTCTCCCCTCACTTTGCACCAGAAGGAATGTTTCCACTTATATAAGAGTTCAATCCCGTAGCCATGGTGCCTTGGTGGATTGCATGCCATCCTGGAATCACCTAATACCAAGGTATTGTGGTGGCAGGTTCTAGAACCCTGTACTCACACCACCTACTGCTCTATAAGAGCCACATGGGGGTTTTAGAGGAGGATAGTTATGGGATCATCTAATTATTATTTTATGTCTATCTACAAAAAAATAAAACAACCCCAACCAATCGCAAGTATGATATGTCTAAATATAGAACCCAAAATATAGACATCCTTTTCAAATTCAAAACATTGTCAATGTAGAAATATTGATCACAATATATACCCCTTATACCCCTCTTGACCAACTTGTGACTGTGGCCACTCATGCCCTCAATCGTACATTGCAAGTACAAGTAATGGCCATTGCCAAGGCTCGCCCTTCCCAGATTTCCAGTCATAAATGGAAGCAGCTCTGGCCCCCTATAAAGGAGGAATTTGCAAACCTCTCCCGCCGAATAGCATCCTTAGGACACTTTAGGGACTCATCAAGAGGATGAATACCATTAAGGTGGCACAGCTCTCCCGCCTGCCCTCACACCTACTCCCATTACTCTCGCAACACTCATACCCTTGAAAATGGTATTTGTTGGTATCGCAGGAATTTTGGTCAAATGGCACATTGCTGTTACCCTGGGTGCCAACACGCCAATGCCATGCCAAATTTTCCCAGGCAACAGTGATGGATGACATTGTATCATTGTGTGTTCCCTGTGTATATGTCAGTGATAGCAAAAACAGGTAATAAGATTTAGTTGATACTGGTTCCATAATTAGCATTCTACCTGCTACCCTAGTGCAAAAACAGAAAGACAAGGAATCATATATTCCCCTCACTGCAGCTTCTGGCATTCCTCCCCGTAAGGGGCGCGGCGATTTGCCATCCTGGCCGCCGTGCTGACGGGATCCAGCGCTCCGTCCGGCCCCAGCTTAGCCTCTCTTCCTTCCTTCAGATAGCCCGATTTCTTCCCTACCTCGTCGCTTTTCATACAACCTCTCCCACAACTTTCTCTGGTCAGCCTCTAATTTCACAGGGTAGATGCTGACCTTCTTCTCAAGCCAACCACCCCGGATCGGGGCTGGGGGGGGAGGGGACATTGTTCCCTAACCCCTGAGCTCCGGTTAGGGATGGGTTTTTTTTAACAACCTGCTTCATCCCCACCCATACCTTCCTCACATCCCTTTTCCTCTCCTCTTCAAAATCTATCTTTTTTACGCCGTGTCCAAGGTGGAGCCGCCATGCCGATGGACTGCCAGGCCACCAGGCGGGAGGGGTGGTCCCGAATGGCGGCGCCTGGCTCTGCCGGGCTTGTAAGCACCTCTCGCAGTGCGGGCTACTGCGAGGGGTGATGAGCTATTGCGTCCCGTGGCAAAAATAGGGTCACCATGCCCATAGATGAACAACCAAAAAAAACCCAAACCCCTTTAACTCCCCCTTGCTCATCGACGGAGCCGCCCTTGGGCAGCTCCACCGAAAAAATGGAGGTCCCCCCCCTGTGCTTGCACAGGGGACCCTCCATATTTCTCTAACCGGAGAGGAGGCTTACTCCTCTCCTTCGCCTACGGGTGCAGGGGACTCCCCCTCACCCCCTTCTCTGGAGGTGCTTTCGGGCACCTCCCTTTTCCCAGCGGCAGTCCCATCTTTTCTTTTCAAGGGGACTGCCAAGAAAGCCAGCAGGCAGCCCTTAGCCAGCCGCTCCCCATCAAAGCGGCTCGGTAGGGCAAACCCCCTTAGGGGGGAGAGGGAAGCCAGGCCCCTTCGGTCGCTTCCCTCAAAAGACCTGCTGGCAAGAATATTAAACCTTGCCGGGGTCAAGGCCTGTGCCTCCCCATACAAGACTGGCGACACTGCCAAGGGGACCTGCGATGTCCTGGGAGGGGATGGCCAACTGGAGGCCCCTCCTGTGATAGACATGGTCCTTGAGGAGACCCAGCCCCAGACGGTAGGGCCTTCCATGGGGGGGAATTCAGGCTCGGCGCCAAGCACCGAACCCGAATCCGCCCCTATGCAAGGTCCTATTCAAATGGCTGAGGGCTCCGAGGCAGTAGAAGGAGGGGAGGGATCTCCTCCGACAGGTGCCCCTACGACAACCAGGACCTTCTCCATTTCGGAGAGGGACCTGGCTGAGGCTGGTCCATCTGGCCTGGGGACTTCTGCCGGCGGAGGTGAAAAGCGGGTTCATTCCCCGCCCTCCTCTCCGAAAAAGAAAAAGAAAAGACAAAAAAGACTCGGGGCTCCTCTCCATCCGCGGGGGCTGCGGGGACGGATGGGTCTGCTGCCACTCTGGCAAGCGACCAAGCCAAGATCGGCACATCCGCCCCCTCTGCCCCCCCGGTTGCGGAGCCCCTGACAAAGAAGACTAATACCAAGAGTGCACAGGGAAGAGCCTCGATGACATCGGGGCCCCTGATTCAGAGGTTACCTGGCGTTTTCGAGCCCGCTGGCTTCAAACGCTTCCTCGTTATTCGCTCCACTGATGGCACCATGTTGTCCAAGGGCAACATGATCCATCAGAGGAGAGGATTAGCTAGTGCAATTGGTAGAGAGCCGAAGGTTACCCGTTTCTCGGACGGGAGCCTTCTGGCGAATGCGGCGAATCCCGCCGAGGCGGCTAACATTAGTGCTCTTCGGACACTTCATGGCACCCCGGTGAGTGTGACGCCGCACTCTACCATGAACTTTGTGAAAGGAGTAGTTTATGCGAGGGAACTCGTTGACTACTCCATTGAGGACATCACCTTAGAGCTGGCCGACCATGGGGCGGTCAAGGTCGAACGTGTGATGAGAAAACAGGGAGGGGCCTCGAGACCCACCCCTACACTCTTCGTCACGTTCGACTGTGACAAGCTCCCTGAGTCGGTGCGTGCCGGTTGGTACCGCTACCGCGTGAAGGCATTCGTGCCACTTCCGCAGCGGTGCTATTACTGTCACCGCTTCGGCCATACGAATCGCTCATGTAGACGTGCAAAGTTGGGGTCACCCGAAGTCTGTGTAAATTGCTCCAAGGTCGCACACGATAAGTCCAAATCGTGTGTGGCCAAGTGTGTCAATTGCGGAGAGCCGCACCCTGCTTCTTCGAAGCAATGTGGTGCATATCTCCTTGAGAAAGAAATCCTGGCCGTTCAGGCCCAGGATCGACTCTCATTCCGCGAGGCAAAGGACTTGGTCCTGGCGCGCCCGGCTCTGCCTGGGACGTCATATGCCTCAATAGTTAGGAAGGCACCCTCTGCTCCCGGCCCATCCAGGCCAACGAGCACGGTTGTTTCCGCGCCCATTCGGAGCCCTTCTGCGGGCTCTACCCAACCCGGGCGCTCCCCTGGTAAAGCTGGCGGCAAAAAGGGCTCATACCCTGCCCCGGCTAAAACCAGGGCTCCCCCCTCTTCCCCCAGCGTGACCGTTTCCCGTAAGGCGAAACGGCCACGCGCCTCCACCGAGTCGTTAGACTCACAGGAGGCAACACCCCTGAAGATGGTCGCTAGGCCATCTTCCGGGGTTCCTAAAGCTGCCCCCCGAAAGGAGGACAGCAACAAAGGAGCTTCGGCTCCTTCGCCCACGCCCCGAGGTGGAGCGAGTGGCTCGGAGACGGTGGTTCCTCGAAAAGAGGGCCCCCCGCCTCCGAAGCCGCAACGCCCGCCTAAGGTTTCGAGGCGGAGGGAGGAAAAGACTCGCATGGCGAGCCCAACCTCCCCCAATAAGTCCTCGAAGGCGACAGCGCCTTCAGCGCTTTGTCCGGCCAACAGCGCCCGGGGTTCTGCCCCCGGGAAGCGTACGGCCATTCCCGTGAGGGTCTTCAATTCAAGGAGGGCCCCCGCGTCTCCTCCGAGCTAGGCCTGGAGGGCATATTCCTTCAATGGAATTGCCGTGGACTCCGGGCCAACTGGGAGGAGCTGCGGAGGCTCGTCTCGTCCCGTTCCCCGTTAGCTATTTTTTTGCAGGAGACCATGCTAGGTGCGTGCCCCCTCCCTGCCCTCCCGGGGTATAAGGGTCTTGCGACCCCACCACCGCGGGATGGCCGGGCTGGGGGATGCGCAGTTTACACCCGGCATGATGTCTCCGTTCTTCCTTTCTCTTTAGATACCTCCTTTCAGGCAGTGGCTGTGCAGCTGCACCTGGATAGGAGGTATACTATCATTTCTGCGTACATTCCACCGTCAGCTGACTTCGACGCGGGGGACTTCCGCCGCGTCGTTGCACGGTTGCCGAGGCCCTATCTCTTGCTTGGAGATCTGAACGGCAGGCATCCTCTCTGGGGAGATTACTCCATAAATCCCAGGGGACAAGTCCTTGCCGATCTGATCGAAGAGCTTGAGATGGGTGTCTTAAACGTGGATGAGTTTACGCATCACTGTCCGAGAACCGCTTCATTTTCTTGCCTTGACCTATCTTTGTGCTCTTCGGATGCACAGCCTGATTTTGATTGGGGGGTGGTCGATGACCTCCATGGTAGTGATCACTTTCCCATTCAAATATCATTTTCAGGGCAACTGCCGCCTGAGAGACCACCTCGGTGGTGCTTGGCGCGGGCGCGGTGGCCTGCATTTCAGGAAATGACTGAATTCTCTATCTCAGTCGAGGAGTTTAGGTCGGTAGATGAGGCCGTTGAGTTCTTCTCCGGCAACCTCATCGCCGTGGGCCTGACTACTATTCCTAGGACGTCTGGCCGTTTTGCACGCCGACCACTCCCATGGTGGTCGGCCGAGTGTGAGACGGCCCTCAAACAGAAGCGTTATGCTTACATGCGCTATAAGCGCCGCCCGAACGATTTCACTGTCGCTCAATTTCGTCGGGCTAGGGCTAGGTTCCGGTATATTTCGAAGCACGCCCGCCGCTCTTCTTGGCGGGCATACGTGTCTTCACTTAACGGGAAGACCCCTTTAGCTGAGGTGTGGAAGCGAGTCAAAAGGATTCGGGGCAAGTTCTCGCAGGACCCCCCTCCCGTTCTCCAGGAGAATGGGACCGCAATCTCAGACCCCGCGTCCGTGGCGGAATATTTAGCGACCGCTTTTTCCGCATTCTCTAGCCGTGATGCTGCTCCGCCAGCATTCAATGCACGTCGTGATGTCGCGGAAGGCCGCCGGCTGGACTTTACCTCCAGTGGCGGAGAACCCTTCAACGACAAGTTTACTGTGAGTGAGTTGCGTTCCGCTCTTGCTTCGTGCGCGGACACCGCCCATGGTCCGGACGATGTCCCGTACGCCATGCTTCGACACCTGGGTGAGCGAGGCATGGCCTTTCTGTTAGATCTGTTCAACAGGATCTGGGTGGAAGGTCTTCTCCCAGACTCCTGGCGAATCGCTACTGTGCTCGCCTTTCGCAAACCGGGGAGAGATCACTCTACTCCGACCGGTTTCCGCCCAATCTCTCTAACCTCTTGCGTGTGCAAGTTGATGGAGAAATTGGTAAACGTTAGATTAGCTTTTTTCCTGGACAGCGGAGGCCATCTGTCTTCCGCACAGTGCGGCTTCCGCAAGTTCCACTCCACGTCGGATGCTCTGCTCCGACTGGAAAATGCCGTCTGCGAGGCTTTCCTTCGTAGACAGCACTACGCCACGGTGTTTTTCGATCTGGAGAAGGCCTATGATACCGCATGGCGATACGGTATCATGGAGACTCTCTACACGATGGGGGCGAGGGGACGCCTCCCAATGTTTATATCTGAATTTTTGCGAGATCGTCGATTCCGCGTACGGGTGGGGGGAGCTCTCTCCGGCCCAAAGGAGCAGGAAGAGGGTGTCCCGCAGGGGAGTGTCCTCAGTGTCACACTCTTTGCCCTGAGCATCAACGGCATCACCTCGGTGCTGCCGGAAGATGTTCTCGCTACGCTCTACGTGGACGACCTTTCGATCTCTTTTGGCGCGGCCCAGATGCCAACTCTGGAGCGTCGACTCCAACAGGCATTGAACCGCGTCTCTCGCTATGCCGAAGCGCACAGGTTTCGGTTTTCTTTGGCCAAGACTAAGGTGGTGCACTTCTGCCGCCATCCACGGCTTCACCCCGACCCAGATTTGTTTCTTAATGGGGTGCGCCTGGATGTGGTTGAGTCGCACCGTTTCCTTGGTCTTGTATTCGACCGACGCCTCACCTGGGAGGCTCATATTCGCAGCCTTAGGGTCTCTTGTACCCGCGCCATGGACATTCTCCGTTCCGTGACGTTCAGCGCTTGGGGCGCTAATAGGGCTACCGC
The DNA here is from genome assembly GCA_963969495.1 of Ceratothoa steindachneri. Lineage (NCBI taxonomy): Eukaryota > Metazoa > Arthropoda > Malacostraca > Isopoda > Cymothoidae > Ceratothoa > Ceratothoa steindachneri. The sequence goes on along the minus strand of OZ018333.1, from coordinate 2,334,326 downwards.
CTTACTTTTTTATCGATCCTTTGTTCGCTCGAAGCTCGACTACGGATGCGAGTTTTATGCATCCGCAGCCGAGCGTTTATTGCGGAAGGTGGATTCGATCCACCACACCGGCCTTCGCCTTGCGACCGGTGCCTTCCGCACTTCCCCCATTGAGAGCCTGTTGGTCGATGCTGGGGAGATGCCACTCGCTCTGCGCCGCGTGCAGTGCATCACTCGCCTGTACGCGCGAGCCCGGCGCCTCCCTCAGTCGCCAACAGCTCTCACTGCATCCGCAGCTGATCTCGATGGTGCCTATGCCGCCGAGAGACGCCAGTCATACCCTAAGCCCTTTGGGTTTAGGGCCAGGAAACTCCTTCGAGAGCTAGATATAGCTCTCGGGCCGGTGGCGCCCCTGGTTCTGCCCAGGACGCCACCCTGGAGGGTACCACATTTGGCTATTTGTCGCCACGCCTCTGCTCCCAAAGCTTGTACTGCGCCGGGAGTATTGCGTTCGACCTTTTTGGAGCACACATCGTGTCACGCTGGAACCGTGCCAGTGTATACGGATGGCTCCAAGTCCCAAGAGGGGGTCGGCTTCCACGCCGTATCCCCTCTGTTTGAAGTCAGCGGGGCTCTACCAGGCGCTGCGTCTGTCTTCACGGCCGAGCTGGTGGCAATACACCACTCGGTACGGGAGATTACGCGACGTGCCCGGTTCGGAGACCGGATTGTGATCTATAGCGACTCACAAAGCGCCCTGAGTGCTCTCGGGGCATTGGAATCTCCGCATCCCCTGGTTCGCGATATCCGTGACGCCACGGTTTTGGCGAGCCGGGCAGATGTCGAGATTATCTTCTGCTGGGTTCCTGGACATGTGGGAATTGCGGGGAATGAGCGCGCCGATGAGGGCGCCAAAGAGTCCGCGAGGACTCTGCGACCGGACCAGCGTTTCGCTCTTCCTCACACCGACTACATGGCAGGAATACGGGCAGCTCTTCGGACTGCTTGGCAAAGAAGATGGGAGACGGTCGAAGGGAACTTAAAGTTGCGTGCCATTGCGCCGCGACTGTTCCCATGGACCTATCCCCCAATGCCGCGGCGGCTTCAGGTTGCTTTCTGTCGTCTCCGAATCGGACACACTCGTGTGACGCATCGCTATCTGGTGGAGCGCTCGCCTGCGCCCTATTGCAACGACTGCGTCGTCCCCCAGACTGTTCGGCACATTCTTGTCGAATGTCCCAGTCTGGGTGATCTTCGCGCACGACACCTGTCCCGGTACCGGGATGGGCGGGGTCGCTCCCGCCTGTCCCTTGTACTCGGGACGAGTGCGTGCACTTTGACTGGTGGACTTGCTAACTTTTTGGGGGAGGCCGGCCTTCTCCCTTTTTTTTAACCAGGCTTAATTTTGTTGTTGTTTTTTTTGTTGTTGCTTTTGTTATTGTTTTGTTATTGTTATTTCTTTTTTGTTGTTCCCTGTTCCATTTTTTGAAGTAGCCTAGAACTAGGCTGTTTGTTTACGGCGACTTATGCCTAAGTCGGCAGTCGCCAGATAGCCCCTTAATTAAAAAAAAAAATAAAATCTGGCATTCCTATTCATACTTTTGGCACTCAGCTTTAAACCTCTCATTTGGACTTAGGCCCAATTTTGTATAAATTTTAATTTTTGATGTGCATTGTGCTATACTAGGTGCTGACTTCCTGGCACATTATAATCCTTTAGTTAATTAAAGAAAAGCGTGCTTAGGTGATGGTACCACTAATTTATCTGTTCAAGCCATAAAGAAACATTAAATTCTTCTGACCCTTTCATTTATTTCCAATGGCTCCCAGATAGACCATTTACTAAACAAATATAGTGCTATTTATAAACCAACTAATGAATGTGTTAATTCCCAAAGCAGGCATAACGTTCCCACCCTCATTTCATCATTTTATTTTCATGTAGCCTCCCCCTTCCCCGGCTGCTGAGAGGGCCAGGACACCTTTCTCCCCAAATTTTAAGGTTGTCAAGTACATTATGCTGTCAGAAGGTAATATTAGGCCAAGCAAATCACCCTATTCTTCACCAATTTATCTTGTTAAAAAGTCTAATGACAGCTACTGCATTACTTGTCATTATAGGTGACTTAATTCTGTGACTGTTAGTGACAACTATCCCTTACCTCATCTTATTAACTTCACAGCAAAACTCCAAAACTCTACTAAATCTCTAAAATTTACCTTAAAAATATATTTTCTCAAATCCCTATAGACCCTGCCTCCATTGAGAAGAGTGCTATGATGACACCCCTCAGGCTTTATGAGTACTTGGTCTTACCTTAGGGAATGTCAAACTCCTCACAAAGATTTCAAAGGTATATCAATCATGCTTTGGATGATTTGGATTTCGTTTTCTCATATGGAGATGACTTATTATCCAGTAAAAACGAAACTCAGCATTTGCAACATCTCAAACATCTCTTTTTCAACATTACAAACACAGGAACTACAGATAAACCTTGCAAAGTGTATCTTTTCAGTATATGCGTTCAACTTTCTTGGTTATCGAGTTGATTCACAGGGGCTATCTCCCTAACAAGATAAAATTACTACTATTAAAGATTATCTTGACCCCAAAATGCTTCATGAGTTGCATCGACTCAAGGTGTAGGGGAATCGTCACTCCCCCGTTCTCTCTCAGTGGAGAAACGAGGTGGTTACCGCAAAGACATCCGGCCCCGGCACCGTGGGGTCAAGCGCGTAACCACAGTGCCTCACCTCTCGTCGCTATGAAAGGCCTAAAGGTTAAAATGCAAGATCTCCCCTACGAGAGGGATATTCAATGTCACCTCAAGTAAGAAATTGGAGACGCTTTTCTCTCAAGTTCGAAGGCTAACGAGGAGCCGTTGTAAGACTTGGTGAGAAAAAGCGTTTGGAATAAGAACCCTCCTGGGCTCGTCCCCAACACCCCCTCCCCCTCTTACCCCTCCTCCAGTGGGGTGATGAGGTATAAATAAGAAACACTGAGGAAAATCGTGGTAGAATACGTCAGTCTCCAGGTGACGAAGTCCCCGGATTAAGATCGGGCTACCGAGACTGGACTTGCAGAATACTTGGGTCGTCAGACTACGAAGTCCCCTGCAAGAGAGGCAGGGCTACCTTAAGGGGCTAAGAAGCAGCTCATCCTCGAGCTAGTTCCTGGTTATCAAACCGAACGTTAAGTTAACTTGTTCAAGTTCGACTTACTCTCGTCAGAGAGACTCCTCATATCCTGGTGCATCTTAAACACCAGAGGTATTCCTCGTCCTTGAGGAATTAAGAAAAGAAGAAGGAAAAGGCCTCCCCTCGAGCCCGTTACTCGGTGGCCACACCAAACTCATAAGTTAACTTGGTTGAGGAACCAAGTTCAACTTATTCTCGTCAGAGAAACCCCCCTCCGTTATACTCGCCCTTGAGGAAGGCCGGAACTAAGAAGAATCTCATCCTCGAGCTAGTTCCTGGTTACCAAACCGACCTTTAAGTTAACTTATTCAAGTTTAACTTATTCTCGTCAGAGAAACCCCCTCTCCTCGATCCTCGCCCTTGAAGAAGACCCTCCCCGAGTTCAGTCCTCGCCCATGAGGAATTAAGTAACGAAGGAGAAAAACTTCCCCTCGAGCTCATTACCCGGTGGTCACACCGAACTCCAAGTTAACTTGGTTTAAGAACCAAGTTCGACTTACTCTCGCCAGAGAGACCACGCCTATCTTGGTGCCGCCTACAGCACCGTGATTATTCTCGTCCTTGAAGAACCCCCCCTGAATACCGTGTGGACCCCCATCTGCTACCCTCGCCAAAAATACCTCGTGATCTCGACCCCCTCCATCTGGCCGGTCGGCACGCGTCGTGGAAGCAATAACATTCCTGATGTATTTAAACTCCAGTAGAGTCAATAAACCTAAATCTTGTATATTGAAGTGCGTGGCGAATTTAGCCAATTTTAGAGGGGCAAGCTAATTAAAATAATTATTGTCTATTATAATATTCGGAGTATTTCTGTGGTTAATGGTTAATTTTTGTGTATTAAAATGTTAAAGTTAAAATATAAGTTTATTTTGGAATTAGTGTGCGTTTATCTATATCCTTACGTGTTTGAGACGGCTCTCTTCTTTAAGATAACAATATTAGCACTCTTAGAACAAAGCCTACTTCATCCAAGAAGTATATCACTACCACCAAGAATACCACGACAAAAGCGGTTTGTGTGTAGAGAGATTAAAAAGGGGCATTCTCCTACATAAAAGTGGTATCAGGTGTGGAGTGATCAGAAAAGGGGCCATTCTACGACTCAAGGGTTTGTTGAATTTCTTGGAGATTCATTCAACAGCAGCCACAACCTTGATTCCACTCACAAAATTATTGAAAGGTACCAATAAACGCCGCCATAATTCAGTTTTAAAATGGGTCAGCCAGGTATAAGATGCATTTGATTCCCCAAAATGAGATATCATCAATGCTTCCCTTTTGTCCCATCCAAAGTGAGACTGCCCATTCTGTCTCATTACTGACACCTCTAATCTTAACCTCTGTGCCATCCTTCAGCATGATTATGGAAATAAGTAGGAGGTTCTGGGCTTCTTTAGCGAATCTTTTCATGGCCCGGAATTAAAACATAGTACATTCACTAAAGAATTGACTGCAATTCATCTTGCAATCATGCACTTTCAACTTAAAATTAATCCTTCAACACGCGATACTCTCCTAAAGGAGCCTGTTCACTTAATTCATTTTGCAATACAAAAGTGACATTCATCATATTGCAGGGAAGGATAATCCTAGGGATGCCCTCTCTAGAGCCTAGAGTACCCATCATCATTTGCAACATGAAATTTGCTACACATACACAAACATTATCAGCATTTCAAAATAGCACTCTAGATTCTTCATGCCATGCAATAAATTCATCTGTTCCTTCCTCTTCTAATATTGATTATACAGCACTTGCAAGATATAAATCAACAGATCTGCAACTTGCTAAACTAGAAGACAATAGCATCGCCCTTAAGCTTTACAGAGTAGCACTCCCATCCTCTTCTCACTCTCTCATATGCGATTTATCAAAAGTTTTTGTATGACCCTATCTCACTTCTGAATTTTGCAAACAAATCTTTGATTTTCACCATAATCTTGACCATTTAGGTACTAGAGCCACTCTCAAATCTATCTCAGACCGATTTATCTGGAAAGGAATGAGACAAGATATCCGATCTTGGGTTTGTAATTGCCTTTCATGTCAGAAGGCCAAAGTGCATTACACGCAATTTACTGCACCAGAATCCAGTGGTTTTCCTGCAATTCAGGTAGGGTACAAGTATCTTCTCACATTTATATACCGTTTTTCAAAAATGGATTTAAGGATAGCCATTAAAGGACATGATGTCAGAGTCTGTGGGTTTCACCTTTTTCACTCATTGCATCTCAAGATTTGGTGCCCCTCTTAAAATAATCTCTGTTAATGTTCCATTCAGGATTATTTCAGGAATTCCTCAAGCTAACTGCTACATAACACATTTTCACATCTATGGCGAATGCCTATAGCAACTCTGTGCTATAAAGATACCATCTTGCCCTAATAAGCTCCTTGCTAGCTGAATGATATCCTAGTGATTGGTTAAAAAATTTACCAGCAACTCTGCTCACTATGCTTTACAATCCCTGTCAAGAGACAGGTTATTCTCTTACACAAATTGTTTATGGCACTCACTCCTATATGACTCCCAAGTGACTTGTTTGTCACCAGAAACACAGATCCCTTACCATACAAAACAATACAACAACATCAGAAAACCATGAACTCACTTGTCCCCTTAACTTACAGGCCTATTTCAAAACAAGATACTTTTAATCTCGAGGAACTTGATACTTAGACCCATATTTTCCTAAAAGACAGATTCGCCCCAGGTTTTCGACACCATACAAAGGCCCATATAAAATTTTAAAAAGACATCAACATTCATATACTCTCCAAGGACCCACTGGCCCCTTGAAGGCTCTGCAATATCATACTGGTATATTTTGATCCCCAGACAAATTCTACTGCAAATTCTACCCCTAGTTCTTCAGTGTCAGCCCATGAAACTCTTCCCCCCCAAATAGCTAACACGTTACCTTACATGGAACCAGAAACAATACCATCCACCTCATACCACCACACACACACTGAAATCTATACTATGAGCAAATTGATTTCCTTCACTATTTATCAATGTATTTATGTTTTAACCAATCTACATACTTTTTAAATGTTATGATGATTTGATGGATTTTAAATGTTGTGATGGGGGGGGGGAGAGGAAGATGATTAATTGTGACAACAAATGACTGTTGGATTCTTTTATACACTCTTGTTATATATTTATAAGACAAAAATTCCCACTCACCCAATTAATTTGATCCGACTTTCAGACTGAATTGACTCGTATACATTCATGTGACTTACAGTTGAATAAAATGGATCTTTGACTACTGTGTTTCAAAATATATAGTTTAAGATTTTAAAATTTAACATTTGTATATTTAAATTTCATCATCTAAATACCATCTTAATAATTACTGCACTGTACAAATTTTACTGAGTTATTCTGTATAACTATTTTTACTTATTGTTTTAGTTTAAAGATATTTGATGTATCAAATTAACATTTTGTTCACAAGAACTAATGTCATTTTATATTTGTGTATTATTTTAACCAATGAATTGGTGTATATATATCTCGCCTCATACTTTTATTTATTATATTTACCATGCAAATAAATCTTCATTATTATACTTTTACTCACTTGATTAATTCTGAATGAATTATATCATTACTTTGATTTGAACGTCCTTAATTGTTGCTACTTTTATTTTATATGTAACCACACAAATGTAACTACATTTGCTAATTCAGAAGGCTGGGTGATATTATGGTGATCCATTTACACAAAAGTTACACACACACTATGTATACAGTCTTTCCCACGATCATTCTGACCAGAGTGACCATTGATTTTGCCTTGGTCACATTATCTTCCTTCTAGCTCACAACAACATCAGTTCCCACAAAACTCATTTAACCATTTCATTTTATTTATTTATTAATGCCAACCTTGTTGACTGAATCCTATAAAATTCCTTTTCCCACTATCTATTTATAAAATTCCTATGATAGACAATCTCTGCTCTCTCTCAAACACACATCAACGAACATTCACACAAAGCTCCTCCCCACAAACTCCATTGGTCACGCGCATCTTCTCTACACATATAAAACAATCAGATATTAAGCACAGACACTCATTATTCACATTATCCACACAGTCGATCAAATCACTTCATCTTTATCATTGTGATCCATCCACCTCGGTAGATAGGACTTACAAGTCTTCGCATCCATTAAGTTAAAAAATAATGTTATTTTCATCAACTTGTTTGTAAATCCAAATACAAACTTATTTGGTGGACATCCTCAAACAAACTTAAATCCCGAACTTGGATTCATATGGCAGAAAAGGAATATTTGTTCCAACCTGGAACAGGTGACCCCTGCTACAATCAATCAACCTCTGCTTGCTACAATGCCGTCTGCGATGTCTCCCTTCGTATACAGCACTAAGCCACAGTGTTTTTCGATCTGGAGAAGGCCTATGATACTGCATGGTGATACGGTATCATGAAGACTCTCCACACGATAGGGGCAAGGGGATACCTCCCAATGTTTATATCTGAATTTTTGCGAGATCGTCGATTCCGCGTATGGGTGGGGGGAGCCCTCTCCGGCACAATGAAGCAGGAAGAGGTCTTCCCGCAGGGAAGTGTCCTCAGTGTCACACTCTTTGCTCTGAGCATCAACGGCATCACCTCTGTGCTGCCGGAAGATGTTCTCGCTACGCTCTACGTGAACGACCTTTCGATCTCTTTTGGCGCGGCCCAGATGCCAACTCTGAGCGTAGACTCAAATAGGCATTGAACCGCGTCTTCGCTATGCCGAAGCGCACAGGTTTCTGTTTTCCTTGGCCAAGATTAAGGTGGTGCAATTCTGCCACCATCCACGACTCCACCCTGACCCTGGAAGTGGTTGACCCGCACCGTTTCCTTGGTCTTGTATATGACCGACGGCACACATGGGAGGCTCATATTCGCAGCGTTGGGATCTCCTGTAGCCGCCCATGGATATTCTTCGTTCCGTGACGTTCAGCGCCTGTGGTGCTGATAGGGCTACTGCTTTACTTTTTATCGATCCTTCGTTCTAATCTCTCGGGCTGGTGGCACTCCTGGTTCTGCTCTGGAAAGTACCACCTTTGACTGTTTGTCGCCTCGCCTCGGCTTCCAAACCTTCTACAGCGACGGGAGTATTGCGTTCGACCTTTTTGGAGCTCACCTCGTGTCACGCTGGAACCGTGCCAGTTTATACGGATGGCTCCAAGTCCCAAGAGGGGTCGATATCCACGCCCTATCCCCTCTGTTTGAAGTCAGCGGGGCTCTGCGTCTGTCTTCACGGCTGAGCTGATGGCAATACACCACTCGGTACGGGAGATTACACAACGTGCCCAGTTCGGAGACTGGATTATGATTTATTATAAATCACAAAGTTTCCTGAGTGCTCTCAGGGCATTGGAATCTCCTCATCCCTTGGTTCGCAATATCCGTGGCGCCACGGTTTTGGCAAGTCGGGTGGGTGTAGAGATTATCTTTTGCTGGGTTCTTGGACGTGCAGAAATTGCGGGGCAATGAGGGCGCCAAAGAGTCCGCGAGGACTCTGCGACCGGACCAGCGTTTCACTATTCCTCATACCGACTACATGGCAGGAATACGGGCAGCTCTTCGGACTGCTTCGCAAAGAAATTGGGAGACAGTCGAAGGGAACTTAAAGTTGCGTGCCATTGCGCCGCGACTTATGCCCTAGAAGGCACTCACCAGATGGGATAATAAAACAAAAAAAATCTGATTATTTCTGAAGGGAAGAATTTTTATTTCGGGGTAGAGGTAGTGTAATAGGCTGTTTGTGTTGGACGAAAGATAACTAGGCTGGTGATGCGTAATTTAGCATGGTGTGGATAAACCGACTGTATAGTATATTCAGTTTCTTTGTGTCGCTCTCAACATGCTGAGTTTGGGGGGGTCATTTGAGGCCACGGTGTGCGAGTCTAGGATGGTGTTCATGAGCGTGTGGTTCCTGAGTGCTATGTAACCGGAGGGGAACTTGATTATTGGTAGGAGTTGGACATTGTCATTGTGAGCCGCCATTGAGCACTCTGTGTAGTAGTCCCCCATTGGGTACTTCGTGAGGTGATCCTCCATTGAGCACTCCCTAGATAAGTGCCCGGATTTGCAGAAACGTGCGGCAGTCGCCGGCCAATGTGTGATTGACTCTCTTGACAAATAGTCTGTCCTACCTGAACCGGTGGTGGATCCCGGATAAAAATTGGCGGGGGAAGAGGCTAAACCTGATTTCCTCACCCTGAGTAGTCTGATAAAATGGTATTGATGATTAATTTTGGTTATCTTACACAGTATTGATAATAAATAGCATCTTATAAAGGAGCACCTCCAACTCTCAGATCCGAATTTTTTTCCACACATCAGAAAATTATGAATTGTAGATTTTGTCTGTCACTTAATTTAACAATTTCTGAGATTTACCCGAATTTTATACATGAATCATTTAAGGTACATTAAATAGCAACGGTTTAAAAACTTTATATTTATTCTATATTATTCTCTCTTTTTGAATAGTAGAATACAAATATAAACATAAATTGGCCTGAGAGAGTTAATAACAGCATTTAACACGAGCATTAACCTCCTGTTCTTTTGGGCAAATACATTGATTATGCTGTCTATTCTAACGTCAACGTCGTTGTCAACACATATCAGCTCTATGCCGTTGAGGCGTTCTTTACCCATAAGTACATTTTCAGTTGCTTCAGGCCCGAAATGAACGCTTGGCCTCCGCCTTCGCGACAGTTATCATAACTTGGAGGAGTCTGTCAGGTTGAGATGCATTCGTGTCTAGGTGTTGGTAAGAGCATCTCCAAAGGAGTCAAACTTGATTGGTGATGAAAACCAGCGTTCTGCTTACGCATTGGTGAGGCTCAAGGCCTCTATTTCAGCCTCGTAGTCTTTTGCCACCTCCAGTAAAGCAGCAGCAGCATCTCTGTGGGCGCCGCTGAGCAGATGTTTAATCCAACCGGAATAGCCTAATCCCAGAACCGACTCTGCATTTCAGTCAACACCTGGTAAATGAAGGGAACTGACAGACCGTTGATGATATTCCTTCGCTGTTTGGATTGGTACATACATTCGCTGCCTACAAACTAGAGACACAGGAATAGTATAATGTGATGAGCCGATCTCCTGCAATAGCTCCTATGCTTCCTTGAAGACCTCATGGAAGTTGATCGGTGCACTTTGCTGGGTATTGTTGATGTGTCTCCACTTCACCGATCGTAGCGTATGCTGAGTCGAGATTGACCGTAGGAGACTGCAGGGCTCGGTTCGTCTCCACATATCGAGTTAGAACCGATTAAGCAACGACGAGGCCAATCAGAAAGCGTGGTTTTCGTGGAAGATTCCAATAACCGACAGAAATTTGATGAACACAAAGACTGAATCGTTTCGTTTAACCCATCTAGTAATGCCAAAGCTGGCAAACTTCTTCCGCTTTGTGGTAAAATGGCCTTTCACCAGCTCAACAAACCTCAAGCGCATATTTGAGGAATAGATAAAGTTGTACACATCGTTGAAAGTTTGGAGAGTGAGTTTTACCTCTTTCATGGCATAGGCTCTGGTCAGGAGGAGACTCAGCCGATGATTGAAGCAATCAATCATCTTTGCGAGCAGATATTCTTGCATCACCACGGCCACACACGGAACTTGCCCATTATTCTTCCTTTAATTTTGAGTAATATTGAAAAAGAGGGTCGCACACATTTTAGCCTGCTAAAAACAGTAAGAATTCATCGTATCATTATAATAGTGTCCTAGGAGTAATATTTCGAATGCGGAAAGGTTCTATCACCCTTTATTAATTCACAAAAAAATGAGTATTTCACCCTATTCTGCAACATAGGAAATCTTTCACCACGCTATCTTGAATCTTATGAGACTGCTTTAAGTTACGAAGTATTACAGACTTTATTAGCCTAAAACGTGTGCGCCCTTCTTATTCACTATTTCCCGATTATGTTCCTCAATAGACAATGTCTACTCAACATTTTTTGGGGGGACGCTTAATGAAGTCGTTTCGTTTTTTACTATTGAATAGTGAACAAATATGGAGGGGGCTCGAACCCGGACTGAATTAGATGCCTTACCCCATAGCACCCAGAGGTGTCCTAGTGTTTGCCCTCCCCCCTCCTTCTAAACAGCACAACCCTTCACTTTTGTCTAATGCATCTCAAAATACATTAAAATTTATTTTTAAAGTTATGAAAATTATGTATTTTTCCAAAGGTTTCGTAGTTTTCTTTTCGTCTATAATAATAATAAAATTATATTTGTCTGGAAAAAGAAAAAAATAGATACTGGATGATATTTGACTAACGCGGACTTGGCTTGAATTCATTAAAGAATGCATTTCCCCAAAACACTGCCAGGGGGGGACGGCTTCTCCCTGCCCCTCCAGTGATAACTCCAATGGTAAAAAGGGCCATTTTTGCCATATATATATATATATATATATATATATATATATATATATATATATATATATATATATATATATATATATATATATATTATATATATAATCATATATATTATATATATGGTTTGTGCTTAATAGGACATAACAAGATGATAATTTTTAGTAGTGTTGATACTCCCATACCCTACTTGATAGGAAATTGATAGCTATTGACAATTAAAATGTCCCCCTTGGTCAGGAGTGCAGACACTCCATTTGTACTGTATATTTTTTCTTGATTATAAACAATTAACGACACATCAATGTCTCGCCTCTTTTCTTTCTTCGTGCCGCCATTCCTCTTTTCTAAAATAGATTACAACCAACCAAAACATTGCCAAACAAGCACCCATGCATCGAAACCCGACCGTGCCCACCTTCACTTCAAACTGAAGTAACGACTGCCAAGGAATGAGGGTTGACCGCTGTATTGCCCAGAAAAATATACGATTATTGGAATAGTTCGGCCCTTTTTATTTTACAGTTTCGTCCACTCATCATCATCATCGGAATTCCTATCCACGAGATGTTCATCAGAATGAGGCGAAACTGAAGATTTTCTGCTCGGAAATTCGTGGGTGGAGCGAGATAAGGAACAGGCGTCACTAGGAAAATAATCTTCGACAAGTTGGGTCAATTCTTTGTCATGGGAGGAAATCCTGGCCGAAAATTGGGATTCCAACTTTGGCGGATTGTCGAACCCATCGACAGGCGAAGAATTACGCCCCCTAATTTCTTGGGGGTCCGACGAAGAATTCTTCTCGTGAATCTGAAAGATAAAATCGCGGTCAGGTTACCGTAAGAGAGTAAGGGGCGGGGGGGAGTATATGAGAGGGTTCTGCAGAGGATGCGGGTTTGAATTGAGCGCATAAGGAATTAGCGTACGGGCCAGAGGACCCTATTTAAAACCTCCGAGGAAGAAATTGTGGGCGGAATAATTTGTTATTATTCTGTGGCCGACTCGCAATTTTGCTAATTGCATCAGATTTTGGTCCAGTGGTAAATTTTGAGTTTTTTCCGAGTAATAAATCCCTTCCAGATATGTCAAACTCGATTGTATGGCATCATTTTAAGAAAATTTCTCAAAATTAACCCGAAGGTTTAACTTGAAAAGCAAAAGTTGTGTGTTTTGGTGGCAAAGTCATTCGTTACCTGCGTTTAAAAAGCAAAGGACTTTTTCAACTTTTAATAAAAGTAATTCGTTGAATAAATAAATCGCTTAAGTTGCAAACATGGACTAAGATTTTGAACTAATAGTGAATTAATTAAAAAAAGAAGAAGTGCAAATCCCAATACGACAAGAAAACAGTTTAATCAATGATGTTGGGGGGGGGGGGTCAAGAAAGTCAAACAAGGCAAATGGTATTCAGTTAGCCTGGATGAATATTCTTCAAAACAAGAAGAATGGATGTCAATATTAACGGCCATGGCGAAAAAATTCATTGCAAGTCAGGCCTTAAGTCAATTAAAGGATCGTTTGCTCGTGAAACTGCTACAAGTCATCTTTAATTTTCCTTCTTAATCAATTAATGAGCAGAGATCACCTTAACGAGAACCTAAGACGATCTGTGATTGATCGATACATAAGTGGAATGCAGGAAAAAGTTTCAGGACTGCGTCTGCTCAAACAATTTACAAATATTTCTCAGCAGAGTAATGAAGAAACTAAGGGTACTGAAGAAAGATGTATATCACAATACATTCAACGACCCTTTTGTTTGCTTCAGGGATTCTACTACGTCAGGAATAGTACGATGTAGTAAATAAACTTAAATATCCCAAGAGCGTAGAAAATCCTGAAAATTTGAATGCCATCAAAGAATTCGAACTATTTAAAGCGACTGGAATCGTACAGAAACTCTGGATCGATTGCGAGCTGCACTTGACAAGCCTACAAGTGGTATTTGGGTACGTGCAACCACTAATGATCATCTAACTTCATGTTTGGTCTTATGGCCGAGGTATATACAACCATTAAACAACCCTCCTCTTTTTCTCAGCCGGCTTTGGGGCCGTCCATACCAGAGTTACGACAAACGTTGAAAGCAAACGAGCTCTTTCAGTAGCTGGTCTATTTCTCCCAAAGATTCGTTCTTAATTAATTAATCCAACTATAAATGCTCAAAATGTCGTAAAATACTTGATATAAATCAAGATAATTGATCTCAATGCTTAGATTTTTTTATACTAATTAGACTTTAATGATCCGAACATCAGTGAAAACAACTTTAGTCAGTTCTTTTCTGGGATTTCCCGACAATCCTTTTCTAATCGGTTCTAGTTCCTAAGTTTCGGTACTAGTGCACATACTAGTAAACTTCCGTCCGGCTGTAAATGTGGGGCTGGACATCATACCATCATATAGGTCTTAAAATAGTTGGTTGGCATTTGAGAGTAAGAATGCCGTTGAGGAGGACGGTCTTAGGACCAGAAGCCGGTCAATGGGCCTCAGGGACGGAGAGGATGTCTAAATTTAAAAGGCCTCTAGAGTCGTGCATTTATTTCCTGAAGAGATGAGGAGGGCTTGGGGGCGGGGGGCATTGAGGAAGAGCTATGCGTATGCTTGGTGGCATCGTGGACCGCAGCGAAAGAGCACGGACTTTGAGACATTGGTTAAAAAGCCCATCTGGTGACTGCCTAGTACGGTATAAGTCGACATAAACACGCTAGAATCTAATACTAGGCTAGATTAACAAACAAACACATGAAACAAAAGAAACCCAAATCAAAAAAGAAAGAAGAAGGAAACAGTTGCTGCTTTGGGAGGGGGGGGGAGACCGAGGAACATGCGACCTGGAACAAAGAGTCAAAAAATGGAGGAGGCCAGCCTCTTCCAAAAAGTCGTAAAGTCCATCAGTCAATGTGCACGAACCGTCCCGAGTACAAGAAACAAGCGGTAGCGATCCCGCTCGTCACGGTACCGGGACAGGTAACGTGCGCGAAGATCGCCCAGACTAGGACATTCAACAAGAATGTGCCGAACAGTCTGGGGGACAACGCAGTCTTCACAGTAGGGCGCAGGCAAGCGGTGCGTCCCGCGAGTGTGGCCAATTAGGATACGAGAGAAAGAAACCTGAAGCTTTGACGGCATTCAGGGGTAGGTCCATGGGAATAGTCACGGCGCAATGACACGCTACTTTAAAGTTCCCTTCGACCGTCTTCCATCTTCTCTGCCAGCATCCCGAATTTCTACCATATAATCGGTGTTAGGAAGAGCGAAACGCTGCTCTGGTCGCCCACTCCTCTCGGGCTGTTTAACTCACTCATCGGCGCGCTCATTCCCCGCAATTCTGACATGTCCAGGAACCCAGAAAAAGATAATCTCGACATCCACCCGCCTCGCTGTGACCGAAGCGCCATGGATACAGCGAATCTGGAGATTATAATGCCCCGCGAGCACTCGAGGCGCTTTTTGAAGGGTTATATATACACTGGCGTCATGCGAAGGGCGAACGCAATACTCCCAATGCTGTGAAAGCTTTGGGGGCAGAAGCGTGTCGACAAATATTCAAAGGTGGTACCCTCCGAGGTTGCGTCCTGGGCAGAACCAGAGGCGTCGCCGGCACTATAGCTACACCAAGCTCTCTAAATTTCCTAACCACAAATCCAAAGGGCTTAAGGTATCAGTAGCGTCTCTCGGAGGCATAGGCACCGTCGAGATGGGCTGCGGATGCAGTGGGAGTCGTTGGTAATTAAGGGAGGCGCCGGGCTTGCCAGTACAGGCGAATAATGCACTTTACACGACGCAGAGTGAGTGGCATCTCTCCAGCATCGACAATTCGCCTCTCAATGGGGAAAGTGCTGAAGAGACCGGTCGACAGGCGGAGACTGGTGTAGTGGATTGACTCCACCTTCCGTAATACACACTCGGGTGTGGATGCATTGAATTCACATCCGTAGTCAAGCTTCGAACGAACAAAGGATTGATGGAAAAGCAAGGCAGTAGCAATATCAGTGCCCCAGGTGCTTAACGTCCCTGAACGAAAAATAGCCATGGTGCGGGTATAAGAGACCCTAGGACTGCGAATATGAGCCTCCCGGGTGAGGCGTTGGTTAAATACTATACCAAGGAAAAGGTGCGAGCCTACAACTTCAGGGCGAACCTCATTTAGAAACAAGTCGGCGTCAGTGTAGATCCGTAGATGGCGGCAGAAGTGCACCACCTTAATCTTGGTCAAGGAAAACTGAAGCCTGTGCGCTTCGGCATAGCGAGAGACGCGGTTCAATGCCTGTTGGAGTCGACGCTTCAGAGTTGGCATCTGGGCCGCGCCAAAAGAGATCGAAAGATCGTCAACGTAGAGCGTAGTGAGAACATCTTCCGGCAGCACCGAGGTGATGCCGTTGATGCTCAGGGCAAAGAGTGTGACACTGAGGACACTTCCATGCGGGATACCTTCTTCCTGCTCCATTGGGCCGGAGAGGGCTCCCCCCCCGTACGCAGAATCGACGATCTCGCAAAAATTCAGATATAAATATTGGGAGGTGTCCCCTCGCCCCCATCGTGTGGAGAGTCTCCATGATACCGTATCGCCATGGGGTATCATAGGCCTTCTCCAGATCGAAAAACACCATGGCGTAGTGCTGTCTACGAAGGAAGGCCTCGCGAGCACAGTAGCGAGTCGCCAGGAATCTGGGGATACCCTCGACCAAGATCCTGATGAACAAATCTAATTGAAAGGCCATGCCTCGCTTCCACAGGGGTCGAAGCATGGCGTACGGGACATCGTCTGCACCAGGGTCGGTGTTCGCGCACGAAGCAAGAGCGGAACGCAACTCAATCAGAGTAAACATGTCGTTGAAGGGTTCTCCGCCTCTGGAGGTAAAGTCCAATCGGCGGCCTTCCACGACATCACGAAGCGCAGTGAATGCGGAGAAAGCTGTCGCGGAGCCCCAGATTGTGGTTTTATTCTCCTGGAGAACGGGAGGGGGGAGGGGTCCTGCGAGAAGTTATCCCGAATCCTTTTTACTCGCTTACATACCTCTGCTGGAGGGGTCTTTCCCGTTAAGTGGAGACACGTATGCCCGCCAAGAGGAGCGGCGTGCTTCGAAATATACTGGAACCTATCCCTAGCTCGACGAAATTAACCGATAGTGAAATCGTTCGGGCAGCGGTTATAGCGCATGTGGGCGTAACGCTTCTGTTAATTATACCCGGGTAGAGTTTGACCTATGCCACAGTATACCCCAGGGAATAAACTCTCCTAGGCCAGAATATACCCCTCCAGGCCAGAATACACCCCTCTAACGTGGTACTCAAATTTCTTTTTCACTCTTATTGATTGTCAACTTTTCGTGAGAAAATGGACGCAAACATTCAGATGTTGTGGTTTATTATTTTGATGAAGATATAATAAAAATTAATTCTTTTCAGAGATTTTGTGAGAAAAACTAATGCTGATACAGACCTACCTGAAGTTTTGTTTTTACATTTCAAATGTGAACTTGGATTTGCAATAAATTTTATAACAAGTTAATAATAATTATAATGATGGTGATGGATCAGTTGTATACAGCGCTTTTCTGGACACTCATAGATCCGTTTCATCACATCATTCATTCACTCCATGATCGGTGGTTGTGTAGCCACAGCTGCCTAGGGCAGACTGAGGGAAGCGAGGCTGGCAATCAGCACCAGAGGCCATTCTGACCGCCACTAACCACTCACTCACACCATCATCCATACATAGGCAAAGTGGGTGAAATGTCTTTCCCAAAAACACAACGACGGTCTGCACCCGTGAGAGCCAGGATTCGAACTGCCAACTTTCCGCTCATAAGGAGACCGCTCTACCATCTAAGTCACTGTCAAAAAGTTCAGTAATTCTTGCAAATATTACTGAAAATTACTGATATAATTGGGGGTATAATCTGGCCTGAGAGGGTATGAAATGGACTGAGCCATATTATACCCCCCCCGGTATAAATTGACCTAAGCCATAATATACCAAAGTATAAATTGGCCCAGGCCCCTTTAACCCGAGGTATAGTCCAGAAGGGGGTATATTTTGGACTGCTACACCGCCTCACACTCGGCTGATTACCGCGGAAGCAGTCTTCGTGCAAAACGACCATAGGTCCTAGGAATAGTATTAGGCACGCGGTGATGAGGATGCCGGAGAAAAACTCTACGGTCTCATCAACCGATCTAAACTCGTCGACTGAAACAGAGAAATCAGTCATTTCCTGAAATGCGGACCACCGCGCACGCACCAAGCACCACCGGAATGGTGGCAACGGTCCAGAAAATGATATTTGAATGGGAAAGTGATCACTGCCATGGAGGTCATCGACTACCCCCACTCAAAATTAGGTTGTGCCTCCGGAGAATACAAGGATAGATCAAGACAGGACAAAGAAGCGGTTCTCGGGTGGTGATGCGTAAACTCATTCACATTTATGACATCTATCTCCAGCTCGTCAATCAGGTCAGCTGGCACCGGAGCTTGGGATTGATCGAGTAATCTCCCTACAGTGTGTGTTTACCTCTCAAATGTCTTAGCTGTATAAAGAGCCTCGGCAACTGTGTCATGACGACTCGGAATTTCACCGCCTCGAAGTTGGCTGAGTTTAGAATGTACGCAGAAATAACAGTATACCTCCTATCTAAGTGCAGCTGCACAGCTACTGACTGAAAGGAGTTATCTAAAGCAAAGAGAAGAACGGAGGCATCATGAAGGGTGTAAATGGCATATCCCCCTGCCCAGTTCCCATCCCGTGGTAGTGTGGTCACAAAACCATTATACCCCGGGAGAGGGGGCAGAGGGCACGCGCACAGAATGGTCTCGTGGAAAAAGATGGTAACTAATGGGGAACAGGAGGAGACGAGCCTTTGCAGCTCCTCAACTAGCCCAGAGTCCGCGGCAATTCCATTGAAGGAATATGCCCTTCAAGCCTAGCTCAGAGGAGATGCGGGGACATCTTTTAAGAGAAGACCATCCCGGGAATGACCGTACGCTTCATGGAGGAAGAAATACGGGCGCTATTGACCGGAAAATGCACTTAAGGCGCTTTCGCCTTCGAGGACTTATAGGGAAGGCTGGGCTCGCCATGCGAGTCTTTTCCCTCCTCCGACTCGAAACCTTAGGCAGGTGGGTCAGCTTGGAGGCAGGGGTCCCACCTTTGAAAGATCCAACGTCCTCGAGCCACACAGCCTAGCAAGTATGGGCGTAGCAGACGAAGCTCCCTTGGTATTCTCGTTCTTTGGAAGGGGGGGGAGCAGACTTAGGAACCCCAGAAGACGACCTTACGACTACCTTCTGGGGTGTTGTCTCCTGTGAGCATAACGACTCGATTGAGGCCTGTGGCTATTTCGTCTTATAGGAAACAGTCACACTGTGGAAAGGCGGAAGAGCCTTGTTTGAGTTGGGGCTGGGTGTGAACCCTTTGTGACTCGAGCTTTACTAAAAAGCGCCGAGGTGGGTAGAACTCGCAAAAGGGTTCCGAATGGGGGCGGAAACGACCAGGCTCATGGACCTGGAGTGGCCAGGAGCAGATTATTTTACCAATGAGGCATATCAGATGCCCCAGGCAGCGCCGGGGGCGCCAGAACCAATTCCTTAGCTTCGAGAAATGAGAGACGATCCTGGGTCAGAACAGCCAGAATTTCCTTCTCAAGGAGATAAGTGGCACAATGCCTTAAAGTAGAGTTGTGCGGCTGACCGCAATTGACACACTTGGCCACACACGATTTGGACTTATCGTGTGCGGCATTGGAGCAACTTACACAGACTTCGAGTAACACCGACTTTGCACGTCTACACGAGCGATTAACATGGCCGAAGCGGTGAGAGTAGCAGCACCTCTGCGGTAGTAACACGAATACCTTCACGCGGTAGCGATACCAACCGGGAAGCACCAATTCAGAGAGCTTGTCACAGTCGAGCGTGACAGAGATTGTAGGGGGTTGGTCTCGAGGCCCATCTCTGTTTTCTCATCACATATTCGTCCTTGACCGCTACATGGTCGGTCAGGTCTAAGGTGATGTCATCTACGAAGTATTTCACGAGTTCCCTCGCATAAACTACTCTTTTCACAAAGTTCATGGTAGAGTGGGGCGCTACACTCACAGGCGTGCTATCAAGTGTTCAAAGAGCACTAATTGTGGGCGCCTCGGAGGGATTAGACACATTCTCCAGAAGGCTCCCATTCGAGAAACGTATCAACTTCGGCTCTCTACTAATCAGGCTAACTAGTACTTTCCTCAGTTGGATCATGTGCCCCTTGGCCAACATGCTGAGATCAGTGGAACGAATAATGAGAAAGCGTTTGAAGCCGGCGAGCTCGAAAACCCTAGGTATCCTCTGAGTTAGGGGACCCGACATAATCAAGACTCTGTTCTGCACAGTAGTGACTTTGCTCATTGTCTGTGATTCCATATCCTGGGGCGAACCAAGGCCGCACGTACCGATCTTTGCATGGTACTTTACAGAAACGGCAACGGACCCATCGGCCCCCTCTGGCTCCTGCGAAGGGAGAAGTGCCTAGAGTCTTTTTTATGTCTTCTTCCTGTTCCTTTTGAGGAGAGGAGGGTGGGGAATGAACCCGCTCCTCTACCCCCGACGGACGCAGCCCTTAGGCCGGATGAGCAGCCTCAGAAAGGTCCTTCTCTAAAACGGAGATCCTTCATCTCCTTTTGAGTCCTCAGGGGGCCCGAGCCGTCTGTGGAGAAGCTTGCACAAGGTCGGACTTAGGTTCGAGGATTGGCACTGAGCCTGGGTTTGACTCCGTGCCAGATCCTGCCGTCAGGGGCTGGTCACCTCCGGGGCGATATCCATCACAGGGGAGGGCCTCCCTCTAGCCATCCCCCCACAACACATCACAGATCCCATTCGAAGTTCCCTTTGTCTCTTCTAATGCCGGCCAACCGGTCCCTTTCGGGAAAGAAGGGGGGACAGGTACTCTGACCCCCTGTAAGCTGAAAATGCATGGGGCACGGGATGACGGGGCCCTGTTATCCCTTGCTCCTCTAAAGGTGTTGGTCTATCGAGCCACTCCCACCGGGAGGGGTCACTTTTGGGCCGCTTGCTTGAATAAAGAGGGAGTCGCCCAAGTGCGAGGGAGGGGGGAGGGGGAGTCCACCACACCCGTACGCGTAGGAGAGGAGTAAGTCTCCTCTCCAGTAAAAGAAGTTTGGAGGGGCCCCCTCCAAAATAGGGGGGAAACTTTTCTGCTGTGGAGCTGCCCGAGGTCGGCTCCGACGATGGGAGGGCGGGGAAAAGGGGGAGTCTAAGGAACCTTCATCAAGGGGCATGGATACCCTATTATTACCACGGGATGCAAGTGCTAATCATCTCGCGCAATAGTACGCCCTGGGGAAGGTGAATACGGGGCCGGCTAACCAGCCGCCGCCATTACAGGCCACTCCTCCAGCCCAGTGGCCAGGAGCCCATCAGCTTGGCGGCTCCACTTTAATCTGGGTGCAAAACTAATAGTCTGTGAAAATTATGAGAGGGGGTGCGAAGAAGATGAGGTTGGGGGTGACACAGGTTGTTAACCCCCCTCCCCCAACCGGAGCTGAGGAAGAAGTGGGCGTTGTCCCCCAACCCCAATCCAGGGTGGTTTAGTGAGAGGAAGCTAGTCTGTGACTACCCTGTGAGATTAGAGGCCGTCCAGAGAAAGTTGTGGGAGAGGTTGTATGAAAAGTAAGGATGCAGTGTAAGAAGACAAGGGTGTCAGAAAGAAGGAGAAAAGGCTAAGCTGGGGCCCGTCAGTATGGTATCCAGAGAACCATTTACGTGTCCCTTAGGGGGACAAACCAACAGTTGTCAACAAATGTCACCTCTTTGGCGATGGTTTTTAAATGTTTGGACGTCACTGGTCCAGTCTGGTTTACGAGATCCGTAAAAATGCTCCACTGATCTTCAAGTAGATGATAAGGAGAGTCAAATTCCTGGGAGAAGAAAATAACAAACCAAGATTATTGCAAACAACTCACCGATCTTAGGATCTTTCTCCCACATGACTTGTTTTAGTTAAAAACTTAATGCAGCAAATTGAAATAGTCGTAAAAAATAGAATAAAATTAAGGAATTGCAAAGGGCCAAAATAATTAAAGGGGATTTCACAAAATTAATTCATTCCCCCAACCCTCCGCGTCAAACGAAATAGTCCTCAGACTTTAAAGTCTACAGTACTTTATTTAGATATTTGTTATGTGTTCGCTTATATTTATTCTGTGGTGCTCATGTTGTTGCACCCAAATTGCAGGATTTAATAGGCCCAGTGAGGAACTCAACAAATAGACGAATCTATCAAATCATACAAATGGCTATTTGTGTAAATTAAGGAAATAATATCCCACGTGTAATAAATAAAGAACCAAAGAATTAGAAAAGGAATATATATATATATACATATATATATATATATATACATACATATATATATATATATATATATATATATATATATATATATATATATATATATATATATATATATATATATATATATACATATATATATATATATACATATATATACATATATATATATATATATATATATATATATATATATATATATATATATATATATATATATATATATATATATATATATAATTGCACATCTATCAAATAGATATAAAGCAAGCGGTTCCTCAGAGTCACGTGGAAACACATGAACATACGCACGCTGGAAACAGCTATCAAAGGTCACCACCTGAACCAATCAGAGTCCCACACACACACACAAAAACATACGCGTGCTGAGAATAATTATGAGCCCAAAGGTCACAACTCGATACTTGGTGTAAAACAGAAGCCTACCGAGGGATCCGGGACTACTCACTAATGACGACGGTTCTTAAAATACTATTGATGACAAAGGATCTTGGAGTACTCGATAATGCTGAGTGATCGAGGAGCACTGTTTGATGTCGAAAAAGATTTGATGAAAAATGTTTGACAGTGACCGTTATGCCCAGTGAAGGGGGTAAATTGACAACAAAGGGTATAGAAGACGTTATTCCCCCCACCCTCTAAAAATGCTTAGAATGGGCCTAAGGAAATATGGCTACCAAATGGATTTTCTCCCCGTGAAATAAATGTGTGTTTTGAGGGACTATTGGCAAGACGAGGACCACCGGTGAATTATTATCATTATTTTCTTTAAGGAGCCTATCTGGGGACTGCCTACTAAGACAGAAGTCGCCGTAATCGCCTTACAGCCTATTACTAGGCTAGATTAACAAATAAAAAAAACGTGCAAAAAACAAAAAACATACAAAACAAAAGCAAAGAAACAATAAAAAAAAGCAGGAAGGAAATATGCTCTGGCCTCGGGGGTGAGCCGGAAGGACCACGGGTGAAGTTGATGTCCTCGGTTAACTTAAAATCCAGCCTCTACGAGTTCACTTGCAAATGTGACCTTACATGCACTCGAGACTTGTCATTCCTTGTAGTCCGGGGGTTTGTAAGGAAGGATTAGGAGGGGAAGGTAGTGACCGACCTGCAAAGATGGTCGAACCTACCATAATGTATTAACAGAGCAGAAAAGTGGCAAGCCTCAAGTTGAGGTGAAGTTTGTCAACCGAGAAATGAAACTAAAACCTTGAAGTGCATCGACCGCGTAAGAGGGTAATTTCTCAATTCCACAACTAGGGACACTCCTTGTATCTGAATGCTTTAATTTAAAAAACAATATTACTGTGACACTGGTTAATGGGCATAGTCTTCCTTGTAATGCAATTGTTTTGATCAGTTTCTTCGACACCAAATGGAAAAGGGGGGGGGGAGAAGAAAAACCACAAGTACCAGGTTCTGGTTGACTGACGTTTCGGACCTTCCTCAGAGTAACAAGTACCAGAACCGATCGCTTACATTCTCTAAGGACTAAACATTACTCTAACCAACGATCTCAGACATGGGTTAATGTTTATTCCTTAGACAATACAAGGTCAACGGACCTAAGTCGCGTGCTCTCAATTATTCTGACTTATGACCTTACGACCTTCCAAACCTTAAATACTCATTGAAATGTAAAATGGTTACCATCCAACACACCAAGTAACTTATAAGAGTGGTAGGCACGCGACTAATAAGCCATCGGTCCTGTTCATTACCTGTCTTGTTACTCTGAGGAAGGTCCGAAACGTCAGTCAACCAGAACCTGGTATTTGTGGTTTCTCTTCTCTCCAAAGCAGAGTATTTAAATGCATTCGATTTCTAGAAGTTTGAAGGTTTGTTACTCCCTCTAGAGGATAGCTGCGTTTTCTTACCACTAGAATCTTTAAGGTTTCTTGGGTACCGTGTCAGGTTCTTCCCCAGGACCAGTTTCGGTACCTTGCCTAATGAACTTACGTACCATTAAAAATCCAGAGTCCATAACCATAACTCGGTCGCAATCCACGACCGTATGAAGTCTGTGAGCGATGGTAAGGACGGTGCAGTCCTTGAATTTTTCTCTTACTGTGCTTTGAATCCCACTGTCGGTTCTAGAAAGAGAGGAACCTGCTCTATACTGGTGCTAGCAGGGAGAGAGCAACGCCCCCCCTTCCCTGAAAGTCTACCCATTGCAGGCGAACTTCTTACCCCTCCACATTCATGGATTTCCGTCGTTCCAAAATAAACAATTTATCTATTTATATTATCAACATATAAAAAAGTCGTAGAATAATAAAAATATTCTAAAAATATAATGTAGCATAATAGGGGGGAATAAGGCAAGTCTTGACCCAAGTATGGATTAGCTGCGTTTTTCGAGGTACATTCAAAGTGACGTGTTTCCACTGAGATGTGGAATCCTATGAATCAGCCGGTGACGTCATCTCAACCTGACATCTCGGTGGAAACGCCACTTCGAAGAACGCAGCCAATGGAGAACCCAAAAGATCCCAATATAAATCAATGGGATTTATATGTGGATATCAACACTAGGTAAAAACCTATATTGGCAATAGTTACCACCCTACAACATCTCTTTCATTAAGATCGATTAATAGGAACCACAGGAAGTTTAGTAGGCAAATTTTACTAGTCAATAACCGAATTAAACAGTTGAATGGGATACACAGAAATAACAACTAATACATTCGGAAAGTTCTAAATGTAGCAAACTACAGTGCCAAATTTCTATGGACATTAGTAGTCTTTTCTACACAAGAACTTTATATAATTCTGGACCTCATTTCTGAACTTGAGTTAACAAAGTCATCCCATGTTAAAATAAACTAACTCTTACACCTATTTTTTGCTAGCTTGTCGTTCTCTCCTCGTTGCGCTCGTCTTTCGTCATCTCTCTTTCCCCAAATCCCTGTCAAATCCTAACATTCTGTTTACTGTACAATAAATTCATAAAAGTTGTATTGTGAAATTAATCCTAACATTTTAAGTCACCGAACACACAGGGAGGGCCGTGTGTGGGGGGCGGAACTTAGGTTCAAAGACGTGACTAACCGAATAAAACATAATTCAACGGATGGCCAAAGCCACAAGGCCCTCTCAGAGGTCATCCGAGTCAATCAAAGAGTCTCTGCAAGAATCAGCCATCATCCCCAAATACTGCATCCACACCATTCTGACCAAAACACTGCTTCTCGTTATTGCCTCTGCCGTTTGACGAACTATGGTGCGTTTTCTTATTGTAGCATCGATGGTTAACTAAGCCCGATAGTGGAGTAGGGCGGCCTATTTCTCCTTCACCAGGGTTTTGAAATCAGAGTTATCCTTCTTAGATGGACTGCCTGCCATGGCTACGAGCTCCCTCCACCTACCCTTTCCCACCGTGATGCCCAGTCGCGGAGGTAACCACCCAAATAAATAGTGTCAGCTTAAAAAGAATCCGGAGGGAGATTCGAACTGCTAACCCAATTCGAACTGCTAACCCAACGATTGCCGGGCAAGCACGCTAACCACTATACTAACCAGGAGACTTGTCAAAAACTAGCATGTGCACATGTAGAATATATACATCGATATTAAAATACGTACATTTGGCTCCAACACAACTCAAAACCCCCTCGAATCTTCGCCCATACACTCATCTAACCTGCTTTCGAACACCTTTCAATTTGGACCACCGAAACCTCCTTCACTAATTTGATTGGTGAACACACATTTTCACAATCCAACCAACACATTTGTTTTTATTAAATTTTTATGTTAATGTTATTAATAGCACGGCATGAGTGGAACACATCTGCTCCCTGCGGACCCTTGGAGGTGACTAAAGGAAAATGCTTTGATCTTACAGCCTCTGTTGTAGGCACCCAAAACGTTACCCTATTTAAATGGGGCCGCGCCTTTGGTGAGGTTGTTCTAAATGACCATGTTAGAGTGGAGGGAGGCTGTTGCATGCTGTGGGAATTTTATTCACCCCCCCCCCTTTGGTAGTGGTCTATGCAACAGGAAGCGGAACTTGACCTCATGCAGGATACATTCAAGTAGGATGGTCCCATTGAAGAATTGCATCCAGGTGGGGTGGTTGTATCATATCCACTTGGAAATGACTTGATCACTTTTTTTCTTGCCCTACAGGGTGGCTACAGTTTTCTCTTGCCCTACAGGATGGCTACAGTTAAAAACCAGCCTTGCCTCTTGGGAAGTCCTATTATTACCCTCCAAATCAAAGTAGTTGCCACCATTTTTCTCTCCGAGAAAAATAGAGAGAAAATGAGTTGGGAACCAGAGGTTGAGTGGTCAGTCCACGCAGGAAACCAACACATTCAAGGTAGGAGTTAGTATAGCAATGAATACCCACCTTCACACTGAATCTGGCACACCTCGGGTACGTTTCTCATACCCCCCCAAACTGTAACCAATAGACAAATCTAACAGCACTAAAAAGAACTGTATCAATTAGTTATTTTAACCTTCGCTTTCGCCGTTGCAGTACATTGGATCCTCTCCCCCCAACCGTAGGGGTCCGCTATATCTTATAATAATAAGGAAAACTGTACTCTACGCATTAGTTAGATTAATATAAAAAATAGTAGACTCCTCTACCTCACGGCCAAGAGTAGTGCTCTTTTTTGCACCCTTGCGGAATGATGTCTATCTAAGTTCAAAGACTTCTATTGAAAGTAAAAAGAGATGATAAAGAAGCAAAGTATTACAGAACTGAACAAAAAAAACTAACAAAAACAAGGACCTCTAAAAGGCTTAATTTGAAATTGAGTTGTCCTCTTGTGTTATTTCCATGGCCTAAGAGAGACCAAGACCTCTACAAGATGAAGCTTGAAATAGAATCGTCCTCTCTTGTTATTTCCAGGGCCTAATAGAGACAAGGACCTCTACAAGGTGGACTTTTAAAAAAGAGTCGTCCTCTCGTCTTATCTCTAGGGTCAAAGTTGACTGCACGCAGTCTGTCACTCGTCTATCTTATTGACTCAAGAGAGGAGGATAAGATAAGCGACAGGTAGAAAGGTTGATAGGGAATCCACTTAAAGGGTAATCACACACACAAACATAGGATAATGATAGGAAAGACAAATATAACATACTCCTGATCCACGTTAGCTGTTGCCTCATCCATGACAAGAATTTTGTTGCGTTTCAGGATCGCCCTCGCCAAGCATACAAGTTGCCTCTGCCCAACACTCAGGTTGGTACCACCTTCGCTAAGCTCAGCAGAAAGCTTACCATTCATGACAACGACAGTTTTTTTCAGTTGAACCTGAAGAGAAAAGAAAAATAAGGTGTTCAAAGGAATTTCAGCAGCGGAATCTGATGATAAGAATGTTCTGCATTGGTGCTGATTCAGGGCTACTTGATCATGATGGGGTTCAATGCTAGTGTGATTGTAGATTCAGACCTTCACAAATCGCATTGGGTTTCAATGGGAACGAATGGAGAGGATGTTCAATGTTTGTGATTCAACTAGATTCATGGCGAGAATGTTCGTTGTTGGCTCGATTTAACTCGATTTATGATGAGAATGTTCCATGTACGTTTGATTTAACTCGATTTATGGTGAGAATGTTCAGTGGTCGCTTTATTTAACTAGATTTATGACGAGAATGTTTAGTTTTCGCTTAATTTATGTAGATTTATGGCGAGAATGTTCATTGTTCGCTTGATTTAAGTAAATTTGTGGAGAGAATGTTCAGTGTTCGCTTGATTTAAGTAGATTTGTGGCGAGAATGTTCAGTGTTCGCTTGATTTAAGTAAATTTGTGGCGAGAATGTTCATTGTTCGCTTGATTTAAGTAAATTTGTGGAGAGAATGTTGTGTTCGCTTGATTTAAGTAGATTTGTGGCGAGAATGTTCAGTGTTCGCTTGATTTAAGTAAATTTGTGGCGAAAATGTTCAGTGTTCGCTTGATTTAAGTAGATTTGTGGCGAGAATGTTCAGTGTTCCCTTGATTTAAGTAGATTTGTGGCTAGAATGTTCAGTGCTCGCTTGATTTAAGTAGATTTGTGGCGAGAATGTTCAGTGTTTCCTTGATTTAACTGTTTCTCTTGACGAATATTGTGCTTCAAATACCGCAAGAATCTCCCACCAACTCAGCACTATTTTAAAAGGAACGATTCTTTGAAACTAACTAAACCAAATTTTAAACTTATCCCTTATAATTTAATATAATCTAATATAACTAATCCAATATAATTTCTGTGTTAGGGGGTTTTGGGGTCCAAGTATTTCACGTCTGGAATGAAGGATAGCGACCTCTTCGATGGCATCCCAGATCTGTTGGTCGCTGTAATCCGATAATGGGTCGAGGTTGTATCGGACGGTTCCTTTGAAGAGGGTGGGGTCCTGGGGAATAATTGAGAGGGACCTTCGGAGGTCTTCTAGCTGAAGGGTGTCCGTAGAGACTCCGTCGATGACGATATTACCCATTGGGGGGGTCAACCGGAAGAGGCAAGAGAGGAGAGACGACTTCCCCGCCCCCGTCCGCCCCACGATCCCGATCTAAAAAGAGAAGAAGAACGATTCAGATCTCTAGCATTTAACACTCGTCTCCTTATTAAAAATACTAATTTTAACCTTTCTTAATTTTTATAACCCCGAAAAGGTATGTGATGTCATTACTGACGTCATTGATGACGTAGCCTTCCAAGTCGATAATGACGTCACATCCAGATGCTGTCCCCCACCAATCGGGCAGCTGTGCTCTACTACTTCCAGGTAACTGAAACATTGGTATTCAAAGGCCGAAGGGTTCTCACCTTTTCTCCGGGTTGGATTGTGAAGTTAAGGTTCTTGAGGACAGCCGGGTGCTCGGGGTTGTAGCGGAGGAACACATTCTCAAACGTTATCTTTCCTTCGCTTGGCCAATTTGCCTCCTTGGAGACTGTGGGAGTGAGGATCCAACATCAGTAGCTATTCTCCCACAGGGAATGATCGGATTAAGCAAAGATAAAACCGAGTCTTACGCAAGTGTAGATCCCTCGGGACCTCCGGCGGAAGCAAGGAGTACTCCTCTATCCTCTCCACGGAGGTCATATGATTCTCGACTTCGGCCGATTGCCGCACCCCCCATTGCAGCATCGACAACAACATCATTGCTAGAGAGATGCCTAAGCCGACTTCTCCTCCGTCTGCGTCTGGAATTTATGAAATGCTGGAAACGCTTGTATCGATGTGTTTGAAAGAGATCATATCGGCATGTTAGGGAAAACTAAATTGACATGTTAGCGACACTTAAATCGATATGTTGGAGACATGTAAATCGCCATGCTGGAACACTAAACCGCCATGTTGGAGACACTAAGATCTTTATGTTTGAGACGCCTATATCAACATGTTGGAGACGTATAAAGTTATGACGGAGACACCTATATCGACACGTTGGGAAAACCTAATCGAAACTTTGCAAAAACCTAATCGACACGTTGGAGACCCCTATCTTGAAACGTTGGAGCCGCCTATGTCGCGCTGTTATACCTATTTCTATCCACCTTACAATTTAGCCATGGTTAGGACTTACCTTTCTCTAACATGAAACTAACAACCACAACGGTGTTGTACATTGCGCAGAGGAGGTCCAAGTAGAGACCAAACAGCCTGGAGGTAGCAATGAACAGATACCATGCAGAAGTGTGTTTGTCCTGTGTGATTGAAGATTTTATTAAAACGAGGATAAACGAAGCTTTTATTAAATCGCCATTTTGGTTTGCACATTCAAATTGGGTAAGGCAATTTTAGCCCTCAGATTTACAGAAATCTCCAATCTTTTCGCCTTTTTTGTAATGTATTCTTGCTCCGAGTAGTTATGTCACTTTTTAAAAATGTTTCGGAAAAGTAAAGTTAATTACGATATAAATATTACTAGTTTTATAAATGCCTGAATAATTTTGTTGTCGCTAGCCTTTGTTGCCGTTAGGCTCTTTGTCGCTAGGCTTTGCAGTACTGAGCTGTGTTGCCAACCCATAATATTTTACTCATGTTTAATTGTAAAATTTCCTATAGCGATGAAAAATAGCGAATATTATGTGTCGGGTGCGAAGTATCTAAAGAAAGCCGAGATCATGAGGTGTTTTGACCCCTTCATTTTTGTGACATGGTTCACATTGTCCTGGCACATTTCAATTATCTCCTCTTCGAAGAAGTCAAAAAGGTCATAGCTGTATATGCACCCCTTATTGAAGTTAAAGGTCATGTGGGGCTTAATGGTTTCGAACATGCCATCAGATGGGCATGGGGGATTGGAAAGCATGTTTGCCTAAAGTGACATCTTTGGCATGAATGAGAAATCCCTTGCCATACTTTTTTAGATGGCCTTCAGGGATGAGTCCTCTCTCTCTCTCCCCAGATACCGGGCGGATGAGATGAAATTACCTTTGCCCTCTTAGTAGTAGCCAGTGAACCAGTATGGACTGTGCAAGTTTGGTGGCCTAGTTGCCTTCTCTGAGAGATGTTCTTCAAATATGTTCGGACAGTAGTCCTGCTCTGTCTCTTCCAGATTACTTGATCTTAAGAGTCTGACAGAGAAGTTCTTGTCGCATATGGGTAAGAAGGTTGCATGTTTAAGGGCTGTCTTAGCAGCCTCCTTTGTCAGGAAGACCACATAACATCTGCTGGTGGTATCATTATTCTCGGAGATGATTCTGGTTATGGTACCAAGCTTCTTCATGATAGTGTGTATTGCATTGTATGCGAGACCTGGTAAGATATGTCATCATAAGCGAGTCTCCGTTTTGTGATGATGTAGAGGACCCAGCAGGTGTCCTGCTACCAACTTTCCCATTCTGGATTGCTGAAGCAGTGGGAAGTGCTCCCATCTGCTTCTCTTCAGCAGCACAACAGCCACTAGATGTCTCTGGGTACGGGGTACTTTCTCCCCAGGGGGACTGCTCGTTTTAAAAAGCAGGCCCCGTGATGCGAAAGTTTGTCCGCACTGGAGCTCACCCCACCCCCAGACGCATCCCCAACCTGGACACCCAAACCTCCAGCACAGGTCGACTCTAAAGAGTGATCCCTCCGGCAGGCAGCACTGTTGATTCGTACTGGAAGCCTACGTTGGAGCCATTTGATCTGGTCCTAGCTGATGACCCGTCTAGTATGGGCCACTCTCTTCCTCGGGATGGGTGGAGTAGGGGACCCAGATCACCCTAGCCTCACTCGCCAGTTTCTTGGCGACCCTTTTTTATTCTTTGTCGAATTTTAATACTCTATTTCTTACATGTCTCCCTTTATGTAAATAAAATGTTTAAATTTTCAGAAGAATCTAAATCTTTTAGACAAAACTTAATATATTGTTCACTGGTTTTATATTCTTTGCTCTTGCATATATCGTTCACCCATCTATAATCTATGTTTTTTATTCTTTGTTGAATCTTTAATAGTTTATTTTTTATATGTTTCCTTTTACATCAATAGAATGTTTAAATTTTTCGAAGAATCTAAACCTTTTAGAAAAAAATTAATATATTCCATGATTTTATACTTTCTGTTCTAGTATCTATTGTTGATCCATTTATAGTTTGTTTTTTATCCTTTGTTGAATCTTTAATAGACTATTTCTTACATGTCTTCTTTTATGTGAATAGAATGTTTAAATTTTCAGAAGGATCTAAACCTCTTAGACAAAGATTAATATATTATTCCATGATTTTATATTTTCTGTTTGTTGATCCATTTATAGTATATATTATTCATTCATTTTGAATTTTTAATAGTTTAGTTTTTATATGTTTTCTCCTACATGAATTGAATGTTTAAAGTTTTTAGTTAAAATTTTATATATTGTGTTATGACTTTATATATATATATATATATATATATATATATATATATATATATATATATATATATATATATATATATATATATATATATATATATATATATATATATATATATATATATATTCATATATATATATATATGTATATATATATATATTGTATCTCTCATTGATTCATCTATAGGCTATGTTTTTCTCTTTAACTGAATCTTTAATAGTTTATTTTTATGCTATTTTATATCTTTTAATGTTTTTTTTTGTATTCCTATGCCTCCATTTTATTGATTTTAATTTCATAGTTAAATTTTTGTATATTTTTTAGATATCAATATTTTATTGAGAATTATTGAGCAAATTGCTCGCCTTTGAATTTGGCTGTGGGATAGTCCGTTTGGGCGTTGCAGCATCTTTTTTCAGCACTATTCATTCATTCATTCTTAACGACCCTTCCAGTATGAGTAGCCCTCTCCCACAATATTGATCGGCGTAGGAAGCTTGGTCACCCCCTAGCATGGCTCGTCAGAGTATCGAACCTCCCCCCCCTCCCCAACACAAAGGCGGCTCCTGTTAGGGGGGGAGTACACTTTGCGCAATAATTCAGAATAAAATGGGATGAAGCTATGAGGCGTAAGTTAAAAACAGCCCCAGAATTGTCTTAATATTCAAATTTATTAATGGCTCGCTACACTCTAAAGTCAACATATTTTTTAGCTATTCATGACCTACTCAAAAAGAAGAACCGGCGCGATAAGTTTTGAATTCACCTGATTTGAATCAAACTGTGCCGAGGAGGATTGCTGGCACCCAAAAGCCCTGATTGTGGGGAGACCTTCAAATGTTGAGCTCAACTGGGCAAAGACCGGACTCCTCGCTTTGAAATTTAAAAATAAAAACATGAAAAAAATAACCCCAGAAAAGATTCTTCTTTTAAAGAAACAAATCGCTCAATGACCCTTTGGTCAAAAAATAAAAAGAGAACTTACTAATTCCTTCGAGTCGTTTGATATCCCGGCCGGAAGATATGTACACACTTCGTATGAATAAAAACAATACAGCCAATACAGCAGAGGGCAGAATATTCCATATATTTATATACAAAATCATTCCAATGATACCCACAAAGGTCAAGGAAATCTGAAAATTAAAAGGTTTCACTATGATCACACAATAATTATATTTTTTTATATCCCAATCTGTTTGTATGATTCTATCAAATTGGGATGTGTAAGAACGGGATCAATGAAGGGTTCCTTAAAAATCTTAATTTAGTTTCTTTTTAAATCCCAAATTCTTTACCAAATGTTCCTAAAAGTAAGAAATTTCGTTTCAATAAGTTTGCCTCCCCAAAAGGCAGGAAATAATGGGTCTAGTAACTAGGCAATCAATGGAAAACGGAGATACCCACTGCATAATTGGTTCCTGACTAAAATGTTGATTGTAATGAGGAGCTGGAGCTGAGGGTACCCGAATAAGATATGGGTGCGTAATATTGTGCACTGATTACGATAATGTCTCATTATATTATCTATTACCCAATACTTTTCCCCAGTCGTGAGATTTAAAGATTTTAAGAACAGGTTCTCTCACTACAGCTTTCCCTAACAACAAGTTCTCTCACTATCGGCCTCTAATAGCAAACCATAAGTTGTTAAATGCTAGTCAAATTATTAATTTTAGTTATTTTCCCAACTTAATAAAACCCCCTCGTTTAAGCTAACAACCGGTTCTCTGGATTATTGAAATTCCAAGAACATGCCGTTACGAAGCGGTGCAACCAACTGAATCCCATGACTGCTTTCTCCCTTCGAAGGTTTTCTTCTATAAGGTCAATCCTTTGTTTTTAAGAGAATTCTGAAGCCGTGACGTGAGTCATATAACTGATTCGAGTGACGTCTATGAATAATGCCTACTGTCGCTCAGCAGCGCCGTCTCATTAGCTACCTAGTAGAAGCAGCTAATATCACTTAGTTGCCAGTCGTCGGAGCACTCTCTCTCTGTCGCTTTTTCCCCTCATTTGCGTCTCTGCCATGACCTTGCGTACATCTCCCCTCTCTTGCTCAAAATCCAGGCTCTCTTCCATTATCATCCAAAAAGATGAACAAACTATAAAGAACCTTTGTAATAGTGAACATACTCGTAATGCATCTTTCTAACTTAGGGCCCCCAGGGTCAACCGGTAGCAGAACTATATCTTATGGGGCATAGGACCCAGTTCAAAATTGGATACATCCTCTTACGGTTATGAAGTCATAGAGAGCTTGGGGAAGTTGGTCGTCCACTTGTCCAATATCCTTGGTAAAGCGGTTCAAAATTTGACCTGGCAAAAAACCCAAACCACATCAGTCAATTGAAAAGAATCAAACTGGTTTCACTCGAGTATTAAAAGCTTCAGTAAATTAATTTTAAAATATGATTTAATTTGATTAGCCTTTGATAAGTTTCCCCAAGAAACAATTTTTAGAGAAATCATATTTAAATAGTAATTAAAGGTTTGCCTTTCAAATGTTTCAGGTGATAAAACTCATATTTCATTAAAAATTGGCTACGGAAATTCGGCTCCTTTATTTAATGTATACTGCTATGCGTAAGTTAGGGACCACCTACACCATATAAGGACTTTCTACAATTGAAAATTCTTTAGTTTTAATAAAAAAAATGTTACTTAGATATAATTTTGTATGGTATGGATAAAAAACAGTCTCACATTACTCCAGAAAAGCGTTCGTGAAATTTTCAGGAACCAAGGTCAAGAATTCTCTCATTTTACGTTCTTGGATCTTAAAATAAATAGATGAACGTCAAGCATACTGATTTATCCCATTTTAGGACTTCTTTTCTTTCATGTAGGTGGTCTTCGACTGCATGTCTCATGTAGGTGGACCTCAAACATAACCTTTCACATCCTCAATAATTTATGACCTAACTTACCAATGGAATGAGTTTCGAAGAAACTCATCGGAACTCGAATTACGGCCGCAAACATGCGATTGTGGAGATTCCTCGACGAGGTCATACACATATGGAAGAAGAGCAGAGACCGGAGCATGGCGAAGGTCAAGAGGGCCACGGTGATGCCTTTGGACAAAAACAAATCTAATCAATTCTTTTCCGGATTGGTGACTATCTGATATGCGTGTGAGGGTTTTAGAGTTTTTTCAGTTATGTTCACTACCGATCTGAATTTAGGGGTCTGAACATTAGAGAGGACCAGAAGTCTCTGTGGGAAGCCCCGGACTGAACGAATCATCAATGGCTACCAATTCTTGTGTTAAGCCCATCAGGCAAGTCTGATTTTTTAACCCCACTGTAAGGCAAGAGTTGTAGAGTGGTCGGATCAAGTGGTTATGACACAACCTCCCCACTTGGAAGTCCATCTCACTTGGATGCAACCCTGGAGTGGGACCATTCCACGTAGATGTAATCGTGGTGGGGTTAAATTGCAATTCAATTTCCGTTTCCTAGCTATTGCATGGAGTGCTACCACAGGGATGGAGGGAGTTAAAATTCTCACAGCCTCCCTCCACTATTACCTGGTCAATCAAGATAGCCTCACAGAAGGCAGGACCCCACTTAATTGTGCTACAGCAGAGTCTGTAGGATCAAAAGTTTTCTCCTTCAATCTCCCCAAGGAGCAGAGCTGCCATTTGCCCCTGGAGAGATATAAACGACAACACTTCTCTGTCCTACCGCAGGAGGTCGCTTAAATCGCACTGAATTCACCTGAATAAATATAGACGGCGATCATTCTTTCGTCCTCGGGGTAACGGGTGGTGTTAGTAGAGACGTCATGGCCTCCGATATCGTGATTATCGTTGCTAAGGTTTAAGGCTCCACGTTGTTGCTCTGCTGTGCTCCTTCAGGAGAGATAATTTTGTAGATCCTGCTGTTAATTTTGGTCCAGAGGCATAAGCGAACTAAGCAGTCGCTCAGGGCCCCCACGAGCGCTTGAAATGTCAAGACGTCATGATAAACATTTTAAAATAAAAGAAAAACAATGAATAGTAATATAAATGAAATGGTAGTACAGAAAAATCTATTTTATACCATTTGCATAGTTGGTACAATAATCCTGCTGCTGACTGCTGCCACTGTGCAGCAGTCAGCATTCATGCGTCATTCTGGCAATAGTCAGAATGACATGTATGACAGAATGATGTAAACCAACTATGAATAATGCAGATGATAGTGGATGTGTTACAATGACAGTGTAGCCTATGAAATGATCAAGCTGTTGTGGTGGTGTGTGTGGGGGTGGGGTGGGAGGTGGACAAATGAAGTTCCGCTTAAGGCCCCATAAAGGCTTGGGCCGGCCCTGAGTTTTGGTTCTTACCGCCAATAGTGAAGCGTGTTGTCACTCTCGCTTATGTTCTGAAGATTCACAACTTTTCAAGGAGAGAATTGTCGCCAGATACTCTGTTTACATCCACACTTGCACCAGATGCGACCAAAGCCCACACCTACTCATGGACTGCCCAAACTTCCCACATCCCCTCTCTTAGGCACATGTATAGTCACCTAGGAACCAGTTGACCTTCCTAGGACCCGCCCACCTCACATAAAAGGGGTAGGGGCACCGGAAAGGAAATCTTCCTAAACTTCGATGCCGATCTCGGTTTTCGTCTGTATAAATAAGAATCCAAAAGTACCTTTAAAATGGAGTCTATCTTGAGGACATACCAATAGGAGAGATAATAATCTGAGCCGAAGAAGAGGACGTGGGAGAACAGATGAAGAACCGCAATCGTGATGAAGGGGGTGGCTCCCCCTCCGGAAAGCAAATAGCGCATATAAATCTGGTAGCCAACAGACCCGCTTAATTTCCCCTCGTTTCTCTGCGCCTCATTGTCTTCTTTCTTCGTCTGTGGATGTTCGACACTGTATTACTAGGGACTCTGAGGACCCACAGGACTAAACCTCCGCAGTTATGAGGGGTTTGACCAGAAGATATCGACGGGTCGATCCTATCAAAAGGTCATTCCAGACTCTAAATTCAGTACCCCATTGAATCAATGACTCGCCTCGGCGCTGTCAAAATAGTCCTCCTCGTGGACCGAGACCACGGATCCCCCCCAGACCGATGAAGCAATTAGACTCGAGTTGTCGAATCCTATATCTGGAGACTCTTTCTCGGACCCATGCGTAACACTCCCTGAAAGTAGGAACAAACGTGACTTAAGAATCAAGATTAAATCTTTATAAATTATATCAAACTTGGTAACAATCGCATCAACCAACAGGCTTCACTGGCTCGTCTAAGCCTAGTTGTTTTGCTGAGAAACTGAGGTGGTTTTTCTTCCGCGGGGGCCTGATGCTGTTCTTCCTCTGCTGTAATACCAGCAAAATCGATACCTTCACTCTTCAGCTGATTATACGATCCCTGTGCTTGCATCTGCCCCTGAAAATGCAAGTTTCCCAAGTGACTCGAGAGAAATGGTTGGCCGGTACTCGAACATTGATTTAGGTAATCTTTATCTCAAGAGGAAGAACACTTACGTTTCTCAAAATGGTAATTTGGCTCGTCGTTTTTATGAACTGGAGCTGGTGAGTGACAAGAATGGTGATTTTATGCTTCAGAAATTCCGAGATACACTGCTCGAACAGATGTTTCCCTACATTGGCGTCAACGGCACTTAAGGGGTCGTCTAAGAGGTAGATGTCGGCGTCAAAATAAACGGCTCTGTGGAGAAAAGGATCCTCTTAATACAGTTGTACTATCTATCAACAGCATCTAGAGTCATTTTCGTGTCTACTTATTGGTCAATCCTGTAGGCTACGATGCTGTAGTTGGATCGCCCTCCCCTCCCCACTTGGATGTATTCTGTGTGAGATTAAGTTGCAATTGAACTTCCTAGCTGTTGTTTTGATCTCTAGCACAGGGGGAGGTGCTATAGAATTTCCATAGCATGCAACAGCATCCCTCCATTCTAATCTAGTATCTCATAAAAGCTTCACAGAAGGCGCAGCCCCATTTAATTTGAGTAACGTTGACGGGGAATCTACAGAACACACTGTAGGAGCAAAGATTTCCCTCTTAATCTCCCAAGTGTTTGGAGGGAGAAGAGATTCCATCTGCTCCCCCGAAGCTATAATAAGCAGATTTTCTTAATACCATTTATATGGATTTGGTCACAATCTAGAGAAAAGTGATCCTATATGAAAAATATGGTGAGGCAAGGTACTCTTTTTAGTCAATTTTATAATCCATTGTCTGTCAGAATGAGATTTCATCGAATTAGATTGGGAAATCATTCTCTTGTCCTCTAACACTCCCTGTAATGCCTGTCGACGACTCTGGTGATGGATAAACCCTACATAAATGAAACCAAGTTATTTCCTGAGTCAGATAAATAGAGAAACAACGATGCTATTTAAATTGCCATCCCTACCGTGCTAAATTAATCCTGGCTCTTTGACCCCCGCTGAGAGCAACTCCACGTTCTCCTACCACAGTCTCGTCTCCTTGGGTGAAGAGGTCCATATCACGCTCCAAAGCGCAAACTTGGCAAACGAGAGGAGAACTTGAAGGTATCTTGCTTCGTATGGATAAATGATATAAATAATCTGGCACAATGGACGCATTTACCAAAGGCAGAGAAACCCTCTCGATTTGCCGTTGTAGCTGGCAGTACGAGTGCTTGTTCGGGATATTTGAGATCATCCGCTGTTCTGCTTACCTTTGACGACATCCCGATAGCGCTTGGCATCGAAAGGCTGTCCAAAAAGGATGTTTTCCTTCACAGTGCCTAAGAAGAGCCAAGGATCCTGAGATGCATACGAGAGTTTTCCCCCGACGTTTATGAACCCACTCTTGATGGGAAGTTCGCTCAAAAGGGTGTGTATTAGGGAGCTCTGTTAAATATAAAACGGAACGCATGAAGGTGGAATCGAACGCGTAGCTAGGAGGCGGAGGTAGAATCACATTATCTCTTACCTTCCCAGACCCAACAGGACCGATGACCGCCATTATTTCTCCGGACTTGAGTGAGAAGGACACATCTCTCAATGTGTCTTCGCCACTTCTTGGGTCCCACCGGGCATAAATTGAGCGAGCCTCTATCGTGCAGTCCTGGTGTTTTAGGTAAAAACGGAACCTTGAGTCAATGAAATTGTGAACAAAAACATGAGCTTTCAACACCTCATTAACGTCAATCTAAATTATAATCTTCACCGATCACTTGAAGTGTAATGAAGGCAAAATGATTTACTATAGCGTTGGTAAGCAACCTAGACACTTCATCGGATACAACAACAGGCCTGGCTTGGATAAAGAACCTCTCCCAACCTGGGTGATGCTATGTCGAGGTACCTTACCATAGTAACCGCAAATACTTGCTGGGTTCATTACAGTCTAACTGATACTCGTAGTTATATCATATAGTGTGTCCCCCACGACTTGACTTCCCTTCCACCTCCCCCCCTCCCTGCCAGTCAAAATTAATATAGCTAAAATACAGAGTTCGTCTTGGAGCTGTTAGATGGTGTGTCGAATTGGCTTACCATTGCATACTTCCTACTTCGCTCTTATAATTTCCCAGTTTGAGTCGAGATCTGAAGGACGAAATGCTTAAAGATCGGAAACGGGCGTTAACGTCTACAGACCCTCTTTACAGAGGCGTATCTAACGTTTCTGATCACTATCCCCCACCCCGGGGGGTTGTAAGAATTTCCTGCCCCTCTAAACAGAGCAACCTCTCACTTTTGCATTCTGTACCTCAAAATTTATTTTTAAGATGAAAAAGATATGTATTTTCGTACAGTTCCTTTTATTTCCGTTAATAATAATAATGAATTCATTTTTGCCTGGAAAATAAAAATGCATAGTAGACGGTATTTGACAAACTCGCACTTAGCCTGAATTCATTCAAAATTGCAGCCCCTTCCCTTCCTCTCCCTTCTAACGTGCCGCCCGGGGCTGACACCTCCTCCCCATGTCCCCATTGCATCTTTCTTTAGAATATAGTAGGGGGCTCATTCTATAGCAAGGGGGTCCAAATTGCTTAAACTACGATAAACTTCAGATAGCTGAGAACCGCAAGATGAATGTATGTCTTCATTGTTAAATACATATATTTTTACAAATAAAATTATCTTCATATTAAGAAATACTATATTAAATAATATTTAGTCCTCTCTGCAGTTTTGGAAAATAGTAA
Organism: Ceratothoa steindachneri; assembly: GCA_963969495.1. Taxonomy (NCBI): domain Eukaryota; kingdom Metazoa; phylum Arthropoda; class Malacostraca; order Isopoda; family Cymothoidae; genus Ceratothoa; species Ceratothoa steindachneri. The sequence continues at coordinate 2,294,380 of OZ018333.1, read as the reverse complement.
TATCTAGGTTCAATAATCACTAAAAATGTCCTCAGCCAACATTTCTACGAACCTCAAATTAGAGATCGAACAACATGTGGCTCGCGAGCCGTGGTTTGACCAACCGTGTTCCTAGGAATTGTACTCCGTTAGAGTTAACGAACCACATTATGTGGTACCAAGACAAGCTTTAATGGACATATTATAAAGGCGAAAGACGGATGCGGATGACCTTTGATAGGCCCTTGTGGCATTTGTCATCCGTGAAATTATGTTATGTTATTTGCGAACCAAGAATTAATTTTAGCACCTGAGATTTGGGCCTAATGCTGGAATACACAACTTTCGCAGATGCTTCTTTTTCCTCCATCTCCAGAAATGTCTGAAATAAAAGAAGAATTAAAGCTTTCAATACCTGATTAATAATACAATTAGGCTCTATTTCTCTTTAGTGATTTTCATATGGGGGTAACACACTATAGCTCCCTGACCCCATCTTATATATTTTTTGGGGGAAATCTATTGGGTTAGGAAGGTCACTGTGGCGGTGGTCAGTAGTCGGGGGGGGGGGGGGCTAGGCTGATTTCCTCTCTTTGAGTAGTATGAGAAAGGGGCAGTGATGATTAATAATGGTTATCTTACACACCATTGATAATAAATAACAGCATCTCATAAATGAGTGAGCAATAATTCTCTCAGATCCGAACTTCTTTCCCACATCAGAAAATTATGAATTGTAGTTTTTGAATGTCAGTTAAAGAATAATACAGAATTTAATCATTATTTTTGAAATTTACCTGTATTTTAGACGTGTATCATATGAGATACATTTGATCGCAACGGTTTTAAAAAACTTTTTATATATATTCTATATTATTAGATAACTTTCTGAGTATCACAATACAAATATGTCTTAAAAAAGAAATACAAACAAACAGGTCTGAAAATTGGGTGTAGGCGCCTTTAACCCCCTAGCACCCCTCTAGATCCGCGCATGTTAGTAGCCCTTGAGACGAATTTCATGACCTTTCTTCATGACCAAAGTGATACTCTAGGATTTGCGAATTTCGCGGCTGCTTTTGGACTCAAAATCACCCCCCCTCCTTTTCGGGGCAAACCCTATCAACAGCAATTTTGATGATAACCTGCGTTTTCGCTGGATGGTTCGCGGGATTGGTCGTTAGGAAGATATTTAGGGAGAAAAGGGGGGCATAAGTGGGAGGGAGAAAGGGGGGCAGGAGTAGGAGGGGGAAAGAGGGGCATGAGTGTGAGGTTGAAAGGGAGGGCATGAGTGGGAGGGAGAAAGGGGGGAGAGAGTGGGAGGTTGAAAGGGAGGGCATGAGTGGGAGGGAGCCAGCATCGAGGGGTTAAAATATTGTGGGGAAACTCAAAAAGGTTTCAAAAGTTTTTTTGGTTATCTGACAAAATAATTTCAAAAATATTTTTCCATATATATATATATATATATATATATATATATATATATATATATATATATATATATATATATATATATATATATATATATATATATATATATATATATATATATATATATATATATATATATATATATATATATATATATATGCAGAAAAAAACTCGTTGAACTTTGATGGAAACAAGTTCAACAGACCCCTAAGTCGCGCGGTCTCAATTATTCTGTATCATGTCATTACGACCTTCAAAACTTTCAATAATTCACAGACTAACCTTGGGAGGACCTTGGCAATTATATCATTCGAAAGAGAATCTAAAAGAACATAAGAGTTAAGATGTTATTGCCAAAAAACTCTTTAAAAAGTAAAAGGGGTTACCATCCGACCGTCGAACTACTGACCAACATGTTAACTTATAGAATCGCGTCCACGTGACTAAAAAGGCTAATCCTAAGTGGCCGATTAAAGAACGATTATGCAAGATAACTTCTTAAGCGGCTGATTAACGAAGGATTATTCAAGATAGCTTCACTTCAAAGTTTTCGCTGTTGTGCCGCGTAGACATCATTTTTTTTTGTTCTCGTTAGACAAAATTACCTTAAAAGAATTTTTTATTTTTTTACTTAACACAAATTAAAATAACAACAAAACAGTTAGATTAGGTGAAGGGGGCCAGCCTTCTCCAAAAAGTCCACAAGTCAGTGTGCACGAAACCGTCCCGAGTACAAGGGACAAGCGGTAGCGACCGACCCAGCTCATCCCGGTAACGGGGCAGGTTACGTGAACAAAGATTACCCAGACTGGGACATTTAACAAGAATGTGCCGAACACTCTGGGATACAACGCAGTCTTTACAGTAGGACGCAGGTGAGCGCTCCATCAAATGGCGGTGCGTCCCGCGAATGTGTCCAATTCGGAGACGACATAAAGACAGGAAGCCGTCGCGGCATTGGAGGGGAGGTCCATCGGAAGAGTCGCGGCGCAATGACACGCAACTTCAAGTTCCCTTCGACTGTCTCCAATCTTCTTTGCCAAGCAGCCCCGACAACTGCCCGTGAACCTGTCTTGTAATCGGCGTGAGGAAGAGCGAAACGCTTCTGTGGTCGCCTAGTTCTCGCGGACTCTTTGGCGCCCTCATTCCCCGCAATTCCCACATGTCCAGGAACTCGGCAGAAGATAATCAGGACATCCGCCCGGCTTGCCAAAACCGTGGCGTCACGGATATCGCGAACCGGAGGATGCGGAGATTCCAATGCCCCGAGAGCACTCAGGGCGCTTTATGAGTCGCTATAAATTACAATCTGGTCTCCGAACCGGGCACGTCTCGTAATCCCTACTACCAAGCGGTGTATTGCAGCCAGTTAAGCCATGAAGACGGACACAGCGACTGATAGGGCCCTGCTAATTCAAAAGGAAGGTCTATGCCATGGTAACCGAACCACTCCTTGGACTTTGACCCATCTCTATACACTGTCATACATCCAGGGTCACAGAAAGTGTGCTCTAAAAAGGCCGAACGCAATACTCCCGGCGCTGTGGAAGCTTTCGTAGCAGAGGCGTGGGGACAAATAGTCAAGGGTAGTCTCGGTGCCACCAACCCGAGAGATACACAGAGCCCTCGGAGTTTCCTAGCCCTAAACCCAAAGGGCTTATGGTATGACTGGCGTCTCTTGGCGGCATAGGCACCATCGAAATCAGCTGCTGATGCAGTCAGAGTTGTGAAGACTGAAGGAGGTGCCTCCCAGGTTAGGCGTCGGTCAAATACAAGACCAAGGAAACGGTGCGAGTCCACCACTTCCAGGCGTACCACATTTAGAAACAAGTCTGGGTCAGGGCGGAGCCGTGGATGGCGGCAGAAGTGCACCACCTTAGTGTTAGTCAAGGAAAACTGAAGCCTGTGTGTTTCGGCATACCGAGAGACGCGGTTCAATTCCCGTTGAGGTCGATGCTCCAGAGTGGCAATCCAGCCGCGCCAAAAGAGATCGAAAAGTTGGCCATGTAGAGCGTAGCGAGAAGATCTTCCGGCAGCACAAAGGTGATGCCTTTGATGCTTAGAGCAAAAAGTGTGACACCGAACACTTCCATGCGGGACCCCTTCTTCCTGCTCCGTTGGGCTGGAGAGGGCTCCCCCCACCCATACGCGTAATCGACAATCTCTCAAAAATTCAGATATAAACATTGGAAGGCGTCCCCTCGCCCCAATCGTGTGGAGTCTCTCCATGATACCGTATCGACATGCGGTATCATACGACTTCTCCAAATCGAAAAACACCACGGAGTAGTGCTGTCTACGAAGGAAGGCCTCGCAGACGGCATTTTCTAGTAGGAGCAGAGAATCCAACATGGAGTGGAACTTGGGGAAGACGCACTGTGCAGAAGAAAAATGGCCTCCGATGTCCAGAAAAAAAGGCTCATCTAACATTTACCAATTTCTCCATAAACTTTCACACGCAGGAAATAAGAAAGATTAGGCGGAAACCGGCCGGGGTAGAGTGATCTCTCCCTGGTTTGCGAAAAGCGAGCACAGTAGCACTTCGCTAGGAATATGGGAGGAAACCCTCCACCCAGATCCTTTTGGACAAATATATCAGAAAGGACATGCCTCGCTAACCCAGATGTCAAAGTATGGCGTACGGGACATCTTCCGGACGAGGGGTGGTGTCCGCGCACGAAGAGAGAGCGGAGCGCAACTCACTCAGAGTAAACCGGTCGTTGAAGGGTTCTCCGCCTCTGGAGGTAAAGTCCAGTCGGCGGCCTTCCGCGACATCACAGCGCGCATTGAATGCTGGCGGAGCATCATCCCAGCTAGTGAATGCGGAAAAAGCGGTCGCGAAAGATTCCGCTACGGACGCGGGGTCCGAGATTGCGGTCCCATTCTCCTGGAGAACGGGAGGGGGGAACTGCGAGAACTTGCCCCGAATCCTTTTGACTCGCTTCCACACCTCTGCTAGAGGGATCTTGCCGTTAGGTGAAAACACGTATGCCCACAAAGAAGAGAGGCGGGTGTGCTTCGAAATATACCGGAAACTAGCCCTAGCCCGACGAAAGTCGGCGACAGTGAAATCGTTCGGGCGGTGCTTATAGGGCATTTAGGCATAACGCTTCTGTTTGAGGGCCGTCTCACACTCGGCCGACCACCACGGGAGTGGTCGGCGTGCAGAACGGCCAGACCTTCTAGAAATAGTAGTCAGGCCCACGGCGATGAGATTACCTGAGAAGAACTCAACGGCCTCATCAACCGGCCTAAACTCCTGACTGAGATAGAGAAATCGGTCATTTTCTGAAATGCGCATCACTGCGCCCTCGCCATGCACCACCGGGGCGGGCTCTCGAGCGGCAGCGGCCAAGAAAATGATATTTGAATGGGAAAGTGATCACTACCATAGAGGTCATTGACCTCTCCCCACCCAAAATCAGGATGTGCATCCGGAGAGGCCAAAGATAGATCGAAACAGGAAAATAAAGCGGTTCTCGGGCAGTGATGCGTAAACTCATCCACATTTAAGACACCCATCTCAAGCTCGTCGATCAGGTAGGCAAGGACTTGACCCAGGGGATTGATAGAGTAGTCTTCCCAGAGGAGGTGTCTAACGTTTGATCTATGAGCAAGAGAAAGGGCCTTGGCCACCGTGCCACGACGCGGCGGAAGTCCCCCATTGTTGAAATCAGCTGACGGTGGAATGTATGCGGAAATAATAGTATACCTCCTATCAAGGTGTATCTGCACAGCCACTGCCTGAAGGGAGGTATTTAAAGGGAAGAGAAGAACGGAGACATAATGCCGGGTGTAAATCATGCATCGTCCTGTCCAGCCCCCATCCCATGGTGGTGGGGTCGCAAAACCCTTATACCCCGGGAGGGTGGGCAGGGAGCACGCGCCGAGCAAGGTCTTCTACAAAACGATCCTCCTCAACTCCTCCCAGTTGGCCCGGAGTCCGCGGCAATTCCATTGAAGGAATATGCCCTCCAGGGCTAGCTCGGATATGATGCGGGGCCCCTCTACGAAGAGAAGACCATCACGGGTATGGCCGTACGTTTCTTGGAGACAGAACTCTTGGCGCTGTTGGCCGGAAATCCGCTGAAGGCGCTGTCGCCTTCTAGGATTTATTGGGGGAGGATGGGCTCGCCGTGCTCGTCTTTTCTCCCCTCCGCCTCGAAACCTTAGGCATGTCGCCTTACGCGAAACGGTCATGTTGAGGGGAAGGTAGGGGAGCCCTGGATTTAGCCGGGGCTTGGTGTGAACACCTTGTGCCGCCAGCATTACCACAGGGGCGTACGGAGTGGATAGAACACGCAGAATGGTTCCGAATGGGCGCGGAAACGACCGTGCTCGTAGGGCTGGAGGGGGCAGGAGCAGATGGTGTCTTTCTCAACATTGAGGCATATGACGTCCTGAGCAGCGCCGGGTACGCTAGGACCAAGTCCCTAGCCTCGCGAAATAAGAGTCTATCCTGAGCCTCAATGGCCAGGATTTTCTTCTTAAAGAGATACACACTACATTGCTTATAATAAGCTGGGTGCAGCTCTCTGCAATTGACATACTTGGCCGCTACGATTTGGACTTATCGTGTGCGGCCTAGGAGCAATTTGCACATAATTTTGGTGACCCCGACTTTGCACGTCTACATGAGCGATTCGTATGCATGGCCGAACCGGTGTCAGTAATAGCAAATCTGCAGGAGTGGCACGAATTTCTTCACGCGGTAGCGATACCAACCGGCACGTCCTGACTCAGGAAGCTTGTTACAGTCGAACGTAACGAAGATTGTAGGGGTGGGTCTCGAGGCCCCTCCCTGTTTTCTCATCACACGCTCGACCTTTACTGCCCCATGGTCGGCCAGCTCTAGGGTGATGCTATATATGGAGTAGCCGACGAGTTCCCTCGCATAAACTATTCATTTTAAGAAGTTCATGGTAGAGGGTAGCGTCACACTCACAGGCGTAGCATCAAGTGTCCGAAGGGCACTAATCATAGTCACCTCGAAATGATTCGACGCATTCGCCAAAAGGCTCCCGTCTGAGAAACGGGTCACCTTCGGCTCTCTAACAATCACACTAGCTAGATCTCTCCTCTGATGGATCATGTTGCCCTTAGCCAATAGGCTGCCATCAGTGGAACGAAACACGAGGAAACGTTTTAAGCTAGCGGGCTCGAAACGCCGGGTAGTATCTGAATGAGGTGCCCCGACGTAATCGAAGCTCCGCTCTGTGCACTTGTACTTTTGGTCTTTGTCAGGGACTCCGCACTCGGGCAAGATGAGGGGGAAGGGGGGGGCAGCGGGGCTAGACGTGCCGACCTTTGTTTAGTCGCTTACTGAAACGGCAGCAGCCCCGTCCGTCCCTGATGCGGAGAAGGGGGAATAAACCCGCTTCTCTTATCCACCGGCAAGAGCCCCATGCCAGATGGACCGGCTTCACAAGACCTTCTCCGAGATTGTGAAGGTCTTGGCTTTCACAGGCACACCAGCCGGAGAAGGATATCTTTCCTTTCCTTGTACAGTCTTGGAGAACTGAGCCATCTGAGAGTCCGTCATTGGAGAGTCCACCCTCGAGTAGACGGATTTGGCGCATCAGTGGATAGTCCACCCTCGAGTAGAAGGATTTGGCCCATCAGTGGATAGTCCAGCCTCGACGAGAGGGAGTTGGCCCATCAGAGCAGAGTCCAGCCTTGGGTAGAGGGAGTTGGCCCATCAATGGAGAGTCCAGTCTCGAGTAGAGGGAGTTGACCGAACATTAGGAGTCCTTCCTTCCGAACTAAAACAATGGGAACTACAAATGTGGATGGGGTGTCCTGTAGCCTCAAAGGTCTTTTTAACACCTTATCCTTTAATTAAAATTTTCCTTCCACTCTACCCTATTATCTCTTATCAACCCGGAAAAGGGAGGATGGATACCTGGGAAGCACCCCTTCCTGGATATGGCCCGGTGGACTCGAAGAACGCCTACCTGTATCCTCCTGCAGGAGATGAGCATTTCCGAGCCCATGGAGATCCCGGATGGGAAGAATAAGGTCATGGTGAGACGTACGTTATTGATCAGGGCGCTGGTCACGAACACCTGGAAACATATAATTGGGCATGGAGGTCAGGGCATTGACGATAGCTCTTACCCCTAGGCATTAAGTACAACGGGGCGGTGTGGGGTCAAAGAGGACAGGCTTCCCCTCTTCCAAGATTGGACCAAAAGCGACGATCCACTCTAACGGTCAGACTGGCAGGAGGGTAGACCAGCCTGTAGACCAGTGCTGGGGAGGGGAAGGGGGGCACTGGATGTATTCGCGTACCATCGGGGCCGTGGTAGGGGCTCAATTTCGGCGTTGTACTTCTTTTGTCTTTCATTCTTCTCCTATTTCCTCCTTTTTTCCCTCTTTCATTCTTCTCCTACTTCTACTTTTCCCTCTTTCATTCTTCACCTATTTCCTCTTCTTTTCACTCTTTCATTCTTAACCTATTTCCTCTTCTTTTCACTCTTTCAATCTCCTTCTACTTCCTAATCCTTTTCCTCTTTCCTTCTTCTCTTACTTCATCTTCTTTCTTCTAATTCCTCATCTTTTTATTCTTTCAATTCCTCGAATGCAAAACGGAAGCTGTTTTTAAGAGAACTTTTTAGACTTGATCACAAACAGAGGCAGAATTTCGGAGCATTTCGCTCCATCCTTCAACTGTACAAACCCACTGTTTGTACAGTGGTTACCATCGTAAAAGCTTGTGGTACTATTATCCCAACCATTTTTTACCCTCGCATAACGAAGGCCTTACTATAAATAATGGTTTTGTTTAAACCTCGAGTCAATACGGAAAGAGCGAAATATTTCTTTTAATTAAGATAACAAACACTTGGAATACCTTGCCTAGAGCTACAGTAGTATCTAGTACTTCAGTACAAACGACATTGTAACTTTCCTCCTTTGAGGTTGACCTAGTGCGGACCTGAGGGTCTTCTCTAGGTCCTTATGCTGTATACTATAACTGAAGGGCATGATGCTGCGAATCTAGTCTTCTACAGGTGATAAAGATGAAAAAAAGGTCTAAAAATTAGTTAGATTTGCCTGAAAAAAAAAAAAATCAACGTTACAACTTTTCCACGAGTTTTCGGTTGTTGATTGTAGAGGCGCTGCCTTTGCTGGCTCCTTCGGCCTGACAAGAAGCCATTTCAGGGCCAGTTACTGGCCTCAATTGTGGCCACCTCCAACCATTCTAAAGCTCAAGGTCGATTCAATAGGTAGGGAATTCTTATTTTGAGTGCACTTGAATATATAAAGATAAACCCTCCTTGCAGATTTGTATTAATCGGCATGACGCGGCTTACGATGGATTTGGGGAGAAAGGAAGGTTTGAACCATTAACGACTAATTATTTTCCTAAACGACGCCCAAATTATCTAATTTTACTGGAAATTGACGAATTAAGATGAAAACAAAGTTTATCAAACTAATTTGCAATCAAAATTCATTTACTTTAGGAATTTACAGTTATTTTGTACATCCCCTTTTGTCGGTAAATTTTAAGAACATCCCACCGATTATTTTAGGCATTAAAATGTATCTATCTTAGGTTTTAGGCGTCAGGAACACGAATATGATGTCAAATACAGATGAAATTCAATTACTTTGTGGAGAAAGGGTTTAATTTACTTATAATTTAATTCAACCCGATTGCTCGGAGCGTGAGAATCCTTCTTTTGGCAGTTCCTAAATAAATGCGCCTAACGACTTCTGGCAACGCTTTGAAATAGAACCTAATGCTAGGCTTTCAAATTGTGTATATTACGAGTATATTAGAAATAGCGAGGGTGTGGGCAGAAACTCCAACCATTAGAGGGGGTCCATTTCAAAAGTAATCATCCTAGGATTCGAATTCAAATAAGGTTGCCAGACGTTGTTAGGCGCTCCAGTATAAAGGAGAAAGAGAATGACATGCTTTCACCCAGTGAATCTCTCTCAGAACCGAGCGAAAGACTTCCAATGTGAAAGACTGGGTAACCTTTAATCGAGATGGACCCAAAGTGGGTAAAACGGGTGATAACCTTATTAAATGGGGAGTCGCTACAACAAGTGCTCTAATGCCCTTGTGGTGAAACAACCAAACTATGCAACACTCTCTCCAAGCATGCCCCTTGGGGCCACGTTGCTCCCTCCAAGACCTATTGGAAGCAAATGTTTTGAACCCAGTGTTAGGGTGACAAATTATGATGATGACCTGTAAGGAAAATGAAGTGTTAATTACCTTTTCAGGTGTGAGGACATGTCCCGTGAGTGCATAAGAGAGTAGCGAGAGGAAGAGGACAATTTTGGCAGCCGTGAAGAATAGAGTCAAGTTGACGGCTCGTAAGTGATTCGATTTTGCGATGGCGCTAATTTCCCTCCTGAAAATATCACCCCATGAGTGACCACCATAGCAATGGAGAGTCCCAACCCCCAAGTAAATCATTGTATGGACCAACCACTTACTTCCTCGCACGTTCTATGACGAGGTTGAACGGTTTCTCCCACACGTACATCTTGATGATCCGAATCGCGTTCACCATCTCGTTCATAATCCGGACCCTCTCATCCGTTCTGACGGCCGCTGACAATCGAAGCTTTGAAAACAGCTTCCCCATGTAACCTAGTTGGCGGGGGGGGGGGGCATTAACAGGAGTTCTTAAAGACCCAGTGCTTCACTATGCCCCGATTTCACTCGCCCCTGCATTAGATCCCCTCGTGCCCTACGAATATGAGTCATACTCAAACGTCCATCTTTGGGGGGCCTTGACCCCCTTAAGACTACAAAATTGGCTTTAAAATGTTCGCATTTTCCCCATTTGGGCATGCTTGTAGCCCCCCTTCCCTCCCCCCGAGCCCCAAGGACATTGCTCGTGACTTACTTTGGAGGGGCACGAAGAGAACAAGGAAGAGAACCCCAGCAAGGCACGAAGGCCCGATTTCGTACCACATAATGATAACCGAAATAAATACCTGCGAGAAAATGAAACAAGATGTGGGGAAATAGTAAAAATTTGTCTACTTTAATTAATTCCATTTTCCCTTCGATTCCCGATTCAGTTTTAATTAAATGGGATCCGCGGATTTTTATTTTAATGTCAAAGATTTTTAATTAAATATAGGACAAAAGCCACGGTGGACACCACTGAATACAGAGTCCACGAGATCACCTTTGGGTATCTTTTAGAAAACAACCAAACCAACCAACCCAACCCAAGACTAACAACCCAAACCAAACTCAAACCAACCAGTGAATTTGACCCAGAGTAATGCTGACCTTTCCCATTCAAGGAAGGACGTTATTCAGAATGTTGCCTAAATCGAGGTTGTCGTCAGGCCAAGACTAATTATAATCTCTCTTCTTTCTTGCACAAAACCAATCCCAAGATTTATCTGCGCCCCCGCCCCCAATATCTACCTAATTGAATAGGGTTGATGCAAATAGTTATCTACCTACTTGCACGGGACCAATCCAAAGGTAATGGAGGAATATGATGCTGGTGTCGAATCTGCTGACGTCATTCGAGAGGAGATTGACCAACTGCCCGACGGTCGTTTGGCCCAGGGCCCGGCTGCTTAGACGCAACGCCTGTCCAAAGAATCCCTTCAATTCATCCATCCCACCACGGGCCACTTGGGGGCCCCGAAGGAAACGAAATCTAGGCCCCAACATTGGGAGGGGGCGGAAATAACTAGGGCACCAGGGCATACTCAAGCCTTAAACTGTCCACCAATCAGTGGGTAAAACGATGGAGCCCCCCCCCCGCCCCCCGCCGTTCCCCCAAAGTCCTCGAATAGAGTGCCCAGATATCCTGTGACAGCACATCCAGGCGCGCGAGAGAACCCCCCCCCTCCCGCCCCAAAAGCAACAAAGGTACTTTAGCACCCCCCCTCCTCCAAATAACTTTTTCGAATAAGGGGGAGGCGTTGGGGGTTCTGTACAATGGGGGAGGACTCATCACGTTCGAGACCCACTGAAGAAAAGGATACGGCGTTGGACTTCTGGCGTCAAGGTGTCGGGCGGACCCCAACGAGCGCGAGCATATGACTTTGAGCGGTGTTACGCGTTGGCCAACAATTTGCGGATACGCTGATACTCACTGCCCCCCGGGGGGTAAGTAGCTCCACACACATCGTAACGCAACACCGCTATCATTTCCCCTCCAGTCTTCACAATGCGACATAGCCGTCATCTCCCCAGTTCGGGAATCCTAGCGATGAACTACTAGCGGTCCATGGGAGGGAGGGGTGGGGGACTCATTTACACATACCCCTGGGTTCTCACGCGGTCAGGAGGAGTTCTCCATATTTGTGCTGTGAAAAATAGTCATTCTTATCTTTATGTGCAATTCATGTAAATGAGGGAGCCGTCCGCAACGTCATTCTGATCTTTGTGCGCATTTTATGTAAATAAGGAGGCATACGCATCGTCACTCTGATCTTTATGTGCATTTCATGTAAGTGGAGCCGTACGCATCGTTATTCTGATCTTTATGTGCATTTCATGTAAATGTGGGAGCCGTCCGCATCTTCATCCCGGTGCACTGGGAGATTGTCAGTCTAATATTTATGCGTCTTTCATTATACGGCGCTTACCTTCCTGTAAATGAGGGAGCAGCTCGCAATCCGCATCTTCATCCCGGTGCACTGGGAGACGTAGAAAAAGGGGTGGTGCACAATGACCCCAGCGAAGTTGCAGATGATGAGCAGGGCGGCGATGATGTTTCCCCAGGGGGTTGTAAACCCAGGAACCCGATTGAAGTACCGAATCAGTAATCCGAGGAGAACTGGGCTCAGTATTCTAGACAAAAACATATTTTTGGAGTCAACTCGTAGTATGATAAACACATTATCATGCAGCCTTTGTTTGTTTTGTTAGCTCGGATCGAGTAAAGAGAAGCTATTTAGAAATTGCCCGAGTATGATTTAACTGGGAATTAGGAAAACTACAAAGGAAATTACACACAAAGTGTGTGTATATCTGTATGACCTGGAAAGGGGTAGATTATGTCTACAGTCTCCTTCTTTACTGTAAAATCTTCATTCGTTCACTTTATTGAAGCGTTGCCATTTTTACAGATGAATTGTAAGAAAAATGGACCATGTATTTGCCGGGCTCTCCCACCTGTGCTGGCCATATTGCTCCTACCTGCCTCTTTTGTTTATTTGAGCGCCCCTAAATTCCCTAGGACGCGGGGGAATGAAACCGCCCCCCCTTTCCCCTGGGTTCTTTGCCGCTTTCGAGATTGTCCCAGTCATAATTTCCCTTGGTCTCGACGCACCAACGTCTCTCCTTAAAACTCCCGACACGTTCCGTTTCCTCCCCTTCAAAGTACGGTCCAGTGGTTTCGATGGTAAGATCTCAATTCCGAAGATACTCAAGGTAAGTAGACAATGTTTCATTCCCGGGAGAACGGACCTTGTCTTTCAAATTTTTCCTCTTCTCATCTCTTCCCCCTTTCATGTACCTTTCCAAATGGTGAAATAACGAGGAATCTCTGAGCTGACATCGCTTAAGGAATTTCCCCTGAAAAGACCACCTCTATCTTTTCAAAACCTCCCAACTCTTATTTATCGGTTTCTCTTTTCACTGGTCTTCAGCCCTCCCCCCCCCCCTTCTTTGTTAACAAACCTCCTAATGCGTTGGTTTCGTGCCCTTCAAGCTAGGCGTTGGGACATTGCTAATTATAGTAATGTCTCCAACTCAACCTAACCTAACTAACTTCCCTCCGGTATGAAAGAGACGGTGAGATGTATTGGGAGGACAGGGGGGGGGGGACATGTAGAGCAAATTTCTACCGCCTGAGAATTTTCTCGGGCGTTGCCACTAATACGTCTCTTTCCATGCTACCATCAAGCCGAAAAGCCTACCATCAAGCTAAAAGTCTACCACCGAGAGTTATGGGGTACCAACAAGCGTGAAGACCTACCCTCAAACGTTACTGGCTATTATAATGCCAAAAGCCTACCATATAGAGCTATGGGGTATCGACCTGCGTGAAGGCCTACCTTCAAGCTTTATAGGCTATCACGAATCCTAAAGGCCTACCATAAAGAGTATGGGGTACCAACAAGCGTGAAGGCCTACCGTCAAGGAAAGGCGTCCTAATTATTTCCTCTTTATTCTTTTCCTCCAAGTTCGCATTCTATTAATGGCCTGAATCAGTAATGGATGAAATCTGGCTCTACAAAATCTACCTAAATTACAAAACTGATGGAATTATTGATCAGCTCTACTAAATAAATCTAAGATTAAAAAGAAATAAATCGGTAAATAAACCCAAGATTTTACGAAAATTTATAAATCACTCAATAAATCTAAAATTTACAACATGAGTATGTGGGTGGCAGTCACAGACTTTAAAACGCGCGTCAAGCAGATGGGCGCGAGTTTCAACTAAATATCTAAATTATTCGAGTCTTGGGCATGCTGATAATAGGTATTATCACGTTTTTTTAACATTGCAGTCACATAATTGGTTTGACAAACCTTATTTTTCTACGGGCAATGTTGATGTTTTAATTGCAACGCATAACCGCGATTAATTTGAAAAAAAAAACAAACTAGAAAGGATAAAAATTTAAACCTAACCTAACAACCAGGTGGCGCTCACTTTTGCCAAATCTGAGTAGCCTATGTTACTGACCGGGTCAAGTTATCCACAATGGTGACCTTGGTTTGCCTTAAAGATCGCTCTAAGCGGCCTTTTATAGCGCAGGCCAGTACATCGGGTAACAATTTTCAGCATCCAAGAACTCTACTCCACCGTCTTTGCTGCTTGACACCGAGCATTGTCCCACATGAAAATAGCTCGCTGTTCAGGAGAGACGAGCTCACACGTTCTTGAAGCTGATTCTTATATACCTGTGTTTACCTTGCCTGTGCAAACGTACGAGCGGACAGACTCCAGTGCTTGAAAGCCATGTCCTAAATCATACCGATACCCACCTCCAAATTTAAGTCTTTTTCGTCTATTTGCGATTAAATGCTGCTTCCCATCCGATCCCGGCAAATTAAATGTTTTCATCTTTGAAAATCATTCATTTTTCAGTACCCCACAGGATATGCTCAGTAGAGAAGGCCAACCTAGCCGCTCTATTCTTTATTTATTTATTTAGAAGTGGTTTCTTAGCAGGGGAGGGTGCGATGAGTGCCACCTCTCTTGAGCGATGTGATACAGTGGCAAAACGCATTCAGGTTTAGGTTCTTAGCAACTTGGCGTGAAATACAGGCTCCCCCCTCAAGGCTGTTCTCCATCAACATCCGAGGCATCGTGCAATCTCACCATGGAGTGTTTTTTTTTTAGGGTGACCCATTTTTTCGTCGACACACAAGGTTGGAAGTCCTTATGGGGCTTTATTATGTGTGTAATCGCATTTTATGACAGATTACAATACTCCGAAATGTCAGATACTGTCTGCACAGCGCAACAGGATTTCTGAAGGATGTGTCGACCATAGCTCGTCTCGCCATCCTCATAAATGAGTAATGCCGTCAACTTCACATAAGAACAATGTTGTTATGTACACGTAACGAATTTTGCGTGTAAACTTAAAGTTATCGTTCCTATCCACACTTCATACTCACAAGAATATGTGTGTTTATTAACCGGATGAAACATGGTATACAGTTGTGTGATTTAAAAGGTATAAACATTGATGTGTATTGGCGGGGTGTTGCAGTTAGATCCACTGATAAAGGAGATGAGAGCGGAAACGGACATAAGGAAAGCAATGTTACTCAGACGGGAAACGACACACGCAAATAACTAGTGAAGATGATACAAGCTTGAAAGGGTTAACAATGAAAATTACTACAGCAAAAAATAAGTGGAGGGGAGGGAAAGGCAGCATTTGAAACTGAAACACGAACACATATGTAGTGTGTGCACCGCATCACAAATTAGGAGTTCGAACTTCCAAATCTAAACTATGAACAGAATTATGCTGACGACACACTGATCATCGGTACTCGATGGAGACGTTATAATTTACTTGAATTCAATCATAAAACTCCACCCAGTGGGGCTGCCTGCGTTTCATGATCTACAGGGTGGCCCACATGTGATCCACAGGGTGGCCCACATGTGATCCACAAGGACTACTTTGAACCTACCGCGTCGTTCACCTCTGAATCACAAGGGCTAAATATTTGAGCTCAGATCCGAAAGACACGAGAAAATTTGACCTTGGAAATTTGAGGTCGCCTCGGAGCCTTATTTCGCTTGATGCTAAATGGGAAGGAGAGTTTACCACTGGTGCGGACTAGTTCAGAGGGATTTACTACCGCTGTATAATAGTAATGGTGGGTTTACCACCCGCGTGCACTATTGAGAAGGGGTTTGCCACCTATATTCACAATTGGCAATGTATTTTGTCACAACTGTACCTCATTATGGCAGGTTTTACCCACGAGGTATGTGAACTATTACGGATGGATTTACCACCGATCTGCACTATTGATACGGGGTTTACCACTCACATTCACAATTGGCAATGTATTTTGCCACAATTGTACCCCATCGTTGCAGGTTTTACCACTGATGTATGTAAACTATTACATATGGATTTACCACCGATTTGCACTATTGATACGGGGTTTACCACTCGCATTTACAATTGACAATGCATTTTGCCACAACTGTACCCCATCGTGGCAGGTTTTACCACCGAGGTATGTGAACTATTACGGATGGATTTACCACCGATCTGCACTATTGATACGGGGTTTACCACTCACATTCACAATTGACAATGTATTTTGCTACAACTGTACCCCATCGTGGCAGGTTTTACCACCGAGGTATGTGAACTATTACGGATGGATTTACCACCGATCTGCAATATTGATACGGGGGTTACCACTCACATTCACAATTGGCAATGTATTTTGCCACAACTGTACCCCATTGTGGCGGTTTTACCATTGAGGTAAACTCATGATGAGGGTTTTACTCATTTGTACCGTTCCATCATCATTATTATCGTTATCATTATTCGAGTTTTCAGCGTTATCATTATTATCTTTTTCAGCGTTATTATTATTATTATCGTCAACTTTATGATCGCTCGTTATCCTTCTTAGGCGCCCAATCAGGACTGGGCCACAAATCGTGCTTACAACACTCGACCGCGTTTCCTTCAGTTGTTCTTTGCTCTCTTTTGTAGGAATGTAATTATTACAGGTTTATTTCGGTCCTCGGGCACTCTACCTGTTCATAACGCATACAATATATGCACTAGCACCATTCCACAACAATATCTACCACTTTGCACATCTTACCCTTGTGCTCTCGAGCAAAAGTGTGCTCTTCATAAAGAAATATTGTGCTCGCCTATCCCCCAGGGATTTGTGCTCGCGAACACAAGCCAGTTTCTTTTTTAAATTAACGCGAAAGTTTTAAAACAAAATTTAGCATTGTGGGGACGCCTCGTACCCCTGACAAGTATGGTAAATTCATTCAAGATGTAGGACAGCGTTGGTTTATGGCTCTATGCCTTTATGGTTATTATCCTACATCCATTTACACGTTGCAGATTGTGTAGCAAGGAGTGATTGATTATTAAGTGTTACAAGTAACATAAATTCGTCTCTATAACTTGTATATGCGGATATCAAAATATACAATTAATACAATTAACTAACCCCTTTTGAAGTGGAAAGCGAAGAGGAAGCGAAATGAAGATGAAACTAATATGCCTAATCCACACCAGGACCTTCATCTAATTCAAGGAGACATGTTTCTAATGAAAAGACACAAAAACCTAGGACCTATGAATTTCAGTCATCTTATAAAATTGACTATTTTGTAATAGATAATAGTCATAGTGTTATTTGCTTGTTGTGTCGTATGCTTGCACTGAAGGTGCACCATCTTTCGTAGGTAAGAACGAGGGTCTTATTGCTCCTCTTATCAGAGATGGGGAAATACCTAGTTTGTCCACATCGCTGGTTGATTCATATTAAGGCCTTCTGTTCAAATAGAAAAGAACAAAAAGAATTTATTGCGTGTCTTGGGATCATTGTAAAAGTCAATTAGTCAATTTTAAAATCTCTCAACAAGACTCTTACGAGTATTTCTGGAAACTGTTCAGGTATCTTAATCTGAACTTATTTTCCAAGCAGAGGTTCAGCAGCTGAGCCGAAAGAAAACCTCTTCCCAAAATATGCAAAGTGTCTGAAGAAGTAAAAGAATTTTTAGTAGAAAATAGAAAAGAATCTTTTTCCAGAAATTTACACTGAAGATTTAAATATTAAATTTTCATTCATGGTTGACATCTTCTGTCATTTAAATGACAAATTTTCATCTTCAGGGAAAGGATAAATTTGTATTTGCTTTACATCAGAACATTTCTTATGAAAAAGAGAAGCTTTAACTTTTTGAGGTTCAAATCACAAAAGAAAATTTTACTTCATTTTACTACACTCAAAGAATGTCTGGAGGAATTTTCTGACGATGCTATGTAATGGACACTGTCAACAATCTCACTACTGAATTTTAAAAATAAATTCAAATATTTGAAGGACTATGTTCCAAAATTAACTTTAAATTATAGGATTCTTGAGATCAATAGACATGAACAAATTATGATAAAGAAGGAATTAGCAGATGCTGAATCAGAGCTTGTAGAATTTGGGGTTCTTCAGATTACAAGAAAGTCCTTTGCTTCAGAGAGGCATTCAAAGTTTGGGAATGTTTGGATCGACACACAAATGTGAAAGTGTTTTGTCATTAATTAATAACACAAAAAGAATCAGAGGCAAAGATTTTGCTGGTCACACCTCAAGAAGAAAATTTGCCTATGGCTTTTACAGAGGAGAAATAAACTTCAAATAGTTGGCTTCTCTTCAAAATCAGGGATCGCTTTAAGGGACGATTATTTGGGTTAAATGTATTTTTAGACAAAAGAAATTAATAAAATTTATTTAAATAAACTTTTGTATTTTACATTTGTATAGAAGTGGATTTTTTTTGTTGTTATAATATATTTAAACATATTTTCAATTATATTTTGGGGTTTATAGTCTCTAAAAAGGAAAAGGTTTGCTGTCTAGATTAAAAGGTTGAGAACCCCCTCCTTTAACATCTCGGCGACTGTATCGCCGCAACCTTCACATGGCCAACACTAACAACGAATCAATCATATCCTCATTTGCTTCATATCCTCATTTGCTTCAAATCCTCATTTGCTTCAAATCCTCATTTGCTTTATATCCTCATTTGCTTCATATCCTCATTTGCTTCAAATCCTCATTTGCTTCATATCCTCATTTGCTTCAAATCCTCATTTGCTTCATATCCTCATTTGCTTCATATCCTCATTTGCTTCAAATCCTCATTTGCTTCATATCCTCATTTGCTTCATATCCTCATTTGCTTCATATCCTCATTTGCTTCATATCCTCATTTGCTTCATATCCTCATTTGCTTCATATCCTCATTTGCTTCATGTCTTCATTTGCTTCATATCCTCATTTGCTTCTTATCCTCATTTGCTTCATATCCTCATTTGCTTCATATCCTCATTTGCTTCATATCCTCATTTGCTTCATGTCCTCATTTGCTTCATGTCCTCATTTGCTTCATGTCCTCATTTGCTTCATATCCTCATTTGCTTCATATCCTCATTTGCTTCAAATCCTCATTTGCTTAATATCCTCATTTGCTTCATATCCTCATTTGCTTCATATCCTCATTTGCTTCATATCCTCATTTGCTTCAAATCCTCATTTGCTTCATATCCTCATTTGCTTCAAATCCTCATTTGCTTCATATCCTCATTTGCTTCATATCCTCATTTGCTTCATATCCTCATTTGCTTCAAATCCTCATTTGCTTCAAATCTTCATTTGCTTCAAATCCTCATTTGCTTCATATCCTCATTTGCTTCATATCCTCATTTGCTTCATATCCTCATTTGCTTCATATCCTCATTTGCTCCAAATCCTCATTTGCTTCATATCTTCATTTGCTTCATATCCTCATTTGCTTCATGTCCTCATTTGCTTCATGTCCTCATTTGGTTCATATCCTCATTTGCTTCATATCCTCATTTGCTTCAAATCCTCATTTGCTTCTTATCCTCATTTGCTTCATATCCTCATTTGCTTCATATCCTCATTTGCTTCATATCCTCATTTGCTTCATATCCTCATTTTCTTCATATCCTCATTTGCTTCATGTCTTCATTTGCTTCATATCCTCATTTGCTCCAAATCATCATTTGTTTCATATCCTCATTTGCTTCAAACCCTCATTTGCTTCAAATCCTCATTTGCTTCATATCCTCATTTGCTTCATATCCTCATTTGCTTCAAATCCTCATTTGCTTCATATCCTCATTTGCTTCAAATCCTCATTTGCTTCAATCCTCATTTGCTTCATATCCTCATTTGCTTCATATCCTCATTTACTTCATATCCTCATTTGCTTCATATCCTCATTTGCTTCATATCCTCATTTGCTTCTTATCCTCATTTGCTTCATATCCTCATTTGCTTCATAACCTCATTTGCTTCATATCCTCATTTGCTTCATATCCTCATTTGCTTCATGTCTTCATTTGCTTCATATACTCATTTGCTCCAAATCCTCATTTGCTTCATATCCTCATTTGCTTCATATCCTCATTTGCTTCATATCCTCATTTGCTTCATATCCTCATTTGCTTCATATCCTCATTTGCTTCATATCCTCATTTGCTTCATATCCTCATTTGCTTCATATCCTCATTTGCTTCATATCCTCATTTGCTTCATATCCTCATTTGCTTCAAATCCTCATTTGCTTCATATCCTCATTTGCTTCAAATCCTCATTTGCTTCATATCCTCATTTGCTTCATATCCTCATTTGCTTCATATCCTCATTTGCTTTAAATCCTCATTTGCTTCATATCCTCATTTGCTTCATATCCTCATTTGCTTCATATCCTCATTTGCTTCATATCCTCATTTGCTTCATATCCTCATTTGCTTCATATCCTCATTTGCTTCATATCCTCATTTGCTTCATATCCTCATTTGCTTCATATCCTCATTTGCTTCATATCCTCATTTGCTTCATATCCTCATTTGCTTCATATCCTCATTTGCTTCATATCCTCATTTGCTTCATATCCTCATTTACTTCATATCCTCATTTGCTTCAAATCCTCATTTGCTTCATATCCTCATTTGCTTCAAATCCTCATTTGCTTCATATCCTCATTTGCTTCATATCCTCATTTGCTTCATATCCTCATTTGCTTCATATCCTCATTTGCTTCAAATCCTCATTTGCTTCAAATCCTCATTTGCTTCATATCCTCATTTGCTTCATATCCTCATTTGCTTCATATCCTCATTTGCTTCAAATCCTCATTTGCTTCAAATCCTCATTTGCTTCATATCCTCATTTGCTTCATATCCTCATTTGCTTCAAATACTCATTTGCTTCAAATCCTCATTTGCTTCATATCTTCATTTGCTTCATATCCTCATTTGCTTCATATCCTCATTTGCTTCATATCCTCATTTGCTTTAAATCCTCATTTGCTTCATATCAACATTTGCTTCATATCCTCATTTGCTTCATATCCTCATTTGCTTCATATCCTCATTTGCTTCATGTCCTCATTTGCTTCAAATCCTCATTTGCTTCATATCCTCATTTGCTTCATATCCTCATTTGCTTCATATCCTCATTTGCTTCAAATCCTCATTTGCTTCAAATCCTCATTTGCTTCATATCCTCATTTGCTTCATATCCTCATTTGCTTCATATCCTCATTTGCTTCATATCCTCATTTGCTTCATATCCTCATTTGCTTCAAATCCTCATTTGCTTCAAATCCTCATTTGCTTCATATCCTCATTTGCTTCATATCCTCATTTGCTTCATATCCTCATTTGCTTCATATCCTCATTTGCTTCATATCCTCATTTGCTTCATATCCTCATTTGCTTCATATCCTCATTTGCTTCATATCCTCATTTGCTTCATATCCTCATTTGCTTCATATCCTCATTTGCTTCAAATCCTCATTTGCTTCATATCCTCATTTGCTTCAAATCCTCATTTGCTTCATATCCTCATTTGCTTCATATCCTCATTTGCTTCATATCCTCATTTGCTTCATATCCTCATTTGCTTCAAATCCTCATTTGCTTCATATCCTCATTTGCTTCATATCCTCATTTGCTTCATATCCTCATTTGCTTCATATCCTCATTTGCTTCATATCCTCATTTGCTTCATATCCTTATTTGCTTCATATCCTCATTTGCTTCATATCCTCATTTGCTTCAAATCCTCATTTGCTTCAAATCCTCATTTGCTTCAAATCCTCATTTGCTTCAAATCCTCATTTGCTTCATATCCTCATTTGCTTCATATCCTCATTTGCTTGAAATCCTCATTTGCTTCTTATCATCATTTGCTTCAAATCCTCATTTGCTTCATAACCTCATTTGCTTCATATCCTCATTTGCTTCATATCCTCATTTGCTTCATGTCTTCATTTGCTTCATATCCTCATTTGCTCCAAATCCTCATTTGCTTCATATCCTCATTTGCTTCATATCCTCATTTGCTTCATGTCTTCATTTGCTTCATATCCTCATTTGCTCCAAATCATCATTTGCTTCATATCCTCATTTGCTTCAAATCCTCATTTGCTTCAATCCTCATTTGCTTCATATCCTCATTTGCTTCAAATCCTCATTTGCTTCATATCCTCATTTGCTTCATATCCTCATTTGCTTCATATCCTCATTTGCTTCATATCCTCATTTGCTTCATGTCTTCATTTGCTTCATATCCTCATTTGCTCCAAATCATCATTTGCTTCATATCATCATTTGCTTCAAATCCTCATTTGCTTCAAATCCTCATTTGCTTTATATCCTCATTTGCTTCATATCCTCATTTGCTTCAAATCCTCATTTGCTTCATATCCTCATTTGCTTCAAATCCTCATTTGCTTCATATCCTCATTTGCTTCATATCCTCATTTGCTTCAAATCCTCATTTGCTTCATATCCTCATTTGCTTCATATCCTCATTTGCTTCATATCCTCATTTGCTTCATATCCTCATTTGCTTCATATCCTCATTTGCTTCATATCCTCATTTGCTTCATGTCTTCATTTGCTTCATATCCTCATTTGCTTCTTATCCTCATTTGCTTCATATCCTCATTTGCTTCATATCCTCATTTGCTTCATATCCTCATTTGCTTCATGTCCTCATTTGCTTCATGTCCTCATTTGCTTCATGTCCTCATTTGCTTCATATCCTCATTTGCTTCATATCCTCATTTGCTTCAAATCCTCATTTGCTTAATATCCTCATTTGCTTCATATCCTCATTTGCTTCATATCCTCATTTGCTTCATATCCTCATTTGCTTCAAATCCTCATTTGCTTCATATCCTCATTTGCTTCAAATCCTCATTTGCTTCATATCCTCATTTGCTTCATATCCTCATTTGCTTCATATCCTCATTTGCTTCAAATCCTCATTTGCTTCAAATCTTCATTTGCTTCAAATCCTCATTTGCTTCATATCCTCATTTGCTTCATATCCTCATTTGCTTCATATCCTCATTTGCTTCATATCCTCATTTGCTCCAAATCCTCATTTGCTTCATATCTTCATTTGCTTCATATCCTCATTTGCTTCATGTCCTCATTTGCTTCATGTCCTCATTTGGTTCATATCCTCATTTGCTTCATATCCTCATTTGCTTCAAATCCTCATTTGCTTCTTATCCTCATTTGCTTCATATCCTCATTTGCTTCATATCCTCATTTGCTTCATATCCTCATTTGCTTCATATCCTCATTTTCTTCATATCCTCATTTGCTTCATGTCTTCATTTGCTTCATATCCTCATTTGCTCCAAATCATCATTTGTTTCATATCCTCATTTGCTTCAAACCCTCATTTGCTTCAAATCCTCATTTGCTTCATATCCTCATTTGCTTCATATCCTCATTTGCTTCAAATCCTCATTTGCTTCATATCCTCATTTGCTTCAAATCCTCATTTGCTTCAATCCTCATTTGCTTCATATCCTCATTTGCTTCATATCCTCATTTACTTCATATCCTCATTTGCTTCATATCCTCATTTGCTTCATATCCTCATTTGCTTCTTATCCTCATTTGCTTCATATCCTCATTTGCTTCATAACCTCATTTGCTTCATATCCTCATTTGCTTCATATCCTCATTTGCTTCATGTCTTCATTTGCTTCATATACTCATTTGCTCCAAATCCTCATTTGCTTCATATCCTCATTTGCTTCATATCCTCATTTGCTTCATATCCTCATTTGCTTCATATCCTCATTTGCTTCATATCCTCATTTGCTTCATATCCTCATTTGCTTCATATCCTCATTTGCTTCATATCCTCATTTGCTTCATATCCTCATTTGCTTCATATCCTCATTTGCTTCAAATCCTCATTTGCTTCATATCCTCATTTGCTTCAAATCCTCATTTGCTTCATATCCTCATTTGCTTCATATCCTCATTTGCTTCATATCCTCATTTGCTTTAAATCCTCATTTGCTTCATATCCTCATTTGCTTCATATCCTCATTTGCTTCATATCCTCATTTGCTTCATATCCTCATTTGCTTCATATCCTCATTTGCTTCATATCCTCATTTGCTTCATATCCTCATTTGCTTCATATCCTCATTTGCTTCATATCCTCATTTGCTTCATATCCTCATTTGCTTCATATCCTCATTTGCTTCATATCCTCATTTGCTTCATATCCTCATTTGCTTCATATCCTCATTTACTTCATATCCTCATTTGCTTCAAATCCTCATTTGCTTCATATCCTCATTTGCTTCAAATCCTCATTTGCTTCATATCCTCATTTGCTTCATATCCTCATTTGCTTCATATCCTCATTTGCTTCATATCCTCATTTGCTTCAAATCCTCATTTGCTTCAAATCCTCATTTGCTTCAAATCCTCATTTGCTTCATATCCTCATTTGCTTCATATCCTCATTTGCTTCATATCCTCATTTGCTTCAAATCCTCATTTGCTTCAAATCCTCATTTGCTTCATATCCTCATTTGCTTCATATCCTCATTTGCTTCAAATACTCATTTGCTTCAAATCCTCATTTGCTTCATATCTTCATTTGCTTCATATCCTCATTTGCTTCATATCCTCATTTGCTTCATATCCTCATTTGCTTTAAATCCTCATTTGCTTCATATCAACATTTGCTTCATATCCTCATTTGCTTCATATCCTCATTTGCTTCATATCCTCATTTGCTTCATGTCCTCATTTGCTTCAAATCCTCATTTGCTTCATATCCTCATTTGCTTCATATCCTCATTTGCTTCATATCCTCATTTGCTTCAAATCCTCATTTGCTTCAAATCCTCATTTGCTTCATATCCTCATTTGCTTCATATCCTCATTTGCTTCATATCCTCATTTGCTTCATATCCTCATTTGCTTCATATCCTCATTTGCTTCAAATCCTCATTTGCTTCAAATCCTCATTTGCTTCATATCCTCATTTGCTTCATATCCTCATTTGCTTCATATCCTCATTTGCTTCATATCCTCATTTGCTTCATATCCTCATTTGCTTCATATCCTCATTTGCTTCATATCCTCATTTGCTTCATATCCTCATTTGCTTCATATCCTCATTTGCTTCATATCCTCATTTGCTTCAAATCCTCATTTGCTTCATATCCTCATTTGCTTCAAATCCTCATTTGCTTCATATCCTCATTTGCTTCATATCCTCATTTGCTTCATATCCTCATTTGCTTCATATCCTCATTTGCTTCAAATCCTCATTTGCTTCATATCCTCATTTGCTTCATATCCTCATTTGCTTCATATCCTCATTTGCTTCATATCCTCATTTGCTTCATATCCTCATTTGCTTCATATCCTTATTTGCTTCATATCCTCATTTGCTTCATATCCTCATTTGCTTCAAATCCTCATTTGCTTCAAATCCTCATTTGCTTCAAATCCTCATTTGCTTCAAATCCTCATTTGCTTCATATCCTCATTTGCTTCATATCCTCATTTGCTTGAAATCCTCATTTGCTTCTTATCATCATTTGCTTCAAATCCTCATTTGCTTCATAACCTCATTTGCTTCATATCCTCATTTGCCTGATATCCTCATTTGCTTCATGTCTTCATTTGCTTCATATCCTCATTTGCTCCAAATCCTCATTTGCTTCATATCCTCATTTGCTTCATATCCTCATTTGCTTCATGTCTTCATTTGCTTCATATCCTCATTTGCTCCAAATCATCATTTGCTTCATATCCTCATTTGCTTCAAATCCTCATTTGCTTCAATCCTCATTTGCTTCATATCCTCATTTGCTTCAAATCCTCATTTGCTTCATATCCTCATTTGCTTCATATCCTCATTTGCTTCATATCCTCATTTGCTTCATATCCTCATTTGCTTCATGTCTTCATTTGCTTCATATCCTCATTTGCTCCAAATCATCATTTGCTTCATATCCTCATTTGCTTCAAATCCTCATTTGCTTCAAATCCTCATTTGCTTCATATCCTCATTTGCTTCATATCCTCATTTGCTTCAAATCCTCATTTGCTTCAAATCCTCATTTGCTTCATATCCTCATTTGCTTCATATCCTCATTTGCTTCAAATACTCATTTGCTTTAAATCCTCATTTGCTTCATATCCTCATTTGCTTCATATCCTCATTTGCTTCATATCCTCATTTGCTTCATATCCTTATTTGCTTCATATCCTCATTTGCTTTAAATCCTCATTTGCTTCATATCCTCATTTGCTTCAAATCCTCATTTGCTTCATATCCTCATTTGCTTCAAATCCTCATTTGCTTCATATCCTCATTTGCTTCATATCCTCATTTGCTTCAAATCCTCATTTGCTTCAAATCCTCATTTGCTTCATATCCTCATTTGCTTCATATCCTCATTTGCTTCATATCCTCATTTGCTTCATATCCTCATTTGCTTCATATCCTCATTTGCTTCATATCCTCATTTGCTTCATATCCTCATTTGCTTCATGTCTTCATCTGCTTCATATCCTCATTTGCTTCTTATCCTCATTTGCTCTATATCCTCATTTGCTTCATATCCTCATTTGCTTCATATCTTCATTTGCTTCATATCCTCATTTGCTTCATGTCCTCATTTGCTTCATGTCCTCATTTGCTTCATATCCTCATTTGCTTCATATCCTCATTTGCTTCAAATCCTCATTTGCTTCTTATCCTCATTTGCTTCATATCCTCATTTGCTTCATATCCTCATTTGCTTCATATCCTCATTTGCTTCATATCCTCATTTGCTTCATATCCTCATTTGCTTCATATCCTCATTTGCTTCATGTCTTCATTTGCTTCATATCCTCATTTGCTCCTAATCATCATTTGTTTCATATCCTCATTTGCTTCAAACCCTCATTTGCTTCAAATCCTCATTTGCTTCATATCCTCATTTGCTTCATATCCTCATTTGCTTCAAATCCTCATTTGCTTCATATCCTCATTTGCTTCAAATCCTCATTTGCTTCATATCCTCATTTGCTTCATATCCTCATTTGCTTCATATCCTCATTTGCTTCATATCCTCATTTGCTTCATATCCTCATTTGCTTCTTATCCTCATTTGCTTCATATCCTCATTTGCTTCATAACCTCATTTGCTTCATATCCTCATTTGCTTCATATCCTCATTTGCTTCATGTCTTCATTTGCTTCATATCCTCATTTGCTCCAAATCCTCATTTGCTTCATATCCTCATTTGCTTCATATCCTCATTTGCTTCATATCCTCATTTGCTTCATATCCTCATTTGCTTCATATCCTCATTTGCTTCATATCCTCATTTGCTTCATATCCTCATTTGCTTCATATCCTCATTTGCTTCATATCCTCATTTGCTTCATATCCTCATTTGCTTCAAATCCTCATTTGCTTCATATCCTCATTTGCTTCATATCCTCATTTGCTTCATATCCTCATTTGCTTCATATCCTCATTTGCTTCATATCCTCATTTGCTTCATATCCTCATTTGCTTCATGTCTTCATTTGCTTCATATCCTCATTTGCTTCTTATCCTCATTTGCTTAATATCCTCATTTGCTTCATATCCTCATTTGCTTCATATCCTCATTTGCTTCATATCCTCATTTGCTTCATATCCTCATTTGCTTCATATCCTCATTTGCTTCATGTCTTCATTTGCTTCATATCCTCATTTGCTTCATATCCTCATTTGCTTCATATCCTCATTTGCTTCATGTCTTCATTTGCTTCATATCCTCATTTGCTTCTTATCCTCATTTGCTTCATATCCTCATTTGCTTCATATCCTCATTTGCTTCATATCCTCATTTGCTTCATATCCTCATTTGTTTCATATCCTCATTTGCTTCATGTCTTCATTTGCTTCATATCCTCATTTGCTCCAAATCCTCATTTGCTTCATATCTTCATTTGCTTCATATCCTCATTTGCTTCATGTCCTCATTTGCTTCATGTCCTCATTTGCTTCATATCCTCATTTGCTTCATATCCTCATTTGCTTCAAATCCTCATTTGCTTCTTATCCTCATTTGCTTCATATCCTCATTTGCTTCATATCCTCATTTGCTTCATATCCTCATTTGCTTCATATCCTCATTTGCTTCATATCCTCATTTGCTTCATATCCTCATTTGCTTCATGTCTTCATTTGCTTCATATCCTCATTTGCTCCTAATCATCATTTGTTTCATATCCTCATTTGCTTCAAACCCTCATTTGCTTCAAATCCTCATTTGCTTCATATCCTCATTTGCTTCATATCCTCATTTGCTTCAAATCCTCATTTGCTTCATATCCTCATTTGCTTCAAATCCTCATTTGCTTCATATCCTCATTTGCTTCATATCCTCATTTGCTTCATAACCTCATTTGCTTCATATCCTCATTTGCTTCATATCCTCATTTGCTTCATGTCTTCATTTGCTTCATATCCTCATTTGCTCCAAATCCTCATTTGCTTCATATCCTCATTTGCTTCATATCCTCATTTGCTTCATATCCTCATTTGCTTCATATCCTCATTTGCTTCATATCCTCATTTGCTTCATATCCTCATTTGCTTCATATCCTCATTTGCTTCATATCCTCATTTGCTTCATATCCTCATTTGCTTCATATCCTCATTTGCTTCAAATCCTCATTTGCTTCATATCCTCATTTGCTTCATATCCTCATTTGCTTCATATCCTCATTTGCTTCATATCCTCATTTGCTTCATATCCTCATTTGCTTCATATCCTCATTTGCTTCATGTCTTCATTTGCTTCATATCCTCATTTGCTTCTTATCCTCATTTGCTTAATATCCTCATTTGCTTCATATCCTCATTTGCTTCATATCCTCATTTGCTTCATATCCTCATTTGCTTCATATCCTCATTTGCTTCATATCCTCATTTGCTTCATGTCTTCATTTGCTTCATATCCTCATTTGCTCCAAATCCTCATTTGCTTCATATCCTCATTTGCTTCATATCCTCATTTGCTTCATGTCCTCATTTGCTTCATGTCCTCATTTGCTTCATATCCTCATTTGCTTTAAATCCTCATTTGCTTCATATCCTGATTTGCTTCAAATCCTCATTTGCTTCATATCCTCATTTGCTTCATATCCTCATTTGCTTCTTATCCTCATTTGCTTCATATCCCATCCCTTCATTAGACAAATCGTCCATCGGGCGAATTCCTAAATGTCGCCCTAGTCACACTACAGCTAATACTAGGGAGGATTAAAAAACAAATTATATGTAAATTAAAATGATAAAAAAGGAGCAATGGCTAATAGAGAGAAGAAAAATAACAACTGGAAATAAGAAAACATGATAGGGAAAAAAGTAACAAGAAGAAAGCACACCCGGGCCTCGGAGGTAGGCCCGCATCCCCCGGCGTAGCAGCATATGAACCACAACAAACAGTCACATAGAGTGGAGATGGCCCTCCTCCAAAAAGTCGCATAGTCCGCAAGTCTGTGTGCACGAACTAGTCCCGAGTACAAGGGACAGGCCGTAGCGACCCCACCAATTCCAATACAGGGACAGGTAACGTGCGCGAAGATCGCCCAGACTGGGACATTCAACAAGAATGTGCCGAACAGTCTGGGGGACAATGCAGTTTTTTACGGTATGGCGCAGGTGAGCGCTTTATGAAATGGAGGTGCGTCCCGCGAGTGTGTCCAGTTCGGAGATGATATAAAGGAACCTGAAGCCGTCGCGGCATTGGGAGCTAGGTCCATAGCAACAGTCGCGGCGCAATTGCACGCAACTTTAAGTTCCCTTACATCGTCTCCCATCTTCTTTGCCAAGCAGCCCGGAGAGGTGCCCGTATTCCTGTCATGTATTTGATGTGAAGAAGAGCGAAACGCTGGTCTGATCGCTCAGTCCTCGCGGCATCTTTTGCGGATTCATTCCCCGCAATTCCTACATGTTCAGGAACCCAGCTAAAGATAATCTCAACATCCGCTCGAGTCGCCAAAACCGTGGTGTCACGAATATCGCGACCAGGGGATGCGGAGATTCCAATGCTCCAAACGCAGACAGGGCGCTTTGTGAGTCGCTATAAATCGCAATCCTGTCTACGAACAGGTCACGTCCTGTAATCTCCCGTACCGAGAGGTGTATGGCCACTAGCTCGGCCGTGAAGACAGGGGAGCGGGGGAGGAATTGGAGCTACGCGGGCCGGATTGCAATAATAATGACGAGCAAGGTGGCGGGTCAGACGCTAGGCCTTTGCGGGCGGAGGTTGCTCGCCCCTGACTTAGGGTATGACTGGCGTCTCTCGTCGGTATGGGCACCGTCAATATCAGCTGCGGATGCAGTGAGAGCTGTTAGTGACTGAGGGAGGAACCGGCATCGAGAAGTAAGCTCTCAAAGGGGGACGTGAGGAAGGCACCAGTCGCCAGGAAAAAACCGGTGTGCTGGATTGAGTCCACCTTTCGAAATACACACTCGCGGCGGATGCATAAAACTCGCATCCGTAGTCGAGCTTCGAACGAATAAAGGATCGATAAAAGAGTAAGGCAATAGCCCTATCAGCGCCCCAGGAGCTGAACGTCACGGAACGAAGAATATCCATGGCGTGAGTACAAGAGATCCTATGGCTGCAAATATGAGCCTCCCAGGTAAGGCGTCGGTCAAATACAAGACCAAGGAAACGATGCAAGTCCACCATTTCCAGGCAGAACCCATAGAGAAACGAGTCTGAGCCAAGCTGGAGCCGTGGATGGCGGCTCAAGTGCACCATCTTAGTCTTGGCTAAGGAAAACCGAAGCATGTGCGCTTTGGCATAAGGAAAGACGCATTCAATACATATTGGAGTCGACGCTTCAGAGTTGGCATCTGGACCGCGCTAAAAGAGATCGAAAGGTCGTTCACGTATAGCCTAGCGAGGACATCTTCCGGCAGCACAATAGTAATGCTGTTTATGCTCAGGGACAAGAGTGTGACAATGAGAACACTTCCATACGGGACGCCCTCTTCCTGCTCCCCATCGTGTGGAGAGTCTCTATGATACCGTATCGCCATGATGTGGATAGGAATTCTCCAGATTGATACAAATCTTAGCGTAGTGCTGTCCACGGAGGAAGGCGTCGCAGACGGCATTTTCCAGTCCTAGCAGGGCAGCCGACGTGGAGTGAAACCTGCCTCCGGCAATAGCCATACGCTTCCTGGAGGCAGAATCCCGGACGCTGGTGGCCGGACAATGCGCTGTCGCCTTCGATGACTTATTGGGGTAGGTTGGGCTCGCTATGATAGTCTTTTTCTCCCTCCGCCTCAAAAGCTTAGCCACTAATCACGATCACCTCAGAGGGAACCGGTGCATTCGCCAGAAGTCTCCCATACGAGAAAAGGGTCACCTTCGGCTCTCTACCAATCACACTAGCTAGAGCTCTCCTCTGATGGATTATGTTGCCATTAGCCAACATGCTGCCATCAGTGGAGCGAATAACAAGAAAGGGTTTGAAGCTAGCGGGCTCGTAAACTCCAGCTAGTCTCTTAATGATTGGGTACGACGTAATATAGGCTCAGTTCTGCGGCCTTGCGACTTTGATGTTTGTCTTGGTCTCCCAACCCGACGAACCTCCGGGGCTGTACGCCCCGATTTTGGCTTGGTTGTCTCCCGAAACGGCAGTAGACCCCTTCGTTCCTAGGGCTCCCGTGGAGAGAGAGGAGCCTTTAGTCTTTCTGGGTTTTTTTTCTTTTTATGAGAGGAGAGTGGGGAATGAACATGCTTCTTCCTCCCACCGGCAGGAGCCCCAAGGCCAGATTGACCAGCCTCAGCAAGATCCTCTCTGAAATGCAGAAGGTCTTGGGTGTCAAAGAGGCACCAGCCGTGGGAGGAGACCCCCTCCTCTCCTTTTAAGCCCTCGGGGGCACGACCCGTCTGAGGAGGATCTTGCATAAGGGCGGACACGGGTTTTGTGCTTGGCACCGAGCCCTAGTTCGGCCCTAGGAAGATCCTACCGTCTGGCGCTGGGTAACTTCCAGGACCATGTCCATCTTCGGGAGGACCTCCATATGGCCATCCCCCCTCCCCTTAAGACATCAAGGATCCCATGCGGGTTCCTTTTTCTCGATATATGCCGGCGTACCTCTATCCATCTGAGAATTGAGGGGGGCAGGTACACTGACTCCCTCAAATCTTCTCATGCATGCAAGCAGGACATTAGGGGGCATGGGCCAACGGGCCCAGTTATCCCTTGTTCCCCTAATGGGGTTGGCTCTAAAAAATAACACGACCCAAAACCGGAACTCAGTGAGGAAGGGGCATTGTCCCCTGATCCTCATTTATCTTCCAGCCAAAATAACTTCCCTCTCTCATCCTGATCTTCATTCATCTTCCATACAAAATGGTGATTTATTACTACAATTAATTAATCTCTTATTGTGGACCCTTCCACTCGGCTCCTAAATGAAAGCAATTTAAAATCCCTTGTCGATGAAACCTACCGGCAATGAACTCACTTTCTTATACAGTGAACTCATTTGGCATTTGAAGAACCGACTTGAAAACAGAATTAATTCAGTGAACCCTAGAATGAAATGGGTTGAAAGAAAGTGTATTGGTTGAAAAGCAAGAACTCACTTGAGAAAGCATTCTTGGAGGAATCCCACCGCACCGAATACAAGATACTCGAATCCGAAGGAGCGAGTGAGGGCGCGTAGGTAACTGGGGGCTCGCCCCTTCCGCCGGGACAGGGAGACCTCTTGCTCCCAGCTCCTGAAAAGACCAAAACCACCTAAGTCAACCAACACAATGGACTATCTAACTACTACAAGCCCCAACCACGCTCAGGTTCACAGCGGTTGTGACCAATCGCTCGATGGTGAACCGTAGCCTAATTCTCGTACAAAGAGTCGAACCCCCGTCTCAGCCAAGCCATCAGAAAATGGGGAACATCTTCAGAGGGGTGAGTGTGTGGGGCAAGGGAGGGGGGGTTCCAGCCGAATCAACTCTTTAGGCTTTTTAGTTAGGTAGGCTACAGATGGTGGTAAAAGGTCGAGAAAATCTATACAATGTAAGATCGCTCGACGTTTCGCATAACCGATTCGACGTTTCGCACAACCGATCCGACGTTTCTCACAACCGACCCGAGGTTTCGCATAACCTACTCGACATTTCGTATAACCGAGCCTTCTTCGCCTGGACCTTTAATATTAATAACGTTCAAACATCGCACGGACTTTTTCTCTTTATATATATATATATATATATATATATATATATATATATATATATATATATATATATATATATATATATATATATATATATATATATATATATATATATATATATATATATATATATATATATATATATATCTGACGTTTCGTTAAAGAACATTTTTTTACTACCGTTTCGTTGAATGCGCATTTGTTTAGCTGATGTATCCTTGAACGATCCTTTTGTCTGACTGGCATTTCGTTGAACGATCCTTTTGTCTAAGTGACGTTTCGTTGAACGATCCTTTTGTCTAAGTGACGTTTCGAAGAACGACCGATTTGTCTAAATGACGTTTCATTGAACGACGTTTTTGTTTATATGACGTTTGTTGAACGACCCATCGGTCTAACTAACGTTTAGTTCAAACACATTTTGTCTAAGTGACGTTTTCCTAAACGACTCATTCGTTTAACTGGCATTTCGTTAAATGGGGCTTTTGTCCCACTCACGTTTCGATGAAGGATCATTTAGCTAATGTTTCATTGAAGGGCATTTTTTGTCAAACTGACGTTTTGTTAAACGACACTTTTGTTTAACTGACGTTTCATTGAACGCCCCTTTTGTCTAACTAATGTTTCGCTGAAGGACATTTTTGTCTAAGCGACGTTTCGTTGAATGATTCTCTTTTCTAAATGATGTTTCGTTGAACGATTCTCTTTTCTAAATGACGTTTCGTTGAACGATTCTCTTTTCTAAATGACGTTTCGTTGAACGATTCTCTTTCCTAAATGACGATTCGTTGAAGATGCGTTTCATATAACTGACGTTGCGTCGAATGGGTGTCTTATCTAACTGACGTTTCTTTAGAAGTTTTTAATTCACTGTTTCATATAACTTACACTGCTTTTCCGGATGTTTCGTAGAACTGAAGTTTCATTGTAATGACATTTTGTCTGATACGTTTCTTTGAATGGACTTTTCTCTGAATAGAAGTTTCTTCGAATTGTTTCTATTTTAATGAAAGTTTCGATAAATCGAAGTTTCCTAAAAATGATTTTTGCTCGCTCGAAGGTTTTAATCAAACTGACCTCTTGTATAAGTGAAATGGCCTCGACGCAACAAAATGGATTATAAAATAATATTGGAATGTCTCATTGCACAGTTTCTTAAAATCAAGTTAGAGTTAAGTTTTCCCGTTTGTTGCATTCTTCATAATTCTCGCCTTTGCTCTCTCCTTTCTCCCCCACTATGTATGAAAGGGACTCACTCCTCTCACTCAACTCTTTAAAATATCGACTTTCGCCAGCTACATACGCGAAGATAAAGATGGCTGGTATCTCCCGAACTCGCCCGACTAGGAGGGGGCCGAGACTTTCGGCGTCCTTTAGGAACCTCTTTCGCCCTACTATTCTTCCTTTACCCAACCTCTCCAAATCCACCCTTGCCCTTTCCTCCTGTGCTTATCAGCAGGCGCTGTCGTCGTCTCTTCTGAACATTAGCAGCCTGACCAATAAGTCGGAGTATGTCCATGACCTCGTTGTTCGCACTGGAGTTTCCTTCATTGGCTTTACAGAAACCTTGTTCGAGTCTGATTCTGGTTCATGCACTACCCTTACAACCCCTCTTTCCTGCATGTTCCTCGAAACCACCGTGGAGGGGGAGTTGGACTGATTTCCAACTCATCCTTCTCCATGAATCTTCTCCCCTCCCCCTCTCTAGCCTCATTTGAGGCTCTCATTGCTGTCTCACGTGATGTGCCCACTCTGACTATTGTGGTCCTTTATCGTCCTCCCAGCTCGTCTCTGGCCTTATTTCTCGAGGAGTTCAGTAAACTACTCTTCAACCTATCCTCTACTGGTTCTCTTCATATTCTCGGTGACTTCAATCTTCCTAGCCACAATGAGACTTTTTGTGCATTCATTGACATCATCGACCTCTTCTCTCTTACACAACATGTGTCATCCCCAACACACATACATGGTAATAACCTGTACTTACTCACCTCGCACCTCCAAATCTCTAATCTAACAGTAACTGACCTTTCTAATACGATTTCCGACCACATCTTGGTCAATTTTAAATTCTATATTCCCTACCACCTACCCCCTCTCTCGCCCTGAGATCCTACTCCTTTCCGGCAACTATCGTCATTGATACTACTTCTCTCTTTAACGACGTTGTTTCTGCCCTACCTCCTATTGATACTACTGCTTCACCTGCCAAAACCTTAAACTCTCTGCACCAATCATTACTCGCCTGCCTTGACGCGTATGCCTCCCTTATCACTCCTTCAAACCGCCATTACCGCGCCCTTTGGTTCACCATGGAACTCCTTCGTTCAAGGAGGTCCTTAAGTGCTCATGAACGTACCCTTCGTAAAGCACACTCCCGTGGGCAGGACACGACCTCCCTCTCACTTACCTATCGTCTTGCTACTTCGACTTATTCTTCCAAATTAAAATTAGCGCGCGAGGCTCATTCACGCAAACTTTTGTCTGAGAGCAAGAATGACCCTCGGGCTATATTTTGTCTCCTCTCTCGTCTTTCTTCGCCTAGGCCCATTTCTCCCCCCCCTCCCCCCCACTAACCCCTCTACTCTTTCTAAATATTTCTTTGATAAAGTTATTAACCTTCGCGCCATACTACCCCAGTCGTCTGAAAAGCCCATGCTGTTCTCCCCAACCATACTCCATTGCTGCTTAACGTCCTCACTCGGGCGTCCATGAGGAAGTAACTGCCCTGATCTCACGCTATAACAAATCTGGATCCCCTAATAATAATAATAGTTATTTATAATGCACTCTTCGGGTCTGTTAGACCTTCCAAGCGCAGGTTGTGTAGCGATTGTAGAGAAAGTTTAGAGGGAAGAGAAGTGAATTCTGAAGAGATGAGTCTTCAAGGAGACGTTTAAAAGTAGCAAGGGAGGGAGAGGATCGGACTTCGGCAGGAAGAGCATTCCAGAACCTAGGAGCACAAACTGAGAAGGAACGGTCACCCATCGAGCAGAGGACAGAACGAGGAGTGTTCAGGAGGGAAGCGAGGTTAGACCGGAGTGCCCGAGGAGTTTGACGACGGGAGAGGGCAGATGAGAGATAAGGTGGAGCCTCAAGGTTTAGGGCCTTGTAGGTGATAAGAAGAATTTTATAGTGGGTACGGAAGCGAATAGGTAACCAGTGTAGCTCCTGTAACAGAGACATTGGATGAGAGAACCGGGGGCGTCGAGGGAAGAACCGGCAGTATGGTTTTGAACTAGTTGTAGGGGGCGACACTATCGACCACACTGTCCTCCTTGATCATCTTCACACTTTCTTTTGGTCTCTCGGGCACTGCACTTATTGGTTCCACTCATACTTCTTCTCCCACACTCAGTCGGTCGCGCTGAATAACCTCTCCTCCGAGCCCGCGCCCATTCATTTTGGGGTGCCTCAGGGCTCAGTCCTTGTTCCCCTCCTCTTTGGCATCTACTTACTTCCTCTTGGCTCCCTTCTTCGCGATTTCGGCCTGTCCTTCCACCTCTATTCTGATGATACTCATATATACCTTTCCACATCCCCCGTGTCCTTCTTTCAATCAATTACCAAGCTCCTTTCAGCCTACACCTCCATAAACAAATGGCTGTCTGCCAACTTCCTCAAACTTAACCACGATAAAACTGAAGTTCTCTTTGTTGGTACCGCTTCGATGGTGGAGAAATCTAAAGCTCTCTTTCCCTCCCTTAACCTTGGGGAAAGCAATGTCGCCTTCTCTGTTACCGTCAGTAATCTTGGTGTTGTTTTTGAAGAGCAACTCTCGTTTAAACCGCACATCCATCGTATCTGTAAGTCTTCCCTCGGTTTCCTCCGCAACTTCTCACGTGTTCGATCCCATTTTGATCGACAAAGCCTTGAGACTGCTATTTATGTCTTCATCACCTCACGCTTAGACTACTGCAATTCTATTTTAGTGAATCTCCCTTCTTCGTCACTTCGCCCCTACAACTAGTTCAAAACTATGCTACCCAGCTCCTCCTTCGCCGCCCCCAGTTCTCTCATTCAATGCCTCTGTTACAGGAGCTATACTGGTTACCTATTCGCTTCCATACCCACTATAAAATTCTTCTCATCACCTACAAGGCCCTAAACCTCGAGACTCCACCTTATCTCTCGTCTGCCCTCTCCCGTCGTCAAACTCCTCGGGCACTCCGGTCTAACCTCGCTCCACTCCTGAACACTCCTCATTCTATCCTCCGCTCGATGGGTGCCCGTTCCTCCTCAGTTTGTGCTCCTAGACTCTGGAATGCTCTTCCTGTCGAAGTCCGATCCTCTCCCTCCCTTGCTACTTTTAAACGTCTCCTGAATACTCCCCTCTTCAGAATTGCCTCCTCTCCCCTGTAAACATTCTCTACACTCGCTACACAACCTGCGCTCTGGGAGGGCTAAATAATATTGGAATCTCTCTTTGCACAGTCTCTCAAAATCTTCTTCTATTGACTCTTGAAGGGAAAATCACCGACTCAGGCGAGAATATGTACTCGGTTTGGCTGTGCGGAGATGAAAATTCTTCTCACACTGACACATCCCAATGTGGAATGTAAGAAAAAATAATTTGGCATGAATATCTCCCACAAAAAATTGTCTCGTTGCCAGCTGTCATAACATCCCGACAATCAATCAAACATCGAAAGAATTGTTTGCTAACAATACAGACTGGTCTATACCAAGAGATGGTCAGAAGAAATTAAATTATTATTAAAGTTAAAACCACCTGGAGGATCATGAAAGGATACTAGCTTACAATACTTAATAAACTTAAAGCATATTATTTATAGGAGCGGAATAGTGTTTCTACCACAATTTCGACTGAAAATAAAATAATTCTTTAAAATTAATTCATTTTGAGTCAAAATAAAAATGACGGTTAAAAAAGGCCCTCGATAAAGTAAACGGACTTCGCGAACCCTTCGGACCCCAAAACCAAACAACCTAAGTTGAAAGAATTCCACACGAGATGAATTATGTGGTTGTAAGCGCATAACAGTGTTGCCTTTGGTGAAGCCCCCCTAGCCCCACCCTCCTCACCTGGCGAGGCGGTCTCCTAGGGGACGGGACGCGTCTTGGCCCTGCACTGTGTACAGGTCGCCCGTCTCCAACGGCCGCCTGTAACCCTCAATGAGCAGCGGATACAACCACCTGCGGGAAAGGGAAAGGGTCATGAAAACTTGCCTCACTGCAGTGTGGGATTAAGAACACAACCATGATGACAGCTGCTCGTCGTACAATGCGGTAAATAAGAGCGGCACAAAGAGGGAACCAGTTTTCTCTTGTAATAAGCCTATGAACTAAGATTTAAATGGCATCTGGAGATCTTTGAGGGCAAGACTGATACGAGAGGTAATGGGATCCTAGGGCGTAAGGCATGGCGGTTGCGCCCATTGAGCTATACTACAGGGTAGAGAATAGGGGGAGATCGAGTTCATTTCTCCGTAGAGAAAATGGATAAGACCGGGATTTATAATCCAACCATTTAAATGACAAGTCTATTTTTCGCCATTGAAAAATTCCGTTCCACCGAATCGAACAACAAATGGACACATCCATTACTCCTTACTCATAGAGGAAATGGAAAAACCTCTGCTCTAGAGAAGTCCTTCGGTCCAGGCAGAGTTTCCATTGTACCTCCTTTGAGAGGTAATGAGAGGTAATGAGAGGTATATGAGGTAATGAGAGGTAAAGGATGTAATGAGAGGTAAAAGAGGTAATGAGAGGTAAAGGATGTATTGAGAGGTAGAGGATGTAATGAGAGGTAAAAGAGGTAATGAGAGGTAAAGGATGTATTGAGAGGTAGAGGATGCAATGAGAGGTAAAAGAGGTAATGAGAGGTAAAGGGGTTAATAAGAGGTAAAGGATGTATTGAGAGGTAGAGGATGCAATGAGAGGTAAAAGAGGTAATGAGAGGTAAAGGGGTTAATAAGAGGTAAAGGATGTATTGAGAGGTAGAGGATGCAATGAGAGGTAAAAGAGGTAATGAGGGGTAAAGGATGTAATGAGAGGTAAATTAGGTAATGGGAGGTAGAGGATGCAATGAGAGGTAAAAGAGGTAATGAGGGGTAAAGGATGTAATGAGAGGTAAATTAGGTAATGGGAGGTAGAGGATTAATGAGAGGTAAAGGATGTATTGAGAGGTAAAGGATGTATTGAGAGGTAAAGGATGTATTGAGAGGTAGAGGATGCAATGAGAGGTAAAGGATGTATTGAGAGGTGAAGGGGGTAATGAGTGGTAAAGGATTCAATGAGAGGTAAAGGATGTAATGAGAGGTAAAGGATGTAATGAGATGTAGAGGATGTAATGAGAAGTAAAGGATGTAATGATATGTAAAGGAGATAATGAGATGTAGAGGATGCAATGGGAAGTAAAGGATGTAATGAGAGGTATAGGATGTAATGTGTGTGTGTTTGTCCGGCCATTTATAGGAAGAAGGATTAGACAATTATTAGGTTGAGGAATAAATTCTGGGCGTTTTTTTTTAATGTTGTGTTGATTTAAGTTTTGTTGGCGTGATTTGTGCACATTAATAAGATACAATAATAAATAATGAGAGCAAAATTTGCAATGGTTAGGCTATGCTTTGAGGTTGAGTAATAAATCATTGCGGTTTATTTAAAAGTTGTGTTCATTTAATTTTTGTTCTGTGCCCTCAAAGTGGAATGGCAAGTTGAAAGAAAGGCGCATGTTTTAATTCATTTTCAATCGAGACGGGAACAATGCAAACGCAGCCAAAGCTCGTCGCGATATTTGTGCTGTGTACGGAGAAAATGCTGTATCAGAAAGGACAGCTCAATGGTGGTTTTCACGTTTCAAAAACGGTAATTTAAATCCTAATGACGAAGAACGTACTGGTCGCCCCATTAAGTTGGATGAAGATCGATTGAACGGCCTTCTTCATGAAAATCCTCGTCAATCGACTAAA
This sequence comes from Ceratothoa steindachneri, assembly GCA_963969495.1. Taxonomy (NCBI): domain Eukaryota; kingdom Metazoa; phylum Arthropoda; class Malacostraca; order Isopoda; family Cymothoidae; genus Ceratothoa; species Ceratothoa steindachneri. Next base: position 2,254,281 of record OZ018333.1, on the reverse strand, counting down.
AAATTGTATGTACAATTAAAGTGTGATCAGAAATCTGTAGTGAATCACCTTCATTTGATGGGGAAAGTTCAAAAACTCGGTGCATGGGTTCCGCACGCTTTGAGCGAAAGCAACAAACTTCAACGCTCCACGATGGCAGCAGGTTCGCTTGCTCGTCACTAGGCTACTCGTGGATATCAGGACAGATTTCTTCACCGCATCATCACTGGGTACGAAAAGTGGTGTGTTTATGTCAACATGAACCATCGAAAACAATGGCTTAGCCCCAATAAAAAACCACTTCCGCGATTAAAGCAAGGACTTCATCCACCCGATTGACCCCCTCGTTGCCCGGGACCCCAACATGAGCCGAAGCCCAACAGTAAGGTGAGGCATTTCTGACCAGCCAGGAACCAATCTGTAAAACCAGGGGGTGGGTGGACGTAAAAGAACGAACCGCCTCCAAAGCAGGCCAGGAATCGCTAAAAACAATAAAACCTGAAGAATTAAGGGATAAAATCAAATTAAAAGCCAAAAGAATGGCCGTCACCTCTGCGGTAAAAACGGATGCTAAAGGAGGGATGGTGGAGCTAAAAGACTCCGTAGAGGATACCGAGGCCGCCCCAGCACCGAGGTCCGACTTCGAGTCGTAAGTATAGATGGGACTCTGGTGCGTATGAGAACACGCATGTTCAAGAATCAGGTACTTTAATAGACGGGGGTCAGTAGACCTTTTCTTGAAAGGCCAAAAAGCAGTACAGCTCTTAGATGGGAAGGCCAACACTCCAAGAATACCCAGGGAGGTGGGATGGTCCCCAACTCGGACCCACAGAGGCCTGGGTAGAGATGGCCGCCGATCAAAAGATGTCGAAGAGGACGGGGAAAAAAAGGACTCATGGAAGAGAAATGAAGGGTACTGCTCAACACGAAACAGAGATAGTAGCCACACCTGCAGCCGGTCCTATCGCAGGGGAAGCACGGCACCGTCTACAAAGGGGCTAGGGATAGGCGAGGGTCTAGAGATAGGCGAGGTGCGAAAGGCTCCACTACTAAGACGGGTCCCAAGCGAATGAACAGGGTCAAGTATCTTCAAGGCTGAATGCATGAATGGTACATAAAAGGCGAATGCTGCGTAGTTCCAAGTGCACAAATCTTCAAGGCTGAAGGAGACGCTGAAGAGTACACCTGGCAACTGTAGTCCACCCGGGATTGAACCAGCGCCGAATAAAGCGACCACAAAAAGCACCTATCACTACCTCAAGGGGTGTGGAATAAAACCCAAATCAAATCCATAGTTTATGAACAGGACGCCCTCAAGCGACGCAAATAGGGTACCCAAGTGAGCTTGCTATCAAGCGTTAAACCCAAGAACTTATAAACTGGGACATACTCAATCTTTAGGCCGTCCAAGAAGAGGGGAGGGGGACCAAGGACCCTACGACCCCGATAAAAATACATGGCCTTCGTTTTGGTGACCGAAAAACGGATACCCTTGGAGACAGCACGACCCGACCAGGCATCAATTGCCAGCTGTAATCGATGGGAAGCAGAAGGCAAGCGGGGAGATAAACAAAACAACGCCAAGTCATCCACGAAGAGAAAAGCCGAAACTTCCTCCGGAACAATGGACATAAGACTATTAATAGCAAAGACGAAACATGTCGTACTTAAAACACCCCTGGGGAATAACCTTCTCTTGAACCCACAAGCTTGAGAAAGCATCCACAACATGGACCTTAAAATTACCGGACGATCAAAATTCTTGAATAAAATCGGTAAAAAAACATTTATACCCCAATCATATAACTGATGTAAAACACCATACCTCCAAGGGGTATCGTACGCCTTCTCAATGTCGAAAAACACCGCCAACCCCTGATACCTGGAGGAAAAAGGCCGTAAAACGCAGTCTTCCAAACGAATGAAGTAGTCAAGAGTACTACGGCCGCTGCGAAAACCGTCTTGGAATGGAGAGAGGAGCGAGTTGGACTGCAAAAACCAAGTAAGGCGAACTTGGACCATCATCTCGAATAATTTACTGAGGCAGCTCGTAAGAGCAATCGGGTGATAGTGGCTGGGGTCCAAATCGTCCCTGCTGAGCTTGGAAAGCGTAGAACAACCCCACACGCCAGGAGCACGGATAGATTCCTTTAACCCGAAGCAGGTTGTAAAGGTCGTAGTGAATGCATTGATCACCGGGAGAGGTGGAGCCACAGTGAGACAAAGCATCCTGCAGCTCATAGACGGAAAAGAGATCATTATAAGAGTAGGTGGCGTACGTGGTAAAATGTAAAAGACAAGACTATAGCGGCCTTATGATCGAGAAACCGTAGAGGATAGCTACCAGCGCTACTCACCGAAGCTAAATGGTTAGCTAGAGCTTCGCTGACCAACCGGCCATCCAACAGAAGCGAGCCTCTGATATCCAGAGTGGGAAAGGCATGTCAGCATAGCGACCAGGGATCTTATTGACCCGCTTCCAAACCCCAGTCAATGACGTGGACGAAGAGATAAAAGATACGTACCGGAGCCAAGACTCACGGTGGGCATGACGGATGGCACAAGCCCGGTTCCGATCGACCCTATTCGAGACGGTCGGGTTCCGCCTATAACTAGAATGGGCCAAATGATAAGCAGTAATAGCTGACGCGCAATCCCTCGACCACCAGGGAACGGTAGAGCGCCCCGCAACAGAGCACCTCTGTGGAACAAAGCGCTCAGCAGCCTCTAAAATATGAGACCACTGAATCTACGATATCGAAGGAAACACGGGAGCCATCAATAAAGGAAGCCCCCAGGAACCCAACCCAATTTGCTCGCTGTAGATCCCAACGAGGGAGGGAGGGAAAGCCAAGGGCCAGGAAGGGCGGCCGACAGGACGATCGGGAAATCATGGATTCAGTCGGGCGAACATAAGGACAAGTCTACAGCATTAAAAGAATCCGTTTGAACATGATAAGAAGTAAAATCGCCGGAATTTAAATTATTATTATTTGAGATAATGAGCACAAAATTTTTGTAGGAAAAGCCTAGCGGCCATGAACTTGAACACAAGCTCCCACAGAACAGTGTCAATATGTCAAGTAAGAAAGCATGAATGCTAGAAGAAAGAAATTGAAATGTGTAAATAAATAAATAAGTTTAAAATTATTAAAATCAAATCAAAATTAAAATTATGAGGAATTAGCACCCACCCTTAATCTAGCATTGCAACCTCATTTGAAGATATTAAGATCTTCCTGCATAACTTCTTCAGGAAGATCATTCCACTGCTTTACCGTACTTGGCAAAAAGCAACGCTGAAACTGAGAAGTGCGGCAGCGGGGAATGCATAGTGCATGTGGATGTTGTCCATTCGCATACCTTGTTTCTCTAGCAAGAGGCAGGGGCTCAAGAATTAAAAATGATAGTGTCAATTCCCTACTGAAGTATTATTTACGGAATATCGACAAACATGAAATCATCCGTCGATGATCTAAGTCATAGCTGCCCCCTCAAGAAAAAGGAACCTGCCTCCACGAGCAACCCTATCTAAGAGAGACATCTCTGGCAGAGGCGGATATCCAAACTGGAGAACAATACTCAAGAAGAAGGAGAACAAAGGACCTGAAACAAGTAGCATCAATATCTCATTATTATAGATATATGAGGCCTTACGTACAATACCAAGTTTTCGGGCAGCATTAGCGGATACATTTAAAAGATGCTTCTCAAATTTCAGGTGAGAATCATAGGCAATGCCAAGGATCGTTAGGGATTCCGACTCAGCAAGAAGTTAATCTCCAACACAGAGTGGAGGATGAGGCGGCTCATGTTACGGGATCTACTACCCAAGAGGGTCTTAGTTTTACTTGAATTAAGCTTCATGCCCCATCGATCACACCATTTCCTAATTTATTTCTAAATCACGATTTAGACTCGTGGCAACTTGGTTTCTCATTGCTAGAAACCTGACTGCTCCAACAAGTGTAGTATCATCTGCATACTGAACAACCTTGTTTTCAAGACCCTGTAGCGAATCACTTGTATATACTAAAAAAAACAAAGGCTCAAGAACACTGCCTTGTAAAACTCCAGACACAACACGTCTAGGTTCACTAAAAACTCCATCTACGATAACACGTTGCTGCCGATCTATTAAAAAGTCATTAAGTAGTCCTAGGATGTAGCCACTAATTTCAAGGTTTGTAGTTTAAAAACAAGTGCTTTATGGTTAACACGATCAAAAGCAGCACTAAAATCAATCTGAACTAATCTAGATTCAAAACCCTTGTCAAGATTATCTTGCATACTACAAGTCAAATCTAAAAGGGCATCAAAAGTACCCAACTGCCTCCTATATGCATACTGACTTCTAGCCAGTAAGCCATTCGACTCCAGGTATCTATACAAGGGCCTAGATATCAGCTTCTCAGCAACCTTAGAGAGCACATGAAGTATTGAAACAGGCCTGTGTTGACCACAATCGGCAGATAACATGCCCTAAGGAATAGGCACAACATTGCTCAATTTATGATTATCAGGAAAGGTACCTCGTCTGAATCAAAATCTATATAATCTACTTAACTTAGGTGCTAAATCAGTAGACATCTTTTTAAAAAATAAAGGGAAAAGGTTGTCGGGATCGACTCCGCCCCAGCTGTCAAGACTGCCAGGTATCTTTTTAACATCCCTTGAACGAAAAGCAAACCCAGTCAAACGAGGCTCAGGATGGTAAGTGTCAGGAAGAGGAACTTCTCCAACTGAGTGCTTGGCTTCAAAAGCTCGATGGAGTAACTCTGCCTTTTATTTTTGCACTAGTTGCTGGCTTTCCATTTGGCAAAAGTAGTGGTGGAATGGTAGAAGTGTTAGAGTCAAAAAGAGCAGATTTTAATTTAGTCCACCACGAATGAGGCTGTTTGATATCTGCCAACTTACTCTTCAGATTATCATTATATAATCTCTCAGCCCGATGGTAAACTCTGTTGGCAGTACGCCGAGACTGAACAAAGACGTCGAAGTTTTCTCACCAAAGAGAATCGGATAATAAAAGGGATTCAACCACACCGCCGTGGGAATTACGGGCAGTATCACCCTAAAAGGGGCGGTGAGCATTAAAATATCCAAGTAGTAAAAACGTGGTAAGTAACTGACTTGAGAGCTCTAAAAGGTCAGACACCTCGAATTGAAATTGGGGGGGATGTACACAGGACAAACGGTTAAAAGCTTGGTGATAAAAACCCTCGCAGCCACAGCTTGCAAGGTGGTAGGGAGGGGAAGTGGCGCAGAAAATAGCCAAGGGGAAATTAAAAGAGAAGTACTACCATGGGACACGCCGCCAGCAGGGGGTATAGAAGTAAACACCCACAAGTGCGAAATCACAGGGAAGGGAGGAGTCCCAAGCTTATTTTCTTGCAAACAAACCACCAAGGCCGAACGCTAGAAAACAAGAGCTGGAGTTCCTCCCACTTGAGGAGAACCCCTTGAAAATTCAACTGTAGGATCACAGACATTACTGCGTCTCGTCACCAACGTCGGGATTCTAGTGACGCAAACAGACGAAGGTCCCCCACGACTAGAAGACCCAGAGGGGTCAAGGGACAAATCGCGATGAGCTGGGGCCCCACCAGGCACGGACTATGCAGCGTGAACGGCGGGAAGCGAAAGCTGAGAGCCAGACCGAACCCCCAACGTGGACGGCTCATGGCCCGGAGGGAAAGGACGATCGAGCAGAAACGGAGCAGAACTAAGATGCGAAAAAGATGGAACAGAAGACTAAACATGGACAGAGGGTGAGGAGGGAACAGGGTCAGAGGGTAAGGAGGGAATTGGGTCAGATGGAAATGAAAGAACAAGGTCAGAACGTCAGGAAGTAGCTGGTGTAGGAGGCAGGGAAGACGAAACTGGGGTAGGAGGCATGGAGACTGAACTGGGATAGGAGGCATCTAAGACTGAACAGAGGTAAGGGGCAGGGAAGAAGGAAGCGGGGTAGGAGGCAGGGAAGACGGAATTGAGTGAACCTCCGCCCTCACAATGACATTGGTGATGCCAAAGGGAAAGGCCAGCGAATACCGGGGAGGTGAAGGGATCAAAACGGAGGGCGTCTCAACAACAGACTCGGGAGCCAAACCAGCCTCATCAGAGGCAGCGCGCTTAGACTCCGAACGGGGTGAGGAGGAACCCTTCTGTTTGCGCTGAGACAAAGGAACGAAAGGAACAGCGGGGGAAGATGCCTGGAGGAACTGCCGGATATCCTCCAGCGTCTCAGCTAAGTCGGCCTCACGGTCCGCGACACAGGGAGGAACATGAGAAGAGACCAAAAAACGCGTAGAACCAGTAGCGCGCAGGAGCAACACCTCGTGACCTCTCGCCCGACAGCTGGTGAGAGACTGAAGCTGCGCGAACGTTTTGAGAAGACGTCAAGACCGGCCGCCCTGCACTCCGTTCAGTATACGTTCGGTTCCCAGCTCGGACCTACCTATTTCTGCCCCCAAGGCACGTGTGGTTCGCCCCTGTGCTGAACTAGAACCAAGAACTGAAATGATCGATTATCGCTAGTTTGGAACCAAAGGTATCGGCGATACCGATGAATCGATAACGGGGAAAAAATATCGGATAACTCGATATCGTTATCGCAATAAATTATGGCGATAACGCCCACCTATGGACAAGAAGGTGAAGTCGTGCTATGAGAACCTCCACTATCGGTGCAACATTAATGATTCCCACAAGAGGAGCATTGATACGCCAACGCATAGGCCACACAGCGACGAGCCTACCTACAATTACTGCTCATATGGCCAAACTGGTGGCAATTAAAACAACGTCTGGGGAGCTCGACATAAAGGGACACAGGGGCACGAAGATAACCAGCATGAACAAAATGGGGCAGATCCTGACGCTCAAAGGTGACGATTAGCGTACTCGTACGAACCTTAGCGGGATCAGCAGACTTATACACCCTGTAAACATCCGTAACCCTCTGGGACAAAAGTTCATCCTATAGTCTCGAGACATCATATTGCAGTAATTCGCGCCTCCTGACGGACAGCTCTGATACCCCGAGATCGCTAAACAAACGAAAAACTTAACCTAGAAAAAATGAAACAGAGGACAGAAAAGGGTGGATGGAAGGACGATGCAGGGTGAAAGAGAATCCTTACAGAAGACGAGGTAGGAGTTAGCGGAAGAAGAAAATGAATGCCCAGCTGGGGCCGGACGGGGCGCTGAGTCCCGTCAGCACGACGGCCACGAAAGCAAATCTCCGTGTCCCTTACGGAGTTAATTATTTTGTTTTAGTAAGTTCTGGAAGGTTCGGTAATATTGAATAAGCGGGGCGCAAGCTTTTTGGTTACTCATGCCTGTAATACTCCTTTGGATCGTGGTAATAGTTTCCTAGGAGTAATATTTCGATGGCGGAGAGGGTTTATCACTCTTTATTAAGTCACTAAAAGACAATATCTACCTTGATTCTGCAACGTAATAATTCTTCCACAAACGCCATTTTGAACTGCCATGAGAGAGATAAAGTTACTCTCACGCGTTTGTAATTAATATAACTATTAATTATTTATTATTTTCCTAACAACGACGTAGGTTAGGGATATTAAGGTATTTAAGCATGTTTAATATAATTTTATGTTCAAAAGGAAGTTAATAAACTTCGCTTTATCCTCACGAAGTAGGGATAGATGAACATCAAGTGATACAGAAATAGGTAGCGACACTTCCGACGTGCGGGAGTGATGGTACATTAAATGAACAACCTCCTTTTCGTTATGACAAAAACGTTATTTGCCTAAATATTAAAAAAGTGTCTAGAACGAGGTGTAGGTCTAAAATTCGTATTTTTAGGGACTATTATTTCGAACGCACAGCCCCTCTCTGGAGCCAAAACCTTGGTTTACTGGTTTAGTTTTTCTCGAAGAGGGGCTGTGGGGGTGATTCATTATTTCGGTAAAGCGCTTGGAGAAAATCGGCGCCCCAGGAAAAACTGTGGAAGTAAATAAAGCCAAATTCGGGAAGCGGAAGTTCTGAACAACAACGTCTTACGTTATTGGTAGCAACATATCTATACAAGTGTAGTTTTGATAATTCTAAGATTAATCCCACAAAATCTCCAACAAATCCTGTTACTAAACATGCTAAAATACCCAACTACCCCTGACCTTCTACATTGTTCGTAAAATAAAAATTAATTAATATTAATATTCAAAACAAACGCACGAGCGTAACTTAGACCGTCTCGTCGCATTTCAAGATGGCGTCATGGAAAATTCTTGAGTCGAAGAATCGAAGTGAAATATTTTTGTGACTTAATAAAGAGTGATAGACTCTCATCGCCATCGGAATATTACTTTCAGGACACTATTACCACAATCCAAAGAAGTATTACAGGATTTGGTAGCTTAAAATGCGTGCGCCACTCTTATTCTAACCAACTTGCCGTGGCAGTCTTAAGCCTTTGCTTTAGTTCAAAATAGCTTATCTTTGTGAATATTAGTCGTTAATCTATAGAATTATGAGAAGTAAACCTGTTTACATAACCTACTACCCCTAACCTTTTACATCATAGTTATATTAGCGTCTTATTTAAGGGGGTGGGGTGTTAATCATCATGATGGGGGAAATGGGAATTTATTGAATGGGTGCGATCAATCTTACTTTCCCCGCGGATTATAACGTCATACAGAACGAGCGGCAGCAAATAATACCTCGTTGGCTCGGAAAATACTACGATCATTTAAGACGAAGATAGCGCCGTCATTTCCATGGCTTTAGAACCTTTTAATCAAAAAAAGTTATAGAGGCAATGTTATTCAGCTCATGGAATTACATAGAAATATCTACTTATTTGCCCTATTGCCATGGGGGGTGACTCCGCCACCCCAAAGGGCTAAAGCCCCCCGTTCGGATATATTAAGGTTCTCGACGGGGCCTTAAAAGGACTGCTATTAATTTTAAACCACTCAAATTTAGTCAAAAAAAGTGAAACATTTTGGAATATGGTCGAAATATTATGCGGGGAACAGCGGAGGCGAGCGGGCGTGCCTAAAACATTGGAAATAACGGCGCTATCTTCGTCTGAAATTACTAATACTACTTTCAAGTGATAATAACTCGAAAAATTTTGCTTTTCGCCACCGCTGAATAAATAACATTATTCACTTGTACCTCTCAAATAGATTGAAAGTAAATTTTCGGGAACACTTCAGTTTCGGGGCGCACGGTAGGTGGCGCTGTTTATAGGCTACAATTTTGGGCTACAATATATGTCTTATGACGTCAGACGGTAGCGTCAGATATGAAAAATTATGACGTTATATTTTTTGTATACGAGTATATACTGGTCGGCTGCGCCCCCCAGACCCCCCACCCCTCCCCAATTGATTGAAACTCAGGATCATCGCAGGGTGGGTCCCCACAGTGATATCTCCCCCACGAGCAGTCCCCTTGAATTTACTGGGGGTTTTTTCTCCCCAGCAGCTTTTTTACTGGCAGAAAAACCTAACCTAATAACAACCAATTCTTACTTTTATAGGTTTCTTGATTAGTTTATGCGCCTCTAAATAATCTGTAAGTTTTTCGCGATTATACAAAGTAAAGCTGAATTTGAATAACGAAGAAGCACATGGAGAGCAAGAAAACACAATAACGAAGAAAAACATTTGCAAAACGGGTCCTATTTATAAGCTACGATGTTGCCAGGAAGAAGCTGTTATTGTTCGCAGTAAACAAAAAATACGAAAACAAAACAAAAAACAATAAAAGACATCAAGAAACCTTACCTAACTTAGAAAAAAACTATAAACGAGCAGAGCACAGATATTTAGTAAATAATAGACTAAAAGTTACAAATCTCCAAAACAACCAAAAAATATAACGCAGTGATTGTCACATCTGACGCTACCGTCTGACGTCATAAGAGATATGCTGTAGCCCAAAATTGTAGCCGACTAACAGCGCCATCTACCGTGCGCCCCGAATCTGAAGTATTACCAAAACTATAAACGAGCAGCGGCAGAGATATTTCGTAAATAATACAAACTAAAAGTTACAAATCCCCCAAACTACAAAAAAATACAACGCCGTGATTGGTCACATCTGAAGCTACCGTCTGACGTCATAAGAGATATATTATAACCTAAAATTGTAGCCTACTAACAGCGTCACCTACCGTGCGCCCCCCCGAATCTGAAGTATTACCAAATTTTCTTTAAAAATATACCCATTGGAGTTGTTGATCTGTAGAATTACCATTTTTCGTAATTTATGTAGGTGGCCAATTGATTAAATAAAGTTAATTTATGGCTGTTCTTATTTAACTCAATAAAAAATATACGGTAATTTATTTAAAGTCATAAAATTTCACATTCAAGTATGAATTTAAGGTCAAATTTCGAAAAATGCCTGCCTTCGAATTTTGTGGCCGCTTTTTAAAAAATAATTAATACGAAATATCCATATCATATTTTAATTAAGAAACAAAATCACTTCAAAATGATCTATAAATTATCTTAAAAATGATAGATAATACAATGCGATTGCAATAGCCCAACAAAAACAAACACTTTGGGGGAATTTGCCCAAGAAAAAACTGTCTACATTAAAAAACAAAACAATTGTTTTTAAACGCATTTATATATAAATTATCCCAAAATTCGAGGGCAGACATTTTCCGAAATTTGACCTAATTTAATTTAGGAACGTTCTCTATTAAATTCAATTGAATCCATAGGATCTACCATTTAATTAACTTATGGAGTTTCTAATTTAATTAAATAATTCGTTTAATTTAGGGCAGCAATCTAGCATTTAGTTTCTCCTTTCTGAACGCGATACCCACCTGTCGGAAAAAAAAACTTACCAAAATGTGAGTTTTGAAACGAGAGAAGCCCTATCGCGGGGATGAAGTTCCTGCTGTGTTTTTTTCATTTTAGGGAGGGTGGGGGGGTTTATAAATAAAAGCCCCACTACAAATCGAGAGCAATCACACCCGAATCTACTTTTAGCCCAACACTGACTGACGCCTTCCCTTCGGTTGGCAATTCTGGTTCAAGATCTGATGACGCAACAAATTCCAAAGGAAATCCGTTGCGTTTACCGAAAAGAATCAATTAGCATTTCTAATATCAGTATTATTAGTAATTGTAACTTTGTATATATCAATATTAGTAGGAGTAGCATCGTATTAAAATTGTTTATTTTTTCGTTTCTTCCTCTCGTAACGAGGGAAGGGAATAAATCGAAATGGAAGATGTTTCTTTCGAGGGTGACTTAAGCATTTGCCTCGAATGTAAAGCAATGAAGCGGCGGTTTGTGAGGGAAACGGCTGTTAAGAGCGGTGTGCGTTTGTGTATGTGTGTGTGAAGTGAATGGGTACAAAATATATAGGCGAGCTACACGGTGGTTGGGGCAAAGAGGGTATGCAACCAATGGGTTCTCGGGAGACTATGATAGGCCCTCGCGACTTTTTCGAAATGCCTATACTACGAATAGTTAGGATGTTATTGCTAAATAATTCACGGAGTAACCTTGGGAGGACCTTAGCAATTATACCATTCGAAAAAGAATGAAAAACAACATGCGGTTTCAAATTTCGTTATAATCGGCTGAATAGTTATGATGTTATTGTTAAATAATTCACGGAGTAACCTTGGGAGGACCTTGGTAATTATACCATTCGAAAGAGAATGAAAAACAACATACGGGTTTCAAATTTCGTTAGAATCGGCCGAATAGTTATGATGTTATTGCCAAATAATTCACGGAGTAACCTTGGGAGGACCTTAGCAATTATACCATTCGAAAAAGAATGAAAAACAACATGCGGTTTCAAATTTCGTTAGAATCGGCCGAATAGTTAGGATGTTATTGCTAAATAATTCACGGAGTAACCTTGGGAGGACCTTTGCAATTATACCATTCGAAAGAGAATGAAAAACAACATCGAGGTTTCAAATTTCGTTGTAATCGGCCGAATAGTTGCGATGTTATTGCTAAAAGACTCATCGAAAAGTAAAATGGCTACCCTCCAACCGACCGCCACTGTAACTTATAGCGTCGAGTCCATACGAATAAAAACATTGATATGAAAGCTCGTGTGAAGTACACCAACGATCATTTGGAGAAAGATTTCAATTCTCGGAGCCATCTACTATCAGTCAGGTAAAACGGTGAAGTTTGGTACAAATTGTGTCAGTTAGGTTTGGCGTAAAAGTGGTGTGGCTGCTCTTCCCAACACAGACTGTTCTCATAGTAAAACATGGCTGTGGATCTTTTGTTATTGGGCAGTTAGTGTGCAACTGGCGGTGGTTCACTTCATCATACCAACGGAACGATGACTAAAGAATACGACAGAAAGGCTCTTGGACATTATATGAAGTGATACTCGAAAGCTTGGCCTAGGGAGAAGATGGGGGCTTTCAACATGGAAGGCCACAAACACATATCGAAATTGGTTTGTCGATGGTTGGATAAAGCTAAAATAAGCGCTGTGGAATAGCCACACTTCACCCGATAGAAAATTTATAGCATGAACTGAAAATCTGCGTCCATGCAAATTTTCCAACATTATTTAGTTTCATTTTAAAAGAATAACTTAGGAATAATCTAAAGATTTTCACCAAATATTTGGCTTTAAAAGAAAAAGCAAAGATGAAAATATTCCAATAATATTTTTGCCTAAATTATCTAAGTAGAAAATAGCAAATAATCTCTATTTTTCCAATATTTTGTTTCTATCAAATAGACAAATAGTCAAAATTGGTCAATAATATTTTTCTTCGTTTGTTGATAGTTTTTACTTTCCTGAATTCATTATCGTTTTCACATAATCCATTTCACGAGTGAGTAACAACTCACTTGAGTTGAAATTCAACTCCACAGTTAAAGAAGATTTCAAAGAAGTGGATCTCGAGTCGTTCTGGGTCAAATACCTCCGTGTTTACCTTCTCATCTTGTATCGGGCTCCGGATTCTCACTGTTAGGATCCATGTATCTTTGTGTATTTCCCACCTCCATCGCGGTCAAAACCAGATACAGAAACAGGCTCAATGTTGAAGTGGAGTTACGCTGCTCGCTCTCTGGCATTCAATCACCCATCCAAGATCCATGGGCACCCGCAGAAAAAAATGCAGGGGGCGGGGGCAAAATATGGAGATGTGTCGTTTCGTGAGCATTGGCTGTGTTCATGGCCGTCCGCAGGGGGGCAAAGATGGGCATTTACCAAAAAGAATTGCATGGAAAATACAAAATGATCGAGAATCCATTTGATTTATTTGCAGCCTTCACAATATCTTCTCTTATCACTTCTTCGGAGAGAAGTATCAGCTCCTTCTGTACACGAACTGATGTGTACCTCGCATTTTTACTCGCGCTCTCCATGTGATCCTTCAAGACCGTGTCCGCTGCTTCTATCCTGAATCGCAGTAGGTCACAGAGGTTTCCCGATGTACTTTCCTTTCCACTCAAAGCAATGTCATGACTGCAGCCGATCAGAATACTAGATAGGATAAGGAACAGTTTCTCACGGTTTAGAGTGACTGCTTGGTTGACTGCTCGGTTCATTTGGCTTACGATGGTCAACTCTGGGTTTTTCAGTGGTGAGGAAATTGTTGGCATCTTGTAGTGCGCCTTTGTGTTAGGATGAAAGCATCTGCTTCCTCGCGTGCTCATTGAAGTCTTTGTATTTGACAAAAGGAGTCACGATGGAAGCACCCATTAGACCTCGGTGCACTGGTTGAGGGAACAGCACACAGTATTTGCACAGAGCACCTTTCAAGTGACTTGAGTAAGACAACCATGGAGAATATTGGTGTATCCACGGGTGACGGAAACAACGGGAGCCCTGCGAATCTCTCTGATAGTTGTAATCTGCTGGTGAGGGGACATATGTGTTCATCAGGAGATCACATCTTCTATCATTGGTCAAATGTTGTTCGGTGTTGACATATAATCTGATATCCAGAGGATGAGGCAAGTCATTGACCACTGTAGCAAGTGGTGTTTGAGGTGGCGTCTGATTGGTTGCTGTGAGTAAGTGCTCATCATATCCTCCTCTAAGCTGCTCTGCTGGCTTAGCATGCGTCTACCTCCTGATATCCATTTTACAATCCTAAAAAAAGAAGAAATATTATATATTAAATTATCCATATAAAAATTATTTTCAAGTATCTTAGATGTCTTATCATTAGGATATCCAAACATACAGTAACTATTACATGTGAAAACAAAACTACAGTACTATTAATTTAATAGAATTAATAGTATAATAATTTATACTTAATAATTTAATAGTATCAAATGTAAAAAAAAAACAAAAAAACGGAAAGAACGACTGCTATCAAATGCTAGCCGCCTATATTTCCCACATATTCCTATATTTCACTTATTCATGAATTCCAGGAGGAGGGGGGGAGAGGCCCCTCCTTGTCTCTGCCCTGTAGACGCACATGCTAGTAACTAAGAACCATTGTCAGGTTTCTCACTGATTTATACTCAAAGGGCTGAATGAGGGACCCGGCGTTGGTCAGGTAAATACAAAAAAATCATAAGCCAGATCCAGATTGAAATTCTTATATTTAACCAATGCTACATCACAACATTTCTTGGTAGCCAATATTCTCTGTCTTTCTTGTGGTGACATGGAAAAACAGGTGGTTTTTGCTTCCCACACCTGAACAACAATGGAGGGTAAAAACTAATGCCTCACGACAGTCTAAACGGAGTGGGGTGGGGGATCAATTCCTAGACAGGGCACAGTAGTAAAAATTTTAAAAACCACTGCTTTAGAAGCAGTAATGGGGATGATGGGTGATTCTTTCAGAGGTATTCGGTTGAGTTGGATGACCTCTGATAAGCCCTTGTGGCTTTTATCATCCGTAAAATCAGGGGTCTCCAAACTATTGCCCGCGTGCCAGATCCGGCCTGCCGCCTCACTGTGCCACAAATGAGCTAAAATATAACTATGTGCATATAACTTTTGCACTGCAACTTGCAACGTTGCATAAAATTTTATTTGTCTAAAACCTTTGGGGTAGAAAATTCAATGTGTAAATTTCACTAACCTTTTTTGCTGCTTAGTTTGCGAGACTCGGATATGTGCGCTCTGGCTGTGATAATACTATCGTGTTGCTAACGACGCCTTCTTTGATAACTTTTGGGTAAAGAAATATGTTTGTTGTCTTTATTTTTTGTGTATTGGTAAATAAATATGTTTGTTGTCTTTATTTTTGTGTATTCACTATATTGTATTGAGCGAAATGGCTATGCGGCCCGCGCTCGTCATTCTCTCTCTTATCTGGCCCACTGTGATAAAGGTTTGACGACCTCTGCGTTAAATTATGTAACGCTGTCTTTCTCTTCCATAGATTCATCACATTCTTTATATATATATATATATATATATATATATATATATATATATATATATATATATATATCCTTACACACTTTCTGGCAGAACAGTCATCGTTAGTTTTAAGAAAGTAATAATAATCTGAGCCCTTCGAGCACGGGCATTTAAACTGGATAATCATGTGCAGGAATAACATTAAAGTGATTAAAACCAAAATGGTGACGTCAGAAGCGAGGCTATCTTGGAAATAAACAAAATTCCACAAAATTATGTGTAGAAAATATTTTCAAGTCTAATTGAATAAAAATTTAAATAATTATAATATAACGTACATAATTTCACAAATGACAAAAGCCACAAGGTCCTATCAAAGGTTATCCACAACCGTCAAAACCCACCCACAAAATGCATTCATAGGATTGCGTCAGATCTTGCATCTACAATATACAATTTAAACAATCCATAGGATTGTGTCAAAAACAAAAATCATCATCATAGAGACTGATCAAAATCAAAATCAATCATAATATTCAATAATAAAAAACTGCATCAACAGGAATGAGTCCAGAATCCCCCCCCAAGTTAATCCTCCCTCCCAATATAATCATCTAATCTGCATTTGAAAATATTCAAGTTTGACTATCTACTGTCTCAGGTGGCAAACTATCCCAGTAATATTTTCTAACATCCAACCCCCACCTCTGTTTTTTTAATTTTTAAGTGGTGACCCCTAGTCCTATTACTACCCTCCAACTCAAATAAAATCCAACTTATCCATCCCAGAACAGATTTTACAAAGCTCAATCATATCTCCCCTCACACATCTCCTCTCAAATGAGAACATATTTAATACCCTCAGTCTATTTTAATATTCAAGGTGCTTCAGAGATGGTATTATTTTTGTTGCCCTCCTATGTACTGACTCTAGCAGGTTGATGTCATGTCTCTAATGTAGTCACCATGTTTGTATACAGTACTCTAAAAGTGGCCTAACATACGAGTTGTAGAGTTTAAGGATAACCTCTTTACTCTTGTAGCTAACATTCCTGTTAATGTATCCTTGCACCCTATTTGCTCTATTTTTTGCCTCAATACACTGCTTTGAAACTTGAGTGACCTATCTACTACTATGCCTAAGTCCTTCACATCCTCAACTGAATTTAGCCAATGCTCATCGATTTCATGGCTAAATTCCCTTATTATCCCTTCCCATGTTAATAACTTTGCATTTTTTTAGGTTAAAACTCATCTGCCACCACTGAGCCCAGGCGAAAAACTTAAAGTCACTCTGCACTTTAAAGCTATCCTCAACTTCTTTCACTACACCTGCCAATTTAGTGTTATCAGCCCAAATTGTCACGTTGCTATTTACAGCCTCCCCAAGATCAGTTATATAAACTACACTAGCCAACAAATTTTAAGTTTGTATCTGCTACTTGAGTAAATGTTGTTGTAACTAACTAATTTTGCTGCGCTGATTCCAAATCTGTGCTCAGATTTTTGTCCTAGCACGTAAGGTTCCTGAGTTATGCAACTAGGCTATATGGCTCACTTTGTCACCTTGGATTAATTAATGATATAATTATTACGAGTTTGAGAAGAATGAGACGTTTCTGGACATAAGTTTAGAATCGGGGCACCCTATTTGGCATTATGTACGTCATTTTGCAGAACCAGACAAAATATGTATTTCATATAAAAGAGGTAGTACTCACCTAACTATAAATTTTTTCAAAAATGTTTGAGACTCTTGCTCTTGCGTTTGTACGTGGATATAGGATCCCCCCGTTGTAGGAACCAGCAGTAGTCACCTATCATGTTTTCGTTGAAGCAGCCTTGATACCTGCTTGTCAGCATTGCGATATCTCGGTGGAACCTTTCCACATGTGCATCACTAATATCAGCCATATTAGATGAAGAGAAATCTAGATGTGAATTCAAGAAATGCACTTTAAGAGACATCCGACACCCCATTCGTTGATAGGCCTTTAGCATGTTGTCCACTAGTTCTTCATAGTTTTCAGCCCTATGATTGCCAAGGAAGTTCTGCACTACATGGACAAATGAATCCTATGCTGCCAACTTAAGTGGAGTTAGTTTATTTCTGAAGTCCCTGTCACGTATCAATTCTCTGATCTCCGGCTCTACAAAAATCCCAGTTTTAAGTTTAGCATCGGTTTCTTTGCACCAAATTTTTCTTTGAGATACAGGAATCCATCAGAATCATGGGCCGTTGCTTCAAAAAAATTATTGCTAAAGCCAAGTTTGATATGAAGCGGTGAAAGGTAGATCTTCTGTGGATGTACCAAAGACATGTGCCTCACATTGCATCTGCCAACTATGTGTTCTTCTCTTTCGTGCCACTTTTTGACAATATAATGATTCCTGTTGTCACGGCTGTTCCATAGGCATAAGAAGCACATATTTTTTGTATATCCTAGTTGCAGTCCAAGAAGTAAAGAAATTACCTTTAGATCACCATAGATATTTCACCTATGATGCAAGTAATGAACACCTTCCAAAATATATTTTATTGAGTCATATTTTTCTATCATCCCAACAATAAGTGCGACAGAAATCGAAGGGTTTTTGTTACCAATGTGTAGCAACACAGCTTTGAGGCTAGCAGTGCTTGCATCGATGAATAGTCTCCATTCACCAGGTAAATGCTCGTTTTCTAGCCGATTCATGAGGCCATTAACATCAGTACAGAAACAAGCACCATCTTCTTCCTTATAGAAGGCAACTAAGGCCTCATGGCGTTTACGGAAAGTAGATATTTTTGCACCGTCCTCTCGAAGATTCCATTGTTGTAGTCTGGAGCCCAACAGTTCTGCGTTCTCTTTTGACAATGACAAATCCCTTATAGCAATGCCCTCTGGCATTCCTATAAACTATTACATGTATCAATATTCCATTGCATCAATTTAAATATTACCATTACCTAATATCATTTTAACGTAATGTACCTTGTGCATAAATATTAGCATACTTTCCTTTTTAAATTCAATGTAAAATTATCCATTTATTTTCCCATTTAATTTCTACAATTTCCATTAAATCTTATGTAAAATCTCAACTTAGTTATGTATAAATAACACAGGGGAACAATTTTAATCTCATTTTCTGGTGACTTAGATTTATCTGCCAATTTTAATTCGTTTTTTCATGCTGATTTCAAATATATATTCCATTTTTACCTACATGCTATAGTTATTCTGTAATTTCTATTTTCTCGTTTCCCCGAAAACTGCCCTCCGGACGGACAGAGAGGGTGCTGGTAGAAAGCAAATACTTCACAGTTCATAGTAGTAAGAAAGTAATAAGTGTTATTGTGCAAAATATTGACATTATTGTTTCTTTTTTTTCAGGCCTCATGTTAGAGTGATGGCTTCGTCAAGAGGAAATTGCGTTAATGATCCAGACACCTTCTGCTACATATGTGGCTGTTACATGCTAGTTCATCAAAGGCGCAATATATCAAAAAAGTGATTCGCACTTATAAGGCATATTTTAATGTTCCTCTTGGCGATCAAGATAGGAAGTAGGCACCACTTGCTGTTTGCCATAGTTGTGTGGAACATCTTTGTGAGTGGACGAAAGGAAAGAGAAATGGTCTTCCTTTTTGGAATCCCCATGGTGTGGTGAGAGCCAAAGGATCATATATTGGACTGTTATTTCTGTTTGGTGAATACTAAAGGGATTGGCAAGAAAAATCGGCACAAGATCGACTACCCCAACATTCCCTCGGCAATCCGGTCAGTACCTCATTCTGAATCTTTACCAGTTCTGATTTTCAGTGGATATGCTTCCTCCGACGATGAAAATGATGTACCTGTATGGACGTCCACGGAATGGATTCAGAGTCTGCAGATTCATCATCAGATGCTGAACAGTCATTAGCTCCTCATTTTTTCAATCAAGAGGATTTGAATGACTTGATACGTGATTTGGCGCTCTCCAAGAAAGTTGCAGAACTTTTAGCCTCCAGGTTGAGTGAAAGACATATGCTTGACAGGACAGTACGGGTATCATATTACTGAACAAGGGAGAGTACATTTGTTAAGTATTTCTCTGAGGGCAAACAATTTGTATACTGGCACGATGTTACTGGTCTGTTTACATAGTTAGGACTTGGCACCTATAGCCCTGCTGAGTGGAACACTTTTTTGGATAGCTCCAAGCGTAGCCTCAAGTGTGTCATTTGGCATAATGACACTGACTTTGGGGCAGTTACTTTCGGTCACTCTATCCATCTGCGAGAAACTCACGATGCCCTAAGAATGGTCATGGATTTACTAAAGTACCATGTATAGTATATGGTTATTCATGGGATTTATTTTCCGTTAATAAATAAACCTAAATAGCGTTTCGAAAACCATAACCATAAATTTGTTTGATCGAAGTTGTCGCCTGATAGTTTTTAGGCCTAAGATGGAAGCGAAATAAATTTTGAAATAATGAACTGGGTTTTAAGAAAAACAATTAAACAAATATAAATATATTCATAGAATCAACGAATGTACAATGAAATAAGTTGGATTAGGTATACAAGGTAAGATATGGTAAAATATGATTTACAGTAACGAGATGTGAAGAGAAATGAAGTACGTGAAATAAATATGAAATAATATGGTGACTATGATGGACTTTGAATTAGGGGTTGCAATATGAGAAGTAAATATAATTAGGACCTACTCTCGTATGGTCGTTTGCAGAGAATTGTGAGAGGCAGTGGAATTAACTATGTATGATTTGTTTGGAGGTAAATGACTAATTGTAGAAGAAATGATAACCAACCTTTATACGAAGAATGGTGAGAGTCGAATGGGAAAGAATATTGTTCCAGAAGGTCGAGCTGAAAGCGTGTGTTTGTTTGTTTGTGTATGCAATTTTAAGAGATATTGTTTGAAACAGTAGTACTTTAAATGAATTGACAAGTAAGATAAATTAATGAATTAATTAATTATTAAGTTGTACATAAAATATGATTTAATTTACAAAAGTTAAATAAAATAATTGAAAGATTGAATTGACAAAGTTAAGTAAAATAATTGAACGATTAAATTGACAAAGTTAAAGGATCGCATGATATGAATTTTACATAATAATTGATGTATATATATATATATATATATATATATATATATATATATATATATATATATATATATATATATATATATATTTAATTTAGTTATTTTTTTACGATATTACATCAATTTCTTATTAATAGATTTTCACCAATTTGCTTTCAACAGTTTAGGATTATATATTTCATTTTAACTTCTTGCTTTCGGTTATCATTTTTGACTCCTGTAATGTTTTTATTGCTGTGTTTAGTTATTCTTATAAAAATAATTCTTTGTATTTAGAATTCGCTGATGATGGTCATCGTTAATGACCGAAACGTCCGGAAAATTAAATGTTCAAAACCATCGCATATGTCTTCATATTCCTGCTACGAATAAGGTCCCCAAGGAACGACTCCATCACTAATATATATATATATACATATATATATATATATATATATATATATATATATATATATATATATATATATATATATATATATATATATATATATATATATATATATAAAAGTTTCCCAGGAGGTTTTTATTATAGGAATGCCCAGAGGCATTGCTATAAACACTCCCCCCCCTAAGAAGGTTACCCCCTCCCCTTTTCTACTATTTTGAGATTACAAGTCCGAGTACCGACGAGGCCTCCTGACAACGTGACCGGAGCGTGTGGCAGTGCCATTGGTTTGGCTGCGGGTACGGGGACACAGATTTGCTGTGGTAGTGCCAGTAGCGTTGGACGAGGCACTAGCACGAGAGAAGGTTGATGGAGCGAAGGTGAACCGCTTGTTGGTTCCTTCCGAGATGGTGTCAAACGGGATGTGGGAGTCTTGAGTCCCGTTGTCCGCTGACGGAGTGACCAGTGGGGGAGAGATTTGCTCCTGACTGACCACTTGTACCGACGAGGGTTCCTGCAACAATGGAGGAGGAGGCAGCAAAACGGAAGGTGGAGTTGGAGTAGCAGGGGTGGTTAAAAAGGTGTGGTTGAAGTTGTTTTGGGGGATTACTGTACCATAAAGGGGTATAGTGGGAGGAGAATGAGGTGATTGGGGTTCTAGATGAACATTTTCGGTATAAGCGGGTCTTAGGCGTGTTGCCAGAGCCCTATTTGAGTGCGAGCTCATTAATGGCGTGTTGCCAGAGCACTATGCGAGTGCGAGAGAATTAATGACGTTGCCAGAGCACTATATGAGTTCGAGAGAATTGACAAAGTAGCACTGTATGAGTGCTGAATGAAATGATGGCGATATGAAGTGAGGATTGAGTGTGGGTCAAAATGCAAAAGTGAGGACCTACCTGAATAAGTAAAGTGATGTGCAGGTGGTAGATGTTGACCGGTTTATTGTCAATTGTTAATCGTTATTATTAATTGTTAATCCATTTAGATGAAGGTTTAAATGATGTGATTGAGAGACTGAGTGAGAGGAATGCAAGAATTTGAAGTTTGGGGATTTGGAGAAAGTGGTTGAGTTGGGTGAAGTGAGAAAACTGGAGGGTTGAGATTTAAAGAAGCTACTGGGTCTAAATATGTGCATGGTTGCAAGCATTTTAGAGCTTGTGCACCATATTTGTTGTGGTACCAGCACCATTGAGTTGGATGAGAGGAAAAGCAAACGTTATGCTTCGGGAGACTACTTGGCGCAGTTTGTGAAGAAGCATAACGGTAGCTACAAGAATGTGTACAGTGTACAGCGTTGTGTCCATACCTTTAATGATACTAGCATAGGTCCTGATGGTGTGGAAGATGGTGAGAATAGATGGAAGAATGAGGTGGAAAATTTTGCTGTCTCTCACCTCCTGCATCGGGACGCCCTCGTTGGTTTCTCTTTCGTGAACCAGAGCGGGACATGCGCCTTCGATCGCCTAACCCGTGTCTGTGGTCGCTCTGTGATTCCCGCAGTAGCTTTAACCACTGGATGTCGGCTTCCATCCTCCGTATTGAGTCTCAAGGTCCATCGATAGAGAAGATGGAACCCTTGAACGCTCGGCTTGTTCGTCAGAGGAGCTCAACGTGCCTCGAACCTGCAAAATGGAAGCATTGTTAAATGGGTCTTGAGTTTGGTCGTTGCCCCAATTCACGTAAGGACTTTTATACAATTTGTCTACGGCTGCAGCAACCTCATCAATGCTCGTGGGTTTCGAGCTTAGGATTAGTGTCCTGATTCCCTCGGGGACTCCTCTCCTGAAAATCCCAGTGAGGAGAGAGCTAAAAAGTTCGATTTGAGCACCTTTTACCCTGATAAGGTCCTTCAGATGAGTTAAAAAGGAAGTAGGACTCTTATCTCCCATTTCCTGAGTATTCAGGAGCTCTCTCAGGTCTTCAATTTGGGACTTACCATATTTATTGAGGAAAGCCTCCTTCAGGTGGTCTAGAACACCAGCCTGTTTCCCGTTAATTAACACTTCCCTGAACTGAATAAAGGTACTTATGGGCAACCATTGGATTATTGCTGCTACTTTCTCCTCCTCGCTGATGTTCTGTGGTTTAAGGAGGAGGGACGAGACTTCCAACCATGCAATTGGGTTTGCAGTATCATACACGGGAAGAGAGAGGTACGCATGTGGTTGCCTGTGCGCGGACTGTGGGTTCGAGGAAGACGGTTGGTCATGATCAGGTTGGCCGCTAACTGATGTCCTTAGTTGGTGTGTTTGGTCCATCATAGTCACTGTTTTATGTATACTTGTGCTAGTTGAATGAAGGTATTGACGTGAGAAGTAGCTGTGGCTGTGTGCACGTGTGCGTGTGTGTGTGTGTGTGTGTAAATTAGTCACGAGCACAGGAATATGAAGAATTGAAAAATAATTGAGAAATAAAGGAAATTGTCCACTCGTTGAATATAGGAATTATTATTAAATTAAAATGACATGAATTTTGATAATTGTAAGAATTATGTTAAAGATAACACGCGATATAAAAAAAATGAACACGTGAGTCGAAAATGCTCAAGAGAGGCTTTGGGAAAACTAACGCGTGGAGTTAAGAATTATTTTAACGTTTAAACTTATTTATTGATTGACGGGAGATTATTAAACTTTGGGCACCACTTTATAGTATATGGTTATTCATGGGATTTATTTTCCGTTAATAAATCAGCCTAAATAGCGTTTCGAAAATATGATTTACAGTAACAAGATGCAAAGATAATTGAAGTACGTGAAATAAATATGAAACAATATGGTGACTATGATGGACTTTGAATTAGGGGTTGCAATATGAGAAGTAAATATAATTAGGACCTACTCTCGTATGGTCGTTTGCAGAGAATTGTGAGAGGCAGTGGAATTAACTATGTATGATTTGTTTGGAGGTAAATGACTAATTGTAGAAGAAATGATAACCAACCTTTATACGAAGAATGGTGAGAGTCGAATGGGAAAGAATATTGTTCCAGAAGGTCGAGCTGAAAGCGTGTGTTTGTTTGTTTGTGTATGCAATTTTAAGAGATATTGTTTGAAACAGTAGTACTTTAAATGAATTGACAAGTAAGATAAATTAATGAATTAATTAATTATTAAGTTGTACATAAAATGATTTAATTTACGAAAGTTAAGTAAAATAATTGAACGATTAAATTGACAAAGTTAAAGGATTGCATGATATGAATTTTACATAATAATTGATATATATATATATATATATATATATATATATATATATATATATATATATATATATATATATATATATTAAGTTTCCCAGGAGGTTTTAATTATAGTAATGCCCAGAGGCATTGCTATACCATAAACACAATTGGATCATATGTGTAGAACTTAAGATGGTCAACTTCCTCTTTGGCTAGCAGAAGGGATATACAAAGTTTCCATGCTATATCTGTACGTGGGACAGGTGAGCCCGTGACAAAAACTGGTCCCAAAAAGATTGGCCAGTTTGGGAAACTTTGGAAGCAGGAATGCCAAGCATTGTTAATGAGCCAATCGTAAGTCGAGAGAAGATCGTTTTCTCTCCACTTCATCTCAGACTGGCGTTGATGAAGCAGTATGTCAAGACGTTCTGCACTGACAATGATTGTTTTCAGTACATAGTATCGGCGTTTCCTGCTTTGTCATACGAAAAAATAAAAGCAGGAGTATTTGATGGTCCTCAAATCCGAAGAATTCTGAGTGATTTTAGATTCATGAACACCATAAATGAAAAGGAGAAGGCAGCCTGTCTCTCATTTTCTGCCGTTGTTCGTAACTTCTTGGGAAACAAAAAAGCGCATAACTAACAGGATCTGGTTACTAATTTGCTTTTAGCATATCGTGATTTGGGATGCAACATGAGTGTGAAGCTGCATTTCCTAAATAGTCACCTCAACCGATTCCCAGAGAATCTGGGAGCCTTGAGCGACGAACAAGGGAAACGCTTCCATCAGGATTTGATGAGGATGGAATATCGCTACCAAGGTCACTGGGATAGACACATGATGGCTGACTACTGCTGGAAGATTAAATGAGATCAGCCAGAGAAGACTTACAAAAGAAAGAGTTACAAACGCAAATTTTTGCCCGATTAAAATCAAAAAGAGGTCCTCTAGCCTGATGTATGGTCATTAATAAAGTAGCATCTATTTGATTACAGTATTTGTAATCCTAATGTTTAATTCAGATTTCTTTTCATGTGCAATAAAATGTTTGTGCAAAAAAGCCTGCTGTACTATAAATAACGCAAAAAGATGATTCAAAATTGCTTCAGGGAATGATGATAGACGTGATAAAATGAAAATTATTGTATAATATTAGTTATTGATATTACGAAAAATCTATAGCATTTAGAGAGAATCTGATTTCAGATTTGAATTCAGTATGCTCGAATTAGGCAGGAAAATGTACTTTTGTCATTTCACCAAATACGTTGTCCCCCAGTGTAATCAATCCAAAATCTCAAATATTTTGTATATGTATTTTCAATATATCTTTTGTAATATATAATTGCCATCCAAAAATAATGGCTAAGATACATTCTTTTCGGCAACACTTACTTTAGTCAAACACACAAACTGACACGCTTTTAGCTCAACCACATTGAACACGATATTCCTCACTCGTCTCTCACCATTCTCAGCATAAAGATTCCAATTCACAGCCCATCATAGTTACCATAGGTACTACCATACCTTACCTCACTTCACCTTACATTTCACTCTACTTTTCATTACTTTCATACATTGCCTTACGTTGAATTCCTTAACAATTCTCAATTCAATTATATCATTCATCCGTATAATTGTAATAACCGCTCACTAGTTATTTCCTAATTCAATTCTCTCATTGTGCATTCATTGATTTTTTAAATATATTTATTTTTTTCATCGTTTTTCTTACAAACCTCGCTCCCGAAGTTTTCTAAAATTCAGTTCACGTCAGTCGTTAGGACTAAATATTAGCAGACGACTATTCCATCCAATTCAACAAATTTATGGTAATGGTTTTCAAATAGCTATCTAGGTTGATTTATTAACTAAAATCAATCCCACTAATAACCAAATACCATATCCTCACCAAATCATTCAATCTTTGTTGATTTATCAACTGGATCTTCTTTTCCTTAGAATCACCCTCATAGATTTCATCATCATGGTTATCCTCCTCTTCAGGCGATGAATCATCTTCTTTAACTCCTGTTTTTATTTGAGAATCCCGCAATATTTGTCATACAAAAGTAGCAAGCAAAAACATGATTTGTTGGCTCACGCCACACCATTGGTACAGCAAAAGGCATATTATTCCATTTGCCATTTAACCACTGTGTGAGCCCCGTATAACACACAGTACAAGATTTGTGAGGTGCCCAGGGCTTGTCTTGATCACCAACTTTACAACCAAAATAATTATTGTATGCAGTTTTCACTCTTTTAGCTAAAATTTTCCGCTGGCTGCTTGGAGTATATCTTCCACAGATATAACAAAAGTTGTCTGGGCTATTTGTACATCCTCGCTGATTCATGTATTCAATTTAGTTTGTATATATCTTGTTATATACTTTTGTACAATCTTATTTCATTTACAAATTAATTGAGAGAAAAATCTGAAAAAATGCAATTAATCACTGTATGTAAATCCCGTTTCAACACCACTACTAGAATTGCTAAATTTGACAACATGATAAAACAGGAGTGTAACGCAGAAACCAAAAAGAAACAACACACATCCTCTCACTACGGTAGCCGAAGCAACACTGCCCATATGTGTAACTAAAGTGTATGTGTGTAACTCAGGAACCTTACGTGCTAGAATAATTATGATGAAAGATTCAGAATCAGCATACTCGATTTAGTATAAATAACAAGCTAATACCCAAGTATCAAAATCATTGTTGACTAGTGCTATGAATAATAAACTGCCTAGTCCGGATTTCTGAGGTGCGCCACTGATAACGTTCCTCCACTGTCCGGAATAACTATTTCCTAGATTTCTGAGCTTTCCATTTGTGCATTAATGAGTGGCAATTGTTAGTCTGTTCGTTGCACTATGCCCAGCTAGTGGCCGTATCCAATAGGTTGACTTTAGTCAATAGGACAATTTAGAGGTTTGCTGCAATACCAAGCGCCACCGAGTTTAGCTTTTGGTACTGGTGTAGATAACTTTGTGTAGGAAAGGTGGCAAGGAAAAATAAAGAGATAAGAGCAGCGAAACGAGTTTCGAACGCGCTTCCCGCGTCGCTGGACAGCCGTTGGCGAGAGTCTTAAACCAATCGGCCATCCTGAGTACTAAAAAGACTCATTCAAGCAAAACATTTAAGCCGCTCGCCTGAACTTCTCGCAAACTACACTGGAACCACATTATAGAAACGCATTTAACTCAAAAGTACCTCAAAAATGAGCACTTTGAAGTTTTATAAAATTCTATAATTGGTTCACAGTAAACCAAAATATCATTCCATGTACTTAAAATGAAATAAATGTGTTGTGAAGGGAGCAATGAGATTTTTAAGCCCTCATTTAATGATTAATTTTTTCAATAAAATGTATTATATTTCTCTTGTGTTAAGAAAAATTCACCGTTTGACTGTTATCTTTAGTCGGCGGTGCTCATAGTTCTTTATTAAGGAAGGCGTTTTTCGGACTTTAGAACTGTTACTTTCTTTGCCGGGTAGCGGGATGCAAATAGCTAATGTATTTTGTCCAAGAATTCTGAGCAACTAAAAATAAAAATCTTGATTTTTTTTAGGGGAAGGGGGGAGAAAAAAGTACGGCTCACGGGTCGTCCTCCCCTCTGTACCCCTCCCACGATCGGGGAGGCTGGGGTGGGGCACAGAAGAGGAGGAGGCCCGCGGCCGACTTGCTACTGGAGAAACCCCCACATTTCTGACTCTCAGTTCAAGTGAATCGATAATGAAGTGCTTAATGGGAAGTCCGGAACAAGATTTAGAAGAGGGTTTATAGCTGTGGGAGAGGGGAAGTTTGGAGTTAAAAGAGGACAGATTGGCGAGGAAGGAGATTGAGCAACCTCGGTAGTCAAAGGTGGAAAGGGTGGAATACCCTTGCCCGAGGGACAAGGGGGGCCTGCTGATTAACGTGGATTCGGAACCACCGTCATGCATTTACTCATCATTCTTACTTCCTTTCTCACACTTTTAGCACCTATGTTCCTCATACAGAAGCGGGAGGACCGCCTTATCTCTGTTCCCTTATTATCTTCCTCTTTCATTAATGTGTTTATGTAGCATTCATGCCGTTGTGAGTTATCTTAGCTTTGTTTATGTATCGTTATGTTACTTGTATTTACATTCCTTACTTTGTTTCACTTTCTCTTGTTGTTATCACTTTTTCACTTTAGTTTCACTTTGTTCACCTGTTTGACTTTTAACTTCCACTTCACTATCATTTTTGTTAAACTTTTTAATATAGTTCACTTATTACACTTTTAGTTCATTTTGTTCGTTTACACTTTTGATCTGTGTTGTCTTCTTAGTCGGTTATTTATTCCTATTTAGGTTGTTTAAATTCGGTTGTCTTATTAGGGTATCAAACTGCTGTCTCAGTTGGTTATTTCGTTGATTGGGTTTGTATATAGTCGTTATGCTTGATCCTTGTCTTTTTTTGAATTTGTACTTAAGTAAACACGGGAACTTCCTCGATTCTCAGCTGTTGTCTGCCGCTGGGAAATCGAGTGTTAAAGGGGACACCAGCTCCGGTGTTCGTGTGCTCTGCAAATATCGGAGGTAGTCCGTCTATCTTCCTCCAAATGTTCTCCGCTCTGTTCCTGATGTTGATCGTTTCTAATCCTGCCTCTTGGTACTGGTCCTGTAATATCCTCCTTTCTCTCCTACGGGTGTTGGTAATTAGGTAAAGACCTTTATTTTGTATTCTCTGGAGTTACAAATTTTTGGTCCTTGATTCGCCGTTGATAGGGATCCACAGGTATAGTAGTACCTTCATTCCTAGTGCAAGATAGATTTTTCTTTTATTTTTCAAGCCTAACCCTCTTAGATTGTATAGTAGGTTAAGCATCGGAATCGCTTTGTTATTCCACTCCGTTATATGTTGCTCGTAGCCTCTTGTTGTTATTTTGAGTCCTAGCACTTTGCCTTTACTATGATATCTGTAGTTCTGATCTTAGAGTAGAATTTCTGCTGTTTTGTTCCTGGAGATTACGATTATTGTAAATTTCCTCCTGTTAGTCCTTATCTTTCAATCTCTTTCGTAGTTGTTGCTGATTTCTAAAGCTGTTGTCCTTGCCTGAAAGTATACGTTCCTGTATGGAGTGACGACGAATTGGCTTGTGTCGTCCGCAAACTTTATATTTAGGCAATCTAGCATTATTGGTGGTGGCAGGTCTGCTGTGTAGATTGAATACAGCGTGGGACTGAGACAGCCCTCCTGCCTGCGGGATTCCAGCTTCCAATTCGAATTCTGGACCTGAATAGCCATTGATCTCCACATATGATCTTCTGTCTGTGACATAGTCGCAGAGAATTCTCTCCAGATTGCAGTTCATCTGGAGATTTAAGATCTTTTTTCTACCTTTCTCAGGACCAGTTATTCTCTGCTTTTGGTTTTGCTATTTTCTCTCTTATTATGCCAAGTGCCATTATGGTGTCTCTGCCTCTCCTAAATTCAAATTGGTAATCATTATAAAGGTCATTTTCTTCAAGATATTCTTTTAGTCTTCTGCCCATGAAGTTCAATAGTGATATTGGTCTGTAACTGTTCAGGTGGTTAGTTGTTTTCCTGGCTTTGGGACGAAAACCATTTTGGCTAGTTTATAGCCATCAGCGAAGTAACTGGTGTTTAGGCACGCGTTATAAATATTCCTTAACATTCTGATGATTATGTTTGGTGCCTCGGTAAGATTAATTCTAGTTATTCCTGAGGGGCCTGGCGCTCTCTGCTTGAAATTCTATTTCGCCTTTGGTTTCTTCCGTTGTTCTGTAGGATCCTGTACCCAGAATTTCCTTCCTTCCTCGCTCTACACTTGGTGCTGGAGTAATCTTATCATGTTTGCTCGCAAGAATGTGTAACCATTTCGTCTCTCTCTGAATTGAAGTCTTCGTCCTCCTCTGGTGTTATGCAGAAGAGTGACTTCCAGTGATTACTAAAAAGTCCTTCCGTGGTCCTCTCTTCTTGGATCTTTCTCTCCCCGTTCATTCTTGATTGTTATCTTTTCTCTCGGGGGTCTGCCTTTTAGTCTATTTATTATTTTCCAGTTCTCTTTTGGTCTTCTTTCTTCGTCAATTTTCTCTATCAGGCTATCCCATATGTGACCTTGCTGTTCTTCTATGAGATGCCTCAGTTCTTCTCTCCGTCTTCTGATTTCTTGGTATCGCTCTCTATTTGGTCCTATGAGCATTATTTGGTCTAGTATTCCTCTTAGTTGCCTATTCTTCATCTTTATTTCCCCTGTCCACCGATGATGTGGAAGATTACGGTATCTTGTCTTTGGTATATATCTTTCTTCCGCCTCAATGATCGTTCTTGTTAATCTTGAGTTCTCCTCATCAATATCTTCCAGGTTGGCGTCAGTGAGATCCTTTGGGATGAAGTTACTAAGATCTTGTGTGTAACCTGCCCAGTTTGCTCTCCTGTAATCCTTCCTCGCCGGTACCGGTACCTGTATTGGGTATTGATTCATGATCAAAAGTGTTCCAACATGGTCGCTACATGCAAAGGTAACTGATTGTAACTGATTGTAACTGTTGTATGGCATATTGAAGCTACTTAGCACGACGTCTGGCTTTGTAGCTATATTGCCTGTGACATATGTTGGAAAGTCTGGCCCTATTCCCTTGAAAATGTTTCTTGCCAACATCATTTCTAAGTTGGCTCCTCTGTTGATTCTGGAGTGGTATCCATTTGAATTGCACCTGACATTGAGGTCTCCCATAAAGATGGTTGGTAAACCTGTGCCAAAGATTTGAAGTAGGTTGTGCAGGGAAAGGTAATTTTTCCTTGGTGCTTGGCATCCCGTAGCTACTATTATTGGCGTTAATTCCATTTCAATTTTTACGGCCAAGTATGCCTCATCCAAATTATTAACTTCTTTGAACTTCAGCCCTCTTCTTATTGCTATGGTCGCCCCGTCATGATGGTCGCCTGGAGGGTTCGCATTTATGACGGTGTAATCGAACAATTTCGTTGTTTTTTCTTCTGGATTCACTCCGTGTTCTGATATTTATATTATGTCTTGATCGATCTCTCTGAAGTTATTTCCTAATGCAGATGTTGTACCGATCCATCTTTGAGTGTTGATTTGCAGAATGCTGAGCTTTCTTCTCCTTTCTGGTTCCATTGTTTACTAAGTTTGATCGTTTAGAGTTCTTTGCACTTCTGGCGGGTCGATCTCTTGTTGGGTTCTGCTTCGTTGCCTTTAATCCTGCCATTCTTCATACTTTGAAATGTAGAATGGCAGAGACTAACGCAGTCACCAGGGTAGATTCGAATTTTATCCTCCATTAAGAGTTTTTTTCACCTCTTCCTCGTCTTCTTCTCCTGTCTTTCGTTTGAATGCCATTTGCATTTTCTTTCTTTACTAGCCTTAATGATGTCTTCCTGTTTCTTGCCTCTGGGGAGTGGGGAGCATTCATCGATGTAGACTTTAAGTTTTATTTCCTGTGTTTCCATGCATACTACTTTGTCTCCTTCACTGCTTTGAACTGACATGTCTGAATTTGCGTTTTCTTCACTAATATCTTCCTCGTTACACGTTGGTGCCGACATTGAAGCAACGTTGACTTTAAGGATTTCAGATGAGGGCGGGTTGTCAGAAAATCACGTCTTCTTCATTCCATTTTTTTCTAACATTGTATTGAGTGTCGTAGCGAAGGTGCCCGGTTTTCCAATATATATCAAATGGGCATAAAGTATGCATGTGAGCACTTCTGGGTCTGTGCTTCTTACATTTGTTTCAAGGTTGCTTTAACCACTTTTGCGTATGTCGCATTTCTTCTAATTTCTTCTTCGTTTCATGCTTCTCTTCTTTCGTTCCATTATCTCCTTTCTTTTTTGGCATGCCATTGCCATAGTCCTATGTGGCCCATGACAGTTCACGCATTTCTTAGTACTTTCCTTGCACTGTCTCCATTCGTGGTTCTTCTGTCCATACTCAGAACATACTGTATCTTTCTCAGTGCAGTCACGCGTCAAGTGGTCCTCCATCTTATAGCAGTGGAAGCACATTTGAATATTAATATGTTTCTCGCGCTCCATGTTCTCTGGTGGAATTCTCATGTTAAACATGAGCAGTCCTCGTTGGAATATCTCTGCTGCCATATCTGTTGTTGCACATACAATTTTAAAGACATCTGTGTGTTGGCCAAATTTAATTATTTCATTTATTTTTATGCATTCATGATTTTTTTTTTCTATTTCATCTTTCATTTTCTCTTTTTCATGAGAACCCACCCAAACGTCGACTTTCCCTCATATGATACTTCTGTTTGCAGTTATCTGGGGCGGGATTTTGGGCGTTAGTCCTATTCTTTTTAGTGTCTTTATTTCTTCCTGGGACACTAATTTTTCTACTTCTTTTTCCTTACTGGCAATTACCACGTAGCCATTTGGGATGTCGATAATTTTAACAAGGGCTACTTTTATCTGTTCAAACAATACCTCGCAGAGTTCTCCTTTATCCGGCTTGATCTCCTGGTCAATTGTTCGTAGAAGTACACGTAGGCATTCCAGGCTGCCTCCTTTCCCTAGAGAGGGATGATCCCCCATCCTTTGCTAGTCGATCTCCTAGGCGCTCTTTTCTTCGTTCCCTCCTCCGAAGCCTATGTTTGTTTTCTTCTTTCTTCTCTAAATCTGTAAAGAAAAAGGACAGTGAAGACGTTCCTTATTCCCTAACAGCCTATGGTTCCCTATTTACATACTTATTTTAGCGCTTCACGACCACCCTACCTAAATAGGCCTAAGCTAAGTGGCACCTCCACAGAATTTCGGGCTCGTGGTCTTAAGGACCCTCCTTCTTTCGCCCTCTATTGGGGCTTCCTTCCGGGGCTCACTATACCCTACTTTAAGTGGCTCTGGGCTCAGCGGTGGTCGGGTTATGTCGCTTTTAGTGAGTGAAGTAGTGGAACAAGAAGGAAATTAAGGATGAATTACCCCTTTAAGGTAAGCACCCCGTCCGTTAGGAACAGAAGGAACCTCCAATCAGTACAGTGGACACATAGATTTCTTCTTTCTTATAATCGTGAAGTTAACGTTAATAAAAAAGTGAACTTTTCCTTCAGCGCGTTCACAGCTCTCTTTTCGAAAAAAAAGAATCCAAATTCAGTCCGTCAATGATAATACTAATATTTATAATAAATAATATAACATTTATTACTAATAATTATACTGAATACAAATACTACTATAAATCATAATAATAGTGCTCAAAAATAATAATAAAGTCGTGCTGAGTGTGAAGAAAATTCCCCAATAACTTTCCCAGGCTCCATCAGAGAGTTCAAGTAACACCAGTGACGGACGGGGCCGCCCTAATTTGCACTCAGGCTTGGAGGATATGGGGACTTCCGGGGTACCGAGTGTAACAGGCCACGTAGGCTAAGCTCTCCGCGGGTGTAAGTGAATAAAACAAAGGATATAGCGATTGAGGAGTAAACGAAACTGATGAATGGATTCCAATAACACGAAACAGAATGAAAAATTAATTTAAAAATTGGTTTAATTAATAACTCCGACAATAAATGAGCTTTAAAGAGCAGAACCCCACAGCTAAGATACATGAATGGACGGACATAAGTGAAAACAAAGCTGGACTCTAAGACACAATCAGGTGTAAAAGAATAAAGCATATGTGGCAGAATAATTTGTTAGATATATATTGAACCATCATGGCTTATTGGATACAATGAACAGAGGTAGGCACTAAATACATTTAAAGTATTTAAATATTAAATACATGAGAAAACTGTATTTAGTATCTAAATACATCAAATGTATCTAAATACATTAAATGTATTTAGATACATTTGAAAATTTATAAGGACCATTGGTATCACAACCAAAAAATATCCATTGAAATGAAATTGTGTATTATAATTATAATGTAGGATTTGCTGAAAATATACAGCTATATAAACCTATCATGAGTAGAGTATTTGCAAAAGGTATTTACAGTGGAACCTCGGTTTTCAAATTTAATTCGTTCCTGAAGTCCGTTCGAGAACCGAAAAGTTCGAAAACTGAAACAATTTTCCCCATATCAATGTAAAATGGATTAATTCGTTCTTGGACGCCAAATGATTGCTTATTTAAACTTTTACAACAGAACGTTTGGCCGAAAGTTCAGGTTCGAGCGTATGGGAGATCATATTACCTTCAAATTGATATCCAAATCTTTACGGTACGATAAATAGTAGCGATTTTATATTTAATTATGTCAACCGGGTAAGGGTCGTTTTCTCGATTTTGGACCCGCGAGCGAAGGTTTAGCGTCAATAACTTTGGTAATCTTCAGAAAAGGGTGGATTTCCATAAGCCGCCCTGAAGACCGTAAATACCTCAGTCTAATGCTATCTAATACTCTGAAATTTAGTTTTATTTTGCAGGACAAACCTTGCCTCGAACCTCAAGAAACGGGTCGAACATTTTAGCGCCCAATCCGACTTAAATCTAATTTTCTCCCGGAAAGTTTCATCGGACATGTAAGGGATTTATACATTAAATAGAGATTAGAATATGCCATTCAACGGTGTGTAATACATTAAATATCGCGTGGTCGCTCGGGTCCAAAATAAGCGTTATATACGAAAATTTCTAATTTCCTCTCTCGGCTTTTTTTTGTGCGTGTATACTCCGAGCGCGGGCTGAGGCAAGCTTGACGCCACACGCTGTCCCTCAGGGGTCATGTGCTGCCCGCGTGGTATTGTGGCTTGTTCGGCAACCGAGTTATGTGACGACAACTGGGGCAATTTTTAGTTCGGATTTGGTTGACAACAGATTTGTTCGAAAAGGGAGCCGTTCGACAACTGAGGTTCCACTGTAAATACATTGTATTTAAATACTTTCAAAAGTATTTGAATACATGATTTCAAATGTATTTACACATACAATTTTAAATACATAAATGTATTTAAATACAAAGGATTTAAATAGTGCCTACCTCTGACAATGAATATTTTTAATACAATTCACCAAAATATAATAATATTGGAATAATATTTAATCCAGGGAAGGACTCCAAAGTCAAAAATAAAATCATGAGGCAATATTGCCTCAAGTAAAAGCAAACGAGGGAAACCAAATGCAATTATTTTTCTTTGTTAACGCCCCTCGTTAAGAATGATCTATTATCCTTTCTTAAAAATTCATTTGATTCAGTTGTTGTAAGAAAGGTATTTAGTGTAGGAACAATGTGACGGAGAACACAGAGAGACATTTATGGATTCAAGCAGAAAGCGACAATGAAGCGAGACTGAATAGCACCGCTTCATCGCGGTCCAAAATCATTACCTTCCCCCTCCCTAAACAAGTCAAGGCAATGGCGGCATCTTCTGGTCTACACTTTTTATAGTGAAATTTTTACCCTATAATTATTCTATACTAAATTCATTACAATATATAATTGATTGCAAATAAAATACAATTATTAATTGTTTTTTAAACATTTAATAAATTTCATACGAATATGAAAATGATAAGTCGTATTCTAATATTCTTCTTAGCAAAATTAAGTTGGTATAAATTTAAAATGTCTTGGTGTAAATTTGATGCCTTAGACCAAACATTAGATTCGAACAAACGCTCAGGTTTCTCTCAAGCGTTGAAGCTTTACTTTATAAGACGCGATGCAACTTCATTTGACTTGACGAATGAAGGTCCGGAAGTTCTTAGGTCGTAGCTGTTGAATGGAGATTAATTAAGGCATCCCGTCCAAGTTACAATAAATCGTTCTTTTCCTCTTTTATTCTTTCAATGCATTTTTCAATAATTATTTAATCGACGGTTGAAAAGGGAGAGTCATCACTTCTCAGAAGTGATTTCTTACGTAGGGTAACTTGATAATCTAAAAAAATAATTATCAAAGTAAAGACGAACTAATCACAAAATTACATCAGTTAATTCATCCTTGCCTTACATATACGGCTTTCCAAAGATATGTAGTGCCACATTGAAAGGTGAAATAGGGTTTGACAATGAAGCCTCACAGATAAATGTCATGAACGCTTGAAATGGGCACGCACCTAATTATGCGTATGCAAGTAATCTAAAAATATATAACATTTTGAAAAATAAATAATAATATATAACATTTTGCAGATTAATAATAATATACAACATTTGATCCTGTAAGCAATAAAATATAGTGTTCTTATAAAGGGCTAGAGGCAAAACGAATTCGAGAGTTTTTTCACACTCATATACACCTACACGCCTCTCGCGATATCTATCCAGACCTTTTCACCAAGGTTCTGGGAAATGCCAACGCTGTACAAACAAACGTCAAAGCAGGTGCAATCATTTACACCGAGCTGAAGACAGTAAAGAGATGGACCTTTATTTACTATTAAGTTGCTGCGAAACACAAAATTTTATTCTCGAAATTTGAGATAAAGATTTTCTCTATCCCCGTGCACACACAAAATGTGTGAAAAGTGGGCCACGCCCACTCATTACGATACATTATATACAGTCCTGGGTATACTCCAGAGGTCAGGCAATCGATGACAGTGAAAATAGAGTGAAAACATTAGTAGGCCTGCCTCAAATACCTGCCATAAGTTCAATCTAATTCTTTGCGCCTAAGCCTACCAAGTTTTCCGCAAAAATAAAGAGTCCTTGATTTCACCTTCTGAGATTCCTTTTCCTGCGGGTAATCCAACTGGTCCTATTACCTAGCCAACTACACTAAAATCAACCTAGAGGATAATCTCCCCCCCCCCAAAAAAAAAAAAAATTGAGTCAGCCTAAGGTCAGCGTCTGGTAACCAAATACCCCAATGGCGCTACATCGAAGTTAAGCAACATTGGGCCTTGTGAGTACTTAGATGGGAAAACCGCCAAGTCGACCTGTACCGGTGAATATTTAGCCAACCGTCTTCTGAACACAAACAACAAACTAACTCCCGGTAAACTAGTAACCAATAACTTATAGGCCAATAAGAAGTGACCATAGATACACAAGGCCATAGACTATCAGCAGTCGGGTTTCATTCGTATAACCTTTTAAAATGGTAAGGTTAGGTTAGGTTAGGTTGGAAATATATCTGGTTGCCACTTGTTCCATTAAAGGGACTTCCCCGAAGAGGGTAAGGGCATATATGTGTACCACAATAAAATGGTCAGTTTTGATGTCAAGTCTTTTTACAAAAGTACACGTCAAAGTAGCTCTCGATTTCCTGTCTGCACCCCCCCCCCTATTTTGGAAATTAGCATAAGAAACCCGGCCTGGCCCAGGATAAAAGTCCTGTCGAAATAAATACCGATGCATATTGCTTGAAATTTTTATATTGAGGCCCCCCAATATTCTTGTGGGGTGAAATCAGATTCAGGAGAGCTGCGCACTCTCCCTATCATGTAATATTATATAATATATACTCACAATTATAAGACTTTTCACACCGTACGCCCGGTAATTTACGCGCACGCTTGAATAACCTTTAGTTATGAACGAACGATGTTGTGGTCGCAGGAACAGATCGAGCGTCTTGTAGATACAGATTGAATTTTCCCTAAAACTTATCTAAATTGTGAAGTTAGGTGTAAAAGACGATGTTTTTACTTGCGGAAAAGAAATTTTACCTGGAATAACATCCACCTCTCTGGTGTGGTTACGATAGCCCCCAATTATCTTCAAGAGATCAATAGCTTCATTTAACATCTTAACAATTTATACTATTAAATTTTAAATGGAATAGAAACAATTGATTACTCTGAAAACCAACAAATTCCAGTTCTTATAGACATGTATTTTGATACCAGGACGAAATCCGTAAGAAATCTAATGTTTTGTCTCAAATTGGGTATACCTATGAACATGTTGGTGTAGGTTTGTTTGCATATGTCCAATCCATCTGGAAAATGAAATAAATGCACAAGCTTCCTTATTAATTTTTTATAAATATCTAAAATGGCGATGGTATTAAGATGTATAAATTACTGGTGTCAATATGTAGTATGTTAGTCAAAATGTTTTCATATAGCACATTATATTTTGTTCATTCTTCTTGTTTGGGCCATCTATTACCCATTGCTATTTATTATTCTTAATTCATTATAATATGAGCATGTAGCGATCACTTTTATTAATTGATATGCAAATAAAAACTTTACGACCCTTATCTAGTTTCCTAAAATTTTCGAGATGTCTGAAAACTTGTGGCCGCGGCCCTTTTTTTATAGTGCAAATGATTCACACAACAAATGTAAAAAGAATAAAAAAAGTCATCATATTTTCTTTTAGTGCACAATTTTGAAACTAAAAAGGATTTTACTTCAAAGAACATTCGGTCAAGCCATTGATCAATGAGCGCACAAACGGTTTGAGGCGTGATTTCTGTACAAGACACTGGGCCAATTATGTGCTTACGGGACACTGTGAATACAGTGTACAAGGAATTGCTACGACAGTATGATTTGCCCCATCCGCGAGCCTCCGAAGCCCAGCCTACAATTTTCTTGGAAGATAAAGTCACCTGACACATGGCCAATTTGGTGAAGACATTCGTGGGCGACGAGCGGAATCACATTTATGAATTGATCTGCACAGATTCAGATCAGAATCCCATTGGAAATTTTTGGAAGGCACTCGGAGAGTTCTAAATAAGAGGAAATTAAAAAGTGTTTAGGAACTCTGTGAAATTCTTTAAAATGAATGGAACAATATTACTTTGGAGTATCAACACACTGAATACTAATTACTTATAACTTGGAAAAAGATTTTTCAGTAATAAGAAGATCGTTATATTACAATACAAATATGTTTCCGCTGTGGTCAATTTGGGAAAATTCAATTTTTCTAGTAAATCCATTATCAGCTGATAACTTTTATTTTATTCATTCAGATTTTGCACTGTTAAAGTGTAATTATAGGAATTGGTAAATATTCCTTTCGCCGTATGTTACAATTAGTGTTAATGTGCGGAATAAATTGAATGTTCTTTGGGTTCAGTAAAGTACATGAGAAACGACTGCGGAATTTTCAGGAAATTGGAGGAGTAGGCTTCGAACAGTAATGCTCGTCGACGGAGAAAAAGTAGCGATTAGCGGTGCCCGAAACCTTGAATTTCAGGAGAGGTAGAAACGTCTATTGAGGCAAGCGTTACTTCTAGTTTATGAGAGTGTGAAAGAGTGGTGTGGGTAATGGGGGTGAACTGAAAATAGAATTAACTTACTCACCTTTCTAAAGGATGATTTTATTTTATCCCAAAATATGTTCTCAGGAAAAGTTTATGACCGGAACGGCGATCGGGACCCTCTGATATGGCAAAACATATAGGATGTTTGCCCATCCCATCCCTCTTCTCTCTCCAAGCGATAGCCATAAGCTAGGCATAAAGTATCCATCATCGCTCATGCTGTGTGTGCAAGGTTTGTGGAAAAGCCGATAGCCAGCATGTTCCAAAAGTCCCACTCCCCCATTTTATCACTGAAAAGAGAAAGAGAGAGAATTAATGTGCTAAAAGTCCTAGCATTCTCTTCGATTCCTTTGGTAACCGCCCTGATGTTGTGACGTGGGACTCTCTCCTTGGGATAGCCGTTGTTTCAAAGTAAACCAGGGTGTCAGGGTGTCATTGCACTTTTGAGTTTTGGTAATGTACGCAGATGCGAGTCCAGCAACGAACCTCCTTGCTAATCCCTAGCTAAATGAACTTTTATGCGAACGTATTTTGGGAAACTTTTGTTCGTGGACTAGAAAGATGGTGATAGCAGCAATACCACTTTACTAGAAGGGTACAACGTGTACTACTGTGGTTTTCCTATGGAGCCGTCGTACTAGATAATGGAATTTATCTAAGGTAATCTCCGAGGCCCCAAAGGTACACTTTGCGGGGTTGGTTAATTCGAAGTGAAACCTCTTAGAGATGTCTAGGAGTGTTTGTAATATGATAATTGGTCATCGAGACTTGAACTTGTTACTAAAATGTACTCCAGAGAGACGAAGACGAAATCGAGACAGCGTACCACAGACTCGATAAAACGCTGCATTTTTTTAACCTGGCGGCTCCCGATTCAATCAAAAAGCCCAAACTGCGATATAGTGTCAGTCTTGTGAATTGAATTCGAATCGACTGGTATTGGCTAATGTGCCTCGACGAGGTAAATTTTCGAGAATATGGATTTCCCGTGGAGATTGACAGAAAGTTGAGCATATTTGGTAGAGAATAGCTATCACTTTGTGAGGCGGGTATTGAGGCTCCTAAAATCGCAGCAAGGTCTCCATTACCCATTAGGGACCCATATGATGAGGGGCCCTCGATTCTCTCTTCGAGGTTCGGATGATGCCAGTATGCATCATTTCCTCCAACTCCTTTGCCGTTGCAATTTTGAGAAGAGGGTGGTTTTGGGCGAGGTGATAGTTGAGAGGACCATAGGATCCGATGTAGTTATTGTATGCTTAACATGTTCATCTCTTCGAATTGGGCAGGTTAGGTCAGGGAAAATGACGAAGAAATGGGCGTACCCGGGATCAAATACAATGAAAAGGTGATACAGACCAGGCGGGAATGCAACCTGATTTCCCGTAGTGAAAAATTCACTCTGCACGTCGATTAGCCTACGTCACTTAAGGTAAAAAAGTGGAGCAAATAACGAGGAAGCGTTTGAAGCCAGCGGGCTCGAAAACGCCAGGTAACCTCTGAATGAGGGGCCCCGATGTTATCGAGGCTCCGCCCTGCGCACTTTTCGTCTTAGTCCGGGGCTCCGCACCCGGGGGGGGGGGGTAGAGGGGCCGGATGTGCCGATCTTCGCTTGGTCGCTTACCTAAGCAGCAGACCCATCCGTCCCCGCAGCCCCCCCGCGGATGTAGATAAGCCCCGAGTCTTTTTACTGTTCTTTTTAATTTTAGGGGAGGAGGGAGGGGAATGAACCCGCTTCTCCCCTCCGCCGGCAGGAGCCCCCATGCCAGATGGACCGGCCTCAGCCAGGCCCTTCTTCGAAATGGAGAAGGTGCTGGCAGTCGTAGGGGCACCGGTCGGAGTAGATCCCTCCCCTCTTTATACTGCCTCGGAAACCTTAGCCGTTTGAAGAGTCCCTTGCATAGGGGTGGATTCGGGTTTGGTGCTTGGTGCCGAGCCCGGATTCTCTCCCACGGAAGGCCCTACCGTCTGAGGCTGGGTTACTTCAAGGACCACGTCTATCTCAGGGGATGGGGGGGTGCTCCAGTTGCCCCATCCCCCCAGGACATCGCCATGTTCCTTTGGCAGCGTTGTTACAATTTATGTATAGGGAGGCACAGGCTGTGAACCCGGCAAGGTTTAATATTCTTGCCAGCAGGTTTTTTGAGGGAAGCAACCGAAGGGTCTTGGCTTCCCTTTCCCACCCTAAGGGGGTTTGCCCTACCGAGCCGCGGTCTGCTATGGGCTGCCTGCTGGCTTTTTTGTCAGTCCCCTTGGAAAGAAAAAGGGTACTGTGGCTGGGAAGAGCGAGGTGCCCGAAAGCACCTCCGGAGAAGGGGGAGAGGGGGAGTCCCCTACACCCGTAAGCTTAGGAGAGCAGTAAGCTTCCTCTCCGGGTAGAGAGGTTTGGAGGGTCTCCTGCGCAAGCATAGGAGGGTGGAACCTCCATTTTTTCTGTGGAGCTGCCCGAGGACGGCTCCGTCATGAACAAGGGGAAATGGTGAGATTTTTTATTTTTTTTGGTCTGCATTCAGGGGCATGGTGACCCTAATTTTTCCACGGGAAGCAATCGTTCTTCACCCCTCGCAGTAGTCCGCCCTGCAAGGGGTGCGACAGGCCTGGCAGTTCATCGGCATGGCGGCTCCACCTTGGACACGGCATAAAAACAAAGATAGATGGTGAAGTAAGAAGAAAAGGGGATGTGAGAAAGGTATGGGTGGGGATAAAGCAGGTTGTTAAAACCCCACTATCCCAGACCAGTGCTCAGGGGTTAGGGAACATTGCCCCCTCCCCCCTCAGCCCCGATCCAGGATAGTTGGCTGAGAAGGTCAGCATCTACCCTGTGAAATTAGAGGCTGACCAGAGAAAGTTGTGGTCAGGAAGTAAGGGAGAAATACAGGCTGTCTGAAAAGGGAGAAGAGTCTAAGCTGGGGTCGGACGGGGTGCTGGGTCCTGTTAGCACGGCGGT
The DNA here is from genome assembly GCA_963969495.1 of Ceratothoa steindachneri. Lineage (NCBI taxonomy): Eukaryota > Metazoa > Arthropoda > Malacostraca > Isopoda > Cymothoidae > Ceratothoa > Ceratothoa steindachneri. The sequence continues at coordinate 2,212,190 of OZ018333.1, read as the reverse complement.
CAGGAAGGCATATCGCCGCGCCCCTTACGGGGCATTGGGCAGCAACCGGCCAGGGTAGAGTGATCTATCTCAGGTTTGTGAAAAGTGAGCACAGTAACGATTCACCAGGAATCCAGGAGGAGACCCTCCACCCAGATCCTGTTGAACAAATCTCAGAGAAAAGCCATGCCTCGTTCACCTAGGTATCAAAGCATGACATAAGGGATGTCGCCAGGACCAGGGGCGGTGTCCTCGTAAGAAGCGAGAACGGAACGCAACTCATTCTATCTAGACCTGTAGTTGAAGGGTTTTCCGCCTTTGATGCTGAAATACATTTGGTGACCTTCACAAATATTATCACGTGCATTGAATGCTGGCGGAGCAGCATCCCAGATAGAGGATGTGGAGAAAGCGGTCGCGAAAAACTTCACCATGGATGTGGTCCCATTCTTCTGGGGAACGGGAGGGAGGGGGTAGATCTAGTCAGGACCTGCCCCAAATCCTTTTGCCTTGCTTCCACAACTCTGCTAGAGGGGTCTTCCCGTTTAGTGAAGATACGTATGCCCGCCAGGAAGAGCGGCGGGCGTGCTTCGAAACATATCGGAAACTAGCCCTAGCTCGATTATTTTAAGGATTTAAAGTCCTATTTGTCTTACAGACCTATCTGGCTTAAGTTGGTGTTGGAAATAAAAGATAAAACTACTGCTAGCAGAAGAGGCGATCAAATAGGGAAATATTGGTTGTTAAAATATTAAAAACAAAACGAAACAAAGCACTAACTGCGATCAAGTAAGGTTGTGGTGGAGCGATGGTGAGAGTAATTGGAGGGCCATTCTCCATTCCCTTTTCCAATACCCTCTCCCCCCCCCCCTCTGTAAGAATGTGTGTGAATAGAGATTTTTTTATATATAATTATTATTTATTAGGGATTTCATGTTTTGTATAAAATATTTTTTTCTCTTCCCCAGGTATTTACTCGTTTGTTTGATATTTTGCGATAAGCCACTCTATTAAATACTCCAAAATTTAATCGCCACCATTTGTAAGGAGTAGTTGAGTTTGTAGTTTAGTAATAACACGATTAAGTTATTGTGAGTCCCGACAGGACAGAAAGCGCTTTGATAGCCTCAAGACGCGACCAGATCGCAATATAGCGAGCTCTGAGCCAATTATCTTGTTAGTTTAGAAATAATTGCAAAGTAGTTTTCGCACATAGGATTTATTTATTTTTTTGATTCTGTATATATAGTAAATTTATCTATCCATATTTTTTTTTTGTCTATAAGTAAGTAAAGAAATCTTAAATATAATTATCCATACTTGAAAATATTTACCCCATATCTTTTGTAAATAAAAGACTATATCTAATCCGTTCATTTCTCCCTCGGGTTTTCACGTCCAATTTAGTTTAGGAATCGGGTTGGATCGATTGGAAGTTTAGAGTAGATTTGTGGCCCACTACATTTGGCACCCGAATAGGGACGTGAGATCTCGAAACCGGCAGCATTGTTAGGATTTAATTGCAGTCCACGCTCAATAAGAGTGACAAGTAGTTTGGTTGTTTTCCCCCTTTTTTCTATCATTTTTACTAATCCGGGAAAATAGCTTGTGCTGAGCATGTATTGCACGAAGAAGTTTTACGATTGAGGCTGGAATTGAGGAAGAAGGAGGAAGAATGTGAAATGTTAAGGAGCGTGATTGAGGGATTGAAGAATGATATGATGAGTATGGATGAGAAGACAGACAGGATGAGGAAATAAATGGACGAGAGACAGAGGCAGTTCGACCAATGAATGAAAGACCTATATGACATATGATGAAGGGGTCAGAACTGGCCCCAGGACCCTCGACCCTGACCCCTGCCCTGACCGAAGGGGATAAGACTAATGGGAGTGTGTGCGAATCTAGAGAGGACAGGATGATTGTGAGTGATAGGAAGGATGGAGAATGGAAGAGAGTGGAGCGCAATAGAGGAAAGAAGACTGGGTCAAAGGGAAAAGATCGGAAAATGAGGAGGAAGAGTGTGGACTCGTTGCACTCTGATTGAGGGGAGAGTGATGGTATGATTGGCATGATTGAGAGTGAGAGTGAGAGTGAAGTGAATGTGGGGAAATGGTATCTTGATAAGGGATGTGCCAAAGGTTGATAAGTTTAGGTTGCATGGTGAGAAGAGTGTGGATGAATTCTTCGTGGAATTTGAGCGTTATTGTAGGCTCAGGTACCCGGAGAATAAGGGATATTGGGTGAATGTATTAGGAGAGTGCTTGGGAGGAAAGGTGCTAGAGTTTTCCGCGTGATCATGAGTGTGGATGAGCCAAGGTATGAAGTGGTGAAGAAGCGATTGATTGGGCAAAGTGAAACAAATGAAAGAGAGTGTGAAGTATAAAAGGGTGAATGAATTTGAGAAGGCTCGCATGGGGAAGAGTGAAAGTGTGAACATGTATGCACATAGGCTCAAGACTATGGCGAGAAAGAGGTATGGTGATGATGGTGTGAATGAATGTAAGCAATTGATGAGAAAGTTCCTTGATAGGGTCCCGCGAAAGATAAGTGAATGGCTGAATGGGAAGAGAAAGGAAAGGATGAGACTGACAGGTGAACGGTTGGTGTGGGAGGATGTGTTGGAACTATTGGAAGATGGGCGATTTGATGAGGAGAGTGATTTGGATGAGGATGGATGGTATAGTGTGAATGTTGGGGGTAAGAAGCCCAGAGACTTTCCTCCACCTCAGCAGTTTGTCAGCTATCGGGGTACCCTGAGGACTGCGCCAACTGGGGTGATGTCGAGCTTCCTGGGCCGGCAGAATGGATGGGCGAATGGAGGATGGGCAAATAGAAGGAGATAGATTAGTGGTAAGCGCATGAATGGGTATATGAGGGAGCAACCAAGGTATGTCCCAGCAAATGAGAGGCCAAATGGTGTGAAAAAAGATTTAGAATGTCGTAAGTGTGGAAGGAAAGGGCATATGTTGGCGGAATGTAGATGGCCGTCTGGTGCGTGTTTTGGGTGTGGTAAGAAGGGGCATATGATAAAGAATTGCCAGGAAAGTGTGAAAGAGTGTTTCGAATGTAAAGAAAGAGGCCATTTGAAGAAAGATTGTCCGAAGTTAAATGGTGGAGCAAATGCTGGGGGAAGTGGAAGATACGCATGTAGTAACTGTGGAAAGGTCGGCCATTATGCGAGGATGTGTCGTGACCAGAGGAATGCATTTAGCTATTGTGCGATGGTAGGTCATTCGAGTGAAAAGTGTTGGATTAGACTGAGAGCGCAAGGTGTGAATGGAAAGTCTGAAGTGGGAAACTGAATTGTAAGTTGGTACCTGGTGAAATATCCTGTAAGGGTCTACCTTGTACACCACTGGGTGATGGTGTCGAGCCCTCTTTGGAGGTTGTCTTGGGCAGTTTGAAGGGAAGGAGAAAAGCAAAGAATAGACAGGTCATCTGCATACAAGAATGTGTGGGTACCGCCAGGTGGTGCCTGGAAGTCAGAGAGCAAGGGGCTTAAGGATGAGCCTTGAGGTACCCCTCTGCATATAGAAAAGGGTTGAGAGAAACTGTTCACAATAGAGAGGCAGAATAAGTTCCGGAGGAGAGAAAAGAGAATAGCCAGTCTAAAGGTGTGTCATGAAGACCCAGGCTGGCGAGTTTTGAGAGGATGGCATTGTGTGATGCTGAGTCAAAGGATCCCTCTAGATCCAAGAAGACGACTAAGGTGAAGCAGCCATGAGAGAATCCCTCCTGAAGGTGTTGCTCTAAGTGCAGAAGGGTGTCAATTGAATTACAGTGAGGACGGAAGCCAGTCATGTTGGTGGGAATATGTTGTTTGTGTTCCAACCACCAAGAGATCCTTGCCAGCACAAGGTGCTCAAAGATTTTGATGATGCAAGAAAGAAGGCTAAAGGTCAATAGGAATAAGCTTCGGAAGGGTGTTTCGCAGGTTTGGAGATGGAAAGTGTTATTGCAGGATGCCATTGACGAGGGAAAGTTCCTGACAGCCAGCTATCATTAAAGATTTGGAGGAGAAGGTGCGAGTAAGCATCTGGAAGGCGTTTCAAAAACTCATTGGACACAATGTCAGCCCCCACAGACTTACCTAGTGGAAAAGCTAATGTGGCAGTAGATAGTTTGTATGGTGTGAAAGGTGCTGCAATGGGATAGAGTGTAGAAAGGTGCGGTAGGACAGGGGGAGGGAATGTGTCTTGTAAGCCCAGATCTGTATGGAAGTGAGAGGACAGATGCTCCCCCTTCTGAGCACGCACAGCAAGTGGTGCACCGCCGTGGCTGAAAGGAAGGGGGAGGGGAGTTTAGGATGGATAATCTTCAGAAAAATAACCAAGTTTTGGTTAGTGAGGTATTGAAGTTGACAGACTGGCAGAATGCTGACCAGGATGCTAGCTTGGCTGACAAGATGGTCCAGGCCATCTGCACCAGACCTCCAGCTGGACAGAACCTCCTGCCCAGCTCTGGTGTAGGCCTTCGATACCAGGCATGAAATACCCAGTACTTTGCCTGCACTACAGCCTCACCATGGGCCCTGGACCAGGTGTGGGGGGTGAGAAGAGTGGAAAGTGAAGCACTGGGTTCCTACTTCCAACAGGGTATCTGTCAAGTGGACAGTGTCTTGTAAGCCCAGATCTGTATGGAAGTGAGAGGACAGATGCTCCCCCTTCTGAGCACGCACAGCAAGTGGTGCACCGCCGTGGCTGAAAGGAAGGGGGAGGGGAGTTTAGGATGGATAATCTTCAGAAAAATAACCAAGTTTTGGTTAGTGAGGTAGTGAAGTTGACAGACTGGCAGAATGCTGACCAGGATGCTAGCTTGGCTGACAAGATGGTCCAGGCCATCTGCACCAGACCTCCAGCTGGACAGAACCTCCTGCCCAGCTCTGGTGTAGGCCTTTGATACCAGGCATGAAATACCCAGTACTTTGCCTGCACTACAGCCTCACCATGGGCCCTGAACCAGGTGTGGGGGGGTGAGAAGAGTGGAAAGTGAAGCACTGGGTTCCTACTTCCACCAGGGTGTCTGTCAAGTGGACAGTGTCTTGTAAGCCCAGATAGGTATGGAAGTGAGTGGACAGATGCTCCCCCTTCTGAGCACGCACAGCAAGTGGTGCACCGCCGTGGCTGAAAGGAAGGGGGAGGGGAGTTTAGGATGGATAATCTTCAGAAAAATAACCAAGTTTTGGTTAGTGAGGTAGTGAAGTTGACAGACTGGCAGAATGCTGACCAGGATGCTAGCTTGGCTGACAAGATGGTCCAGGCCATCTGCACCAGACCTCCAGCTGGACAGAACCTCCTGCCCAGCTCTGGTGTAGGCCTTCGATACCAGGCATGAAATACCCAGTACTTTGCCTGCACTACAGCCTCACCATGGGCCCTGAACCAGGTGTGGGGGGGTGAGAAGAGTGGAAAGTGAAGCACTGGGTTCCTACTTCCACCAGGGTGTCTGTCAAGTGCCCGATGGTGTCAGCAAATGAAAGATTCGTAGAAGGAGGTTTAGAAGATAGATGGGTAGGGAAAGAGTGCCAGTTGTTGACTATGAAAGACCACCGTGGTCTGCCTGTGGAGGGTGGAGGAGGGACTAAAGAAGGAAAGCTGAGGATGACAGGAAGATGTTCACTGCCCATGTATGGTCCTGTAGTGATGGTGATAAGATGTAGAGGACTACTTCCCAGACACAGGTCCAAAATGGAGGCTCTCTCAATGATTAAGCCTATATGGGTGTGTAAATCTGGAGGTGAGGAAGTCTGCAAGGGAATTCCCTGAGTGGTTCTGCTGAGCCATCAGGAGAGATGGTTCTCAATACCTATTATGGGTGTTGCAATCTCACATGATGAGAACTGGGGAGGAGAGCTGGTTAAAGAGGTGGCGGAACTCTAATATTGAAATATCTTGACACAGGTTCTAAAGGATAAGGGCATCAAGGGGGCCTGGGTCCAAGGTGATGCAAACTCCGAGAAACTCAAGGCTCCCTCCAGGGTGAAGTGTGAGGGACAGCTGATAGGATGGAAGGCCCCGCTTGACCAGGAGCAGCAGGCCTCCGCCCCTGACTCCAGCTGGCTGGTCCTTCCTGTAGGGAAAATAGCCTGCGAAAGATGGAGAGTAGGGTTCATTGAGGCAAGTCTCACAGACACCTAAGAAGAGAAGTGAGGAGAGGAGAGTTTTAGAGAATGGAAGGGTCTGGTAGAGAGACTGAGCATTCCAGAAAAGAAAGGGATGAGAGGAGAGAAAGAATGGAAGGAAGAGTTTTCATGAGGCACTGATGGAGTGAACAGCCTGAACTGTGGAGTTGAGAGGGGTGGCAAGGATGGGTTATCCCCAAGTAGGTGGAGATTTTTTGGGCAGGGACTCTTAGGTGAGGGTTGTGGATTTGGTCTCGGTGTAGTGGGCTTTGGGTGGGGTGGTGTTTTTTCAGTAAGGTGTTTTGTTGAAGTGTCACTATCGTTGATATAAACCTTCAAGAGTCAGTAAAGAGGAAGGCAACAAAAATAATACCTTCCCTTAACCACCTTGAATATGAAGATAGATTGAGGGTACTAAATATGTTCTCATTTGAGAGATGTGTGAGGGGAGATATGATTGAGCTTTTTAAAATCTGTTCTGGGATGGATAAGGTGGATTTTAGCAAGTTATTTGAGTTGGAAGGTAGTAATAGGACTAGGGGTCACCACTTATAAATTAAAAAACAGAGGTGCAGATTGGATGTTAGATAATATTTTTTCACCAATAGAGAGGTAGATTACTGGAATAATTAGCCATCTGAGACGGTAAACATTCCAAACTTGAATGTTTTCAAATGCAGGGGTAACTTTTTGGAGGGGGGGGAGGATTCTAGGCTCATTCTTGTGGGATAGTTTTTATTATTATATAATAGGAAGGATTATCATGATAAAAAGCTCTTTTTTATTAGATTTTCAAAACACAAAAGACAATTGAGAACAAACCTTTCTTACAGGATGCAAATATATTTAATTTTTTGCCCAAACTCAATTTTAGAAATAATCATCATCATTGTCATTGTCATCATCACTTCACTAACTCTATAATTTAAGAAGGGGATTTTTTTGAGTATTTGAATAATAATTTAATCTTAGTTTGGTTATAACTTATGTTTTTTAACAAAGTTATTTCTAATAATTCTTTTACAATATCAAAAAACAAAATGGTGAACTTCAGAAATAAATTTGTACCTTTAGAATTGTGCTTTAGTATATATTTTGAAAAGGAGAACTTAGTTTAGAGTTCCTTTTTAAATTTATTATAATTAGCAAAGTTCAGAAAATTTATAAAAATTTAACCATAGCTGCTTTTTTTTTATTTTAAATTTGAATCTTAGTAGCGAAGCGCAAGCTCCCCCCAGAGGGGAGAGTGGTGAAGCTATTGCCTGGTTCATAAATATTTGTATTAGAAAAATTGGCTAATGCGGTTGCTACATTATATCCGCCACCAGAAACTTTATAAGGTAAGAAAACGAAACTGTTGCTTATCTTTTGTGCTCAAAGAAAGGTAAGGCTTATATGTCTGTTGTCAAGGAATCTGGTAGAAAAATTAGAAGCTTAACCACATTTAACAATCAACCTTTGCATTTGAATCTAATGTTAGACTTTCGAATTAGGAATATTATGAGGGAGGTTTTTATGGATTTGATCGATTTTTAAGTTGGGGGTGGTTATGGAGGGTAAAGCCCCCACTTTGAAAGTAGCTTAAAAATGATAATTTTTGGCAGAAATAGCCTAAAGTAGGCAGACTTATTGTCATCTCCATTTAATTAAAATTTAATTTACTTTTTTTTCTGTGAGCAAATTCTAAAAAATTACTTCTTTAGGTTTTTTGCTAGGCTATTAAAATCGCATCATATTGTATTATATTGTTTTGAAGTGAATTTTAAAATGGGCAAACAAATATTCATTATTTTTATGCCCTGTTTCTTGACATCAGATATACAAGCCTGGCTATTGAATACCATTTAAATCAATCATATTTTCCTTAATATTGAATATAAATATCCATATCCTATTTTAATTCAGGAAAAAATTAACTTAAAAATGATGTGATTCCAATGTGGCTTCATAATATAAGAATTAGAAATTTGGTAAATCTAGACAACTATAGAATCATCATTCCCAGGGTTTTAGAGCCTTTTAATCAATAAAAGTTAAAGAAGAAATGTTATTCACCTCATCAAATTACATAGGAATACCTGTTTATGATGCAATTCTGATGAAATTAATTTTATTGATAGTTTGTTACTTTTCTAAGTTCTAACAAACAAGAGATAGGCCACCATATTGGAAGCCATTAGGTACATTTTTAATTGAAATTGCATTATATTATATATAATTTTGAAGGGAATCTTTTCTGAATTAAATATAATAAGGAAATTTTATATTAATCAATATTAAAGAAAATATGATTGATTAAATAACATTTGGGGAGAGTTTGAAGAAGCATGGCATAAAAACTAGAGGCCTAACTACATCTGGCAATTGCGTTTGAATTCAAATCTAATGTTAGGCTTTTAAATTAGGAATATTATAACAGGGCTGGTCATACTCTAGAATTTTATGAAACTGGTGATGAGGAGTATTCAAATGATGAATATTGGTGAAAAGAACATACTTTTGGCTGAAAAGTTAAATTCTGATTGATCTAACCTACATCAATTTCAAGTTGGAATATTGTTAGTTCTGGGTCATTTACTATATTTTACTATTATTTTAGTTACCCATAAAAGATCAAATATACAGTTTTCTATCATCAATACATTTATGAAGTCTGAAAGATATTTGTCTAAAAAAAAATTTAAAAATGTATTAGAGAGACATGAGAAGTAGGAAACCTGTTAAAAATAACCCTAAATTTAGTTTGGTCTAACTCCAAAATTGCAAGTAGCCAGTACTCATTACTCAGTGGAAGGCAATATTCCAGTAGTGTTGCCACTTCTGTAACTGGTAACTGTTTCTAGAGCATTTACATTTTATTTGAATGCTAGTAAAGGCTGTGGATCATTTTAGAATAACATATAATTATTTGGTGAGATTATTTCTTAATTTAAGGGCCATCCATCTTTTCATTTGCAGATATACCTGCGATTAGTGTGACAATGGCGAAAATCAAGACAAGGTCCAAATAAAGTTCTCATCTGTCTAATTTTGTTGGGACTGGGCAAGAGCTGATGGTGTCTGAGTTACCAACAATAAGAGATATTTTGAGGTACAGTATCTACCTGAAGAAGCAAAGTGAAGACCACCAGAGAAATTATGAAGTGGACCAGCTGGTAAAAGACGTATCAGGGCTTGATTAATCAGTAAACCAAAGCTAATGCTCTCTTCAAACCACCTGTTGTAAATCAAAAGGTCACAATAATATCAAAGCTTAAGGAGGTGTGGAAGGAGGCAGTAAAAGTTTCCCTTGGTAAAGGAAATATTGAAGTAAAAGAGAGGTTCATTGCAGAACTAGATAAGTTATTTGATATATTGACATGCAAATGTCAAATTTCCAGTTGTGGGGCAGTAGGTTGTAATGGCTGTGAGACTGAAGCCCACATTAACTGCAGTTGTAGTAAAGAGAAAAAAACTACCTACTAGGGAACTGGCCTTTATTAAAGGACAAAAGGAGAAGGTTGGAAGTAAAGGTACTTTTCAAATTAGAGGTCTTGATATTCCAGAGCATAATAGAAAATTAAGAGCTTCAGAAAGGAAAGAAAAAGAAAGGATAGCAGAAATAAAGATAAAAGGCAAGGAGGAAAGCGCTGTTTTAGCAGGAAAAGCAGCAAGAAAAGAAATCAAGCATCTTTTGGCAGAAGGTGAAGATCTGGAGGCAAATAATTCTTAGGGTGACCACAGTTTGGGTGATGAAGTAACTTTTGAAGCTATCCAAGAGCCGGGAATCTTGCACCAGGAAGAGAAAGAAGTGTGATGAAATTCCAAATATTGTTCTTACTAGTATAAGGTATAGTGTTGGATTGAGACCAACAGAAGCTATAGCAACAGCAGTTTTAATAGATGCTAGATTCATTACTGAGGAAGATACAAGTAAGGTAATTGATAAGAATAAAGTTAAGAGAACACAGGAAAAGCTAATGACAGTAATTGAACATGAGTTTGAGCAATTAAAGTGACATTTTATGATGGATGCAGAGGGAAATGAAAAATTGTTTCCAGCAAAAATAAAAGAGGAGCATAACACTGTCATCAGTGAGCCTGGGAGCAATTACCTCTTCCACTTTGTCCCAGAAAAGGCTACAAAAGAAGAATCACATGCAGAAAAGGTCGCTAAGGCTATGTATGGATGGCTAAGGAAAAGGGGTTTGGATAAAAGCTTAATTGCCATTTGAGGAGACTTCACGAATATAAACACAAGTGTAAATGCTGGAGTAATGCAAAAAATGGAGCTCCATTTAGACAGAAAGCTTATTTGGTTGGTCTGTAACCTGGATACTGGGGAACTCCCTCTTTGTCATCTAATTATCAACCTGGATGGCCCAACACTATCTGACAACAGATATTCTGTTACAGACTTGGATATCAACCCAAATTTCACTCAAATATCTTTAGGTTCTCCTCTTACCAAGATACCTCAGAAAGTGGTGCAAGATCTTTCCACTGATCAACACTAAAGCTATGGAATTGTATCGGCAATCAGAGATTAAGTGCTTCCTACAGGACTTTCTCTATTGGAAATAGGACTAGTAAACCACAGTCACTGGCTGACCACAGCTAACAGACTTCTTCGGCTTTGGGTGTCAAAGCATGAACTCAAAGGAAAAGCCTTTAAGAATCTATGACTGATTGTTGAGTTTATCATTGGTGTATATTACCCATGCTGGTTTAACGTTAAGATTAAGCACTCTTGGACCAATGGACCTAGGCACATTCTTTATCAAATTCACTGCCTTAAGTCTCAGAGGAAGGAGGTGTTGGATATTTTTTTGCCAACTGTTAAGAGATCAGATTGGTATGCATACAGTGAAGCCATCCTCCAAACCCTCCTATGCTCTGAAGATCAGGCGGAGAGAACTGAATGGGTGAAAAGAACCCAGACCATCAGGGGAGACTCCATGTAAGGCTTGGAAGGACACCAGACATCAATTGGAATGCTACCAGAGTTGGAGATCTGATCAATTGGTCACAGGATGTCTCTGAGCCACCTCTCATCTTCTCTTTAAGTAAAGGGCCTTTCAACAAGGACGCTCGAGCTTTGTTAGGCGATAGTGGCCATGTTGTTGAGGCGACATCTGGCAACCTCTCTGTGAACTGTTCAGTAGTACTTGGCAAGTCACGATGGAAGGTTATAGCATTGAATAGCGTGTGCAAATCATCAAATGTTATTATCAAAATTAGTGCTCCGTTCGACAAACGTTCCGCAGATTACGTGATTTCTATCCTCGCCACAATCGTCCCGCTGAGTCCACTGTTCGACGCAAAAGGGTCGATCAACAATCAGCCAACACCCGTACGTCGCAGGAACGCAAGGTCTGCTGAAAACATCGCTGCCGTAAAAGAGTGTATGGGAAAATCCGAGGCAGTCATTTTCTCGTCATTCACAAGAACTTGGCCTATCTGCGACTTCATTTTGGCGAATTATGCGTAAGGACTTGGGTCTGCACCCATACAAAATCCAACTTACTCAGGAACTTAAGGTAAACGACCATAGACAACGCCGTGTGTTCGCTGATTGGGCTCTAGAGCAGTTGGAAGTTGCCCCAAATTTCCCTCCAAAAATCATCTTCAGCGACGAGGCCCATTTTTGGATCAATAGATTTGTAAACAAGCAAAATTGTCGGATTTTGGACGAAAATAATCCCCATGAGATACACCAGCAACAATTGCATCCCAACAAAGTCACTGTTTGGTGTGGATTTTCGTCTAGCGGAATCATCGGTCCGTATCTTTTTGAGAACGAAGATGGGATTGCCATAACCGTCAACGGCGAGTCCTACAGATCGATGATAAGCATCTTTTTGTGGCCTCAACTGGATTATATACCTGATATGGATACTGACGACATGTGGTTCCAACAGGTCGGCGCTACGTGCCACACTGCGCACGCCACGATAGACATTTTACACCAGCGATTTCAGGGCAGGGTCATCTCGCGCGGCGGCGATGTCAACTGGCCACCGAGATCATGCGATTTAACGCCATAAGACAACTTTCTGGGGGGTTACCTTAAATCGCAGGTCTATGCGAATAATCCGCAAACAGTTGATGTCCTCAAAGTTAACATAACGAAAACCATCCAGCAAATTCAGCCGGATTTATAAGACAAAGTCATCAAAAATTGGGCCTCCTGAATACATTCCACCAAGCAAAGCCACCGCGGACATTTGAACGCCGTCATATTCCACACTTAATGTCATAAAAAGTACTTTCAAATTTAAAAAAAATTGAGTGTATATATCACACACAACTTGTTTTATTTACATTTAAAAATCGAGAGACCTTATTGAAAAACTTCATTGACTGCTCTATGAAATTACCTGACTGGCCTTGTCACACATAGAGCATTGAGAGGGTTGTAAGAATGGTGACTGAGGCTTCTTCCAAGTATTTCTCACATGAAAAGAGGGATAAAGGAATCAGTGCACAAGAGACAAGTAGATGTCTGATGTCCAGGAATGAATCGAAGCAAGATTTGTGTGCTCTGTTGGTTTAACTTTTTGAATATGACCCAAAGTGACCCATGCAGCTATATGTGGAACTTTGCATACACTTTTCTGACTCAATAAACATAAATTTGAGGTTACTGTGTGTTTGTGTGTACTTGGATTAAATAAAAATAGGTTACATAATCTCATGACGAAAGGGAAAAATTTACTTTTATTCAAATGGAAATTGATGTAGGTAGGAGCAATTGTATAACAAAATAAAGTTCTTTTTCAAATCTACACCGGAAAATCTATCATTTAAGCACCCCTCATGAAAGGATTTAATGAAAATATATGGTGGCCCCAAAGTAGGACCCGCCCTAATACTATAAGTTTATTAAAAAATAGTGAGTGGAGGGTGCAACCCCTACCCCCAACAATTAATGGGGGTATAGGGGCGAAGCTCCACAATTACAAATTACATAAAAAATTATAACTTTTGGCAGGAAATAGCTTAAAGTCGGCAGCGCTATCATCGTCTCAATTTAGCAGAAATTTTATTGCCTCAATTAGTGAAAATGCGTATTAAAGATATTTATAACAGAGCACCCACAAAAATCAGCTATGACATTTTTCAAAATTTAACCAATTGTTATAATGTTGTAATTACATCATAAAGAATTTGTTTAAAAGAAAAAAATTCCTTTTTAATGAATATAAACACCCTAACAAACACACACACACACTATAAAAATAGAATACAAAATATACTAACCTTAATTATAGGAGCACTATGCGCAAATATATTAATACCGGTTGGTATGTGAAAGAGTAAATGTAAAGGGAATAAGAAAAGAGAGTTTAGGAGAAAGGATAGTTATAGATAGATAGTTGCTGATAATTAAGGCAAGTTTAAGAACTCACGATACCACTTATTACATCATTTTTATACTTTGTAACAAGCAAGAGCACAAGTTAACTCACCAGGTAGAGCCTTACCACCCTGTGCCCACACAAGACTGAGAAGGGAAGGGCAGTCCGAAAAGTCCAGACAAATATTCCAATCAAGCTAGCAGGCAGTATTACAAGGGATGATGTTTTATGATTGATTGGTCGAGTATATCTTTCAATAATTGAAATGGATTAAAAATATCAAAAGAGGAAAAAAAATAATCAGGTGAAAGTGCTATTGGGGCTAGTGAATTCCATTTCAGGATGACACGACAGGAGGAAAAAAACGTCAACAAACTTCTATTTGAAAATGTTGCATTAGAATTTTAAATCTATGGCCCCTTGTGCCAACTGCTGGACTTATGTTGAAAATGTCAGCTAGTGAGATGCTACTAAGGCCATGAAAAATGCAATAACAATATGTAGGGTCTTGTCTCAGCAATCTACCTTTAACAGAGAAGAACCTTAAACTGGCTAGCCTCTCTGGATATGAATTTTTTTTTTTTTAATTAAGGGGCTATCTGGAGACTGCCGACTAAGGCATAAGTTGCCGTAAACAAACAGCCTAGTTCTAGGCTACTTTAAAAAATTGAACAGGAAACAATAAAAAGAAATAACAATAACAAAGCAATAACAAAAACAATAACAAAAACAACAACAATTAAAGCGGGTTAAATGAAAGGGAGAAGGCCGGCCTCCCCCCAAAAGTCAATAAGTCCACCAGTCAAAGTACACGGACTCGTCCCGAGTACAAGGGACAGGCGGTAGCGACCCCGCCCATCCCGGTACCGGGACAGGTGTCGTGCGCGAAGATCACCCAGACTGGGACATTCAACAAGAATGTGCCGAACAGTCTGGGGGACGACGCAGTCGTTGCAATAGGGTGCAGGCGAGCGCTCCATCAAATAGCGATGCGTCACACGAGTGTGGCCGATTCGGAGACGACAGAAAGCAACCTGAAGCCGCCGCGGCATTGGGGGATAGGTCCATGGGAACAGTCGCAGCGCAATGGCACGCAACTTTAAGTTCCCTTCGACCATCTCCCATCTTCTTTGCCAAGCAGTCCGAAGAGCTGCCCGTATTCCTGCCATGTAGTCAGTGTGAGGAAGAGCGAAACGCTGGTCCGGTCGCAGAGTCCTTGCGGACTCTTTGGCTGGCGCGCTCATTCCCCGCAATTCCTACATGTCCAGGAACCCAGCAGAAGATAATCTCGACATCTGCCCGGCTCGACAAAACCGTGGCGTTACGGATTTCGCGAACCAAGGGATGCGGAGATTCCAATGCCCCGAGAGCACTCAGGGCGCTTTGTGAGTCGCTATAGATCACAATCCGGTCTCCGTACCGAGTGGTGTATTGCCACCAGCTCGGCCGCTGACTTCAAACAGAGGGGATACGGCGTGGAAGCCGACCCCCTCTTGGGACTTGGAGCCATCCGTATACACTGGCACGGTACCAGCGTGACACGATGTGTGCTCCAAAAAGGTCGAACGCAATACTCCCGGCGCAGTACAAGCTTTGGGAGCAGAGGCGTGGCGACAAATAGCCAAATGTGGTACCCACCAGGGTGGCGTCCTGGGCAGAACCAGGGGCGCCACCGGCCTGAGAGCTATATCTACCTCTCAAAGGAGTTTCCTGGCCCTAAACCCAAAGGGCTTAGGGTATGACTGGCGTCTCTCGGCGGCATAGGCACCATCGAGATCAGCTGCGGATGCAGTGAGAGCTGTTGGCGACTGAGGGAGGCGCCGGGCTCGCGCGTACAGGCGAGTGATGCACAGCACGCAGCGCAGAGCGAGTGGCAACTCCTCAGCATCGACCAACAGGCTCTCAATGGGGAAAGTGCGGAAGGCACCGGTCGCAAGGCGAAGGCCGGTGTGGTGGATCGAATCCACCTTCCGCAATAAACGCTCGGCTGCGGATGCATAAAACTCGCATCCGTAGTCGAGCTTCGAGCGAACAAAGGATCGATAAAAAAGTAAGGCAGTAGCCCTATCAGCGCCTCAAGCGTTGAACGTCACGGAACGGAGAATGTCCATGGCGCGGGTACAAGAGACCCTAAGGCTGCGAATATGAGCCTCCCAGGTGAGGCGTCGGTCGAATACAAGACCAAGGAAACGGTGCGACTCAACCACATCCAGGCGCACCCCATTAAGAAACAAATCTGGGTCGGGGTGAAGCCGTGGATGGCGGCAGAAGTGCACCACCTTGGTCTTGGCCAAAGAAAACCGAAACCTGTGCGCTTCGGCATAGCGAGAGACGCGGTTCAATGCCTGTTGGAGTAGACGCTCCAGAGTTGGCATCTGGGCCGTGCCAAAAGAGATCGAAATGTCGTCCACGTAGAGCGTATCGAGAACATCTTCCGGCAGCACCGAGGTGATGCCGTTGATGCTCAGGGCAAAGAGTGTGACACTGAGGACACTTCCCTGCGTGACACCCTCTTCCTGCTCCTTTGGGCCGGAGAGGGCTCCCCCCACCCTTACGCGGAATCGACGATCTCGCAAAAATTCAGATATAAACATTGGGAGGCGTCCCCTCGCCCTCATCGTGTGGAGAGTCTCCATGATACCGTATCGCCATGCGGTATCATAGGCTTTCTCCAGATCAAAAAACACCGTGGCGTAGTGCTGTCTACGAAGGAAAGCCTCGCAGACGGCATTTTCCAGTCAGAGCAGAGCATCCGACGTGGAGTGGAACTTACGGAAGCCGAAATGTGCAGAAGACATGGCCTCAGCTGTCCAGGAAAAAGGCTAATCTAACATTTACCAATTTCTCCATCAACTTGCACACGCAAGAGGTTAGAGAGATTGGGCGGAAACCGGTCGGAGTAGAGTGATCTCTTCCCTGCTTGCGAAAGGCGAGCACAGTAGCGATTCGATAGGAGTCTGGGAGAAGACCTTCCACCCAGATCCTGTTGAACAAATCTAACAGAAAGGCCATGCCTCGCTCACCCAGGTGTCGAAGCATGGCGTACGGGACATCGTCCGGACCATGGGCGGTGTCCGCGCACGAAGCGAGAGCGGAACGCAAATCACTCACAGTAAACTTGTCGTTGAAGGGTTCTCCGCCTCTGGAGGTAAAGTCCAGCCGGCGGCCTTCCGCGACATCACGACGTGCATTGAATGCTGGCGGAGCAGCATCACGTCTAGAGAATGCGGAAAAAGCGGTCGCTAAGGATTCCGCCACGGACGCGGGGTCCGAGATTGCGGTCCCATTCTCCTGGAGAACGGGAAGGGGGTCCTGCGAGAACCTGCCCCGAATCCTTTTGACTCGCTTCCACACCTCAGCTAAAAGGGTCTTCCCGTTAAGTGAAGACACGTATGCCCGCCAAGAAGAGCGAAGGGCGTGCTTCGAAATATACCGGAACCTAGCTCTGGTCCGACGAAATTCAGCGACAGTGAAAACGTTCGGGCGGCGCTTGCAGCGCATGTAGGCATAACGCTTCTGTTTGAGGGCCGTCTCACACTCGGCCGAACACCATGGGAGTGGTCGGCGTGCAAAACGGCCAGACGTCCTAGGAATAGTAGTTAGGCCCACGGCGATGAGGTTGCCGGAGAAGAACTCAACGGCCTCCTCTACCGACCGGTACCTCCTCGACTGAGATAGAAAATTCAGTCATTTCCTGAAATGCAGGCCACCGCGCCCGCGCCATGCACCACCGAGGTGGTCTCTCAGGCGGCAGTTGCCCTGAAAATGATATTTGAATGGGAAAGTGATCACTACCATGGAGGTCATCGACCACCCCCCCAATCAAAATCAGACTGTGCATCCGAAGAGCACAAAGATAGGTCAAGGCAAGAAAATGAAGCGGTTCTCGGACAGTGATGCGTAAACTCATCCACGTTTAGGACACACATCTCAAGCTCTTCGATCAGATCGGCAAGGACTTGTCCCCTGGGATTTATGGAGTAATCTCCCCAGAGAGGATGCCTGCCGTTCAGATCTCCAAGCAAGAGATAGGGCCTCGGCAACCATGCCACGACGCGGCGGAAGTCCCCCGCGTCGAAGTCAGCTGACGGTGGAATGTACGCAGAAATTATAGTATACCTCCTATCCAGGTGCAGCTGCACAGCCACTGCCTGAAAGGAGGTATCTAAAGAGAAAGGAAGAACGGAGACATCATGCCGGGTGTAAACCGCGCAACCCCTAGCCCGGCCATCCCACGGTGGTGAGGTTGCAAGACCCTTATACCCCGGGAGGGCAGGCAGCGGGCACGCGCCTAGCATGGTCTCCTGCAAAAAAATATCTAACGGGGAATGGGACGAGACGAGCCTCCGCAGCTCCTCCCAGTTGGTCCGGAGTCCACGGCAATTCCATTGAAGGAATATGCCCTCCAGGCCTAGCTCGGAGACGCGGGGGCCCTCCTCGAATTGAAGACCCTCACGGGAATGGCCGTACGCTTCCCGGGGGCAGAACCCCGGGCGCTGTTGGCCGGACAAAGCGCTGCAGGCGCTGTCGCCTTCGAGGACTTATTGGGGGAGGTTGGGCTCGCCATGCGAGTCTTTTCCTCCCTCCGCCTCGAAACCTTAGGCGGGCGTTGTGGCTTGGCAGGCGGGGGGCCCTCTTTTCGAGGAACCACCTTCTCCGAGCCACTCTCTCCACCTCGGGGCGTGGGTGAAGGGGCCGAAGCTCCTTTGTTGCTGTCCTCCAATTGGGGAACAGCTTTAGGAACCCCGGAAGATGGCCTAGCGACCATCTTCAGGGGTGTTGCCTCCTGTGAGTCTAACGACTCGGTGGAGGCGCGTGGCCGTTTCGCCTTACGGGAAACGGTCACGCTGGGGGAAGGGGGGGAGGCTGGTTTTACCTGGGGCAGGGTATGAACCCTTTTTGCCACCAGCTTTACCAAGGGAGCGCCCAGGTTGGGTAGAGCCCGCAGAAGGGCTCTGAATGGGCGCAGAAACAACCGTGCTCGTTGGCCTGGATGGGCCAGGAGCAGAGGGTGCCTTTCTAACTATTGAGGCATATGACGTCCCAGGCAGAGCCGGGCGCGCCAGGACCAAGTCATTTGCCTCGCGGAATGAGAGTCGATCCTGGGCCTGAACGGCCAGGATTTCTTTCTCAAGGAGATATGCACCACATTGCTTCGAAGAAGCAGGGTGCGGCTCTCCGCAATTGACACACTTGGCCACACACGATTTGGACTTATCGTGTGCGACCTTGGAGCAATTTACACATACTTCGGGTGACCCCGACTTTGCACGTCTACATGAGCGATTCGTATGGCCGAAGCGGTGACAGTAATAGCACCGCCGCGGCAGTGGCACGAATGCCTTCACGCGATAGCGGTACCAACCGGCACGCACCGACTCAGGGAGCTTGTCAGAGTCGAACGTGACGAAGAGTGTAGGGGTGGGTCTCGAGGCCCCTCCCTGTTTTCTCATCACACATTCGACCTTGACCGACCCATGGTCGGCCAGCTCTAGGGTGATGTCCTCAATGGAGTAGTCAACGAGTTCCCTCGCATAAACTACTCCTTTCACAAAGTTCATGGTAGAGTGCGGCGTCACAGTCACCGGGGTGCCATGAAGTGTCCGAAGAGCACTTATCTTGGCCGCCTCGGCGGGATTCGCCAGAAGGCTCCCGTCCGAGAAACGGGTTACCTTCGGCTCTCTACCAATTGCACTAGCTAATCCTCTCCTCTAATGGATCATGTTGCCCTTGGACAACATGCTGCCATCAGTGGAGCGAATAACGAGGAAGCGTTTGAAGCCAGCGGGCTCGAAAACGCCAGGTAACCTCTGAATCAGGCGCCCCGATGTCATCGAGGCTCCGCCCTGTGCATTCTTGGTGTTAGTCTTAGTCAGGGGCTCCGCACACGAGGGGGTAGAGGGGCCGGATGTGCCGATCTTGGCTTGGTCGCCTACCAAAGTGGTAGCAGACCCATCCGTCCCCGCAGCCCCCGCGGATGGAGAGGAGCCCCGAGTCTTCTTCGTCTTTTTCTTTTTAGGAGAGGAGGGCGGGGAATGAACCCGCTTCTCACCTCCGCCGGCAGAAGCCCCCATGCCAGATGGGCCGGCCTCAGCCAGGTCCCTCTCCAAAATGGAGAAGTTCCTGGTAGTCGTGGGGGCACCTGTCCGAGGAGATCCCTCCCCTCCTTGTATTGCCTCGGAGCCCTCAGCCGTTTGAGGGGGACCTTGCATAGGGGCGGACTCGGGTTCGGTGCTTGGCGCCGAGCCCGGATTCTCCCCCATGGAAGGCCCTACCCTCTGAGGCTGGGTCTCCTCAAGAACCATGTCTATCACAGGAGGGGCCTCCAGTTGGCCATCCCCTCCCAGGACATCGCAGGTCCCCTTGGCAGCGTCAAGAGTCATTTGTGGGGAGGCACAAGCCTTAACCCCGGCAAGGTTTAATATTCTTGCCAGCAGGTCTTTTGAGGGAAGCGACCGAAGGGGCCTGGCTTCCCTCTCCCCCCTAAGGGGGTTTGCGCTACCAAGCCGCTTACACGAGGGGCGGTCGGCAATGGGCTGCCTGCTGGCTTTCTTGGCAGTCCCCTTAGAAAGAAAAGGAGGGACTGCCGCTGAAAATAGGGAGGTGCCCGAAAGCACCTCCAGAGAAGCGAGTGAGGGGGAGTCCCCTACACCCTTAGGCGTAGGAGAGGAGTAAGCCTCCTCTCCGGTTAAAGAAGTATGGAGGGTCCCCTGCGAAAGCACAAGGGGGGGGGGACCTCTATTTTTTGGTGGAGCTGCCCGAGGGCGGCTCCTTTGATGTTCTTGGGGAAGTTGGGGGTTGGGTTTTTTTTTATACTCATCATTGGGCATGGTGACCCTATTTGTGCTAGGGGACGCAATAGCTCATCACCTCCCGCAGTTGCCCGCACTGCAAGAGGTGCTTGCAGGCCCGGCAGAGCCAGGCGCCGCCATTTCGGACCACCCCTCCCGCCTGGTGGCCTGGCAGTCCATCGGCATGGCGGCTCCACCTTAGACACGGCGTAAAAAAGATAGATTTTGAAGACGAGAGGAAAAGGGATGTGAGGAAGGTATGGGTGGGGATGAAGCAGGTTGTTAAAAACCCACCATCCCAAACTGGAGCTCAGGGGTTATGGAACATTGTCCCCTCCCCCCTCAGCCCCGATCCAGGACGGTTGACCGAGAAGAAGGTCAGCATCTACCCTGTGAAATTAGAGGCTGACCAGAGAAAGTTGTGGGAGAGGTTGTATGAAAAGAGAGGAAACAAGTGTTTTGAAGGAAGGAAGAGAGGCTAAGCTGAGGCCGGACGGGGAGCTGAGTCCCGTCAGCACGGCGGCCAGGATGGCAAATTGCCGCGCCCCTTACGGGGGAAAGTTGTGGGAGAGGTTGTATGAAAAGCGACGAGGTAGGAGAGAAATACAGGCTATCTGAAGGAAGGAAGAGAGGCTAAGCTGGGGCCGGACGGAGCGCTGGATCCCGTCAGCACGGCGACCAGGATGGCAAATCGCCGCGCCCCTTACGGGGTCTGGATATGAAATCTCTGTTAGTCCAACTGTAGTAGTTTGGTTTTTCGCCTCCCCTCCCCTATGTCTAATCTCTTTCTTCTTTTGCAGAATGTGTGTGTGTGTGGTTCATGTGATCACCGTCTTTACTTTGTATGGGGGGACTCGATGGATCTCTATTGTGCTCCCCCATTCATCTCCTGTTTTCTTTTTAGGCGGATTCTTTCAGCATAACTATAATGTGTTAGGTATAAGTTTGGAAGTAAAGTTTGTGACTAAGGAAGGAAGAGCCGCCTAGATGGAGGATAGGTGAGTGAAGATTGTGTGAGAGTGGATATGGTTAAATGAGTTAGGAGTAAAGATGTTTGAGTGTGACAGTAAATAGGTGACTGGATGTGCCTTCTCTTTTCCAGTTTTGTGGTACCGATTGTCGCCGACATCTGGCTTTCGGAGACGGCTGAAGCCAATCCTAACGCTCGCAAGTGCGCCTACCTTCGATTTTCTAAGGTGTGGACCTTGGCCAGCACCTGCCAGTCTCCAGGGAGTGGTTGAAGTAGCGTCCAACCGACTGTGACCCAGCAGTTGGGACCAACAAGCGTCCCAGCTCCCCGAAATCCTAGGCTTTGACAAGTCCTGGACCCCTAAGAATCCCGCAGAAAGTGAGCCATCTCCCACTTTCTCCAACTCATCTCACTCCATTAGATAGTTAAGGGTGCACCCGTCTGTTGCAATATTTTGATTGTACTATACGTTTGTGTGGCCAGGATCTTGTGTAAGGCCGTTTTTTAAATATATACGTGTGGTGGTTGGCCAGAGTATTGTAAGGCCAACTGTATATATATATATAGGTAATGTATTTTGGTTTAGGTTGAGGATTGTTTATATTTTGGGTTGATTATTTTGGATTGTATTATTTTGCTAGAATTACGATTTCTAAATTAAATTTAGAAAATACTCTCTCTCCTCAATACCCTCTTCTTGAACCACCGAGCGGACCTTGTCAGGGCGGCGGGAGTTTTTGGCTGGGGTCTCGCGAACCCGCCGCCACACAACCATCTGAGATAAATAAAAATATAATAATGAGAATAGGGAAATTAGTTTGAAGATAGACATTGAAGTTATCTATTAATTTAATATATTGGTAGATACAAAATTAGCTACATTAGGCAACTATACTTGAATAAAAAAAAAATGATAAATGGCAAACGTCATTTGATAAATTGAGAATAAAAAAGTAATCTTGGAAGATAATTATATGATGAATTGTAAATTTGACTAATCAATAAGGCCATTGGATGATGTTGCTTTAAGAAAATTATAACTTAATTTGGGTTGACTTAATGGAATCAATGTGTGATAATGGTAGTGGATGGATGCTCTGACAATGTGGGCATGGTCACTACCATGCAAATCATCATCTAAAACTGACCACTGAAGTCCAAGAAGGACAGTTTTACTATGGTGGTTACCAAAACAATATCGAAAGGTAGAAAGGTGGTTATTAATTTTTTTAATTCCACTTCATCCGGACGTTACCATTTTCTTTAATAATTCACGCAGTCAGTCTGTAAGGAATCTAGGTGGATAACTGTCACGTTCAAACAATGGGGGTTTTAAGGAACAACCCAAACACACTTGCCTGTCAACAGCTCAGATTAAAGTCCTTCAAATAAATAAGATTGTAAACAATATAAATAATTCTCTGTTTTGGGGGGGGGTTCATGTATTTTTGTAGTGCTTTTCATGTAGCCTTGTACAAGGCTGTGAATGATTACTACGACAAATTTGCAGCAGTCACTAAAGGAACCTAAATGGTTGCTTTAAAATAAGGGGGAAAATCCATTGACGTAAAAATTACTGTCTCATTTGTATCCGTCTGAGCGTGAACGCATGTCCGTTTTTTGAGGACAGCTTGGATTGGTATCGTTCCATAGTGGGTTCTCCCCATCTCCTATCTCTACCTGTGTTGTTCATTAGCGGTCGGGCACGGACCCCGAGTAGCATCTTTAGGGAGCCAGGAAGTCTACTGCCCCTGCTCTCCTACTGCTATTATCCCCCAACTCCTACTTCCTCGAAAACTCATTTGTAGGAGGGACTCGCGCTTAGAACAATTCTGAAGGTGGAAAAACAAAGAACTCTCCTCAAGTCATGGATTCGACTCAGAAGAGTTCTGAAGCTGAAGAACAAAGAACTCTCAAACAACTCAAAACTCTGACGCGTGTTCTCGGCAGATAGAACGACTCCTACCTTCAAGTAGGTCTTCGCCCATTGTTATCCGAACAAGATAAGCTTATACCCATTTTCTCAAATTAGTTCTGAGAGTTCCCATCAAACTCTCAAGCTTATCTGGCCCCTTGCTGGCTTAAATTCATTTTAACATTTGGTCCTTAAAATTCATACACAACCTTCTATCAATTTTGTACCCCTAAACTAAACTCCTAACAAGAACACTTGGAACTCAACATCGTTTTGGATAATCTCTAGAGAGGAAAAATTATTTTTGCAAATCAATCAGAGATGAATGCAACTCTATAAAGAGCCTCCAACCTGCTTAGCCCTGCCCTGCTTTGGGGGTAATAAATCTAACACGACATTATAATCCGTAGGTCAGTGTTGCTTGTATTCAACCATATTAGACACTCTTTTAACACGCTCGCAGCAGAAATTTCCATCAAATAGCATGCTTGAAATAACCTCAACTAAATTTCTTTCCAACTATGTCTTGGTCAATCTTTATTATAAGTAAAGATTATCTGCACAAATTAATATGCATGCGGAAAATTCCGCCAGGGGGGCAGCTTGATGACTGGTTTATTAATAGGCTTCCAAACGGATATTTTAACTCGTTCATTATTGAGTTAGGGAAGGAAAATGCTTGATTAACTATATTTTATTACAAAATTGCAATAGGTAATTCCTTTTAATATTATGATATAAAAATAAAGATAATTCCTATTTTAGTAAAGCACATTCCTTATTTAAAAAAAACAAAACATATACACTTAACGAAACAGCTGAAAATTCCATTATCACCATTAATAAACAGGGGCAGATCCAGGATAATTATCATTTATAATGTCTCTTACACAGCAGTGATAATCAATAACAGCAACTCAGATAGGAGCGAGCACTAACTCTCAGATCTGAATTTTTTCCACACATGAGAAAATTACAAAGTATAGTTTTTGGACATCAGCTAAGGTATAATATTGAATTTAAAAATTATTTTTTTTTAATTTACCTGTATTTTTGACAACTATCATATAGGGTAGACATACTTGGGGTGGGAGTTACAGAGGAGAGGAGTCAAAACTGGCTTTACGGGAGAAGCCTCAAAACATGAAGGCTCGAGGATTAACAATGATTTTGTTAATGTGGGGTCACTTGGTAATCGCCACCAAAAGCATCAACCACCGATACTCACATTTACCTTATTTGATGGAGATATTAAAAACAAAAAAAGATAGTGAAAACATGTGCAAAACAATAAATAACCTGTATATATATATATATATATATATATATATATATATATATATATATATATATTATAAATTTACCATGTTATAAGAACCAAAGATTATATTAGTTGTGAGACCCTAACCAAAAAGGGAGCGATAAAACCAGTTCAGAGATGAACCAAACTATATTTTGCAAGATGAGGTTGGGTACTCAAAATTTCAAATTAGAACCCCTTGTGAGGCGGGATTAGTGATGTGGGGGAGCGATGTGTATGCGTGTCTGTAGGGCCATTCTCCTACCCCTTTTCATATATCCTTTCCCTATCCCTGTGCGAATGTGTGTGTAGAGAATTTTGTTTATTGCCTTCCAAATATTTTTATTATTGATACCAATAATGTTAACCGATTGTTTGAATTTCTGATGATTTTTTTTTTTTATTTTCAGTATATAAATAATGGGTGGCCCAAAAGTTACTTGACACTTTTAAAAATTAATAACCAAAAACTAATTAAGTTATAAAAGTGGGTGATATATAAAATGAAAGAGGAGATCTTGGATTTTTATTATTTGAATATAATATCTTCAAATGTTCTCCATTATTGTTAAAACAAAAGCGGATCCTTTGCACCATATTTTTCATGACATTTTCCAAAACATCAGGAGTGATTTTGTCGATTTCTTCAATGATGTTTTGTTGCAATCCTTGAAGATTATTAGGTTTATTTACGTATACCTTTTTTTTAAGGTATTCCCAAAGGAAAAATCTGGAGGGGTAAAATAAGGTGATTATGGTAGCCAAGAAATATCACCTAAACTTGAAATTAACCGACCAGGGAAGGCTGCTCTTAGTGTTGCCATGTTCTCTCGCTGTGTGGGGTGTGGCTCCATCTTGTTGAAACCACATATCATGCATATCCAAATCTTCCAGTTCTAACAATAAATAATCCTGTAGCATTTCTCTGTGTGTCCCCTGTTACGGTCACTGTTTTCCAATCAGCATCCTCGAAGAAGTAGGGACCAATGATTCTCAAACTGGTTCTGCCGCACCAGACCGTAACTTTTTGTGTATGCAGAGGCTGCTCGTAATTATCATGGGGTTTTCAGCACACCAGAATCTGCAATTTTGTTTATTAATGTATCTAGTAATATGAAAATGGGCTTCATCAGACATGATTAGGTGCGAGGTAAAAGTTGGGTCATTTGTTAGTCCCAAAAATGCACGTGCAAACTTTATTCTTTTTTGAAGGTCTGCAATATTTAATTGTTGAGTTATTTGATTTTGTATGGATGAAGTTTCAATTCTTTTGTTAGGATGTGTTGCAATGATGTTCGAGAAATTCCTAGTTGACTGGAACGTATCCTAGTTGACGTTTGTGGCTGTTGTTGAACACTGGTTAACACACACTGAATGACACCTGCATTTCACACAGATCTCGGTCTACCAGAGCGTTCTTTATCACCTGTAGACCCGGATTCTCTGAACCTTCATACCATTATAAGAATGCAATGCCTCGAGGGACTGCTTCATTAAATAAATGCTGTTCTAAAGTCCCTTTGCACAGTAACAATTGATCCATTATATTTTAAATAAGTAGTCACAATTCTTGCTCACTGTTCTTTGCTGTATCTTGCCATTCTGGATTAATAGTTAGTCGGGTATTATTGTGTATATTCTTTATATACGTATTATAAATACACAATAAAAATGTGAAGTAACTTTGGTACCACAATAAAACCTGCAAGATTTCCTCTTCCATTTTATATATCACCTACTTTTATAACTTAATTAGTTTTTGTGTTATTAATTTTTTAAAATGTGAAGTAACTTTTGGGCCACCCATTATAAGTCTATAAATATTTAAAAAAAATTGATAAAATTGTAAAATTTTGTTAATGTTGGTAACCAGAGAGAGTTTTCATAAAATTTGTCGCCCGCACTTGTATATACACTTTAAGTAAGCTAATAATGGTATTTCCTCAGGTCAAATGCCCACTTATTTGTTTCCCTTCCCTCTATTGTAAATGGATTATAAAAGGGGATATGTATCTCTTCTACAGAGTGGAAGCTTTAATGGTGATCAGATGTGTTGACAGTGATTGGATGTGTGGAACAAAGTGTCGGACAAACTCACATCAGGCGTGCAGACTATGCGGATACAAGCGAACTAATGGACTGCGAGAGTTCTTGAGGTGAGTGCTCTGCCCAGCCCTGATACGGAGGGCTTTTCCTACCTTGCTCGCTACCTCCACTGCCCACCTGATTTTAACAGAGGAGCATTGCACATAATTGGGCTCTGGTACCAACATTTTTTTTGGTTGGAAAGTCTCGGTTGGGAGAGTTGTAATTATAGGTTATTTTTTTGGGGGGGGGGGGGGTTATGTACATATTTAACCCATTGAGTGTATATGTATATATATGTTATTTTTAAAATTTTAGCCCTGGCTATTTATTTGGGTGCGCACCTGTTTGTTTTTTTCTTGCATATTTGAATTTAATTATTATTGTAAATAGGCTTGAGTGACAAAATTGTAAATATATTTGTAATTTTCTCGTAAGTAAAGGACTGTATATAAAATCATGTCAATTCTTCCTCAGGGTTCTCAAGACTCATTAATTCTAGGGGAAGGTTGGAATGTGGGGTTAGTGTTGCCTTCGGCTCGCTATAGCACCATCTGTTATATTATATTGTGGGGGACTTTGATTTTGTCTTCCCCTGGTGATGGTGTTTTTTGTGGGTGGGTTTTGACGGAGGTGGATGACCTTTGATAGGCCCTTGTGGCTTTTGTCATCCGTGAAATTGTTATGTTATGTTATGTTAATGATGTCAGCCAGAGAGAAGAAACAATTCTCAAATTCCATCTTTTACTACCAGGGGGCTATTCATGGTTACATCCGCTGAGTGGAGAATTTGAAAAGACCCGCATTTACACCACAAATGTAAATTTCCAGACACTGGCGACGATTCCTGCTGGTGCAAGACTACATTTATTGAAGAAGTATTTAGAAACATGTTGGAGTATCAGGATTCACTTTTAAACCTTGGGATCATTTTTGAGATAATAGTGAATTTCAGTCATATTCCAACAAAGGCGGAACACAATAGTTGTGAGAATTCAGTTGGAAAACTGTGAAGACAATAGTTGTGAGAATTCAGTTGGAAACTGTGAAGAACCCCTTGAGGTGTATTTACTTAAATAGTTTTTCAGAGTAGATATGGATGATAAGGAAATGAATTGAATATAAAAAAAATACAGTCGGTTCATATATGTCGCTCAAAATTCCAGCTCCAGCCAGCCTGATAGGAACAGGAACTCCATTGAAAGCATAATCACCCATGTGAGTTTATGGGCGGGTGAGGTGTTAGCTTATTTTATGAGCGGGATTGTTGTTACCCAAATTATGAAGGTGGAATGGGTTACCGGTTTGTGAGTGCTAGGTCGGTATTTATAAGGGTGTGTATCGAATGGTTCTCATTGCCATCACGATAGACGGGTGACAAGGACTTTAGGCAGTGGGCTTACTTTACGGCTCTATTAAATTGGTTCTAACTCCTTATAATTTCTCACAAGGGTAATGCGTTAGGCTGGGCTTACTGAAGGTAGCTCGGTAATCGGGATAAGTAAAGGACGCGAAGAAAATACTTGAATCAACCTACAAAAGGAGCAAGCCGAAAAGTTTCAAAGTTCTTTGTGGTCAATATATAGACTTTCTGTTTTGCGCCAAGTAACAAGACTAAAGGAGGCAAGACAGGCTTCCGTAACACTACTAAGGAAATGGAATAAGTTAATGAATGATGAATAATGGCTAATTGACTCCTTACTGTTGATAGTATATATATATATATATATATTAATGTAGTTGGGTAGTAATCTTTCTTGAATGCAAATTAGGTGAAGACCATAGTGTATTTTGCCTTAATTAACTTCCTTCGGGAACTTTCTCTTCTTCTAACTATCTTTTTGATTCCATCTTGTAGGTGGTGGATTATTTGTCCAGTATTCATCTCTTTTTTTAATGAATGTGTTTGGTAAAAACCAAAATAAATTGCTAAGCTTTCCATCTTATTCGATCATCTTTGGAGCCTTTAGAGGCTGAACATCTTAGAAGCCATATTAATAAATGAGGATAAGCCAGCCATCAACAGTCAAGCGACAAGCTGGAATAACACATTAAAACTATTTGAAAATTCGACTCACAGGAGTGGCCCATTTCCTCTAATGTTACGTTTAACCAAGGAAGAATAAATAACCCTTAAAAATCGTTTTCTTTCACTGTCAGATCCTCACTCCATTCATTACATCGGTAAAGGAGGCAAGAACATTTCCAAACGCTTCGAAGATGATCGAATAAGATCGAAAGCTTAGCAATTTAGTTTGTTTTTTTACCAAACACATTCATTTAAAAAAGAGATGAATACTGGACAAGTAATCAACCATCTACAAGATGGAATAAAAAACATAGTTAGAAGAAGAGAGAGTTGCCAAAGGAAGTTAATTAAGGCAAAATACACAATGCTTTTCAACAAAATTTGCATATATATATATATATATTGTTTTGCATCCAAGGGACCGTAACCTTCCTATCCATGGGGCAGAACCAGTGATCTTGTTCGTTGGTTATTTTTACTCCTGGGAGGAATTTCTGACAGCTATGTGTATGTTTTGTCTCTTCATATTTCAAATAGATTTACCTTTATCATAGGAAATCGCTTGTTGCAGACCTCTGTTACATTTCTCTGGTCAAAGCCTATATTTGTTCAGCTTGCTTTGTATTCTCTCATCTACTGATAAATATTCCCATCATGCATATGTTTATTTGTGCATAATACTCTAATTGGTTCAGGTGGTCACCTTTGACAGCAGTGCATGTTTGTGTGTTGCTGCACGACTCTAATGACCGCTTGCCTGGATCTATTTGTACAGTTAACATATATATATATAGTTTCATTTAATAATTGTCTTTAGTTCAGCACTAGGCATACTATGCCTTAATTTACAAAATAGCTTTTTAGAATTTGATAGATCCACCGAGCATCCACTTGTGAGGTTTCTCGCTGGGCCTATTTAATCTTATAATTTGGTGCCAGAAGCCTACCTATTTTATAGGATGAGCCCCTGCAAATTCATTAATGTCCATGATGAGTAAACGTTTTGGCTGGCTCATTGTGTCATGAATTGCATTTAAAAGGCTTCTCACCCTTGTGGGCCTTTCCCTTTGTGTGAAGAGTACACCTATACTTAGGGGCAGGAACTGCATTAATGAGGCTTCTCACGTGTGTGGGTTCTTTCATGTGTCAACAGATTACACCTACGAGCTGCCTCATAAGGGCAGGAACTGCATTTGAAAGGCTTCTCGCCTGTGTGGGTTCTTTCATGTCGCCGGAGAGTAGAACGGTCAGCTGCTTGATAGGGGCAATAACAACATTTAAAAGGCTTCACACGCGTGTGGGTTCTTTTATGTCTCCGAAGAGTCGATCTACAGGCTGCTTCATAGGGACAGGTAATACATTTGAAAGGCTTCTCACCCGTGTGGGTTCTTTCATGTTCCCGAAGATTAGACCTATGAGCTGCCTCATAGGGACAGGAACTACATTTGAAAGGCTTCTCACCTGTGTGAGTTCTTTCATGTTCCTGAAGATTATACTTATGAACTGCCTCATATGGACATGAAGTGCACTTGAAAGGCTTCTCGCCCGTGTGGGTTCTTTCATGTCTCCGGAGAGTAGACTTGTCAGCTGCCTCATAGGGGCAGGAACTGCATTTAAAAGGCTTCTCACAGGTGTGGGTTCTTTCATGTACCAGAAGATTTGACCTATGGTCGGTCTCATAGGGGCAGTAGCTACATTTAAAAAGCTTCTCACTTATGTGGGTTCTTTCATGTTCTCGAAGAGTAGACCTGTCAGCTGCCTCATAGGGACAGGAACTGCATTTAAATGACTTCTCGCCCGTGTGAGTTCTTTCATGTCTCCGGAGAGTAGACCTGTCAGCTGCCTCATAGGGGCATGAACTGCATTTGAAAGGCTTCTCACCCGTGTGGGTTCTTTCATGTACCAGAAGATTAGACCTATGGGCTGTCTCATAGTGGCAGGAACTGCATTTGAAAGGTTTCTCACCCGTGTGGGTTCTTTCATGTACGCGAAGAGTAGACCTTTTGGTTGCCTCATAGGGGCAGGAACTACATTTGTAAGGTTTCTCACCAGTGTGGATTCTTTCATGTACCAAAAGATTAGACCTATGGGCTGTCTCATAGGGGCAGGAACTACATTTGGAAGGCTTTTCACCCATGAGGGTTCCTTCATGTCCCTGAAGAGTAGACCTGTCAGCTCCCTCATAGGGAGAGGAACTGCATTTGAAAGTCTTGTTAACAGATGAATGTTTCTTCTGAAGCTTTAGGCTTTTATCACATACAACTAATTTTGAGTGAAATGGAGACAAATTAGCTTGAGTGACATTTGAAATTGAACATTCAATCTGCAAATAAAGGGTTAAGAAAATTTTCATTAAAATATTCGACTACGATAGTATAATACAAAGGTCATTATAAATTGTAATCATACTCAACACTCCTAACTAAGGGAACAGCGACATTGTACACAGGTAGCTAACTTATATTCGTAAACTGTTTTGTGATTTAGATGTGTACTAAGCTACTAGAATAAGTTTTATATAGTCATATTTTTTATTGGAGTTTATACTCATCAGACAATATTAATCAATGACTAATGAATGAAATTTCAATACTGATGTAGAAGTACCTCCCATCCATTGCACTGGGCGAGGTATAGAGCTGAAGAGACGAGCTTTCGATATTTGACTCCAATATATACATATATATATATATATATATATATATATATATATATATATATTCGGAAAAAGTTATTACCTACTTCGAAAATATCCGTACTGGGGTAGGATTCAAACTAAGCACTCAGAGGCAGCGAGCAACCGCTGTGATCTCACTTAAAATTAACCTTTAAACCACTCGGCTACGCGGAAGACCAAACAATCTTCCGAATAGACAAGCTTTTAAGAGACATTATATAGATATATATATATATATATATATATATATATATATATATATATATATATATATATATATATATAAAATAGGGACCTATTTTAGAAGCGACACCGAGCTCTTGAATGAGTTTCCTCTCACTAAACCCCAATAGCTTCATCACCATCACCAGGGGAAGACAAAATCAAAGTCTCCCACAATATAATATAACAGATGACAGAAGCCACAAGGGCTTATCATAGGTCATCCAAGTCAAACGGCCTCTTTTTTAAGGCACCCAAACTCCCAGGAAAACTACATCCAGAGGATTGCATCCAGAAACAAGGGTATCACCAATCAAGGCTTGTCAAGAACTAAATCATGCAGCTATAGATATATACAAACAATATTAATATATACAAAACTTAGGAACCATCACAACCTTTCCTTCCCATAAACTCATCCAACCTACTCTTAAATACATTTAGATTTGGACTACCTACTACCCTCTGCGGCAATTTGTTCCAGAAGTCTACCACTCTATTGGTGAAAAAATATTTTCTTAAATCCAACCTACACCCTTGCTTTTTAATTTTCAAGTGGTGACCTCTAGTCCGATTTCCATCATCTAACTCAAAAAACTTGCTAACATCCAATTTATCTATCCTGGAAAAAATTTTAAACAGCTCAATCATATCCCCTCTCACACACCTCCTTTCGAACGAGAACATATTTAATACCCTCAGTCTATCTATATATTCAAGGTGCCTCAGGAAAGGAATAATCTTTGTTGCCCTCCGTTGCACTGACTCGAGAAGGTTAATATCGTGTCTAAAATGTGGGGACCATGCCTGTATACAGTACTCTAGATGTGGCCTAAAATAAGAGTTATAGAGTTTAAGAATGACCTCCTTACTTTTGTAACTGACATTTCTCTTAATAAAACCCAGCACTCTATTTGCCCTATTTCTTGCTTCAATACACTGCTTAGAAAACCTTAATGACTTATCTATTACTATTCCTAGATCTTTCTCATCCTCTACTGAGCTCAGCCAATGCCCATCCATTTCATAGTTAAATTCTCTATTATCTTTTCCCATGTTAATAACTTTGCACTTATCAAGGTTGAAAGTCATTTGCCACTTATGTGCCCAGGATACCAATTTATTTAAATCCCCCTGCACTTTAAAATTATCATCAATATTTTTAACTACAGCTGCTAATTTGGTATTATCCGCAAAAATTTACACTTTATTATTAACTGCCTCCCCAAGATCATTTATATAGATGACAAATAATAATGGACCGAGAACTGATCCCTGAGGAACCCCACTGATAACATCCCTCCACTCTGACTTTACACCATTTAGCACTACCCTTTGCTTCCTGTCTTTCAGCCACTCAGCTATCCAATTAGAAACACCCCCACATATCCCAATCATTTTTAATTTATGAACTAGTCTCCTATGTGGTACCTCTCTGGGTAGTTTTAAGAATAGATTAGATAAATATATGGATAAAGCTGCTAGATGGGACTGACTTTTTTTTTATGAACATATGTATATATTTTTCTAAGGAGTGGGGAGATTATATTTTGCGGTTGCATGAATGGACATAATCCTCTGGATGCATTTTATGTATATTGTAGATTAGATCTGACGAACTCCTGTGAAGGGTGACAATGTTGATGACTTTTCTCTGGTAAGAAATCTTTTGTGTGTTGACTGCAACAGGAGCTGCCAAGTGTAGGCCATGAAAGGTCTTTTGCAGTCTCCTTCTTTTCTTATGTTCTTAGTGGTTTCCCTCTGCGGCACAGGTATCACCGAGATCGAACGCAGATGCAGTGAGAGCGATTGGTGACTGAAGAAGGCGCCGCCTGGTGCCTGGTGCGTCCAAGCACATAATGCACTGTGCACGCCACAGAACGACTGTCATCTCACTGGCATCGACAGGTAGGCTCTCAATGGGCATGTGTGGAAAGGGCCAGTTACCAGGCGAATACCGGTGTGGTAGATCGATTAAACTTTCCTTAATTCGTGCTCGGCTTTTGCAAACGTAAAACTCGCATCACAGGCAAACTTTGAGCCAACAAAAAAAAAGATATAATAATAAAGCGGCAGCCCTATAATGACTCCAAGTGCTGAACATTACGGAACGAAGAATGTCCAGGTCGTGGCTAAAAGAGAACAAAAGGCTGCGTATATAAGTCCCGAGGTCTGGCGTTGGTAAAAAACAAGACCAGGAAACGGTGCCAATCCACCAGTTCTCTGCACCACCGGTTTAGGAACAAGATTTAGTCGAGGAGGAGCCGTAGATAGGGAAAGAAATGAACTACTTTGGTTTTGTCCAAGCAAAAGCGAAACCTGTCAGATTTGCATATAGAGAGATGCGTTCAATCTAGCACCAAAAGAGATGGAAAAATCGTTTGTGGCGTTCAGATAACAAGTAATAAGTAATTTAGAGATTAAATCCCCCTTCGTAGCAGCAAGCGTGCTTTGCCCATACGAGCATTGTAATAAATGACTCAGAAATCTCAAAATGAGCACTTTGATGTATTTTATCATTTCACCTTCCTAAAGATTCCATATTGGGTCCGATGAGTAATTAGTAATTATTATAGTAATAAAGACCATCAACATTATAATCTACCTTTATCTCTAATGCAAAATATTTTTATTTTAGGAGGCCATTTAGCGACTGCCTACTAGGGCACAAGTCGCCGTACTCATATCACAGACTACTACTAGGCTATATTAAATAAAACCTCTCAAATAAATATGTAATTAACGAATAACAATAAAATTGTAAGGCTAAAAACCAAAAGAAAATAAAGAAAAATTTAACAAAAAGGAAGCGTGTTCCAGCATCGGGGGTAGGCCCGCCTCCCCTCGGCGCAGGAGCATGCGACCTACAAAAAGAAACACCAAAAGGGTTAAAGTGGAGGCTAGCCTCCTCCAAAAGTCATAAAGTACACAAGTCGATGTGCACCACGCCGTCCCGAGTACAAGGGACAAGCGGTACATTCAACAAGAATGTACCGAACAGTCTGGAGGGCAACGCAGTCTACGCAGTATGGTGCAGGCAAGTGCTCCATCAAATAGCCGCGCGACCAATTCGAAGTCGACAGAAAGCAACATGAAGCCGTCGCGGCATTGGGGGGGTAGGTCCACGGGAACACTCGCGGCGCAATGGCACGCACCTTCAAGTCCCCCCGCCCGTCTCCAACCTTTTTTGCCAAACAGCCCGTATTCCTGCCATGTAATCGTTGTGAGGAAGAGCAAAGCGCTGGTCTGGTCACCCAGTCCCCGCAGACTCTTTGGCGCTCTCATCGGCGAGCTCATTCCCCGCAATTCCTATATGTCCAGGAACCCAACAGAAGATAATCTCGACATCTACCCAGCTCGCCAAAACCGTGGCGTCACGGATATCGCGAACCAGGGGATGTGGATATTTCAATGACCCGAGAGCACTCAGGGGGGCTTTGTGAGTCGTTATAAATCACAATCCGGACTCCGAACCGGGCACGTCGCGTTATTTCCCGTACCGAGCGGTGTATTGCAACCAGCTTGGCCGTGAAGACAGATGCAGCGCTTGGCAGAGCTCATCTGACTTTAAGCAATGGGGGATAGAGCATAGAAACTGACCCCTCTTGGGACATGGAGTCATCCCTATACACTGGCACGGTTCCAGCGTGACACGAAGTGTGTTGCAAAAAGGCCGAACTCAATTCTCCGGGCGCTGTAGAAGTTTTGGGAACAGAGGCGTGGCGACAAATAGTCAAGGCGGTACCCTCCAGAGTGGCACCCTGGGCAGAACCAGGGGCGCCACCATTCACTGGATGGGGGCAGGGCAGGAGGATGCACCATTTACACTCGGCCTCTGTTTCTTTTTGCTTTAAATACCTCCTTTCAGGCAGTATCAGTCTAGCTACACCTGAATTGAAGCTATATTGTTATTTTTGCTTACATTCCGTAATCCTACTTCGATGCTGGGAAACTTCCATCGCATCTTATCACGGTTGCAGAGCGCTTTGTACTGATCGTGGATTTGAACGGGAGGAACCCTCTCTGGGGAGACTACTCGATCAATCCCAGTGGTCAGCTCCTTCTGACGTTATCAACGAGCTAGAGATAGGTGTCCTAAATTTGGATTTAGTTTACACATCAGTCCCCGCTAACGGCTTCATTTTCCTACCTTGAACTATCCTTGTGCTCTCCGGATGCATAGCCTGATTTTGGGTAGTAGGTATTCAATGAGCTAGATGGTATTTATCATTTTCTCATTCAAATATAATTTTCCTGATGACTGCTGCCTGAAAAGCCCCTGTTGGTGCTTGTTGTGGGCGCAAGGGTGCGCATTTAATTTAGGGAATGACCGATTGCTCTCTCACATGAGAAATTTAGGTCGGTGGATGGGACCGTTGAGTTCTTCTCTGGCAACCTCTTCCCCGTGGGCCTTAATACTATTCTAAGAAAGTCTGGCCGTTTTGCACACGGAACGCTTTCATGGTGGTCAGTCAAGTGTGAGACGGCCCTCAAACTGAAGCCTTATGAATGTCGCCAAGCTAGGGTTAGGTTCCGCCATGTTTCGAAACACGCTCACGGCTCGCACCGGGGGCATACGTGTCTTCACTTAACCCGTAGACCTCTCTTACAGAGGTGTGGAAACGAGTCACACAAAGGGTTCGAGGCAAGTATTCGCAGGACCCCTATCCTATTCTCCAGGAGAATATGGCCTCAATCTTGGCGCCCACGCCAGTTGCTGAGTCCTTTGCGACAGTTTTCTCCATTTTCAGGATACGGCTCCGCCAGCATTCAATGCACGTCGTGATGCCGCTGAAAGCCACTGGCTGACTTTACCTCCGATGTGGATAACTCTTTAACTATATGTTTACATTGAGTGAGTTGCATTTTTCTCTTGCTTCGTGCACGGTTACGGCTAGTCCCTGATCCGGAGGATGTCCGCTATGGCATGTTTCAACACCAAAGTGAGCGAGGCATGGCCTTTCTGTTAGATTTGTTGAGCACGATCTGTACGGAGGGTATCCTCCCAGAACCCTGGTGAAAGACTACTATGCTCGCTTTTCGAAACCGGGGAGATATCTCACTATCCTTCCTGGAGAACTTGGTAAATTTTCGATTAGTCGTATGTCGAGATTATATCTGCTGGGTTCCTGGAGATGTATGAATTGCGGGGAGTGATCACGCATATGAGGGCGCCAAAGAGTCCGCGAGGACTGGGCAACCAGACCAGCGTTTCGCTTTTCCTCACACCGACTACATGGCAGGAATACGGTCAGCTCTCCGGACTGCTTGGAAAAGAAGATGGGCGGAAACCGGCCAGAGTAGAGTGATCTCTCCCCCCTTTGCGAAAGGTGAGTACAGTAGCAATTCGTCAGGAATCCGGGAGGAGACCCTCCACCCAGATTCTGTTGAACAAACCTAACAGAATGGCCATGCCTCGCACACTCAGGTGTCGAAGCATGGCGTACAGGATATTGTCCGGACCATGGGCGGTGTCCGCGCACTAAGCACGAGCGGAAAGCAACTCACTCAAGGTAAACCTGTCGTTTCAATGCACGACGTGCATTGAATGCTGGCGGAGCAGCAACGCGGCTAGTGAATGAGGAGAAAGCGGGGCGAAGGATTCCGCCACGGACGAGGGGTCCGAGATTGCGGTACCATACTCCTGGAGAATGAGAGGGGGGTCCTGCGAGAACTTGCCCCGAATCCTTTCGACTCGCTTCCACACCTCTGCTAGAGAGGTCTTCTGGTTAGGTGAAGACACGTATACCCGCCAAGAAGAACGGCGGGCGTGCTTTGAAATATACCGGAACCTAGCCCAGGGCCGACGAAATTCAGCGACAGTGAAATCATTCGGGCAGCGCTTATAGCGCATGTAGGCATAACACTTCTGCTTGAAGGCTGTCTCACACTCAGCTGACCAACGCGGGAGTGGTCGGCATGCAAAATGGCCAGACCTTATAGGAATAGTAGTTAGGCCCGCGGCGATGAGATTGCCGGAGAACTCTACAGCATCATTTGCCGATCTAAACCCCTCGACTGAGATAGAGAATTCAGTCATTTCCTGAAATGCAGACCACCGCGACCGCGCCAAGCAACACCGGGGCGGGCTCTCGGGTGGCAGCGGCCCAGAAAATGATATTTGAATTGGAAAGTGATCACTACCATGATGGAGGTCATCGACCTCCCCCCCCCATCAAAATCAGGATGTGCATCCGGAGAGCACAAAGATAGATTGAGGCAGGAAAATGAAGCGGTTCTCGGGCAGTGATGAGTAAACTCATCCACATTTGGGACACCCATCTCAAGCTCGTCGATCAGGTCAGTAAGGACTTTACCCCTGGGATTAATATAGTCTCCCCAGAGGGGCTGTCACAGGTTTAGATCTCCGAGCAAGAAAAAGATGGGGCTGGGTGTGGCCCCTTTATGCCGCAAGCTTTACCTCGCAGAAGGGTTTCGAATAGGCGCGGAAACGACCCTACTCGTACGCATGGAGGGACAAGGAGCAGAGGGTGTCTTTTTCAACACTGAGGCATAGGACGTCCTGGGTAGCGCCGGGTGCGCCAGGACCAAGTCCTTAGCCTCGCGAAATGAGAGACGATCCTGAGCCTGAAGAGCCAGTATTTCTTTCTCAAGGAGATATGCACCACATTGCTTCGAAAAAGTGGAGTGAGGTTCTCCGCAATTGACACACTTGGCCACAAACGATTTGGACTTATCGTGTGTGGCCTTGGAGTAACTTACACATGTTTCGGGTAACCCCAACTTTGCACATCCACAGGAGCGGTAGCGATACTAACCAGCACACACCGACTCAGGGAGCTTGTCACAGTCGATCGTGACAAAGAGCTCAAGGGTTAGGGAACATTGTCCCCTCCCCCCTCAGCCCCGATCTGGGATAGTTGGCTGAGAAAAAGGCCAGCATCTATCCTGAGAAAATAGAGGCCGACCGGAGAATGTTGTGGGAGAGGTTGTAGGGGAAGTGAGGAAGTAGGTGAGAAACACAGGCCGTCTGAAAGAAGGAGAAGAGGCTAAGCTGGGGCCGGACGGGGCGCGAGTCACATTAACACGGCGGCAAGGTAGGCAAATCACAGCGCCCCATATGGGGTCCTGTGGACCTCGCCCCCAATGCCGCGAAGGCTTCAGGTCGCTTTCTGTCGTCTCCGAATTGGACACACTCGCGGGACGCACCGCCATTTGATGGAGCGCTTACCTGCACCTTATTGTGATGACTACGTTGTATCCCAGACTCTTCGGCACATTCTTGTTCAATGTCCCGCTGTCCTGGTACCAGGATGAGCGGGGTCGTTACCGCTTGTCCCTTGTGTTCGGGACTGGTTCATGCACATCGACTTCCAGACTATACGACTTTTTGGAGGAGGGTGGCTGTTTGTTGTGGGTCGCTCCTGCGGCGGGTTGGAGGGTAGGGGGGGAAACTCCCCGTATGCTGGAGCGCGTTTCCTTTTTGTTACCATTTTGCCTTTTTTGTATTTTGTCTTTGTTTATAGCCTATGATCTTTTTATCCTTGTTATTTGTTATTTACTTGTACAGTGATTTATGCCCAGGTAGGCAGTCGCCAGATGGACTCGTAAAAAAAAACATCTAGTGGTTGTGGGGTCGCAAAATCTTTCTAGGCAGGTAGCACGCGGCCAGCATGGTCTCCTTCAAATAGATAGATAACGGGCAACGGGAGGAGACAAGCCTCTGCAGCTCCTCCCAGTTGGCCCGGAGTCAGCGGCAACTCTATTAAAGGAATATGCCCTCCAGACCTTCTCTATTGGCAGTCCCTGTGATAGAAAAGTGGGACTGCCCCTGGTAGGGAGATAAAACCACCCGAGGGCACCTGAAAAAAATGGGTTTAGGAGGAAGCCAATGCATCCGTAGGCTGAGGAGAGGAGTAAACCATTTCTCTGGTAGAAGAGGGTCGGAGGGGGCTCTGAGAAAGTACATGAGGCAGCCACATCCCTTTCAGAGGTGAAGCTGCCTGAGAGCAGCTCTGGAGATGGCAAAGTGGAAGCCCCTTTGCTGGAAGGCGATGGAGAAGGGAAGGAGCTCCTCACCGGTCGAAGGGGTGCCTCGATTTTCCTAGTCCTCTCTGACACCTAGGGAGGCCAAGGCTGCGATGGGAGGCGGATCTACATGCGATTTCCCACTTTTGCCTTCTGTTTTAACAATTTTGTCAGAAAATGAGGGCACATGGAAAGTAGAGACTTGTGACCATCCAATGACTTGGGAGGTTAAGAGAAAAGTCTCAATAGGATCAGAAATTCCAGAATGCGATCATTTACACAGACACGGTCCAGGTCCTGCAATGATGGGCTTTGCCAACCTGGCCCGCCATTCAGGGGAAATGGTCCTGGAGCTTTAACCATAAAGGATTGTGCTGGCGTAACCACTTTATATATGTATTGGAAGTGAGTCTGTGCGATACCCATTTTCCAATCATTGGAACATTTCGAATTATTTTCTGTTAGTGTAGGATATTCAAATGGGTTATTTTAAATTGTTCTGCAAGTTTCCTAGAAGTTGCTGCAGGATTTACTTTGACAAAAGCTTCAAACTCTTCAGAATCACGTTCTTTTGGATGACCTTGTTTTGGTACATCTTTTAGAATGAAATCCTCACTTTGGAAATGGAAAAAGCACTTAATACAACTTCTTTCATTTACTGCCTCTTACCCATAAGTGCATTGAATGGATATTATCGCTGTCTAATGTGATCTCTAGATGGGAGAGCAAAGGGGTGAATAATGAAGAACAAAATTAAAACTATTTTCACAATCAGATAGAAAAAAGTATAAATTACTCATTGTATTTATCCTAAACAATAACAAAAGGAACTACTTTAATAAATACCATACAACTTTTTTCTAGAAAATCGGACATTATTTTCCTTCTAACCTTATACTTAACATTTTGCAACTTTATATTTACCAGTGTTCTTGGCTAGTCTCATAAAATTTATCCAACACTTGCATGTCTTTTTATTGCATCAAAATTAAATATTAAACTTATTAATATAAATTAAAATGAGCAAAATTACCTTTTTTTGAAGGCAGTTTTGTATCCCTGTATGATTAGTAACATTTGCTAAGTTTTCATCTTCAAAATTGAGGCCTTCTCTATTTTGATCAGTGAGACAATTTTGATCTTCCTTAATCTCTTCTTTCATCAAAATCTCTCCAAATTTTTCCTAGATACAAATATAATTCTATGTAAAAACCTGATTAATATTTGGTAGTTACTAACTAAAGAACTACTAGAGATGATACATACAGGCTATAGAAGTACAGGCAAGTAGTGTAATTGGTCTCCCTCAATTAAAAACTGCTTCCATTAAAGTGATATTGAGTGTTTTTAATTACAGACAAATAAAATTTGCAACCCAGCAAATGAATGGAGCAATCAACTAGAGATTCCGAGAGAGCTGCTATTGATACTAAATCATCACTATTCTTACAAAGGAAATATTTCAAACGCTTACCTCTTTCACTGACCAATCTTGTGACATTATTTCATCACAACCAACAACTGCTGGTTCTTGACCATAAAA
Source organism: Ceratothoa steindachneri (assembly GCA_963969495.1). Lineage (NCBI taxonomy): Eukaryota > Metazoa > Arthropoda > Malacostraca > Isopoda > Cymothoidae > Ceratothoa > Ceratothoa steindachneri. The sequence goes on along the minus strand of OZ018333.1, from coordinate 2,171,226 downwards.
TTCTTGCTTAGTTTCGTCACATGATTCAAAAAACTCTTCCTTGATCATACGAGATGGGATTTCTTTGCAATCATCCTGATATAAATTTAATGGTGATGTAAATCTTATAAATCCCTCAATTATAATGATTAATTATAATTACATAGAGTATAGAGAAGTGTAAAAATAAAATTAAAGAATAGACTAAAAGAATGACAGTTAATATTGTAATTCTCATATACCTTTATATCATCCAAATCAGTGACCTGTGGATCTTCAAGGAATTCTTTTTTTATTGTCATTTCTCCAAAAGTATCCTAAAAAGGAAAAAAAAATCACAAACAAATTCTTATAAATCTAAGTCTATTTATAGAGAAATATGCTAATATTATAGGAATGAATAGATAAAATAGAAATAGAAATAGGGCTTAGGGGGTTTCTGATCTCTTTCGTTCATTTATTCGGACATAGAGATCCATGCAGAATTTTCAAAATTCCTTCTAGAATTTGTAATCGGGAAGCCCATGGTGGGATAGGCTTTATTTTGGATTTAAGAAGCAATTAATTTTGCCCCATCAAGTAGAACTATCACAATGGCTTTGTATCTTTTTCAGAGTGATAAACACAAACATTACACAATGGATTGCCCCCTACCATTTTCAACATTATTATCTATGATCTTTTTCCTCAAACCCTAACACCAAACTCTACATTGCTATATCAATAACAATCAGCATCCTCACACAAACACACAAAGCAAACCAATGCAGGTCGCAATTTACAATGCTTCTCCACAAGACTTGAACACTGGATATAATAGAACCTAACTGCTGTCTCCCATTCACAACACACAAACTAGAGTAGGGGAAACACCCACACAATAGGGTATTAAATATCAAACTCCTTTATAAGTTCTCTGTGAGGCTACTCAGTGTCACTTTAGATACAAATAACTTCATAACAACCAAAAGGAAAAAAACAAACAAACACACTCCATTGCTCATATTTGGAAACTCTAAAGAATCTATCTACAAAAACATCTCTCTCATTTGCCTAGACCTCTATACCTGGGGCACATAATCTTACATCCAGCCATCTCACCACACTACAATAAAAAGCCCTCTACATTGTCAGCACTGAGGTTCCTAATAAATCACTTACTAGCATCAAAGTAGTGCACATAAAAACTATTTTGACCTCTTCAGAACAGAATTCATCCATAATATATGTAATCAATGCCAACCATACCATTAAAGGCAAAACTCTAACTATCATCTGAGAAAGATGCACAAAACCTTATAAGCAAAAATTACGTACAAAATAAATCACACACATGGACCTTAGCAAGGGGCAACTAATTAAGACATGAATGAGTCTGTCTGTCTTAAAAACAAATATCTAAAAATCATAATTAACTCACCTTTTTATTATCCAATATTTCATCCAAAAATAAATGTTCATTAGTCATGTTTATATCCATATTTAATTCAAGATTTTTATGTGGCTATCCTATATAGTCTTAAAAGGTTTCTGTTGGATAAAAATCTTTAATAAACCACAGTCCTTTGCCTCACAATATATTATTTTGACAGCTCCTTTTTAAAACAAATTTTTATCTGTACAAATAACCCTAAGGATCAAGAGGAATATTTGAGTCAAATACAACTTTCAGTTACACTTTCTGATAAACTTTGAAAATGATGCAAGTTTAATAATGAGTACTATTTTTTACAAGAGTCCTCCAAACATCGTCAATGGTGAACAGATCCCAGACCTATTGCCAGATAATTATATCAGCAAAGAACTAAAAGATTTTTAAATTTAAAGAGCAAGAGCCATTGGGTGAGATCATGCAAAAAATAAGGAAAGATCTGTAAAGAGGTGAAGATAGATGAAGATTTATAGAGATGTAGTTCCTCTTTTGGTAGTGCTGAGAGGGTACATATCTATGGAGAGTAGGAAAAAGGAGAAATCCAGAGAAATGCTCTGGGAAGTAAAGTATGATCAAGAGGAAATAAAACTTCATTCCCTTTGCTTACCATTCCTATTCCGGCAAATGGTAACTACAGTAGGTGCAGATGAAATATGAACAACAAGCAGAACATATACAAAAAAAATGCACTTAATAAAATGCCCTTACCATTGTGTTAATTTTTTAACAATCTGGCAACTATTTTACTTGGCAACTCAGTGACTCCTTTGCTCTAGGCTTCTAGTCTCCGCTCATTGAAATGTGCTCAGTGTATTTCATCCCTTCATAATGAGTGGGTCTTGTCGCTCTATAGTTAGGTTAAGTTAAGCCTAATCTGTGTATCACTGAGAATATTGGAATTTCACTCTGTATAGCTGTTATGGACTAAGAAAATATGTAATGTGGGACTCAGTCCCCTCCTGACCCAAAAGAAAATAAATGGGAAGAAAATGCTGCTTTCTAACATGACCCTGAATGTCATAAAAAGGCAGGTGGAGTCCAACCCGACCCTTACAAGCAGAACATATATAAAAAAATGCACTTAATAAAATGCCCCTACCATTGTGTTAATTTTTTAACAATCTGGCAACTATTTTACTTGGCAACTCAGTGACTATTTTGCTCTAGTCTTCTAGTCTCCGCTCATTGAAATGTGCTCAGTGTATTTCATCTCTTCATAATGAGTGGGTCTTGTCGCTCTATAGTTAGGTTAAGTTAAGCCTAATCTGTGTATCACTGATAATATTGGAATTTCACTCTGTATAGCTGTTATGGACTAAGAAAATATGTAATGTGGGACTCAGTCCCCTCCTGACCCAAAAGAAAATAAATGGGAAGAAAATGCTGCTTTCTAACATGACCCTGAATGTCATCAAAAGGCAGGTGGAGTCCAACCCGACCCTTACAGCGAGAGTGTTAAAGCAGAAAAACCCTAAGATACTCGGTGGTGTGGCAATATGCACAAAAGATTACTTACACAAACAGCTCAATTACTGCAGATGTCAAGCTGTTCCAAAACTCTGGGTAACAAAGTGTCATAGACAGGCAAGGGCCAACTTTGCTTGTCAATGCTGACATTGGATTTTGGAGGAGTGGAGGAAAGTATTCTGAGGGTGATGAGAGTACTCTCACTGTGAGTGATGGTGACAGGAATTATGTGTACCATAAATGCGGCAGCAACCCTCTGGACCCACGGTACACATACCACACCCTTAAGCACCCCCTTTTAGCCATGCTTTTGGGTTGCTTCTCTTATCATGGCCTGGGGCACTTTAATCTACCTCTCAAAGAATGAATCAGCACAACTACTTGGACCTGCTGATAGACCATCTTAACCAATCGATGGACAACTGCCAGGCAGATTTTTTTTGCAGGATGGGCACCAGGTCACAAAGTGAAACTAGTGACTGATGCTGTTGATTTTGGGGGTATTCAATACTTCAACCACTAGCCTGGCAACTCTCGTGACCTTACCTCTTATGAAAGATCAAGAGCGGATTGCAGAACTATGATATCTCCTCAGTACCAAAGCTCAAGGATGCCATCCAGCAGCTGTGGGACTCCATGTCTCAAAAAAAACTCTAGACTGTAGTAGACTCTCTTCTAAAGCGACTGAAACTTTTAAGAAATGCCAAAGGATATCTAATAAGTACTAGAAAAAAAGGGAAGTGTTTCCTTTGTTCCTTGAGCCTTCTATTAGACCAAGTTTACTTAAAGGCTTGCAAAATCCTTACTGTGCATTTATCAATCATGCCTACTAAACAGCTTAAAGTAAAAAAAGATCTGATAAATTCACACTTAAATGTGAACCGTCTTTTTTTTGTTATGAAATTACATTTCTTAATTGATTAGGAACCAACCCTCAGCAGGACAAATAAAACAACAATAACAAAAAATGAAAAATGCAACAAAACCTAGTTAAATAAAAGGGAGAAGGCAGGCCTCGCCCAAAAGTCTACCAGTCAAAGAGCAGGCACTCATCCTGAGTACAAGGGACAGGCAGTAGCGACCCCGCCAATCCCAGTACTGGGACAGGTAATGTGCGCGAAGATCGCCCAGACTGCAACATTCAACAAGAATGTGCCGAACAGTCTGGGGGACAACGCAGTTGTCACAGTAGGTCGCTAGCAAGCGCTCCATCAAATGGCGGTGCGTCCCGCGAGTATGCCCAATTTGGCGAAGACAGAAAGCAACCTGAAGCCTTCACTGCATTGGGGGGTAGGTCCATGGAAACAGTCGCTGCGCAATGGCACACAACTTTAAGTTCCCTTCAACTGTCTCCATCTTATTTGCCAAGCTGCCCGTATTCCTGTGCCCTTCAGCATAGTGAGAGACGCGGTTCAATGCCTGTTGGAGTCGATGCTCCAGAGTTGGCATCTGGGCTTCGCCAAAAGATGTTGAAAGGTTGTCCACATTGAGTGTAGCGAGAACATCTTCCGGCAACACCGAGGTGATGCCATTGATGCTCAAGGCGAAGAGAGTGACACTGAGGACACTTCCCTGCGGGATACCCACTTCCTGCTCCATTGGGCCGGAGTGGGCTCCCCCCCCCTATACGGAGTCAACGATCTCGCAAAAATTCAGATATAAACATTGGGAGGTGTCCCCTTGCCCCCATCGTGTAGAGTCCCCATCATACCATATCGCCATCCTGTATTATAGGCCTCCAGAATGAAAAAAAGCCATGGCGTAGTGCTATCTACGAAGGAAGGCCTCTCAGACAGCATTTTTCAGTCGGAGAAGAGCATCCGACGTGAAGTGGAAGTTGCAGAAGCCGCACTGTGCAGAAGACAGTTAGCCTCCGCTGTCCAGGAAAAAGGCTAATCTGACATTTACCAATTTCTCCATCAACTTGAACACGCAAGAGGTTAGAGAGATTGGGCGGAAACTAAGCAACCGGCAGGAGTAGAGTGATCTCTCCCCAGTTTGTGAAAGGCGAGCACAGTAGCGATTCATCAGGAATCTGGGAGGAGACCCTCCACCCCGATCCTGTTGAACAAATCTAATAGAAAGGCCATGCCTCACTCACCCAGGTGTCGGAGCATGGTGTATGGGTATATAAAGTGGAGAAAGCGATTGTGAATGATTCTGCCATGGACGCGTATCCGAGATTGTGGTCCCATTCTCCTGGAGAATGGGATAGGGGTCCTGCGAGAACTTGCCTTGAATCCTTTTGACTCGCTTCCAGACCTCTGCTAGAGGAAGTCTTCCCGTTAAGTGAAGACACGTATGTCGGCCAAAAAGAGCGGCGAGCATGCTTCAAAATATACCAGAACCTAGCCCTAGCCTGACGAAATTCACTGACTGAGAAATCATTCAAGGCAGCGTTTATAGCGCATGTAGGCATAATGCTTCTGTTTGAGGGCCGTCTCACACTAGGCCGACTACTACAGGAGTGGTCAGCGTTCTTAAACGGCCCGACATTCTGGGAAGAGTAGTCAGGCCCGCGGCGATTAGGTTGCCGGAGAACTCAACAGCCTTATCTACTGACCTAAACTCCTTGACTGAGTTAGAGAATTCATTCATTTCTTGAAATGTAGGCCACTGAGGATGTTAGAAACTATTTTTGCACCAATAGAGTGGTAGATTACTGGAATAGTTTGTCATCTGAGACAGTAGACAGTCCAAATATGAATGTTTTCAAACACAGATTAGATGATTATATGGGGAGGGAGAGTCAACTTTGGGGGTGGGGGGTATTCTGGAATCATTTCTGTGGGTGCAGTTTTCCTTATTATTCTATATTATGATTGATTTGGATTTTGACGAGTCTTGATGATGATGATACCTTTTGTTTTTGACTCATTCTTATGGATGTTTCTAATTGTATATTGTAGATGCATGATCTGACACAATCCTATGGATTGTTTAAATTATAGATACATGATCTGACACAATCATATGGATGCATTTTGTGGGTGGTTTTGATACATACGACCTTTGATAGGCCCTTGTGGCTTTTATCATCTGTGAAATTATGTTATATACTAATATACAGTATTGATGGAATTATTATAGATTTTCCAAAATTTGACATTTTTTTTAAACTAAGCCAGTAAAACTAATTTCAATGGTTGCAAATGGATTTATTTTATCTACAACACCAAGTAACTATTTAACTTTTATTTTCAAAGGTATTAGGTTACTTTGTATATATGAGTGGTAACACTGAAGGAACAACATGGCATTGGACCATTTCAATGTCTCAGTCAGTTGGGCAGGTCAGTTGGTATCATGGCTTAAAGTGCAAATAGGATGTTTTCTGTTATTTATTGAATGTCATTTTTTCATTATTGTGAATGTTAAAAATGTTTTTTATCTGTTTTAAGTAGTTATTTTAGCTAGAAATTAATTAAACCAAAATAGTCAAATACAGTGATTTAAGGCCTTGAAAAATTGTACAAATAAATATTTTCCAGAAACTAAATTAAAACATAAAGAAATAGCAAATAAACACGTGTTTCAACTCAGACAGTCAGTGTTATTAAGAAAAAATAATAGTGGTAAAGATTTAAACTCAAAAAAGGGGTTGGAAAATGTGGTTGCAAACAAAAAAAAAAACCTCCAAGAACAGATAAAAAATTAATACAACAGGCTCTTAAGAACAGAAGAATATCTTACAGGAAGATTTCTATTGAGCTGGTAGTATAGGGTGCCAACTTTGCCAAAGAACAGTGAATGACAGGCCTTTGGAAGCTGGATTGAAATTTGTAATGGCTCAAATCTTTTCAAGCCATAAAGTTTATTTGATGATTCATTACTTCAATGTTTTTTCTAATACTTCCTTGGTTGTTCAACTACTTATATTGTATTTTATACTATTACAGGTAGTTTTTTCGGAAGGATTAACCATTGCACTTCTAGATCACTGCATGTAGAGTGTAAAAGGCAGCCTGGAGAAGAATTTATGGCAGACTGTGTGAGGAAAACAGTGAAATTTGTAATGTTGATCATTGTGTGGGGAGCCATTTCTTTGCATGGAACAAGACATTTACACATTGTTGAGAAAACTATTAATCTTATATATATTTTTGCATACAACAAAAAATATAATGCAGTTATTCTGATTCTATGATTTCTTACTTTTAACTCATATCTAAATATCACTACTTTGAGTTATTAATTTTATTAAATTTAATTTTTCTTCAATCTTATAAATCATCATGATACTTGCTACCTATTTTCTCTTTTATCTTACAGAGAAGAATTAATCATAACTATGTACATTTCTTAGGGTTATTTTTTCATATTTTTGTTGTCTGTTAAACATATAACTAACTCCATTTGTACTTTTCAATAAATTTTCTATCCCTAATTCATTTTTGTTTAATCGTTGGATATAAATTGATTTATTGTAAAGATTTCTTTATATCTTTTTTCCTTAATAGCTTATCTTTATATATATGATGATATATATTTCATCTCATTTATAGGGCCTTGCTGACCTCTTTTATGTTTCCTGGCTTATCACATTTCTATTATTTTAGCCAATATCTCATCTTTTCTATGGTTTAGGTGTACTCTGTCAACTTGGTATAGATAATATCTATCTACAAATTATTGCCAAGTTTTGGTAAATCTGATGTTCATTTCTTCACATAGATTTTTGATTTATATAGACCATATAGTCTATCTAATTTTCCTTTTCTCTTAGTGGAACCATTTTCATTAAAATAAGTTTCATTTTCTTCTTAAAAACTATAGACATAACAACTACTTCACCTGTCCTATCATAACATAAATAACATAAAATAATTTCATGGATGACAAAAGCCACAAGGGGCCTATCAAAGGTCATCAGCCTCCGTCAAAACCCACCCACAAAAAGCACCATCACCAGGGGAAGACAAAATCAAAGTCCCCCACAATATAATATAACAGATGACAAAAGCCACAAGGGCTCATCATAGGTCATCCGAGTCAAACGGCCTCTTTTTTAAGGCACCCAAACTCCCAGGAAAACTACATCCAGAGGATTGCGTCCAGAAACAAGGGTATCACCAATCAAGGCTTGTCAAGAACTAAATCATGCAGCTATAGATATATACAAACAATATTAATATATACAAAACTTAGGAACCATCACAACCTTCCCTCCCCATAAACTCATCCAACCTACTCTTAAATACATTTAAATTTGGACTATCTACTACCCTCCGCGGCAATTTGTTCCAGAAGTCTACCACTCTATTGGTGAAAAAATATTTTCTTAAATCCAACCTACACCCTTGCTTTTTAATTTTCAAGTGGTGACATCTAATCAGATTTCCATCATCTAACTCAAAAAACTTGCTAACATCCAATTTATCTATCCCAGAAAAAAATTTAAACAGCTCAATCATAAGCCCTCTCACACACCTCCTTTCGAACGAGAACATATTTAATACCCTCAGTCTATCTATATATTCAAAGTGCCTCAGGGAAGGAATAATCTTTGTTGTTCTCCGTTGCACTGACTCGAGAAGGTTAATATCGTGTCTAAAATGTGGGGATCATGCCTGTATACAGTAATCTAGATGTGGCCTAACATAAGAGTTATAGAGTTTAAGAATAATCTCCTTACTTTTGTAACTGACATTTCTCTTAATGAAACCCAGGGTAAATATGTAGATTAGCGGCTCGCCGGAAAAAAAATTTGCGTGTAAATATTATCGTTCACTCGTGTTGGAATATCCATGCGCGTTTGAGTCCTTTTCAAATTATTATTCTATAAACAATTAGGATTATATACTGGGTGGCTGTGCCCCCCAGACCCCCCTCCAATTTAATGAAACTCAGGATCATCGTAGTGTAGTCTCTCCATTGTGTTTACCCCCACACGAGCCGTTAACTTAAATGCACTCCAAAAACGTGAAACATTTTGGAACACGGACGAAATAGTACGTCCCATCGTTCGCGCCGATAATCTACATATTTACCACTCCTTGATCTTTCTCATCCTCTACTGAGCTCAGCCAATGCCCATCCATTTTATAGTTAAATTCTCTATTATCTTTTTCCATGTTAATAACTTTGCACTTATTTGGATCCTCTTTACTACCCTTCTTCAAAATGGGGACTACATTCGCTTTTGATCGAGTGCCACACTTACGACTTCTGAGCAAAGTTAAAGCACACGGGATCGATGGCAGTATATTTAGGTGGATTCAGTCATGGCTTGGTGACAGACAGCAAAGAGTTAGTATAGATGGAGTTAAATCTGAGTGGGGGTGTGTTAGCAGTGGAGTTCCTCAAGGATCTGTTTTGGGTCCCTTGCTATTCTTAATTTATATTAATGATCTTGACATAGGTATAAGTAGTGACCTGAGTAAATTTGCTGATGATACTAAGCTAGGTAGGGCCATTAGGGCTGATTCTGATGCTGTTGTAATGCAGGAGGAATTGACCATTCTGTCCAATTGGGCCGAGAAATGGCAAATGAAGTTTAACATAGACAAATGTAGTGTACTTAGTATAGGTAGAAATAATCCATTGAATAGTTATAAATTAAATGGCAGAATTTTAGGGAGGACTGATTGTGAGAGAGACTTGGGTATTTTGGTAAGTTCAGACCTTCGTCCTAGAAAGCAATGTCTAAATGCTAAGAATAAAGCTAATAGGATATTGGGATTCATTAGGAGGAGTGTAAGCAATAAGAGTGCTGAAGTCATTCTAAAACTGTATCTGGCGCTAGTTAGGCCTCATCTAGACTATGCAGTACAATTTTGGTCACCATATTATAGGAAGGATATTGATTTGCTTGAGTCTGTGCAGAGAAAGATGACAGATGATTGGTGGGCTAAGGAACTTACCTTATGGTGAAAGGCTCAGAAAACTAAATCTACATACATTGGAAAGGAGAAGAGTCAGAGGGGAATTGATTGAAGTCTTCAAATGGGTAAAAGGATATAATAAAGGGGATCTGGGTAAGGTTCTTATACTTAGTGAACATGACAGGACACGTAGCAATGGGTTTAAGCTTGATAAGTATAGGTTTAGGAAGGAGATTGGGAGGAATTGGTTTACAAATCGTGTGGTAGATGAATGGAATAGGCTCACTAGGCATGTGATAGAAGCCTCCTCTCTGGGTAGTTTTAAGAATAGATTAGATAAATATATGGATGAAGCTGCTAGATGGGACTGACTTTTTTTTATGTACATATGTATATATTTTTCTAAGGAGTGGGAAGATTATATTTTGCGGTTGCATGAATGGACATAATCCTCTGGATGCATTTTATGTATATTGTAGATTAGATCTGACGAACTCCTGTTAAGGGTGAGAATGTTGATGACTTTTCTCTGGTAAGAAATCTTTTGTGTGTTGAATGGAACAGGAGCTGCCAAGTGTAGGCCATGAATGGTCTTTTGCAGTCTCCTTCTTTTCTTATGTTCTTATGTTCTAATCATCGGGTATTTCTCCAGAGCTATTGAGATACTTTCTGCCCCATCTTTAAGTATCCTAGAATGAATATTATCAGGGCAGGAGACCTTGGTAGTATCTAACTCACCTATTAATCCTTTTATCGTCCTCCGATCCACACTAATGGTAGTAAACACCGCTTTCCCTGACCCATGAGTACTATACGTAAGACTATTTTGTTCCTCCTTTGTAAATACTGATGCAAAATGACCATTTAGTACCTCAACTATTTCCTCATCAGTTTCTCTCACAACCCCTTCATATTTGATAGGTCCTATTTTAACTCTGCCAGACTTGTTATTAATTTTATAGTAACTAAAGAACTTTCTAGGATCTTTGTTGCTATCCTGAGCTAATTTAATTTCTGACACCCTTTTGTTCTTCTTTATAATCTTATTTAACTCATTCCTAGCCATTCTATAATCACTTAAATTTTGAATATTATTTTCAACCTGTAATTTTTTATATGCCCTTTTCTTCTCTGAAATTTTTCTAGCTAACTCCTGATTCCACCATAATGGTTTCCTACTTTTGTTCCTAATGGCCTTCATTGGGATACATAGTTCTTGGACTACATTTATTATATGCTTGAAAGTATCCCACATCCCATAAGCATTTTTACCTCTGAATTCTACATCCCAGTCTACCTAATTTAGCAAGCTTCGAAGTTTTACATAATCTCCCTTATGAAAATTTGGAACTTTTTCAGCATTCTCAGTTATTTTACCCTTCTCAATTCCCAAGTTAAAACGAACTATCTGATGGTCACTATTTCCCAATGCTTCCCCAACAGTCAATTCTTGAACTAAATGATCACTGTTAGAAAGTACTAAATCTAATATATTGTCCCCCCTCATTGGCTCATTAACAAATTGATTCAAAAAATTATCCTCAAACATAACATAACATAACATAATTACACGGATGACAAAAGCCACAAGGGCCTATCAAAGGTCATCCGCCTCCGTCAAAACCCACCCACAAAAAGCACCATCACCAGGGGAAGACAAAATCAAAGTCCCCCACAATATAATATAACGGATGACAAAAGCCACAAGGGCTCATCATAGGTCATCCGAGTCAAGCGGCCTCTTTTTCAAGGCACCCAAACTCCCAGGAAAACTACATCCAGAGGATTGCATCCAGAAACAAGGGTATCACCAATCAAGGCTTGTCAAGAACTAAATCATGCAGCTATAGATATATACAAACAATATTAATATATACAAAACTTAGGAACCATCACAACCTTCCCTTCCCATAAACTCATCCAACCTACTCTTAAATACATTTAGATTTGGACTACCTACTACCCTCTGCGGCAATTTGTTCCAGAAGTCTACCACTCTATTGGTGAAAAAATATTTTCTTAAATCCAACCTACACCCTTGCTTTTTAATTTTCAAGTGGTGACCTCTAGTCCGATTTCCATCATCTAACTCAAAAAACTTGCTAACATCCAATTTATCTATCCCGGAAAAAATTTTAAACAGCTCAATCATATCCCCTCTCACACACCTCCTTTCGAACGAGAACATATTTAATACCCTCAGTCTATCTTCATATTCAAGGTGCCTCAGGGAAGGAATAATCTTTGTTGCCCTCCGTTGCACTGACTCAAGAAGGTTAATATCGTGTCTAAAATGTGGGGACCATGCCTGTATACAGTACTCTAGATGTGGCCTAACATAAGAGTTATAGAGTTTAAGAATAACCTCCTTACTTTTGTAACTGACATTTCTCTTAATAAAACCCAGCACTCTATTTGCCCTATTTCTTGCTTCAATACACTGCTTAGAAAACCTTAATGACTTATCTATTACTACTCCTAGATCTTTCTCATCCTCTACTGAGCTCAGCCAATGCCCATCCATTTCATAGTTAAATTCTCTATTATCTTTTCCCATGTTAATAACTTTGCACTTATCAAGGTTGAAAGTCATTTGCCACTTATGTGCCCAGGATAACAATTTATTTAAGTCCCAAAGCATTCTATGAACCTGCCACTTGTTCTATCCCTACCTATCATATTTTTCCAGTCCACAGAGTTTAAGTTGAAGTCCCCAATAATAACCATCTATTTCACATCCCTTACTTATTTCCCTTATCATTAGTTCATCTATATCATCAGTCTGCCCGGGTGGTCTGTAAAAAGCTCCCAAATACACCATTCTATTTTTAGTGAACCTAATATCTATCCCAAGTGACTCAACTCCATCCTGCTTTATTGAAGTATTTAAACTTGAAACAATGTTGTTTTTTATATAGATAATTATTCCTCCACCAATCCTACCTGTCCTTTGACTAATGTACATATTATAGCCCTGTAAATTAAATTCACTTATAGTGTCACTAAATTCTATTCATTAACCCAGGATTCAGAAACACATAATATATCTATATCCTCATTGCTAATATAACTAAATAGCTCATCCTTCTTGTTTCTAAGACAATGAGCATTTGTATAGAAACAATGATATATTAAACTCTATTTACTAACATCTTTATCATGATACTTATTGCCTCATCTGTTATGGCAAATGAGAAGATCCATGGTGAGTGTTATTTATTGTTATTCACATTTTAACTATGTGATAGTTTTGATGCGGGAGTCTAAGATTTTAAGATCTACATTACTGCCAAATTATTGATTTTTTAAAAAAAAATTGAAAACTTTTTACAAAAATGCTAATAAATCTAATTTTATTGATTGCAAATAGATTTCATTTTGACACAATGGCACAGTGTTAAATCTTTTATATTCATTAGAAAGTAGTTTGGCCACCATTAGCATCCATAAGTGCTTTAACACATCTTGGCATGGCATTGATCAATCAAGGTTTTGCACATTTCCTGGATTTGCTTAAATCTGAAACAAACTTCAATGAGACGGCATATCAGTTGCTATAGGGTCATAATGGGCTGTGTGTATATTTAATCTTTCAACGAATACTATAAATTCTCAATCAGATTTATCTCTGCGGAATTTCAGGGCCATGGAAGCAGCTGAACTCCATTTTGTGCATGGCATGCCTTCACTGAATATGCTGTATGACATGGGCTGACTGAGTCTTGTTGGAATATCCAAGGTCTGTCGCCATACCAATATCTTATTTGAGAAAGCAAATGACCTTAAAGAACTATATACTTTTCTTGGTTCATAGATTTCTCAACAATGTGCAAATGACTTGTTCCATGAACCAAAATGGCTCCCCACACAATGAGTTTCATTGGAAGTTTTAATGTTTTCTTCAGACATTCAACCATAATTTCTTCTCCAGGCTGCCTTCTTACACTCCATACACGGTCATCTAGCACTGCAATGATTGATTCATCAGAGAAAACTACCTGCAATAGTAGAAAATACAACATATGTAGTTGAACAGCCATAGAAGTATTGGAAAAATCAGTGAAGTAATGAATCATCAAATAAACTTTTTAGCTTGAAAAGATTTGAGCCATTACAAAAATGCAGCACTGTTTAAGTTAGTAGGTATTAATGCTTTTTTATGAATTACAGGTAACTCATTAGTTAGATGTGTCATTTTTACCTTTCCCTAATTTCTCTGAAGTTGACTCATCGTGATTTTTTGCCCAGGAACAACATGCCTTCATCATTGTTCAGTGAGTCGAGGCTTCTTTCTCAGGCGATGTGATTTCAATCCAGCAAGAAAGCCTGTCATTTAGTGTTCTTTGGGTGAGGCTAACACCCTCTGCTGCCAGCTCAATTGAAAGCTTCCTGAGGGATTTTCTGTTTTTGAGAGTCTGTTGTATTTAGTTTCTATCTGTTCTTGGAGTTGTTTTTGATTTTCAACCACATTTTCCAACCCCCTTTTGAGTTTAAATATTGACTTTTATAATTTTTTTCTTAATAAGAATGACTGTTTGAGTTGGAACACCTAGATTTTTTGCTATTTCCTTCTGTTTTAATTTAATTTCAGTAAAACGTTTATTTGTCCAATTTTTTGAGGAGTCAAATCACACTGTTTACCCATTAAGTGTAAAAACAAAATTAAACTAATAAAATAACTAATAAACTATGTGAAATACAGAAAAATACTATTGTTAACATTCACAGTTTAATATAAACACATTAATGAGAAAATGACATGTCAATAACAAAAAACATCCTATTTGCACACTAAAGACAAGATACCAACTGATTCACACAACCTGCCAGGACTTCAATGAAATGGTCCAATGCAGTGATGTCTGGCTTTGTTCTGGAAGGTTGTCTTGCAGGAAGCTCTTGATTCTCATTGTAAGATTGGGATATAATACTGATTTGGGTGTATAGTTTTTCTTGTATTTATTTAATACATCAATCACTGTGTAATAAATACATTAGTGATTAATACTTTTGGGGAAGATAACTGGCAGCAATCCTGAGCAAGAATTTTTTTGGGTGAGTGTTAACTTTTTCCTTAGTAAATTTCTGAGAGTATGGCTGTTTGTATAGATGGTGAGAGCATGCCGTTTGAAAGTAGTGTGTATGTGGTGTGTGATGCATGTGGAGTTAAGAACATAAGAAAAGAAGGAGACTGCAAAAGACCATTCATGGCCTACACTTGGCAGCTCCTGTTCCAGTCAACACACAAAAGATTTCTTACCAGAGAAAAGTCATCAACATTGTCACCCTTTACAGGAGTTTGTCAGATCTAATCTACAATATACATAAAATGCATCCAGAAGATTATGTCCATTCATGCAACCGCAAAATAATCTCCCCACTCCTTAGAAAAATATATACATATGTACATAAAAAAGTCAGTCCCATCTAGCAGCTTCATTCATATATTTATCTAATCTATTCTTAAAACTACCCAGAGAGGAGGCTTCTATCACATGTCTAGTGAGCCTATTCCATTCATCTACCACACGATTTGTAAACCAATTCCTCCCAATCTCCTTCCTAAACCTATACTTATCAAGCTTAAACCCATTGCTACGTGTCCTGTCATGTTCACTAAGTATAAGAACCTTACCCAGATCCCCTTTATTATATCCTTTTACCCATTTGAAGACTTCAATCAATTCCCCTCTGACTCTTCTCCTTTCCAATATATGTAGATTTAGTTTTCTGAGCCTTTCACCATAAGGTAAGTTCCTTAGCCCACCAATCATCTTTGTCATCCTTCTCTGCACAGACTCAAGCAAATCAATATCCTTCCTATAATATGGTGACCAAAATTGTACTGCATAGTCTAGATGAGGCCTAACTAGCGCCAGATACAGTTTTAGAATGACTTCCGCACTCTTATTGCTTACACTCCTCCTAATGAATCCCAATATCCTATTAGCTTTATTCTTAGCATTTAGGCATTGCTTTCTAGGACGAAGGTCTGAACTTACCAAAATACCCAAGTCCCTCTCACAATCGGTCCTCCCTAAATTTCTCCCATTTAATTTATAACTATTCAGTGGATTATTTCTACCTATACTAAGTACACTACATTTGTCTAGAGTTGAAAGGAGAGTGAATGTAACTGAATGCCGTGTGTGTTTTCTGGAAGGGGAGGTTAGGAGGTTGAGTGGGGAATGTAAGAGGTTGAATGATTTGGTGTTTGAGGTGAGAACAGATGCAAGTGTGCGATTGAAGGGTGAGATTAGTGCTAAGAGGGTGGAAGATAGGGCTAGGACTTGGAACAGTGTGGAAGTTGTGAGTGATGATGAATGGTGGGTGAAAATGGATAGGATAGATAAGTTAGGACAGGTTAGGTGTGTGAATGAGAGGGACATAGAACCTGTTAGGTTGACTAACAGATTCAATGTCCTGAGAGAGGAAGAGTGTGAAAGTGATTTGCCTGGTGCGATTGTGGATGAAAGCAGGATGGGTGGTAGTGTGACTGAGAGCAGAAGGGAGGGTAATGTTAGGCCAAGACAGAATAGGAGAATGACTGAGGTGCTAGTGATGGGTGACTCTCAGATTAGGTATTTAGATAGGAAGTTGAGTGATAGCAAGTGGAAGGGAATGAGAGTTTGTCTGCCGGGTGCTGGTGTAAGTGATGTTTGTGAGAGGTATGATAGGCTGGTTTCTGGGTGTGAGAGGGATGCAGTTGTGATTACGCATGTGGGAGTGAATGATGTAAAGAAGGTGGGTACATGTGAGTTACGTGAGCAGTATAAAAGGTTAGTTGAAAGGATGAGTAAAAGCAGGGTAAAAGGTGTTGTTTCTGGTGTGCTTCCAAGATTGGATGTGGGGGTAGAATGGTTGTCGCGTGCAATTGGTTTGAATGAATTTGTGAAAGGACTGTGTGAGGAGTTAGGATTGGTGTTTGTAGATGTCTGGGGAGGGTTTTACAGGAATAGGAGGTTGTATGCGATGGATGGGCTCCATCTTAGTCGGGCAGGTGTTGAGGTTCTATGGGGGGAGCTGGATAGTGTGATTAGGTCCTTACGGGTGGGAAACTAGAAGCTGTTAGAGGTAAGGGAATAACAGGAATAGAGGGCAGGTGTAGGAAATGGAAGGGATGCAGAGATAGAGGAATAGCTAAGGGAGAGGGCATACTGATGCGTTATAGGGGGACTAATGCACAAGTGAATGAGCAGATAACTAGGAATAGAAAAGCATGATGCAATGAAGATGGGAATAATAAAAAAACCTTAAAAATATACTACACAAATGGTCGGAGTATAAGGAATAAGATAGATCTCTTAAGAGCGTTAGCGAGTGAAGAGAATTTTGATATAATTGCGATAACAGAGTCATGGCTTGATTTGGCAGGAAATCACTTTAAACCTGAGGTTGAGATTGAGGGCTTTAACATGTTCCATACAGATAGGAATAGGAAGAGAGGAGGAGGGGTTATTATTTATATTAAAGATAATCTCCAGTGTTGTGTAAACAGTACAATTAAATTAGATGATAACACAGAGTCATTATGGCTAAATGTAAAGGAAGGTAAAAACAAGCTTGTCATAGGATTATTATACAGACCACCAAATCTTAGTAAGGAAGCTTCAAATCTTCTGTGGCAGGAGATTGAACGGGCATGTAGAAGTAAGCATGTGTGTATAATGGGCGATTTTAATTACAGAAATATAGACTGGGAAGCTCTTGTGGGTGATCAGGAGGCTGAGGAATTTTTGAATGTTGTCCAAGATAATTTTCTGAGGCAGATTATTAACGAACCCACTAGAGGTAATAATATACTGGATTTAGTTCTGACAAATAGGGAAGAAGTTATTAAGGATACTAAGATTGGAGGAAATTTGGGTAATAGTGACCATTGTAAAATTAGATTCAAGATGAAACGGAATGGTATTGATAGTAGCATGAACAATGTTAAAATTCCTGACTTTAGAAGAGCAAATTATAATGGGCTCAGGACTTACCTGGAGGCAGTTGTACAGAAACCAGGCAATGAAATCAATTCAGGAATAGATTCAATGATATCAGTTAGTGGAGACAATAATCACCAGGAGCAAGAGATTACAATTGAAGAGGAGTATGAAAGAATAATTGAGCAATTAATTACAGGTCAGATGATTAACATTCCTTATAAGGAGATTAGGACTAAAAATAATGACCCAAAATGGATGACAGATAAAATTAAGCATTATATTGGCATTAAAAAGGGCATTTATAGGAAAATAAAAAATGGAGAGGATCACTTAAGGCAGAGATATAATGAACTAGCAAGAGATGTTAAAAAGTTAGTTAGAGTAGCAAGGAGAAATTATGAAATTAAAGTGGCAAATAGGGCAAAGGAAGATCCTAAAAGTTTTTATCAATTATACAAAACTAAGGTTAGAGATAAAATAGGCCCACTTATAGATTCCAATGGAGAATTAGTGAGTGATAGGGACTCAATGGCTGGAATGCTAAATGACTTTTTTCTCTCAGTATTTACACAGGAGGATACTCTAAATATAACCGAGGTGTCAATGATCTTTCGGGGTAATGATGAAGAGAAATTAAAGGATATCTTGATCACAAAGGAGATAGTGACAAAGGAAATTGATAAAATCAAAAGTAGTAAAGCACCCGGTCCTGATGAGGTCTTTCCTAGAATTTTGAAAGAATGTAAGGATGTGTTAAGTGAGCCCCTAGCATGCATCTTTAGAAAATCATTGGAGAGTGGCATTGTGCCAGTGGCATGGAAGAAAGCCAATGTGATACCTATATTTAAGAAAGGGGATAAAACAAATATGTCTAATTACAGACCAGTAAGTTTGACATCAGTGGAAGGGAAAATGATGGAATCTATTATAGCAAGGAATATTAGGGATCACTTGGATAAGCATAAGTTGATAAAAGAATCACAGCATGGCTTTAGTAAGGGGAAATCCTGCCTGACTAATTTGCTGTCTTTTTATAGTAAGGTGTATGAAGCAGCAGATAAGGAGGAAAACTATGATATTTTATACTTGGACTTTAGTAAGGCTTTTGATCGAGTGCCACACTTACGGCTTCTGAGCAAAGTTAAAGCACACGGGATCGATGGCAGTATATTTTGGTGGATTCAGTCATGGCTTGGTGACAGACAGCAAAGAGTTAGTATAGATGGAGTTAAATCTGAGTAGGGGTGTGTTAGCAGTGGAGTTCCGCAAGGATCTGTTTTGGGTCCCTTGCTATTCTTAATTTATATTAATGATCTTGACATAGGTATAAGTAGTAACCTGAGTAAATTTGCTGATGATACTAAGCTAGGTAGGGCCATTAGGGCTGATTCTGATGCTGTTGTAATGCAGGAGGAATTGACCATTCTTTCCAATTGGGCTGAGAAATGGCAAATGAAGTTTAACATAGACAAATGTAGTGTACTTAGTATAGGTAGAAATAATCCACTGAATATTTATAAATTAAATGGGAGAAATTTAGGGAGGACCGATTGTGAGAGGGACTTGGGTATTTTGGTAAGTTCAGACCTTCGTCCTAGAAAGCAATGCCTAAATGCTAAGAATAAAGCTAATAGGATATTGGGATTCATTAGGAGGAGTGTAAGCAATAAGAGTGCTGAAGTCATTCTAAAACTGTATCTGGCGCTAGTTAGGCCTCATCTAGACTATGCAGTACAATTTTGGTCACCATATTATAGGAAGGATATTGATTTGCTTGAGTCTGTGCAGAGAAGGATGACAAAGATGATTGGTGGGCTAAGGAACTTACCTTATGGTGAAAGGCTCAGAAAACTAAATCTACATACATTGGAAAGGAGAAGAGTCAGAGGGGAATTGATTGAAGTTTTCAAATGGGTAAAAGGATATAATAAAGGGGATCTGGGTAAGGTTCTTATACTTAGTGAACATGACAGGACACGTAGCAATGGGTTTAAGCTTGATAAGTATAGGTTTAGGAAGGAGATTGGGAGGAATTGGTTTACAAATCATGTGGTAGATGAATGGAATAGGCTCACTAGACATGTGATAGAAGCCTCCTCTCTGGGTAGTTTTAAGAATAGATTAGATAAATATATGAATGAAGCTGCTAGATGGGACTGACTTTTTTTATGTACATATGTATATATTTTTCTAAGGAGTGGGGAGATTATTTTGCAGTTGCATGAATGGACATAATCCTCTGGATGCATTTTATGTATATTGTAGATTAGATCTGACGAACTCCTGTAAAGGGTGACAATGTTGATGACTTTTCTCTGGTAAGAAATCTTTTGTGTGTTGACTGGAACAGGAGCTGCCAAGTGTAGGCCATGAATGGTCTTTTGCAGTCTCCTTCTTTTCTTATGTTCTTATGTTCCTTCAGTGTTACCTATTATACTTACAAAGACCCCTAAGGTCTTAAAAAAAAGGTACATAGTTGCTCAGTGTTGCTGCATCAAAATAATTGCCTTTGCAATCAATGAAATTGGGTGCACTTGGCTCTTTGAGAGAAAAAAAAGCCAAAATTTGAAAAAATCCATAATAATTCCACCTGTACTGGTGGTGTAGGGGTGTTAGAAAGTGTCGTTGGGTCTTTGCAGAAGGTAAACTAGTTACTGATAGTGGTCAGGAAAATATAAGAGTACAGGGTGGGGCAGGGAAAGGAAAGAGATGCAAAGGGGATAGAGTGGGAGGTATACATTCTAAAAGAGGTGCTTCAGGAGGGCTGAGTTGTCTTTATACCAATGCTCATAGTCTTAGATATAAGAAAGATGAGTTATTTAGTTATATTATTGATGAAGATATAGATATAATATATGTAATAGAATCATGGGTTAATGAAAATAAATTTAATGACAACTTGAGTGAATTTGAAATACAAGGATATGATATGTACATTATTCAAAGGAGAGATAGGATGGGTGGTGGGTTGATTATTTATATCAGAAATAGCATTTCTTCAAATCTAAATAATTCTATAAAGCAAGAAGAAGTTGAGTCAATGTGGATAGATATTAGGGTCAGTAAAAATAGGATAATACACTTGGGAGCCTTTTACAGACCAGTTAATGAACAGGGAAATAAGGAAAGGATGTGAAGTAGATACAGTTATTCTTGGTGACTTTAATTTAAATTCTGTGGACTGGGAAAATATAATAGGAAGGGATAGAGCAAGTTGTAAGTTTATACAATGCTTGAAGATAATTTTTTGACTGAATTTGTTAATAAGCCAACAAGGGGTGCCAATATCTTAGATCTGGTTCTTTCAAATGATGATCACTTGGTTCAGGAATTGACTGTCTGGGAAGTATTGGGAAATAGTGATCATCAGATAGTTCATTTTAACTTGGGAATAGTGAAAGGTAGAACATCAACAAATTTCAAATTTTTATAGGGAAGATTATGATAAATTACCAAACTTGCTAAATCAGATAGGTGGGATATAGAATTCAGGGGAAAGAATATTATGAGATGTGGGACACTTTTAAGACTATATTAAACATAGTCTAGGAGCAGTGTCTTCTAATGAAGGCTATTAGGAAGAAATGTAGGAAGCAATTGTGGTGGAATCCAGATAGCTAGGAAAATTTCTGAGAGGAAAAGGGCATACCAGAGATCACAGAGAGAAAATACTTTTGACAATTTAAATCATTAAAGGTTGACCAGAAATGAGCTAAATAAGATTATTAAGAAGAGCAAAAGGGCAGCAGAAATTAATTTAGCTCAAAATAATAATAGAAGATCCAAGAAAATACTTTAGCTATTATAAAATTAATAACAACTATAACAGTGATAAAATAGGACCTATTAGATATGAAGAGGTTTTGAAAGAATCTGATGAGGAAATAGTAGAGGTTAAATATAACATAATATAATTACACGGATGACAAAAGCCACAAGGGCCTATCAAAGGTCATCCGCCTCCGTCAAAACCCACCCACAAAAAGCACCATCACCAGGGGAAGACAAAATCAAAGTCCCCCACAATAGTTACACAAGAGAATCAAGATAGATTAATGATGATAAATCTAGGTCAGGGGAAGTAGTGTTGAATACCATTAATGTGAACAGGGAAATAATTAAAGGGCTTATATTGGAGTTAAATACTAGTAACACATCTGGCCTAGACAATATTCATTCTAGGTTACTCAAAGAAGGTGTAGATATTATTGCAGTAGCTTTTGAGAAGTTATATACTAGATCACTAGAGTTTGCAAAAATACTCATTTATTGGAAATTAGCGAATATAGTGCCAATTTAAAAAAAAATGGAAGTAAAGAGGACCCGAGTAACTTTAGGCCGATAAGCTTAACTTCCATCGTTTGCAAAATTCTTGAGAAGATAGTTAAGAATGGGATTTCTGACCATCTAGAGTATGTTGGCTGTCTGGCTTTGTTCTGGAAGGTTGTCTTACAAGAAGATCCTGATTCTCATTGTAAGATTGGGATATAATACTGATTTGGGTGTGTAGTTTTTCTTGTATTTATTTAATACATCAATCACTGTGTAATAAATACATTAGTGATTAA
The DNA here is from genome assembly GCA_963969495.1 of Ceratothoa steindachneri. Taxonomy (NCBI): domain Eukaryota; kingdom Metazoa; phylum Arthropoda; class Malacostraca; order Isopoda; family Cymothoidae; genus Ceratothoa; species Ceratothoa steindachneri. Next base: position 2,149,022 of record OZ018333.1, on the reverse strand, counting down.
TACTTTTGGGAAAGATAACTGACAGCAATCCTGAGCAAGAATTTTTTGGGTGAGTGTTAACTTTTTCCTTAATAAATTTCTGAGAGTATGGCTGTTTGTATAGATGGTGAGAGCATGCCGTTTGAAAGTAGTGTGTATGTGGTGTGTGATGCATGTGGAGTTGAAAGGAGAGTGAATGTAACTGAATGCTGTGTGTGTTTTCTGGAAGGGGAGGTTAGGAGGTTGAGTGAGGAATGTAAGAGGTTGAATGATTTGGTGTTTGAGGTGAGAACAGATGCAAGTGTGCGATTGAAGGGTGAGATTAGTGCTAAGAGGGTGGAAGATAGGGCTAGGACTGGGAACAGTGTGGAAGTTGTGAGTGATGATGAATGGTGGGTGAAAATGGATAGGATAGATAAGTTAGGACAGGTTAGGTGTGTGAATGAGAGGGACATAGAACCTGTTAGGTTGACTAACAGATTCAATGTCCTGAGAGAGGAAGAGTGTGAAAGTGATTTGCCTGGTGTGATTGTGGATGAAAGCAGGATGGGTGGTAGTGTGACTGAGAGCAGGAGGGAGGGTAATGTTAGGCCAAGACAGAATAGGAGAATGACTGAGGTGCTAGTGATGGGTGACTCTCAGATTAGGTATTTAGATAGGAAGTTGAGTGATAGCAAGTGGAAGGGAATGAGAGTTTGTCTGCCGGGTGCTGGTGTAAGTGATGTTTGTGAGAGGTATGATAGGCTGGTTTCTGGGTGTGAGAGGGATGCAGTTGTGATTACGCTGTGGTGGAGCGAATGTGAGTGTGTGTAAAAAGGCTATTCTCCCACCCCTTTTCTCAGTACCCTCTCCCTCCCTCTGTAAGAATGTGTGTGTGAATGGGAATGGGTTTGGTTTTTGTTTGTTTTTTTATTGATTAGCATGTTATTATAAAATTTTTTTTATCTTTCCAGGCGCCATAATTTGGAAAGATAAAAGGGACAAGCACTTGTAAATTACCCCTGGAATTGAAGCTGACTAACTAGTGATTATTATTATACCAAAGGCCATTAGTATAGGACAAGGGTTCCAGGTCATGTTATATCCTATTTGATTGTGTATAGAATAGTTTTAGCTTTAACAAAGGAGGGCTTATTAGAGCCACACAACTCTAACAAGGTTACCTATCTTAGTCCAAGCTCGTAGACGCAATTTTTGAATACAAAAATTTTGTTGTAACGCGTGAGCACATCTTTTGTTGTTCATTGACTGTAGTAACCCAAATTTTATTTTGGTTGTTTGATTTTTATTTGTTCTTAGGATCAATTAATAATATTTTTAAGTGGGACTTATTTATTTTTTCTGATTTCATATATATAGGATTTTTTTTTGTATTTTTTGTGAAAAGTAACGAGATCTCCAATATAATCGCCCCTCTCTATTGTAGATATTTTGTACATTTTTTTTTTGTAAGTAAAGGGACTGTATATACAATCCGTTTCATTCTCCCTCAATTTCTCACGTCCGGACAGTGTAGGAAGCGGGTTGGATTGATTGGGATTAGAGATATTTTTGGCCCGCTACATTTGCCCCTGAATAGGGACGTGAGACTTCGAAGCCGGGAGCGTGACGGGATTGGATTGCAGTCCATACCCAATTAGCGTGACAAGTAGTTTGATTGATTTTTCCCTCCTCATATCTTTTTACTAACTTGGGAACAATGGTTGTAGCGGAAACTTTGAATGAAGAAGTAGTGCGATTGAGACTGGAGTTGAGAAAGAAAGAAGAGGAGTGTGAAATGTTGCGGGGAATGATTGAGGGAATGAAGAATGAAATGAAGGGGATGAATGAAAAGACTGATAGGATGAAGAAGGAAATGGGAGACCAACAGGATCAGATGGACCGACGGATGCAGGACCTATATAACATGATGACAGGGGCTGGACCAGCCCCAGGACCTACAACCCTGACCCCTGCTCTTACTGAAGGGACTCCGCTAAATGGAATGGATGGCAGTGTGATTGAGTCTAAAGAAGATACTGTGAGTGGTAGGAAAGGGGCTGAATGGAAGAGAGTGGAAAGTAAGAGAGGAAGTAAGCTTTGTTCTAAGGTTAAGGATAGGAAGGCGAGAGGGAAGAGTGTGGATTCACTATACTCAGATGAGGGAGTGAGTGACGATATGATTGGAATGAGTGAGACCGAGAGTAGCTCTTCGGAGAGTGAAGTGAATGTGGGGAAAGGAATTTTGATTAGGGAAGTGCCAAGGATTGATAAGTTTAGATTGAATGGGGGAAAGAGTATGGATGAGTTCTTCAGGGATTTGGAGCGGTACTGCAAGCTCAAGTACCCACAGAACAAGGGTCACTGGGTGAGGGTTCTGGGAGATTGTTTGGATGGGAAAGTGTTGGAGTTCTTGCGAGTGATAACGAGTGTGGGAGAGCCAAAGTACGATGTAGTGAAGAAGCGGATGATTGGACAGGTGAAATGAATGAAAGAGAGTGTAAAATATAAGAGAGTGAATGAATTTGAGAAGGCGCGTATGGGTAAGAATGAAGGGATGAATATGTATGCACATAGGCTTGAGAGTATGGCAAGAACGAGGTATGGTGATGATGATGTAAATGAATGCAAACCACTGATGAGGAAGTTTTTGGACATGATCCCGCGAAAGGTGAGTGAATGGCTGAGTGGAAAGAGAAAGGAGAGAGTGAGACTGACAGGTGAACAGTTGATGTGGGAGGATGTGTTGGAACTGTTAGAAGATGGACGATTTGATGATGAAAGCGATCTAGAAGAGGATGGATGGTACAGTGTGAATGTTGGGGGTAAGAAGCCCAGGAGCTTTCATCCACCCCAGCAGTATGTCAGCTACAGGGATGCCCTGAAGGCTGCACCAACTGGAGTGATGTCGAACTTCCTGGGCCGTCAGAATGGATGGGTAAATGGAGGGTGGTCGAATGGAAGGGGGCAGATGAATTTCAAGCGTGGGAACGGATATATGAGAGAGAAACCGAGGTATGTCCCATCAAACGAGAGCCTGAATGGTGGGAGAAAGATTGTGGAATATCGTCGGTGTGGAAGGAAAGGTCATATGTTGGCAGAATTGGTCATTATGCAAGGATGTGTCATGACCAGAGGAATGTATGTAGCTATTGTGCGATGGAAAGACATTCAAGTGAAAAGTGTTGGATTAGACTGAGATTGCAAGGTGTGAATGGAAAGTCTGAAGCGGGAAACTGAATGGTAAGAGGGTACCTGCTGAAGTATCCTCTGGGTGCATGAGTGTGAGTAATGTGTTGGTAAGTCTGTCTAGTGTGAAAGTGCTGTCTGGTAGGAAGTATGAGTGTCTGAGTGTGAAGGTAGAATTGAATGGAATTGAGTGTTTGGCTTCAATAGATTCTGGATGCAAGTCGAGCTTGGTGTATTAAGATGTGTATGACAAGGTTAGCGAGAAAGCCCTCCTGTCTGAGTGCAAGGGTAGTTTGGTAGGTATTGGTAATAGGAGAGTGCCTGTGATTGGAATAAGGTCAGCTGTTTGAATGCATGGTATGATGATGAATGAATGTGAATTTTCTGTGATTGATAAGGTGAGTAGTGAGTATGGTGTGATTTTGGGGTATGATTTTATGAAAATGAATCGTATGGTTGTGCATCCTGTGAGTGATCAGATTAAGAGAATGATTGGTAAAAATGGGGTGTATAAGTTGTATGTAGGAAAAGATGGTAGCATTTTGAGGAGTGTGTTTACTGGTATTGAGGTGACTGCTATGGAGAATATAAGTCTTGTGAAGGGTGAAAGGGTGTCTGTTAGAGTGAGTTGGAGTAAGGATGTTAGTTTGAATGTGGGTGAGAACACTGTGATATTGGATGGAAACGATGCGTGTTATAAGGTAAGGCGTGTTGCTTGTGTGTTTGATGGCTTGATCAGAATGAATGATCCTTTTGTATGTGTGCAGGCGGACCCCAGTGTGAAAGGGCAGGTGAGGGGAATCCAAGTCGGTGATGTACTGGGTCACCTCTCCACTGTCAATGAGGTAGGTATGGATGATAGTACAGATGGCAGGGTGAATGTTGCAGGTGAAAAGACGTGTGAATGGACGTATAATGAAGTGAAGAGCATGGTGGGATTGGATGGATGTTTAGCTGAGTATGAAAGGGAGGATGTGTATCAAATGATATTTGAATGAAAGGGAGCCCTCAGTAAGGGTGATCTAGATTTCGGGGTTGCAAAGCTCCCGGAATTCAAGATTGTCCTGAAGGAGGACTCACCAATCTATCAGCAGCCAAGGCATTTCCCACGTCCGGTTGCTGATGAGATTGAGGAGCAGTGCTTGAAATTGGAGCAATTGGGGGTGATTGAAGAGAGCGAGAGTGCATGGAATATTCCAATTGTACCTGTACGTAAGCCGGATGGAAGATTGCGTCTGTGTGTGGATTATAGAAAGGTGAATGAAAGGACTGTGAAAGAAAGGTTTCCGATGTGTGTGTATAGTATGCATGGGATGGAGTGGTTTACGAAGCTGGATCTGGTACGGGGGTATTACCAGATGCCCATTGCTGAGGAGAGCTGGCCGGTAACTGCCTTCTCTTCCTCAAAGAGGCATTACCAGTTCCGGAACCTCAGCTTTGGGTTGGCTAATGCTCCCGGAGCCTTCCAGCGGGTAATGAATGTTGTGTTGAGTAAGTTTGCGAGTAAGAATGTGATTGCATTTATAGATGATATTTTGATTATGACTGTGACTTTTGCGGAGCATATGAGATTGGTGAATGATGTGTTGAGAACGTTGGAGAGTGTTGGTTTGAAGGTGAAAGTGGCGAAGTGTGAATGGTTTGCGAAAGAAGTGGAATTCCTTGGGCATATGGTGAGTGAGAATGGGTTGCGAAAATCACCGAAGTATGTTGAGAAGGTGCGAATGTTTCCTAAACCGGTGACTGTAAAGCAACTGAAGTCGTTTTTGGGTTTGATTGAGTTCCAGCAAAAGTTTATACGCGATTGTTCTGTTGTGAGTAAGCCTCTAACTGAGTGGATGGGCAAGAAAGGTAGTACGGTTGTCAAGTGGAATGATAAGATGAATGAGGCGTATGAGAGACTGAAAGAGGCAGCGGCTGAAGATGTTGAATCAGCTTAACCAGATTATAGTGTGAATGCTAAAATGCTTGAATTGTATACAGATGCGAGTGGATATTGTATGGGAGGTTTTCTGATGAAGGGGCAGCGTTTCAATGGAGAGAATGTCAGGCGAATAATTGGGTATGTATCCAAGGCTATGAACGTTGTGGAACTAGAGTTGGCTGCGATAAGATATTGTTTGAAAGTGTTGCGTCCGTTTTGTATGGTGTGAGGTTTGTGATCAAAACAGATCATCAACCTCTTGTGTATCTGCAGCGTATGAATTGGGCTGATAGTAGGATTGCAAGGACTTTGGAAGATTTGAGTGACTTTGACTATGTGATTGAATATGTGCCTGCTGAATGGAATGGAGTGGCTGATTTGATGTCAAGGTATCTGGTACGAATGATGAAAATGTGTGTGGAGTGAGTGATCCTAAGTATTTGCCGAAAGGGGTTATGAATGGAAAAGAGAGAAGGGTGGTGGTGATTCCTTGTTTGAGAGTGTATGGAATGGTTTGCAAGATTTGAAGAGTGATGGAGTAGACGTGAGAGTGCCTGATAGTGTGGATGATTTAAGGAAGGAGGTAATGAAGGAAGTGTGTAGGAAGCCTGAAAGCATTGGTATGGCAAAGGTGCGGAACTTCATGAAAGAATTGAGAGCGATGTGTATGCAAGGGGTCCCGCCACTTCAGGAAGTGTTGATTGTAGTGAGTCGTTTGTATGGAGTGATTGTTTATGTGCACTTTGGTGGTGAGAGGCCGATTGTGTACAAGGATGAGAAGATGAAGGGTTTGAATCCTAATGCTGCATGATTTAGTTCTTGACAAGCCTTGATTGGTGATACCCTTGTTTCTGGACGCAATCCTCTGGATGTAGTTTTCCTGGAAGTTTGGGTGCCTTAAAAAAGAGGCCGTTTGACTCGGATGACCTATGATGAGCCCCTGTGGCTTTGTCATCCGTAAAATTATGTTATGTTATGTTATGATTAGCAAATTTAATGAATTTAATAGATTATGTAAACAATTATATAAGAGAGAGAATATTGATGTAATTTACTTAGATTTTAGCAAAGCTTTTGATAAGGTTTCACATAGGAGACTAGTTCACAAATTAAAAATGCATGGTATATGTGGTAAGGTTTTGAATTGGATAACTTAATGGCTGAAAGACAGGAAACAGAGAGTTTTGCTGAATGGAGTGAGGTCACCGTGGAGGGACATTATCAGTGGTGTACCTCAGGGATCCGTTCTAGGCCCTTTATTAATCATCTTAATGATCTTGGGGAGACTGTAAATAGCAAAGTGTCAATTTTTGCTGATGCCACTAAATTGACAGCTGTAGTCAAAGAAGCTGAGAGTAGTTTTAAAGTGCAGAGTGACTTAAATAAATTATTAGCTTGAACTCAGAAGTAGCGAATGACTTTTAACCTTAAAAAATGCAAAGTTCTTAACATGGGAAGGTATAATAGGGAATTTAGCTATGAGATGGATGGGCATTGGCTGAATTCAGTTTGGGTTGAGAAGGACTTAGGCATAGTAGTAGATAGGTCACTGAAGTTTTTAAAGCAGTGTATTGAGGCAAAAAATAGAGGAAATAGGGTGCTAGGATATATTAACAGGAATGTTAGCTACAAGAGTAAAGAGGTTATCCTGAAACTCTATAACTCATATGTTAAGCCACATTTAGAGTAATGTATATAAGCATGATCACCAAATTTGAGACATGATATCAACATGCTTGAGTTGGTACAAAGGAGGACAACAAAATTAATACCTTTCCTGAAGCACCTTGAATATGAAGATAGGATGAGGGTACTAAATATGTTCTCATTTGAGAGAAGATGTGTGGGGTGAGATATGATTGAGCTTTTTAAAATCTGTTTAGGGATGGATAAGTTGGATTTTAGCAAGTTATTTAATTTGGAAGGTAGTAATATGACTAGGGGTGACCACTTAAAAATTAAAAAACAGAGGTGCAGGTTGGATGTTAGAAAATATTTTTTTCCTATTAGAGTGGTAGATTACTGGCATAGTTTGCCATCTTAGACAGTAGACAGTCCAAATTTGAATGTTTTCAAACACACATCAGATGATTATATTGGGAGGGAGGGTCCTCTGGACTCATTCCTGTCAATGCAGTTTTCTTTATTATTCTATATTATGATTGATTTGGATTTGGATGAGTCTTGATGATGATGCTTTTTGTTTTTGACACATTCCTGTGTATGGTTTGAATTGTATATTGTAGATGCATGATTGGACACAATCCTATGGATGCATTTTGTGGGGGGGTTTTGACAGATGCGGATCACCATTGATAGGCACTTGTGGCTTTTATCATCCTTGAAATTATGTTATGTTATGTTACTCTGCACTCATTTCTATGGATGCAGTTTTTTATTATTGTATATTATGATCAACTTGGATTTTGATGAGTCTTGATGATGATAGGTCCTTGTAGCTTTTGTCATCCGTGAAATTATGTTACTGTATATGAATTATTTACAAAATAGAACATGGTCACTTTCTGAAGTACCTGAGCAAAAAGAGCAGGCATAATATTCATTTTAAGTCATTAATGATTATTATATTTTTAAAGACAGAACCATTCTTAATTCTTAAAATGATATTAACCAATGTTATTTTCACCTTGTGTTTCTTAAAAATAATGTAATTATTCATTTTGCAAAAATATTGATTTTTTCTACATTTGAAATTTTGCACACTATTAGTTTTTTGTTTTTCTTTTGGCCTGACTCGTTAGTCACTAGCATGCCATGGTATAGCTACAGACGATCTGAGCATGTGTCTTTTGACTAGCCAATAACATGCTTCATTATATTTCAAACTGTTCACACGACTCTTCAGTTGATATAGTTATTAAAAGGGAATGAGGTGGTTGTTGTAAGTCAAAATACTAAATAATATGTAAAGTCTTTGATGATGATATTCAGGCCTTGGAAATATATAGAGCACACAGTAGAATCCTGCGAGTTATTAAATTCCCTTCATGCCACAGGAATTATAAATTTAGGCAAGATAGGAATTTCTTTTCCTGTAATATGAATACAAAGGATTTGAAAGGCAGTAAAACCACATAAAAATTTTTTCTTAGTGCATTTAAGGGTACGTGGCTTTCTAATGCCTGTATTCAACCAAGTGCTAGTCTTTTGTTTCAGCGAGAAGCTGAAGAAAATATTGTAAGGTTCTGATTCTTGGTCTTTTAAATAGATTTGTAAATCTGTTTTTTTTCTTATGTAGTTTTATGTGTACTTTTCAGATCTGAAACTCGTTTTTGCTTGAAATACATACTATTCCTATTAGTGACCTTCAGTCGATCATTGGAAAAGTGTGCATTTCAGAGAAAAATGGATATCGGATCTGAAAAGAATACATAAAACTGCATAAGAAAACAAATTTTTAAAACCTTTAGAAGAGATGTCTTGATACAAATATTTATTAAGAGTGGTTCAATGAATTCCTGCTTGCTGCAGCAAAACTTTTCACACCAGCCTAATGTAAGTAAATGCATTTACAGAAAGTTTTTAAATTAAAATAAAACAAAAAAACACTAATAAAAACTATTCCAACAAATAGCAGACAAAAATAAACATAAACAAACCCAGCAATACTGAAGCCACAAGAAGATTCTTCACATTGAGGATTTGTAACAATTTACCTGATTATCTAGGAGCATTAACAACTCTAAATAGTTTAAAAAAAACTACATATTCACCTTGAATACCAAGACTAATATAAACGGTTTCTTAATAAATAGCACTACAATGGTATATAACTCAGTCATGTCACATACCAACCAATGTTTATTTGGTCTTAACTACAACATAACTTGCATACCCGTAGTTTTAAGATGCCCCTTATACTTTCCTATGCACTAAATACACTGTCTGCCTACTATTGAGTGAAATGGGGGAGCTAACCAGGTAAGCATATGTCACAGGCATACCTAAACATTTGAACAGGGCTGTGGATTTGGTAGGCTAAAACCCCAACTCTGATACCTTAGATTTTCAATCGTTTAACTAAATAATCCAACTCTGGGTTTTATCTGATTGTGTAGTAAATTTGACCACAGTAAATGAATTGAAAAACAATTATGATAATTATATGAACAATCTAATTTAATATATAGGCTACAAGAGATAAGCTTGAGAGGTGAGCCATTAAACTTTAAAACACCAATAGGTGCATACACAGTCTCCTTATTATACTGGTAAGTTAAATATATTGGTAAGTTAAATATATTGGTATACTGGTAAAAGCATTCAGTGACGTTTTTGATTTTTCAGTGTAATATATTTAAGTTCTGGAAGATAGTTAACTTTGAGTATTAGACATAATACTAAAGGAATTTTGAATTATATTTTGAAAAGTTTCTCAGTATGGCTGTTGCTTTGGATGATGTCAGTATATCTTTTGATGTAAGCTGTGTGTATGTAGTTTGTGATTTTTGTGGTGTTGAAAGAAGAGCAAATGTATCTGAATCCCCGGTTTGTTATGTGACTAGTGCAAATGTGGCTTTGGTAGAGGAGGTGAGTCAGTTGTGTGATGAGTGCACAAGATTAAGTGAGTTGGTGAATAAAGTCAGAAGGGATGTGAGTGTACGTATGAAGAATGTGACTGGAACCAGGAGGGTGGAAGATAGGGCTAGACTAGGAAATGGAGAGAAAAAAGTGACTGATGTGAGTGGAGATGAATGGTGGGTGAATATAGATAGAATAGATAGGTTAGGTCTGTGAATAAGAGGGACATGGAACCTGTTAGGTTGACTAACAGATTTGATGCCCTGATAGAGGAAGAGGTTGAAAGTGATTGTCTGATGGGCATGGCGACCCTCTTTGATATTGCAAAATGGTGAATAAAAGAACAAAAAATTCAGATTCATGTGGAAAATGTAAAATTAATGTAAAACAGTCAGAACCTGCTCTACTTTGTGAATATTGTGGACTTTGGTTCCATACAGTTTGTGAAAAAATTACTGATGATATGTACAATGCTTTGAAAACAATTATGAAAGGCAAAACCTACTGGTTTTGCTCAAACTGTGACTCAAAAGCTATAGATGTCTTAAAGTTGGTAACTGAACTTAAAACAAAAAATGATGAAATAGAAAAAAGGTAGAGGAGATTGACAATAGCGTTGAAGATGTGATTCAGTTAAAAATGAAGAATTTATAGGAAATATAAAGAAAATAGCTAGAGAAGAGTTTTTCAAAAATAGATGAAGATGAGAAAAAGAGAATTGCTTGATAATAAAGAATATGAAACAAATTAGTGAGATGGACATCAAGGAAATTAATAAAAAGAATTTGCAGAATGCAAATGATGATGAGGATATATTGAATAAACTTTGGGATATTTTACAAGTTGGAAATATTGATGTAGTTGCGGCAAAAAGGTTGCTGAAGAAAGAAAATTATAGAAATAAGCCAAAGATGTTTTTAAAAGTGAAGGATATGGCCCAGAAATACAAAATTTTGATTAAAACCAAAATACTTGATAATATACCAGAATGAAAAGGTATTTATGTTGACTCGGATAGAACCAAGGAGCAGCAGGAAGATTTTAAATTAACAAATCAGCTAAAAGAAAAGAGACAAGGTTCTCAAAATAAAAAAAAACTGGATAATAAGCTGAGGAAAAGTAGTTCAAAAGGTGCCAAACCAAAGAGAGCATCAGTAAGCCAGCAAGATGTTATTGTAAATAAACTTAGTTTTAGGGAAAATAGTCCTAGGTTGAACAAAAAATTGGAAGCAGTTTTGATTAATGCAAGAAGTATAGTTAATAAAAAGTACCTGACCTACATGCATATTTTTATGAAAAAGACCCAGATATATTAATAATTACTGAATCATGGGCATCAATTAAAATTGGTGAAGCAGAAATAAAACTGAGAAATTATGACACATTTACAAAAGATAGACAGACAGGTAACTGAGAAGGAGCAGTTTTGATGTATGTTAAATCAGAACTCAAAGTGACATTAATAGAGGACTTGATGAACAATGAAAACACAGATTTAGAATGGTGTAAGATAAAAAGTAATGTAAACAACAGCAATATTGTTATTGGAGGATGTTATTTAAGTACATCAGCATTACAATTAGGAAAAGATAGTTTATTTCAAATTCTTGGAACAGTTTGCCAAAGAGAAGAATATATTATCGCAGGTGATTTTAATTATAGGATAATAGATTGGGACTCTATGCATGCAGAGGGAGAAGCCCAGGACTTTCTTGATTTAACTATGGATAATTTTCTCACACAGCATGTAGGAGAATCAACGTGACAGGACAGTATTTTGGCTTTAGTATTAACCTGATGGTGGCAAAGATATAGAGACAATCCAGACTTTCAGCCCAATCAAAGATATAAAAATGCAATGAAAGAGTTATGAAGAGAAATAAGAAAAGCCAAGAGAAAGTTTGAATGGAAAATTTCATGGCAGATTAAGAAAGACCCAAAAATCTACTATAAATCTGTAAGAAGTAAATTAACTGTTAAAGAGGAAGTTGGACCTTTAAAAAGTGAAAATGGTGAAACTGTAACAGATTATCTCCAAATGGCAAATAAATTTAAGGAATATTTTATATCTGTTTTTAAAAGTGAAAGGCTAGAGAACATACCACAACCCCCCAAAATGCTATGTTGAATGATGTTGATTTATCCCAGAAAGCTATACATAAAATTTTAGCAGATTTAGATCCAGAAATAGCACCTGGAAATGAAAAAAAAATTTAATATAGTTCTTAGAAACCTTAGATATTTGATATCAAAGCCATTGGAAATTATGTTTAATCACATTTATGTGCATGGACAAATACCAAGTGACTGGAAAGAAGTGAACATTACTCCAATCTATAAAGGGTCAAGAGCACCAAAAAATTCAGTATTGTCCTATAGACCAGTCAGTTTAACATCCCAAATCAGCAAAGTTTTTGAAAAATTACTTAGACAAGATATGTTAAAACACCTATTGGAAAGGAATATAATTAAAGATAGTCAACATGGTTTTTCACCTAAAAAGTCTTGTCTGACAAATCTACTTAGATTTTTTAAAAAGGTAAGTAAATACGTTGATGAGGGGTACCCAGTAGATATATACCTGGATTTTGTGAAAGCATTTGATAAGGCACCTCATCAGAGATTACTCAAATTGAGAAGTCATGGTTTTGGAGAAGCAATAGTGAGATGGATAGGTGAATGGCTAACTTTCAGAAGGCAAAGAGTTGCAATATAAGGGCAAAAATTGACTTGAAAAGGTAAGTAAATACGTTGATGAGGGGTACCCAGTAGATATATACCTGGATTTTGTGAAAGCATTTGATAAGGCACCTCATCAGAGATTACTCAAATTGAGAAGTCATGGTTTTGGAGAAGCAATAGTGAGATGGATAGGTGAATGGCTAACTTTCAGAAGGCAAAGAGTTGCAATATAAGGGCAAAAATTGACTTGAAGTAATATAAGTAGTGGTGTGCTGAAAGGTTCAGTATTGGGACTGACATTATTCCTAGTATTTATTAATGATATTGATAAAAATATTAAATCAAATATTCTAAAATTTGCTGATGATATAAAGATCTTCGGGACTAGCTCAAATGATGAGGAAATTAGAGTGCTTCAGGAAGACTTATGAAAACTTCATAAATGGTCAGAGGATTAGCAGATGATTTTCAATATTAGAAAGTGTAAAACTGTAAATGTAGGATTTAATAATGTAAATGCTGTATATAGCCTAGCACAAGAAGATATTGAAAATGCTGTTACAGAAAAGGATTTAGGTGTAATAGTACATAATACTTTAAAACCAAGTGAACACATAGCCAAAGTTGTTCATAAGGCAAATTATGTTCTGGGGACAATAAAAAGAACAATTGACAAGTCAAAATTTAATATTATAAATCTTTACAAACGCTTAGTCAGACCTATTTTAGAATATTGTTCACAGGTATGGAGGCCTACTAATCAACAAGACATAGATAATATAGAAAAAGTGCAAAGAAGAACTACTAAAATGATTACTGATTTAAGAAATGAATCATATGAAAAGAGATTAAGAAGTTGTAATCTTATGACATTGGAAATGAGATGACATAGTAATGATTTAATAGAGATTTTCAAAATAATGCCTGGTTATGAAGGATTAAGAAAGGAAGATTTTTTTACAATGAGTAATGATAGAAGAACTAGAGGTCATGGCCTGAAAATTTTTAAGGATAGATCAAGATTGAATATCAGAAAGTTCTCCTTTAGTCAAAGACTTATGGATGAATGAAACAATTTAAATGATCAAACTGTCTATGCAAGGTCGATAAATCATTCAAATCAAAAATTGGCAAATTATTTGAAGAATGTCAAGAGCTATGAATAATTCTGAGAAGGCTGCCTGCTCCATTAATGAGAAGACTGTTGGATGCTGCTTAACCAGCTCTGGCGGGGCTGGTAAATCTGTGAGTAAGAGGGACATGGAACCTGTTAGGTTGACTAACAGATTCGATGCCGTGAGAGAGAAAGAGGTTTTTATCATTTTTATTACATAAGATGAGACAGAATGGGAAGGGTACAAGCACTATAGATTGCAATTAGCAATCCCCCGCAGACCTGCAACGTCGAAGAGGGAACGATGGTAAGAAGAAAAGGAAGTGGAATAGAAAAACAAACTGGGAAAAGATAGGTAAATAAAACCTCCAGGCTTCCACTCATCTATGGATTCAGTTAAATTAAATTGAGTAATAAAATTAAATAAAAAATTTGAAAAACAGTATAGAGCAACATTCAAACAAAACAAGATATACTGTATATAGAATATTCAAACAAGAAAAAAAACATAACAAATAACAGGATAATTGCTCATAATCAACACAAGATATTATTAGCTTTCTTTTTGAAGGCATATACACTATTCGATGCACAAGTCTCTTCGTCCAAGGAATTCCAAAGATAGACAACACTTGGCAGAAAGCAACACTGAAACTGGCTATTACGGCATCTGATAGACTGAAAACAAAGAGGATGCTGGGTCAAAGCCTAATCAGTGTTTCTCCTTGCTGCAAAGTGATTTGGCAAGGAAATATACAGTGAGTGATGCGAATTGGATTATATCTTATAGAGCATGCACACATTGCTGATGATTTGGCGATGTGCAAGGTTCCATTAGACATTACTGCCACAAAGAAAGCTGGCAATATAAGAGACTGTCAATAAGATGCAAGTGTGAGGTAGCAGCAGACAACTAGACAGGGGCACAATATTCCAAAACTGGAAGAATAAAGCTTTGGAAGCAAGTGGCAAACACGGAAGCATCATTGAAGGTGGCATAGGCCTTTCTCATGATTCCCAATTTCTGCGAAGCAGTAGTTACAAGAGATCTGATGTGACACTCAAAAGTTAATTTGGAATTAACCTTTGAGTGGCAGAAAGTGAAATAAGTGGTAGTTTGAAAGAGAACAGTAGAGAGGGTAATGCTAGGTCTAGGGGGACTAGGATGATGACTAAAGTTGAGTGCAAGTTAATCGAAGGGGGAGAGAGTTTGTTTACCTGTTGCTGGTGTAAATGATGTGGCTAAGAGGTAAGATAGTCTGGTGTCTGGGTGTAAGGGAGATGCAGTTGTGATTACGCATGTGGGAGTAAATGATGTACAGTAGGTGGGTTCATTTGTGAGTTACGAGAGAGGTACAAAAGGTTAGTTGAAAGGATGAGTGAAAGGCATTGTTTCAGATGTACTTGTGAGATTACATGTGGGGATGGAATGATTGTCTTGTGCAATTGAACTGAATGAGTATGTGAAAGGCCTGTGTGAGGAGTTGGGATTAGTGTTTGTAGATGTTTGGAATGGGTTTTATGGGAATAAGGCGTTGTATGCATTGGATGGACTCCATCTAAGCTGGGCTGGAGTTGACGTGTTGTGGCAAGAGTTAGATAGTATCATTGGGTTTTTGCAGGTGGGAAACTAGTTACTGATAGTGCAGGGTGGGGCAGGGAAAGGGAAGAAATGCAGAGGAGATAGAGTGGAAGGTATACATTCTAAAAGAGGTGCTTCAGGGATAGGAGGGCTGAGTTGTCTTTATACCAATGCTTGTGGTCTTAAAAATAAAAAAGATGAGTTATTTAGTTATATTATTGATGAAGATATAGATATAATATGTGTAATAGAATCATGGGTTAATGAGAATAAATTTAATGACAACTTGAGTGAATTTGAACTACACGGTTATGATATGTACATTAGTCAAAGGAGAGATAGGATGGGTTGTGGATTGATTATTTATATGAGAAATAGCATTTCTTCAAATCTAAATAATTCTATAAAGCAAGAAGGAGTTGAGTCAATGTGGATAGATATTAGGGTCAGTAAAAATAGGCAAATGCACTTGGGAGCCTTTTGCAGGTCACCCGGACAGAGAGACTGTATTGATGAGCCGATGATCAGGGAAATAAGGAAAGGATGTGAAGTAGATACAGTTATTCTTGGTGACTTTAATTTAAATTCTGTGGACTGGGAAAATATGATAGGAAGGGATAGAGCAAGTTGTAAGTTTATTGAATGCTTTGAAGATAATTTTTTGACTCAGTTTGTTAATAAGCCAACAAGGGGTGCCAATATCTTAGATCTGGTTCTTTCAAATGATGATCACTTGGTTCATGAATTGACTGTCGGAGAAGCATTGGGAAATGGTGATCATCAGATGGTTCATTTTAACTTGAGAATGGTGAAAGGTAGAACATCAACCAACTACACAAAAACTTCAAATTTTTATAGGGGAGATTACAATAAATTACAAAACTTGTTAAATCAGATTAGGTGGATATAGAATTGAGGGGGAAGAATACTTATGAACTTAAGAACTTAGACGTAGTAGTAGATAGGTCACTGAAGTTTTCAAAGCAGTGTATTGAGGCAGAAAATAGAGAAAATAGGGTGCTAGGATACATTAACTGGAATGTTAGCTAAAAGAGTAAAGTTGTTATCCTTAAACTCTACAACTCGTATGTTCCAGGCCATATTTAGTGTACTGTATACAAGCATGGTCACCATATTTTAGACATGACATCTTAAATATGTTCTCATTTGAGAGAAGATGTGATAGGGGAGATATGATTGAGCTTTTTAAAATCTGTTCTAGTTTGGATAAGTTGGATTTTAGCAAGTTATTTGATTTGGAAGGTAGTAATAGGACTAATGGTCACCACTTAAAAATTAAAAAGAGAGGTGCAGGTTGAATTTTAGAAAATATTTTTTCACCAAAAGAGTGGTAGATTACTGGAATAATTTGCCATCTGATTCATTAGACAGTCCCAACCTGAATGTATTCTAACGCAGATTAGATAATTATATAGGGAGGGAGAGTTAACTTTGGGGGGTATTCTGGACTCATTCCTGTGGATGCAGTTATTTTATTATTGTATATTATGATTGATTTGGATTTTGACGAGTCTTGATGATGATGCTTTTTGCTTTTGATGCATTCCTGTTTATGGTTCAAATTCTATATTCTAGATGCATGATCAGACACAATCCTATAGATGCATTTTGTGGGTAGGTTTTGATAGATGCAGATGACCTTTGATAGGCCCCTGTGGCTTTTGTCATCCGGGAAATTATGTTATGTTAATTTCTCACTTTCTCATCATCTCTTGAAAAGATTCCTGGTTGAGTCACCCATGTTGATTTTTATTATATAAAATTACAAGTTCTGTCATTAGAAGATTGGATATTAACTTTCCTCTCTTTTCTTCTAGTGATTATTATTAATGAAATTTGACCTTTGGAATCACACAAAACCAAACTTTTTATCCTCTTGTTATTTATTTACATAGACAATAAAAGTAAAACAATCTCAACTAACCAATTGAGTGTCTGCATAGGAAAAATTAATATGGATACTGATGTAACCCGTGAAAATAATACAACTCCATATCAAATATTGAATAGTGAGAGGGTAAGTTATCTTTTTGTTTTATTTACTCACTCAAATTTACTTATTCTTAAAGGAAATTTATGGTTTCCTTTTATAGTGGGAGATTTATTTTATAATTTTAATATAAATCTTATCAAAGTTTTGATTTCTGAAAGAATCTGCAGAAGCAAAGCCCTATTATAATTGATAGTATTTCTTATGAGGAATTTCTTATAAAAATAGATTGCCCCCAAAAATGACCTTATAATCTCTCTTCTTTTTTTTAATGTAAATGGTGCAAGTAACTATATTCCCTGGGTAGCAGAAATTGACACCTAGGCTATGCTTATGCAAAATATTTTTCCTTTTTAAATTCCTCACATATCCTATCCTTAACTGGTACTAAATTATGAGTTTAGCTTCCCAATTGGCCATAGAGATAAAGGCATTGGAAGCAGCATTCATAGCCATGTTACAACAGGAACAACAGTGGTAGCAATCAGATGTGTTCTCAGCGAGCTCTCTATTCAGTGAGGGGTTTGGAGAGGGAGATGTAATATATTTAAGTTTGGGGGAAGATATTTAACATTGAATGTGAGACAAAATATTCCAGGAATTTTTAATTATATTTTGATTAAATTGTGAAATAGCTTCTGTTCATTTACATTTCAGAGTGGCTTAATTTTCTCCCCCTTTTTGTTTACACTTTGCTTGATTGCTTAATTAAATGGTTTGGAAAAGTTTTGTCAGTATGGCTGTTGCTTTATATGAAGTATGTATGCCCTTTGATATAAGTAGTGTGTATGTAGTTTGCAATTTTTGTGGTGTTGAAAGAAAAGCTAATGTATCTGAATTCCTTGTGTGTAATGTGACTTGTGGAAATGTGGCTTTGGTAGAAGAGGTGAGTCAGTTGCGTGATGAATGCAAGATATTAAGTAAGTTGGTACATGAAGTGAGAAAGGATGCGAGTGTATATATGAAGAATGGGCCTGGGACCAGGAGGGTAGAAGATAGGCCTAGCCTAGGGACTGGAGAGGAAGAAGTGACTGATATAAGTGCAGATGAATAGTGGGTGAATATGGATATAATAGATAGGTTAGAACAGGTTAGGTTTGTGAGTAAGAGGGACATGGAAGCTGTTAGATTGATTAACAGATTTGATGCCCTGAGAGAGGAATAAGTTGAAAGTGATTTCTCTGATGTGGTTGTAGCAGAAAGTGGAATAAGTGCTAGTTTGAATGAAAACAGGAGGGAGGGTGAAGCTAGGCCTAGGAAGACTAGGAGGATAACTGAGGTGCTTGAGATGGGTGACTCTTAGATATTTAGATAGGAAGTTGAGTGCGAGCAAATGGAAGTGAGTGAGAGTTTGTTTTCCAGCTGCTGGTGTAAATGATGTGTCTGAGAGGTATGATAGTTTGGTGTCTGGGTGTAAGGGAGATGCAATTGTGATTACGCATGTGGGAGTAAATGATGTACAGTAGGTGGGTTCATGTGAGTTACGAGAGAGGTACAAAAGGTTAGTTGAAAGGATGAGTGAAAGGTATTGTTTCAGATGTACTTGTGAGATTACATGTGGGGATGGAATGATTGTCTTGTGCAATTGAACTGAATGAGTATGTGAAAGGCCTGTGTGAGGAGTTGGGATTAGTGTTTGTAGATGTTTGGAATGGATTTATGGGAATAAGGCATTGTATGCAAGAGTTAGATAGTGTCGTTGGGTCTTTGCAGGCGGGAAACTATTTACTGATAGTGGTCAGGGAAATATAAGAGTACAGGGTGGGGCAGGGAATGGAAAGAGATGCAGAGGAGATAGAGTGGAAGGTATACATTCTAAAAGAGGTGCTTCAGGGATAGGAGGGCTGAGTTGTCTTTATACCAATGCTTGTGGTCCTAACAATAAAAAAGATGAGTTATTTAGTTATATTATTGATGAAGATATAGATATAATATGTGTAATAGAATCATGGATTAATGAAAATAAATTTAATGACAACGTGAGTGAATTTGAACTAGAAGGTTATACTATGTACATTAGTCAAAGGAGATATAGGATGGGTGGTGGGGTGATTATTTATATCCAAAATAGCATTTCTTCAAATCTAAATAATTCTATAAAGCAAGAAGAAGTTGAGTCACTGTGGATAGATATTAAGGTCAGTAAAAATAGGATAATACACTTAGGAGCCTTTTACAGATCACCAGGATAGACAGACTGATTGTATTGACCCCATAAGGGGTGCTGCAATTTGCCTTCCTGGCTGCTGTGCTGAAAGGACTCAGAGGCTAGATGCTGACCAGCTTCCTCTCACTCAACTATGCAGGATCGGGGCTGTAGGGAGATAGGACTGCCCCCATTTATTCCTGAGCTCCCCGTAAGGGGTGCGGCGATTTGCCCCCCTGGTCGCCATGCTCACAGGACTCAATGACCCGTCCGGCCCAAGCTTAGCCTCTTCTCCTTCTTTCAGACAGCCTGTGTTTCTCTCCTTCATTTCACCTACACCCTCTCCAACAACCTTCTCTGGTCGGCCTCTATTTTCACAGGGTAGATGCTGACCCTCTTCACAGCCAACTATCCCAAATCATGGCTGAGGAGGGAGGGGACAATGTTCCCTAACGCCTGAGCTCTGGTTTTGGATGGTGGGTTTTTAACAACCTGCTTCATCTCAACCCACACCCTTCCTCACATCCCCTTTCCTTCTCACTTCACTATCTATCTTTTTATGCTGTGCCCAAGGTGGAGCTGCCATGCCGAAGGTCTGCCAGTTCACCAGGTGGGAGAGGTGACCTAAAATAGTGGCACCAGGCTCTGCCAGGCCCATATGCACCCCTTGCTTAGTGGGCTACTTACTGTAAAGGGTTATTAGTGTCTGCATCCCATGAAAATAATAGTCACCATACCCAATGAACACAAAATCAAAAATCTTCCCTAAATTTTCCTTCATCCACCGTTAGAGCCGCCCTCAGCCAGCTCCACAGAAAAAAATGTAGCTCACCTCCCCTTCCTGTGCTTTCACAGGGGAACCTCCAAAACTTTTTGACTGGAGGAGGTGGCTTACTCCTCTCCATTGCCTATGGGTGCAGGTGGCTCCCTTTCATCAATTCTTTAGAGTCACAGTCGGGTCCCTCCATCTTACCACTGGCAGCCAATGTGACTTGTGATGTCCTGGGAGGGATGGCTACATGGACCCTCCTTCCCTCGCTGAAATAGACATGGTCCTGGAGGCAACCCAGTCCTGAGGTAAGACATTCCATGGGGGTGAATCCGGGCTCTGCGCTAAGCATCGAACCCAAGTCCGCCCCTTTGCAAGGTACTCCTCAAATGGCTTGGGTCTACAAGACTTTACAAGGATGAGAGGGATCTCCTCCGACTGGTGCCCCTACGACCACCAGAACCATATCCATCTCGGAAAAGGACCTTGCTGAGGCCGGTCCATCTAGCCTGGGGTTCCTGCCGGCAGAGGGGAGAAGCAGGTTCATTCCCCGCCCTCTTATCCTAAAAAGAAAAGGACTAAAAAGACTCGGGGCTCATCTCTCTCCTCGGCGGGCTGCGGCGAAGGATGGGGATGCTACTTCGGCAAGCGACCGAGCTAAGAGCGGCACTTCCGGCCCTGCTGCCTTCCCTGGGTGCAGAGTCCCTGAGAAAGACCCAAAGAAGAAGTACGCAGAGTGGAGCCTCGATTACGCCGGGGCACCTCATTCAGAGACTACCCAGCATTTTTGAGCCAGCTAGCTTCAAATGCTTTCTTGTTATTTGCTCAACTGATGACAGCATGTTGGCTCAGGGCAACATGATCCATCAGAAGAGAGCCTTAGCCAGCGTGTTTTTCTGGAGATAACGTTCTGGTGAATGCGTCGAATACACTCCGAGGCGGCTATGATTAGTGCCCTTTGGACCCTTGATGGCCTACCGGTGAATGTGATACCGAACTCTACCATGAACTTCGTGAATGGAGTAATTTATGCGAGGGAACTCATGGACTACTCTATAGATGACATCACCTTAGAGCTGGCCTACCATGGAGCGTTCAAGGTCGAGCGTGTGATGAGAAAACAGGGAGGTGCCTCGAGACCCACCCTACACTCATCGTCACGTTAGACTGTGACAAGCTCCCAGAGTTGGTGCATGCTGGTTGGTTTCACTACCGTGTGAAGGCATTCGGCCACTGGTGGGGAGGTGCTATTACTGCCACCGCTTCGGCCATATTAATCTCTCAGGTCGATGTGCAAAGTTGGGGTTACCCTAAGTCCGTGTAAGTGGTTCCAAGGCCGCACACGATAACTCTAAATCGTGTGTGGCCAAGGGTTTCAATTGCGGAGAGCCGCACCCGGCTTCGAAGCAATGTGGTGCGTATCTCCTTGAGAAGGTAATCCTGGCCGTTCAGGCTCAGGATCATCTCGCATTTCGCAATGCTAAAGGCCTTGGTCCTGGCGCTGCCTGGGACGTCCTATGCTTCAATGTTAAGACACCCTCTGCTCCTGGCTATTCCAGGCCTACGAGCACGGTCATTTCCGCCCCCATTCGGAACCCTTCTGCGGGTTCTACCTACCCCGGGCGCTTCCCTAGTAAAACTAGCGGCACAAAGGGTGTTCACTCAACCCCGGCTAAAACCAGGGCTCACTCTTCCCCCCTTCCACCAGCGTGACCGTTTTCCAAGCGCCTCCAATGAGTCGTTAGACTCGCAGGAGGCAAAAACCCTGAAGTTGGTCGCCAGGCCATCTTCTGGGGATCCTAAAGCTGTCCCCCAAAAGGAGGACAGCACTAAAAGAGCTTCGGCTCTTTCGCCCAAGCGCAGTGGTGGGCTGGGGGACTCAAAGACGGTGGATCCTCGAAAAGAGTGCCTCCTGCCACTGAAGCCGCTCCGCCCGCCTGAGGTTTCGAGGCGGAAAGAGGAAAAGACTCGCATGGCGAGCCTATTATCCCCCAATAAGCCCTCGAAGGCGACAGCACCTTCAGCGCATTGTCCGGCCAACAGCGCTCGGAGTTCTGCCTCCGGGAAGCATTCGGCCATCCCCGTGAGGGTCTTCTCTTCGAAAAGGGCCCCCGCATCTCCGAGCTAGGCCTGGAGGGCATATTCCTTCAATGGAATTGCCGCGGACTCCGTGCCAACTGGGAGTACTTGCGGAGGCTCGTATCGTCCCGTTTCCCTTTAGCTATCTTTTTGCAGGAGAGCATGCTGGGCGCGTGCCCCATGCCCACCCTCCCGGTGTATAAGGGTTTTGCGACCCCTACCACTACGGGATGTGGCCGGGCGGGAGGATTTTTGATTTACACCCGGCATGATGTGTCTCTTCTTCTCTTCGCTTTAGATACCTCCTTTCAGCTGTGCAGCTTTACCTGGATAGGAGGTATACTGTTATTTTCGTGTACATTCCACCATCAGCCTTCCTCGACGCGGGGGACTTCCGCCGCGTCGTGTAATGGTTGTCGAGGCCCTTTCTCTTGCTCGGAGATCTGAACAGTAGACACCCCCTTTGGGGAAACTATTCGATTAATTCCCGGGGTCAAGTTCTTGCCTACCTGATGGATGACTGGAGATAGGTTTCCTAAATGAAAATGAGTTTACACATCACTGCCCGAGAATTGCTTCATTTTCTTGCCTCGATCTCTCTTTATGCTCTCCGGATGCACAGCCTGTTTTGGGGTGGGGGATAGTCGATGACCTCCATGGTAGTGATCACTTTCCCATCAAGATATCATTTTCTTGGCCGCTGCCGCCCGAGACCCCGTCCCGGTCGTGCTTAGCGCGGTCTAGGTAGTCCGCATTTCAAAAAATGACTGAATTCTCTCTCTCAGTCGAGGAGTTTAGGTCGGTAGATGAGGTTGTTGAGTACTTCTGCAGAAAAATCAACGCCTTGGGATTAACTACCATTCCTAGAACGGCACGCCGAGCACTTCCTTTTTGGTCAGCAGAGTGTGAGAAGGCCCTCAAAAAGGAAGCATTATGCCTACATGCCCAATAAGCGCCGCCCGAACGATTTCACTGTTAGTGAATTTCGTCGAGCTAGGGCTAGGTTCCGGTATATTTAGAAACACGCCCGCCCGCCGCTTCTCTTGGCGGGCATACCTGTCTTCACTTAACGAGAAGACCCCTTTAGCAGAGGTGTGGAAGTGAGGCAAGACGATTCGGGGCAAGTTTCGCAGGACCCCCCTCCCGTTCTCCAGGAGAATGGGACCGAAATATCGGACCCAGCGTCTGTGGCAGAATCCTTCGCGAACGCTTTTCTGCATTCTCTAGCCCGGATGCTGCTCTGCCAGCATTCACTGAGCGTCGTCATGTCGCGGAAGGCTGTCGGCTGAACTTTACCTTCAGAGTCGGAGAACCATTCAAGGACAGGTTTACTCTGAATGAGTTGCGTTCCGCTTTTGCTTCGTGCGCGTACACCGCCCCTCGTCCGAACGATGTCCCGTATGCCATGCTTTAACACCTGGGTCATCGAAGCATGGCCTTTGTTAGATTTGTTCAACAGGATCTGGGTCCAGGGTCTCCCAGATTCCTGGGGATTCGCTACTGTGCTCGCTTTTCGCAAACCATGAAGAGATCACTCTACCCTGGTCGGTTTCCGCCCAATATCTCTAATTTTCTGCGTGTGCAAGTTGATGGAGAAATTGGTAAATGTTAGATTAGCTTTTTTATTGACAGCATTAGCCATCTGTCTTCTGTACAATGCGGCTTCCGCAAGTACAACTCCACGTCGGATGCTCTCCTTCACTGAAAAATACCCTTTGCGAGGACTTCCTTCGTAGACAGCACTACGCCACGGTGTTTTTCGATCTGGAGAAAGCCTATGATACCGCATGACCATATGTTATGATGGAGACTCTCCACACGATGGCGGTGAGGGAACGCCTCCCTATCTTTATATTTGAATTTTTTCCGAAATCGTGGATTAGCCATACGGGTGAGGGAAGCCCTCTCTGGCTCAATGTAACAGAAAGAGTGTATCCCGCAGGGAAGTGTCCTCAGTGTCACACTCTTTGCCCTGAGCATAAACACCGTCATCTCAGTGCTGCCGGAAGATGTTCTCATTACGCTCTACGTGTACGACCTTTCGATCTGTTTTGGCACAGCCCAGATGCTAACTCTGGAGCATCGACTCTAACAGTCATTGAACCGTGTCTCTCGCTATGCCGAAGCATACAGGCTTCGGCCAAGTCAAAGGTAGTGCACTTATCCACCCTGACCCAGACTTATTTCTCAATGGGGTGCGCCTGGAAGTGGTGGACTCGCACCGTTTCCTTGGTCTTGTATTTGACCGACGCCTCACCTGGGACGCTCATATTCGCAGCCTTAGGGTCTCTTGCACCCGCGCCATGGATATTCTTCGTTCCGTGACGTTCAGCTCTTGGGGCGCTGATATGGCTACTGCTTTACTTTTTGATCGATCCTTTCTTCATTCGAACTCGACTACGGATGTGAGTTTTATGCATCCGCAGCGCAGCTGAGCGTGTATTACGAATAGTGGATTCGATCCACCACACCGGCCTTCGGCTGTCGACCGGTGCCTTCCGCACTTCCCCCTACTTGTCAATGCTGGGGAGTGCATTATTCGCCTGTACGTGCCAGCCCGGCGCCTTCCTCAGTCGTCAACAGCTCTATCTGCATCTGCAGCTGATCTCGATGGTGTTTACGCCGCTGAGAAACGCAAATCATACCCTAAGCCCCTTTGCTTTATGGCTAGGAAACTCCTTCGAGAGCTAGGAATAGCTCTCGGGCCGGTGGCGTCACCCTGGAGGGTAATACTTTTGGATATTTGTCGCCACGCCTCTGCTCCCAAAGCTTGTACAGCACTGGGAGTCGGCTTCTACGCCGTATCTATTCTGTTTGAAGTTAGCGGGTCTCTGCCGAGCTGGTGGCAATACACCACTAGGTACAGGAGATTACGCGACGTGCCCGGCTCGGAGCATGGATTGTGATCTATAGCGACTCACAAAGTGCCCTGAGTGCTCTCGGGGCATTGGAATCTCCGCATTCCCTGGTTCCCAATATCCGTGACGCCACGGTTTTGGCGAGCCGGGTGGATGTCGAGATTATCTTCTGGGTTCCTGGACATGTAGGAATTGCGGGGAATGAGGGCGCCAAAGAGTCCGCGAGGACTCTGCGACCGGATCAGCGTTTCGCTTTTCTTCACACCGACTACATGGCAGGAATACGGGCAGCTCTTCGGGCTGCTTGGCAAAGAAGTTGGGAGACGGTCGAGGGGAACTTAAAGTTGCGTGCCATTGCGCCGCGACTGTTTCCATGGACCTACCCCACAATGCCGCCAAGGCTTCAGGTTGCTTTTGGTTGCTTTCTGGCGCTCGCCTGCGCTATACTGTGAAGACTGTGTTGTCTCCCAGTCTGGGCGATCTTCGTGCATGTTACCCGTCTCGCTTCCGGGATGAGTGGGGTCAGTACTGTTTTGTCCCTTGTACTCGTGACTGATTTGTGCACATTGACTTGTGGACTTTATGACTTTTGGGAGGAGGCTGGCCTCCTACGCTTTTTTGTCTGTTGTTTTTTTGTATGTTGCATGTTCCTCTGCCGGGGGGAGGTGGGCTTACCCCCCCCCCCCTCCAATGCCGTAATGCACCTCCTTCTTGCTTTGTTTTCTTGATTTTGGTATTTTTTTAGCCCTTATCCTTTTTAGCATTGTTATTGTTTATTTACATTCTGTTATTTCTTTTTTTGTTATTTTTTTCTTAATATAGCCTATTATTAGGCTGTGTCGTATATGGTGACTTATGCCCAAGCAGGTAGTTGCCAGATGGGCTAAAAAAAATAAATAAATTGGTGGCCAGCATAACTTTTTTACATCCAGTCTAGAGCATCCCATTGTTTGATAGTAGGGAGTTACTATTCGCTTTAGATAATCCACTGTTCATTATTTGCTTCTATACCTAAGTCCATCTTATCTTTCATTCACCAATTGCACTTATTTCATCCACGGTCAATCTTGACAGCACTGTAGTATAGTAGTTTGGTCTGCCTCCCCTCACCACCTTAAATGTCTAATCCTTTTCTTCTTTTCTAGGATACATGGAACAAAGAAGATAAGGGGCGGATGTGAGTGGGGGGCCTGATAGACTTCCATCTTGCCCCTATTTATCTCTCTCCCCTCACAGGCAAAGTTTGAAGCTATAAAAGTAAAATTAGTTTGTTGGGAAAAATAAGACTTAGACTTTGTTTTAACTTGTGAAGTTATCTGGATTGGAAGTGAGAACACCGAGGGAGCTGGATGAAGGACCAGGTAAGTGTAGCCTCTATGAGTTGGTGTGGTTGTGTGAGTGTTAATGATAGTCTTTGAGTGTAGCATTGAATGTGTGACTGAAGATGCCTTCTCCTCTCCAGCTCCTTGGTACCAGCTAGTCGATCGACATCTGACCTTGAGAGGCTAGGGCAGAAACCAGTCCTTTACTCACATTCTCAGTGAATTGGCAGTCATTGAGAGCACCTCCCAGTCTCCAAAACAGTGGTTGGAACTAGTGCCTCCCAGTCTCCAATGCAGTGGTTGGAACTAGCGCCTTCCAGTCTCCAACACAGTGGGGGAACTAGCACCTCCCAGTCTCCACTGCCTAAGCATGGAACACTCAGTGAGTCTCAGAACCCTAAGGAATTCTTAGAAGAAAGTGGGCCTGTCTCTCCTTCCCATTTTTCCCCCTTTTTGTGTATAACTGGTCATAACGCTCATCATGATTGGATCCAATATACTCGTATATATATATATATATATATATATATATATATATATTATTGCATGACTTATTTATATCTCTGCATTAGCCAATATTTCTATCTTTTAAGGCCCTATTTTGTTTACTGTACATATTTATTTTTTGTGTGATCTATACTTCTGCATTGACCGATATATGTTGTAAGGGTTGTATATATTTTGCTATTTATACAATACTGCAAGTGTTTGGGATTTGCCTTTTTTTTGTCATTTTTTTTTTATCTATTCTCTGTCCTGTAAATAAAGTAATAATTAGATTAATCCCTCATTATCCTCCCCTCAAACACCCAGGTGGCTCTGTTAGAGCAGTAGGGAGAGTAACTGCTGGTCCCCAGAACCTGCCAACACAGCACTTTTGTTTCTGTTGGCAATGAGTCATACCCAAAACCTTTTGAGCATAGGACAAGCCAACTTCTTTGAGAGCTTCATGCAGCTCTCTGGCCAGTGTGTTGATGCTTTTGCCATGTTGTTGCTCCCAAAGCTTCTACAGCATCAGGAGTATTGTATTTGCCTTTGCATTTCTAGGAGCACATCTCAACTCATAACTCATGCTGAAACAATGCTAGTGTTGAGGGTATGCAGGGTGGGTTTGCCCACACCTGATTATGGTATTCTTGAGTTTGTGGTGGAGGCAAGTTTCCTCCACTGGGTGCTTGCTCTATGCTGATGCACTGGAGGGAGGCAAGAGCGTACCTTTTGGAGGTCATTTTATTTCTAGTTTTGATTTTTTAAAGTTTTTTTATATATATACTAAGTACTAGGCTAAAGTTTTTTCGGGCGACCTTGACATCTTGCGGTATCTCAAATGCACAGGTCTACTATATAGGTGAGTTTTAAAATATTAACTTGGTTGTAAATGGTCCTTAGTCTGCATGGACCAAAAGTCAGTCTGGGTAGGGCAGGAAAGGAAAATTGGGGCAGAGGGGATAGAGTTCAGCACATTCAGGTTAAAAAAGTGCTTCAAAGATTTAAGTTCACTATAGAAATGCATGCTTGAGTGTGTTTGTTTCTTGTTTTGGGGGCTTTTATTTGTTTGGTTTTATGGTTGAGTGTGCTTGTTTCTTGTTTTGGGGGCTTTTGTTTGTTTGGTTGTATGCTTGAGTGTGCTTGTTTCTTTTTGGAGAGCTTTTGTTTGTTTGTTTGTTTGTTTTTTCTTCTATAATTTGGTGGGGTTTAGTGCTCTATATTTTTATTTTAATGTAGTCTAGTATTTGGATTGAGATTGGGTAGGTTGAGTTATACCCTTGTAGGCAGTCACCAGATAAGTACTATAACCCCCTTCCCCCATAGCCATGCAGTGTGTCCCCGCTTTAACCTAGGGCAGCGTCATAACACTGACCATTTTGTCCTATCTTGCTGCTCCCTCAACCATTTCAGTATTACCTCTAGAAGACCTCTGGATTGGATCATGTAATATGGTATCATGATAACAAATAACACAAATAATACATAACTTGTAGTGTGATGGTGGATTGAATGGTTTTAATTATTTTTTTAAAATCTTAGAGTGAATGTTTGATATTTTTATTGGATGGGGCAAAACTTAATTTATCGCTTCTAAATTCTAAGGTATTTAGAAAGCTACACCACCATAGGCTTCCTGAATAGAAATTTTACAAGGAAATTTTGAAAATTCTGCCTGAACCTCATCCTGGACATCAGGAGCCCCATAAAGCCCTATTGCTATAACCAAGCCCTATTGCTATAACCAATATAAGCCCTTCAAGTTGAATATATCAGGCTGTATTGGGAGCTGTAATAGATATATCAGGCTGAAAAAGGGTAGTTTCTTGATTATTTTAATCCACATTTTATTTCAAGCCTACTTACACTTATGTGCCAGAACCTCCACCTCTTCTGAAAGGTGGACTGCCCCTCAGAAGGCTATCATGCTCCCTGAGTGGGTTCCCAAGTCCCTAAGAGAGATGAAGTGTATAGTGTGTGCTTTAAAGTTTGTGCAGTGTATGATTAGGTGTTTGATATCTGGGTTTGGTTGCATCTAGTACATGTGGGACTCTGTGAAATGCCCTGACATGAGATAAGATTAGTGTGTTCTATGTAGTGATTTCTTCGATTGGTTTATTAAGGGGGAATGGGTGCTCATTTAAGATGGTGTAGTGTATTCAAGTGTTTTTGGGTGAGGTAGTGTGGATGTGTTTCATTAAGTTAGGGTTTGATGGTTGGGGAGGATGGTTATGGTGGAGGTGTTGGAAGTACAGAGTGGAGTTGGCATTTTTTTTGCATGATGACCCTCAAATTTGGGGTTGGTTTATCTTCATGACGAGTTCCGTCTCCTATTTGATGAACCTGCTTATGATCTTGATGACAGCTTCCATGCAACCTCCAAACTGACCACTGGCCCTTGTCACTATCTCCCATTTTAGATCCCTGAAGGCCCTGGTAATCCTCAGCTTGTCCTTTGTGTTGTAGCTAGCTTTGTTGGTATCTCATTCGCCTGCATCCCACACTAACAAGTCAATTGGGTTGCAGTTTGGTGAGTTGAAAGGCTAAATGTCAGGTCTTGTTTGATTGAAGGAATTCTTCGACTACCCAGTCATTCCATGGCTTCACCACCTTGCTCAGAACATGGATGTAGCTGTCTTCAACCTGAGGCTCTCAGGGAAGAAGTGATGTGGCATGATGACACCGAAGACGCTGAGTGTCACTGGAAGTTTGATCTGCATTCTGGTCTTGTTCCCTCTTCCTTCAAATGTGCCCACATCCGTCCGATTCTTAAAAAGCCTCAACTGAACCCCACTGACCCTTCCAATTATCGACCGATTTCGCAACTTCCTTTCCTCTCTAAGATTCTGGAGAAAGTGGTTGTTTCACGTATCAACAGTCACATGGTGGCCTGTAACATTGATGAAACCTAACAATCTGGTTTCAAGTCAGGTCACTCCACAGAAACCGCCCTTCTCAATGTGTCCGATTGCTTACAAAGAGCCGTGGACAGGGGTTGTGCCTCCATCCTCGTTCTACTTGACCTCTCCTCTGCCTTCGATACTATTGACCATACCGTCCTACTTGATCGTCTCCACTCTTTCCTCGGCATATCAGACACCGTGGTTGACTGGTTCCGCTCTTACCTCCCGTCTCGTACCCAATCCGTTGTGATTGACGACGTTTCATCCAACTCTACCCCCATTCACTTTGGAGTGCCACAAGGCTCTGTCCTTGGTCCTCTACTATTTCGTATCTACCTTCTCCCTCTTAGTTCCCTTCTCAGTAATCTAGGTCTATCCTTCCACCTATATGCTGATGACACTCAAATTTTCGTTTCCTCATCCCCCACGTCTCTTGCCTACTCTATCACTGACCTCCTGGCTGCCTACTCCTCCATTTCTGACTGGCTCTCTACCAACTTCCTCAGGCTTAATCACTCCAAAACTGAGGTCCTCCTCGTTGGCACCCCTGCTCTTGTCAAAAAATCTAAATCTCTCTTTCCCTCGCTTACTCTGGGCGGTAATACTATCATTTTCTCTGACTGCGTTAGGAATCTGGGTGTTGTTTTTGATGAGCATCTCTCCTTTAAGCCTCATATCCGCAATGTCAGCAAATCCTCTCTATGTTTCCTTCGTAACTTCTCTCGTATTCGCTCTCACTTTGATCGCCAAAGTCTTGAGACTGCTGTTCATGCCTTCATCACCTCACGCCTTGACTACTGTAACTCTCTGCTTGTGAATCTGCCATCCTCCTCTCTACACCCCCTTCAACTTGTACAGAACTATGCCGCCCGACTTCTCCGTCGCCCTCGCTTCTCTCCCTCAAAACCCTTGCTGCATGAACTGCATTGGCTCCCTGTCAGATCCCGTACTCACTTCAAGAAACTTCTCTTCACATTTAAGACCCTAAACAACAAGGCCCCGTCTTACTCTCTTCTGCTCTCTCGCCACGCCATGTCCCTCGAGCCCTTCGGTCATCACATGCACCTCTTTTGAATATTCCTCGTTCATCCCTCTGCTCAATGGGGGACTGCTCCTTCTCAATCTGCCCCCCTAACTTGTGGAATGCTCTTCCTGCTGAAATCAGGTGTTCTTCCTCTCTTACCACATTTAAGCGTCTCCTGAAAACGCATCTTTTCAGTATTGCCTTCTCTCCCCCTCTTGAATTTCCATTCTCATCTCATCACAACGTGCGCTCTGGGAAGGCCTCAGGCCTTTAAGAGCGCATTATAAAAGACTTATTATTATTATTATTATGTCTGGCTCCAATAGGTGCTTCAACTTGTTGATTATTTCTTGAGTCACTTTTCCTGCATCGCTTTGGACAGAAATTGTCCCATCTTCATCGAGTTGAGAATGTTCTTATGCACCACCAGCCTGATGAGCTTTTCATCCACGCATTTCTCCCTTGCAAAGCATATCAACTATCTACGATCATTATGGATCTCATGAATTTCAGTGATGAATTCTGGCATTCTGATGGTGTCAGATCATTGACCGTGGGTTTCTTTTCTGCTGTCACATTGTAGTCCATTTGTGGATCTTCTAGTTCCTTTCTTACATTTTCCACCCTCTTCCTCATTTCTCTTTCCAGCACAGATTCCAAGAAGGTCTCCATGCCTCTCCCACAAATTGGGTGGGAGGAGTTAAAATGTTCAAAGATTAATTATTCTGGCTAAAAATGAAGTATAAATGGTTAGTGTTTTTAAGAAGAAAAGACTGACAACCGAGGGAAAGAAAATGTATAAAATTAACATTGTAAATGAATGCTGTCTGTACTCTGTAGGTTGCTTGAGATTCTTTATTGTCTCTGGGTTGTGGGGGCTTTGCTGCTAAGTAGTGGTTAGGGTAGGGATGGGTCAATGCTCTGATGAAATATTTGGCTCCACTCATCTGTAGGCTTGTTATATTGGGAGTATTTTCGTTTCAGCATGTAAGTGTGGGCTGGGTGTGTTGTTTATATACCCTGTGATTGTTTTGTGTCACTTGGAGCGTTTGTGTGAGAATTATCTGTGGTTGTATGCCATGCTGGTTTTGCGTAATTGAAGGTGGGGCAGATCATTTGTTTAGAGACTGGTAAGAGGCTCTGTCTGTTGTCCAATTGTAATGTTATATTGTTTTGATGACATTCTTTGTGGCCTTGTTTGTATTGTTTATTTGGTGGGGTTTGAATGTAATGTGGATCTCTAGTGTGAGTACTAGGAATTTTAGTGTATTTAGACATTATTGAAGTATCTTGCTTGCTGTGAGTTAGATATTATCTGTCCAGGTGTAGTTTTTGTCTAATGAAGTTTATGGTTGTGTGATGTCATGTATGAAGAAGTTGCATATTAGTGGTGAATAATGGCTTTTTGTAAAAGCCATTCTAGAGTGGTTGGGTATAGGACACTGGTTCAGTGGGTTTCTTTTGCCTGCATCTCAAAGATGAATTTTACTAACCACTTCTTATCATTTTGGGGGAGTTTGTTCAGAATTTTGTGTGCTAAGATGCGTTTTGATACATGACGAGGGTACGGTTGGTTGAAGTCATTGATTATTTGCTGTGTGAGGAGGGGAGAGTCATGGTTCAGTGTGCTTTCCTGAAACAGAGCTTAATTCTTCCCTCTATTAGTTTTTTAAGTATTTTGGATATTGTGCACAGAAGTCAGATTGGGCAGTAAGAGTTAGGTTGGGACTTTGTCTGGTTTGAGTATGGGTATGATGTGAGCTATTTTCCTCATTGAGGAGATTGTATTTGTGAGCCAGGAGTGGTCAAAAAATTCTATGATGGCTGAAATTCCTGTGTTGTCTAGGTGCTTGGGATGTTTTTTTTTATATATTGTTTGTTGGACATTTTAGTAGTAAATGGGGTTGCTTGTTTTTCGATGTGTGCTTTTGATTTTTTTTGTGGATTTGTATGTTTTGTCTGTGCAGAGGGAAGAAGCTAATGTTCAATTAGTTTCAAGAGAATGTTACAGTGTTGTCTAGCTGATGAAATTTGGTTGTTCTGATAACTATTGACTTGTGTGTGGAAGTTAGAGTGGTAATTGATGTGTGAATTTTCTTTCTTTTCCAGAGTTTGGTTGTTTTTTTTGTCTATAATGCTGCTGTATTGGTTCCATTATTCTGTTTAGTGATTAGGTTGGTGATGTGGATGTGAGTAATTGGAGGTATTGTATTTCATGTTGTGAGGGGCTAACCTGTTTTGTTTTAGAATGTTTTGCTGTTTTATGCAGTCTGCTATTTCCTTTGTGAAATTTGGGTTGTATATTTTTCTTTGCAATGGTATTGTTAATGTAGTGTAGTGCTTTGTCTAGCAAAGTACATTTGTTTACGGTGAAATTGCCAGTCTGCATTTTTGTAGTTTATATATGTGGTTTTGTAGGAGGTTGGTTGTAGGTGTATAGTTTTGAATGATACAATAATGTGTAGGTCTTCTCAGGGGAGGTCAGTTATTTTCTTTTGTGTAGTTCTGGTGTGTAAGTGCAGTGAACAAAGGTTATGTCTGGTGAGGTGCTATTTTGCATATGTTGGAAGGGTTGTCTGGTTGGTAGGGTTGTTTTCAACTATCCTGAGTGAGTGAAGTTGTTCTGCTATGTGGGTCGCTTTGATCCAAGATGGATGTTGTGCATTGAAATCACCACAGATAAAGAGATTGGGAATTTATGTGAGTAGTTTAGGATAAGTGTTTGATTTTTTTTCTCTTTAGGATACTTTTGGAGAGATGACAATAAAAAAAGAATGTTTTGAAGATCCACAGGTCACTGATTTGGATGAGATAAAGGTATGTGAGAATTACAATATTAATGTTTTTCACTCATTTATTTCTATCTAGTATCTTTCATTTTTTACTCTTCTCTATAGTCTATATAATTATAATTAATCATTATAATTGAGTGAAATTTTTAATAAAATTTATATCATATTAAATTTATATAAGGATGGTTGCAAAGAAATCCCAGTTCCTAAGATCAAGGAAGAATTTTTGGAATCATGCGAGGGAACTGAGCAAGAATTTCCTGGTCAAGATCCAGCAGTTGGGGGTTGTGTTGAAATAATATCACAAGATCGGTCAGTTAAAGAGGTAAGTGTTTCAATTTATTCCTTTGCAAGGCTATTGTAGATTCAAGGTCAATAGCAGCTTACTTGGAATCTACACTGAATCGCTAGGGTTTAAATATTACTTTACTTCGTAAGTCAAAGTACAAGGATTTCATCTCTGACACAGAGTAAGAAATAATTTGTTTTATTACCAATTTCCACTTGTTTAGAAGCCTTTATTAGTGTGGACTTAGTTTAATCTGAGATCTGAACAAAAGCTCTCTATAGCATGTTTTGAAGTTGACTTGAAACAGGAATCTATCCAGTCACTTATCAAACCTGATTCAGCTGAATTTGTAATTAGAAACATTGTTTTCATTCTGTAAGGCCAATTTCCTATGGAAGAAGTGTCTACAAACAGTTTTGTGATGGAAGTTGGGCTAAAAATGTGTAAAGGGTACATAGCTCATGTTGTATTTCCTGTGGTATGATGGTGCTTAGCTTAATTAAACTAACATCGCAATGGTTTAAATATCATTGATGGTAGCTACAATATGGAAAGAAAACACTAGAAAGCAAAGGTTTTTGTGTCTGATCAGAGATTATTTACATGAGGATGAACTGAGTGGAATTGGGCCTATTATGCTGCTTTAAGCTGGATTGCTGGTAGGCCTCATTTGCCACTTAGTCATTTATGAGTGCTATGTTATATTTAATACCCAGCCAGAGAGATCTTTTGCCAGTTATTATCCAATATACCCTAGTTGAAAATAGATAGAAACATGAACTTAATAATAAAGTAATTATAATATTAAGATGAATACACATTAAATACCATTTCCAATTGACCATCAATTCAATATGGAAATGCATCCCACACCAGAAACAAAGAGGCACGCGGCTGAAAGGACCTTTTTAATACACTGAAGTTTTCTTTTCTTTTTTTCATTAGACTCGTAATTCCCTACAAAAGTTCTCCTTTGTAGACTGTTATACCCAGTAAGTGGATGAGTGGCACTCCATTCCACCCGCAGGGCTCAAGCAGTCTCAAACTAGATTGAGATTACCTAGGATTTATTTCTTCTAGATATATGCATTATACTTCTTTTGGACACTTTGTTTATAAGGTTTTTGCATCTACTCCTAGTAAAAATGTTTGCCTTATCTAAGGTAGCCTTATCATGGGTGTCAACTAGGTATGTACAGTACTCACCCATATTTGTCTTTGCTTCTGATAATTGAACTTAAATGTCCGCAGAGAAGACAGGTTGTTGTAATGATGTGCTTTATTGTTGCGGTTGACAATAGTCTTATTGTTGGTATTTCGATACTAGGTGGCCTCTCAAGGTCCTATAAAAATACCTAGGCAGTCTACTCCCATCACCCACTCTATGAAGATAAACAATCACCTACTTAATACAAAACTATAGGCATAACTCTACTTTACCTCTTCCTATCATAACCTAAATGATATACTCTATTTACTAAACCCTACTAACACTTTTATCAGGATACTTGTTACTATATCTGACACATCACATCATCTCTGGTAGTGTTGTTCATGCTATAACTATAATTGATAATATTTATAATAGATATATTACAGTTGTACCAACTATATTTGCCTCTTTTACCTTATTATTACAACCTAGATAATCTTGACCACCAAGATTATTTTCTTGTATTTATAGATTAAACTTAATTTGACTATTTTCAATGCTGAGAGGTGAGGCCCACTCCTGCCTGGCACATTTTAGTTGACCAAAGGGACCGACTATCCACAGCTCAGAGCTTTACTCATCAGCCCTGTTATTATTGGATAAGTAGATCCATTTGCGATTTGGGGAGTACCCAGTTCATAAATAAAGAGGCTTCCAGGTTTCTTTATATCTATCTCTGTATGTTAAAATATATAAGGATTTCAAATTCATCCTGTCTACAGCTGGCTGCTAATAAAAAATAGTTGCTATGTTTAGATATATACCATCCTACATTTTACAGTATTGTATAATTTACTGATGGTTCTTTAATACAAAAAAAGAAAGTCCTAGCTCAGCAATTCTTTTTTTTTCTACTGCTTATGATTATCTTGCATAGAGCTCAAGATGCATTAGCGTGACTAAAAAAAATCAGCTTCCTCCAAGGATATATATAGCCCAATAAAACAGGACTTGTCTAAGGAAAATTCAAATCCAGTTTGTCTCTTAATACTATATCATTCTTCTAAGCTTAAATATTCCATCATATATGCATTAAACTTTGGACATATAACAAAAATATTCTTTAATATTCACCTGCAATTTCATAATGTAACATATAACATAATTCAATGAATGACAAAAGCCACAAGGGCCTATCAGAGGTCATCCAAGTCAACACACAGTCCATAAACTACATCTACAAGATAGTGTCTGGCTTGATTAAATAGGCATCACCATCAAGACTTATTGAAAAATAATCATGCAGCTACTGCTTAGAAAGAAATCATGGTCATGGTTTGTCAGAAACTAAATCATGCAGGAACTGCTTAAAAAGAAGTCATGGTTTCTCAGAAACTAAATCATGCAACAACTGCTTAAAAAGGAATCATGGTCATGGTTTGTCAGAAACTAAATCATGCAGAAACTGCTTAAAAAGAAATCATGGTTTGACAGAAACTAAATCATGCAGCAACTGCTTAAAAAGGAATCATGGTCAGTTTGTCAGAAACTAAATCATGCAGCAACTGCCTTAAAAGAAATCATGGTCATGGTTTGTCAGACCCCTCCAGTGGTATTGCCTTGCCATGGCAGAGGGGCTTATGAGCACTGATGGCCCCAGGAGCCGCACCAGGGTAAGACTAAGTTCCTACAAGGGTCTAACTACTGGACAGGTCGTGGGCGAGGAGCCAAACTAAGCATACCCAAACCTTATGGGGCAGCTGTGTGTCCGAACTCCAATACACTTCTGGCCCACCTGGTTCCCTCTATACAGGGGTTCTACACCACCGTCCTTTGGTTTTGTGAATGGATTCACAAGGCCTAGATGGGTGATGGGGACTCCATGAGGTGGTTAGATGACCAAACTCTGGTATCACCTTGGCACCCTCAAAAATGTACCGACTCCTGTACAGGCCCGCTGAACCTCACCCACCGGGTACATGGTCTCGCGGCTAGGCCATGCAATGGGGATGGTAGTGGACTTGGACCGTTGGAGCTCCGACGGGCCTGCCAGGAGAATGTTTAGTTAAGACCAAAGGTTCAATCTTTATGCAGCAGAAAGGAAAATATTAATGGTGTAAAAGAAGCCATTTCTACTAAGCAACCTCTTAAGTAGTGGCAATTTTCTGTTCTTTTTGGTGAGAGAGAGTAAAGGTGGTTTAATGTCTCATTTACCACAGTATCAATAAGAAGGAAGTTGTGAAGGAGTGAATGAGGATTAAATATTTTTTTA
This sequence comes from Ceratothoa steindachneri, assembly GCA_963969495.1. Taxonomy (NCBI): domain Eukaryota; kingdom Metazoa; phylum Arthropoda; class Malacostraca; order Isopoda; family Cymothoidae; genus Ceratothoa; species Ceratothoa steindachneri. The sequence goes on along the minus strand of OZ018333.1, from coordinate 2,111,927 downwards.
GCGTGATTTAAAGAGATTTAAGCTTGAAAAGCAATAAATTGTCAAAATTGAATAAAAACCAACAAGGTAATTTTCTAAGAAGTTTTTAAAAAGATGTTTTCAAGGAAGATTTAGAAATTAAAAGAATAGAAAATGTGTGGATCTGAAGATTAGTACACAATTTGCAATAAATTTGGGGAACTGTTAGTGTGAATGTATCTTTTCTAATAGTTCTTTTGTTCCAATTAATTTTCTACACTTAAGTGTAAACAAAATGTTATTAACTACCAAATATTCATCAGGTTCTTTCATAGAAATATATTTGTATTTAGGAAAAGGTTGGAGAGATTTTGATCAAAGAAGAGATTAAGGAAGAAGATCTGGAAAATCAAAGTTCTCTCACGGATGAAAATAAAGAAAGCCTCAATTTCCAAGATCAAAATTTAGCAATTGCCAATGATCAAACAGTGATAGAAGATCGCCTTCAAAAAAAGGTAATTTTGCGCAATTTAATTTGTAGTGGCAAGTTTTATAATAAATTTTTCTGTAATGACAAGACATGCACATGTGGGTCAAATTTTATAACAATGGTCAAGAACATTGGTCAATGTAAAAATGGAATTGCATAATATTGGAAGTATTTTAAACTTAAGAATAATAATTAAAATAACTTTGAAATTAGGCTCTTTCCTGACAGTTCTAATCACTGAGAAAAGTATATTTTAAGTTAAATTAAGAATTATGGGCTTTGAAAATAATATTGGTGCTAAGTAAATAAGTCTTGATCATCCTGCAATCCTTCCTTACCCTGCAGAATCTCATTTCTATGTATCAAGAATAAAATGTCATCCAATATTTGCATGCTCACCCAAGTGTGTGAGTGTGAAGAGGTAAATAAAGAAAATATGGTAAACCGAATGCTGTGCTCATATTATCTCCTGTTTTCCAATTTGAGAGGTTCTAGTGTCTCAGCACACTTGGCCACTTTAGCCAGGATATAACATAAGGTCCCTAGCTTCTATGAGGGACAAAAAACTGATGGCTAGGGAAGTATTATGTGCTGGGTTGCTAACTCTGCACATATGAAATAGATATGCTAGCACCAGCACAAAGTCGCAATGTGGTGGCCGAGTATGTGTATATGATCTCATTCTGGATGTTTATGATGCTAGTGGGACTTCTCCTAACATTCCAAGGGATTATGAATTCATAATATTATCCTAACTTTCTCTACAAGCTCTCCCATAACTTTCTCTGATCAGCCTCTAATGTCACCGGGTAGACGCTAACCAGTTTCCTCTTCCCCAAATATCCCGGATTGGGGCTGAGGGGGGAGATGACAACGTTTCCTCACCCCTGAGCTCCAGCCTGGGTTGGTGTGCTTTTAACAACCTGCTTCATCCTCACCCACACCTTCCTCACATACCCTTTATTCCTCCTTTCTATGTCTATCAATTTTACGCCGTGACCAAGATGGAGCCGCTATGCTGATAGGCTACCAGGTCACTAGGCTGAAGGAGTGAACTCAAATGGCGGCAACTAATTCTGCCGGCCCTGAGTTTACCCATCGCAGAGCGGGCTACTGCGTGGGGTGATGAGCGTTTGCGTCCTGTGACAATTACAGGGTCACCATGCCCAATGATGATAAAAAAAAACTATCCCCTCTGCCTTGCCATGTAACATCGTTGGAGCCGCCCTCGGGTAGCTTCACTGATAAAATGGAAGGCCCCCCCACCCATGTGCTTTCACAGGGGACCTTCCAAATCTCTTCTACCGGAGAGGAGGTTTACTACTCTCTTTTGCATATGGGTGTATTGGAGTCCCCCTCACCCCCTTCTTCGGAGTCGCCCTTGGGGAGCTTGCTTTTTCCAGCGGCAGTCGCCGCTTTGCTTTCCAAAGGACTGCCAAGAAGGCAGGCATATGGCCCATAATTGACCCCTCCCGAACCCGTAAGGGACGCGGTGATTTGCCATCCTGGCCTCCGTGCTGACGGGATCCAGCGCTCCGTCCGGCCTTAGCTTAGCCACTCTTCCTTCCTTCAGATAGCCTGTATTTCTCCCCTACTTGGTCGCTTTTCAATCAACCTCTCCCACAGCTTTCTCTGGTAAGCCTCTAATTTCACAGGGTAGATGCTGACCTTCTTCTCAGCCAACCGTCCCGGATCGGGGCTGAGGGGGGAGGGGACAATGTTCCCTAACCCCTGAGCTCCGTTCTGGGGTGGCTGGTTTTTAATAACCTGCTTCATCCCCACCCATACCTTCCTCACATCCCTTTTCCTCTCCTCTTCACATTCTATCAATTTTACGCCGTGTTCAAGGTGGAGCCGCCATGCCGATGGACTGCCAGGCCTATAAGCACCTCTTGCAGTGCGGGCAACTGCAAGAGGTGATGAGCTATTGCGTCCTGCACAAAATTTAGGGTTACCATGCCCAATGATGCACAACTTAAAAAAACAAAACAACCCTCAACTTCCCCTTGCTCATCAACGGAGCCGCCCTCGGGCAGCTCCACCGAAAAAATGGAGGTCCCCCTCCCCCCAAGCGCAGGGGGACCCTCATTATTTCTCTAACCGGGTGCAAGGGACTCCCCCTCACCCCCTTCTCTGGAGGTGCTTTCGGGCACCTCCCTTTTTCCAGCGGCGGTCCCCTCTTTTCTTTCCAAGGTGACTGCCAAGAAAGCCAGCAGGCAACCCATTGCCGACCGCCCCTCGTGTAAGCGGCTCGGTAGGGCAAACTCCCTTAGGGGGGAGAGGGAAGCCAGGCCCCTTCGGTCGCTTCCCTCAAAAGACCTGCTGGCAAGAATTTTAAACCTTGCCGGGATCAAGGCCTGTGCCTCCCCACACAAGACTGGCGACACTGCCAAGGGGACCTGCGATGTCCTGGGAGGAAATGGCCAACTGATAGGCATGGTCCTTGAGGAAACCCAGCCTCAGACGGTAGGGCCTTCCATGGGGGAGAATCCGGGCTCGGCGCCAAATACCGAACCCGAATCCGCCCCTATGCGGCAGTACAAGGAGGGGAGGGATCTCCTCTGGATGGTGCCCCTGCGACCACCAGGACCTTCTTTATTTCGGAGAAGGACCTGGCTGAGGCATGTCCATTTGGCCCTAGGGGCTTCTACCGGCGGAGGTGAGAAGCGGGTTCATTCCCCGCCCTCCTCTCAAAAAAAGAAAAAGACTAAGAAGACTCGTTGCTCCTCTCCATCCGCGGGGGATGTGGGGACGGATGGGTCTGCTGCCACTTTTGCAAGTGACCAAGCCCCCCCGGTTGCGGAGCCCCTGACTAAGACCAAAAATGCACAGGGCGGAGCCTCGATGACATCGGGGCCTCTCATTCAGAGGTTACCTGGCGTATTCGAGCCCGCTGGCTTCAAGCGCTTCCTCGTTATTCGCTCCACTGATGGCACCATGTTGTCCAAGGGCAACATGATCCATCAGAGGAGAGGATTAGCTAGTGTAATTGGTAGAGAGCCGAAGGTGACCCGTTTCTCGGACGGGAGCCTTGTGGCGAATGCGGCGAATCCCGCCGAGGTGGCCAAGATAAGTGCTCTTCGGACACTTCATGGCACCCCGGTGAGTGTGACGCCGCACTCTACCATGAACTTTGGGAAAGGAGTAGTTTATGCGAGAGAACTCGTTGAGTACTCAATGAGGACATCACCCTAGAGCTGGCCGACCATGGGGCGGTCAATGTCGAACGTGTGATGAGAAAATAGGGAGGGGCCTCGAGACCCACCCCTACACTCTTCGTCACGTTCGATTGTGACAAGCTCCCTGAGTCGGTGCGTGCCGGTTGGTACCGCTACCGCGTGAAGGCATTCGTGCCACTGCCGTGGTGGTGCTATTACTGTCATCGCTTCGGCTATACGAATCTCTCATGTAGACGTGCAAAGTCGGGGTCACCCGAAGTATGTGTAAATTGCTCTAAGGTCGCACACGATAAGTCCAAATCGTGTGTGGCCAAGTGTGTCAATTGCTGAGGGCTGCACCACGCTTCTTCGAAGCAATGTGGTGCATATCTCCTTGAGAAAGAAATCCTGGCTGTTCAGGCCCAGGATCGACTCTCATTCCGCGAGGCTAAGGACTTGGTCCTGGCGCGCCTGGCTCTGCTTGGGACGTCATATGCCTCAATTGTTAGAAAGGCACCCTCTGATTCTGGCCCATCCAGGCCAACGAGCACGGTTGTTTCCGCACCCATTCGGAGCCCTTCTGCGGGCTCTACCCAACCCGGGCGCTTCCCTGGCAAAGATGGCGGAAAAAAGGGTTCACACCCAGCCCCGGCTAAAACATGGCTCCCCCCTCTGTCCCCAGCGTGACCGTTTCCCGTAAGGCGAAACGGCCACGCGCCTCCACCGAATCGTTAGACTCACAGGGGGCAACACCCCTGAAGCTGGTCACCAGGCCATCTTCCGGGGTTCCTAAAGCTGTCCCCCGAAAGGAGGACAGCAACAAAGGAGCTTCGGCTCCTTCGCCCACGCCCCGAGGTGGAGCGAGTGGCTCGGAGACGGTGGTTCCTCGAAAAGAGGGCCCCCTCGCCTCCGAAGCCGCAACGCCCGCCTAAGGTTTCGAGGCGGAGGGAGGAAAAGACTCGCATGGCGAGCCCAACCTCGCCCAATAAGTCCTCGAAGGTGACAGTGCCTTCAGCGCTTTGTCCGGCCAACAGCGCCCGGGGTTCTGCCCCCGGGAAGCGTACGGCCATTCCGGTGAAGGTCTTCAGTCCGAGCTAGGCCTGGAGGGCATATTCCTTCAATGGAATTGCCGTGGACTCCGGGCCAACTGGGAGGAGCTGCAGAGGCTCGTCTCGTCCCATTCCCTGTTAGCTATCTTTTTACAGGAGACCATGTTAGGCGCGTGCCCCCTGCCCGCCCTCTCGGGGTATAAGGGTCTTGCGACCCCACCACCGTGGGATGGCTGGGCTGGGGGATGCGCGGTTTATACCCGCTATGATTTCTCCGTTCTTCCTTTCTCTTTAGATACCTCCTTTAGGCAATGGCTGTGCAGCTGCACCTGGATAGGAGGTATACTATCATTTCTGCGTACATTCCACCGTCAGCTGACTTCGACGCGGGGGACTTCCGCCGCGTCGTGGCACGGTTGCCGAGGCCCTATCTCTTGCTTGGAGATCTGAACGGCAGGCATCCTCTCTGGGGAGATTACTCCATAAATCCCAGGGGACAAGTCCTTGCCGATCTGATCGAAGAGCTTGAGATGGGCGTCCTAAACGTGGATGAGTTTACGCATCACTGTCCGAGAACCGCTTCATTTTCTTGCCTTGACCTATCTTTGTGCTCTTCGGATGCACAGCCTGATTTTGATTGGGGGGGGGGTGGTCGATGACCTCCATGGTAGTGATCACTTTCCCATTCAAATATCATTTTCAGGGCAACTGCCGCCTGAGAGCCCACCTCGGTTGTGCTTGGCGCGGGGGCGGTGGCCTGCATTTCAGGAAATGACTGAATTCTCTAACTCAGTCGAGGAGTTTAGGTCGGTAGATGAGGCCGTTGAGTTCTTCTCCGGCAACCTCATTGCCGTGGGCCTGACTTCTATTCCTAGGACGTCTGACCGTTTTGCACGCTGACCACTCCCATGGTGGTCGGCCGAGTGTGAGACGGCCCTCAAACAGAAGCGTTATGCCTACACATCGCTATAAGCGCCGCCTGAACGATTTCACTGTCGCTAGGGCTAGGTTCCGGTATATTTCGAAGCTCGCCCGCCGCTCTTCTTGGTGGGCATACGTGTCTTCACTTAACGGCAGCACCCCTGTAGCTGAGGTGTGGAAGCGAGTCAAAAGGATTCGGGGCATGTTCTCGCAGGACCTCCCCCCTCCCGTTCTCCAGGAGGATGGGACTGCAATCTCGGACCCCGCGTCCGTGAGGGAATCCTTAGCTACCGCTTTTTCCTCATTGTCTAGCCGGGATGCTGCTCCGCCAGCATTCAATGCACGTCGTGATGTCGCGGAAGGCCGCCAACTGGACTTTACCTCCAGAGGCGGAGAACCCTTCAACGACAAGTTTACTGTGAGTTAGTTGCGCTCCGCGGACACCGCCCATGGTCCGGACGATGTCTCGTACGCCATGCTTCGACACCTGGGTGAGCGAGGCATGGCCTTTCTGTTAGATTTGTTCAACATGATCTGTGTGGAGAGTCTTCTCCCAGACTCCTGGTGAATCGTTACTGTGCTCGCCTTTCGCAAACCGGGGTGAGATCACTCTACTCTGACCGGTTTCCGCCCAATCTCTCTAACCTCTTGCCTTTGCAAGTTGATGGAGAAATTGGTAAATGTTAGATTAGCCTTTTTCCTGGACAGCGGAGGCCACCTGTCTTCTGCACAGAGCGGCTTCCGCAAGTTCCACTCCACGTCGGATGCTCTGCTCCGACTGTAAAATGCCGTCTGCGAGGCTTTCCTTCGTAGACAGCACTATGCCACGGTGTTTTTCGATCTGGAGAAGGCCTATGATACCTAATGGCGATACGGTATCATGGAGACTCTCCACATGATGGGGGTGAGGGGACGCCTCCAAATGTTTATATCTGAATTTTTGCGAGATCGTCGATTCCGCGTACGGGTGGTGCGAGCCCTCTCCGGCCCAAAGGAGCAGGAAAGTGTCCTCAGTGCTACACTCTTTGCCCTGAGCATCAACGGCATCACCTCGGTGCTGCCCGAAGATGTTCTCGCTACGCTCTACTGGACGACTTTTCGATCTCTTTTTGCACGGCCCAGATGCCAACTCTGGAGCGTCGACTTCAACAGGCATTGAACCGCATCTCTCGCTATGCCGAAGCGCACCGGTTCCGGTTTTCTTTGGCCAAGACTAAGGTGGTGCACTTCTGCCGCCATCCACGGCTTCACCCCGTTCCAGATTTGTTTCTTAATGGGGTGCGCCTGGATGTGGTGGAATCGTACCGTTTCCTTGGTCTTGTATTCGACCGACGCCTCACCTGGGAGGCTCATATTCGCAGCCTTAAGGTCTCTTGTACCCGCGCCATGGACATTCTCCGTTCCGTGACGTTGAGCGCTTGGGGCGCTGATAGGGCTACTGCCCTACTTTTTTTATCGATCCTTTGTTCGTTCGAAGCTCGATTGCGGATGCGAGTTTTATTAATCCGCAGCCGAGCGTTTATTGCGGAAGGTGGATTCGATCCAACACAACGGCCTTCGCCTTGCGACCGGTGCCTTCCGCACCTTCCCCATTGAGAGCCTGTTGGTCGATGCTGGGGAGATGCCACTCGCTCTGCGCCCGGTCCCAAGGACATTTTTGCTTTTTTATGTATTTTAATATGGCAAAATTTTAAAAATAATAATTTTATATTCACTGCCCATAAGTGAATTTGGCTGCCAGATAGTCCATCTGGGCTACGCAGCTTTTAATCCTTAATGCACTATTCATTCATTCGCTCTGCGCCGCGTGCAGTGCATCACTCGCCTGTACGCGCGAGCCTGGCGCCTCCCTCATTCGCCAACAGCTTTCACCGCATCCGCAGCTGATCTCGACGGTGCCTATGCCGCCGAGAGACGCCAGTCTTACCCTAAGCCCTTTGGGTTTAGGGCTAGGAAACTCCTTCGAGAGATAGATATAGCTCTCGGGCCGGTGGCGCCCCTGGTTGTGCCCAGGACGCCACCCTGGAGGGTACCACATTTGGCTATTTGTCGCCACCTCTCTGCTACCAAAGCCTGTACGGCGCCGGGAATATTGCGTTCGACCTTTTTGGAGCACACATCGTGTCACGCTGGAACCGTTACAGTGTATACGGATGGCTCCAAGTCCCAAGAGGGGGTCGGCTTCCACGCCGTATCCCCTCTGTTTGAAGTCAGCGGGGCTCTAAAAGGCGCTGCGTCAGTCTTCACGGCCGAGCTGGTGGCAATACACCACTCGGTACGAGAGATTACGCTACGTGCCCGGTTCGGAGACCGGATTGTGATCTATAGCGACTCACAAAGCGCCCTGAGTGCTCTCGGGGCATTGGAATCTCCGCATCCCCTGGTTCGCGATATCCGTGACGCCACAGTTATGGCGAGCCGGGCAGATGTCAAGATTATCTTCTGGGTTCCTGGACATGTAGGAATTGCGGGGAATGAGCGCGCCAAAAAGTCCGCGAGGACTCTACGACCGGACCAGCGTTTTGCTCTTCCTCACACTGACTACATGGCAGGAATACGGGCAGCTCTTCGGACTGCTTGGCAAAGAAGATGGGAGACGGTCGAAGGGAACTGAAAGTTGCGTGCCATTGTGCCGCGACTGTTCCCATGGACCTATCCCCCAATGCCGCGACGGCTTCAGGTTGCTTTCTGTCGTCTCCGAATCGGACACACTCGTGCGACGCATCGCTATTTGATGGAGCGCTCGCCTGCGCCGTATTGCGACGACTGCGTCGTCCCCCAGACTGTTTGGCACATTCTTGTCAAATGTCCCAGTCAGGGTGATCTTCGCGCGCGTTACCTGTCCCGGTACCGGGATGGGCGGGGTCGCTACCGCCTGTCCTTTGTACTCGGGACGAGTGCGATCACATTGACTGGTGGACTTGTTGACTTTTTGGGGGAGGCTAGCCTTCTCCCTTTCATTTAAGCAGGTTTAGTTGTTGTTTTTCTTATTGTTTTGTCATTGTTATTCTTATTTCTTTTTATTGCTGTTTCCTGATCAATTTTTTAAAGTAGTCTAGAACTAGGGTGTTTGTTTACGGCGACTTATGCCTAAGTGGGCAGTCGCCAGATAGCCCCTAAAAAAAAATGACCCCTCCCTTTGTAAACAGCATAGTGCTAACACCCTTAGGTGGTCCAGGGAAGGCATAGCCATCGGTCCATGCCCTCCAATGAACTGCGGGCGCACTTAATCATCTAAGAAGGGGTCACCGTATGTGCCCGCCTCTGTTCCCCAAAAGATGCCAGTTCGTTGTCCAAAGATAAGATGAATAAAGGTACCCTGTAATGGGACCTGTGATGTATTGGGGCGAGATGGCCACGTGGAGGCCCCCTTTAAAATTAACATGGTCCCTGATGTGACCTAGCCTCAGATGGTAGGACCTTCCACGGTGTCGAACACGGGTTCGGTGCTAAGCATTGAACCCAAGTCCGCCTCTGTGCAGGGTCCTCAGGCGACTCGGGTCTCCGAGGCCTTACAAGGAGACCCGACCTTCTCCATTTCGGAGAAATGCTGAGGTCGGTCCATCTGGCCTAGGGGCTCAGGCCAGTGGAGGGTAAAAGTGGGTTCATTTCACGCCCTCCTCTTCTAAAAAGAAAGGAAACCGGTAGAAGACTAAAAAGACAAGGGGCTCCTCTCCTTCCGCGGGGACCCCGGGATCGGATGGGTCTGCTGCCGTTTCGCTAAGCAAACAAGCCAAGATCGACACGTACGGCCCCGCTGCTCCCCGGGTGGGCACGTTACTTGTCGTTTTCGAGCCCGAGGCTTCAAACGCTTCCTTGTTATTCGCTTCACTGATGGCAGCATGTTGGCTAAGTGCAACATGATCCATCAGATGAGAGCTCTAGCTAATGTGATTCGTAGAGAGCCGAAAGGGACCCGTTTCTCCGACAGAAGCCTTTTGGGCGAATGCGTCGAATCCCTCCGAGGCGGCCACGATTAGTGCCCTTCGGACACTTGATGGCACGCTTGTGAGTGTGACTCCTCACTCTACCATGAACTTCGTGAAAGGAGTAGTTTATGTGAGCGAACTCGTGGACTACTCCATAGATGACCACCTTAGAGCTGGCTGACCATGATACAATCAAGGTTGAACATGTGATGAGAAAACAGGGAGGGGCCTCGAGACTGTCGCGGAGGTGCTATTACTGCCCGCGCTTCAGCCAAACTAATCGTTCTTATGGACGTGCAAATTCGAGGTTCCCTGAAGTCTGTGGAAGTTGCTCCAAGGCCGCACACGATAAGTCCAAATCGTGTGTGGCCAAGTGTGTCAATTGAGCAGAGCTGCCGCCCGCGTCTTCAAAGTAATGTGGTGCGTATCTACTTGAGAAGGAAATCCTGGCCGTTGAGGTCCAGGATCGTCTCCCATTTCGCGAGACTAAGGACTTGGTCCTGGCGTGCCCGTCTGGGTCTGGGACGTCTTATGCCTCAATGCTAAGAAAGATACCCTCTGCACCTGGCCCCTCCAGGCCTACGAGCTCGGTCTTTTACGCGCCCATTCGGAAACCTTGTGCGGGTTCTACTCATCCCGGGCCCTCTCCTGGTTAAGCTGGCAACACAAAGGGTTCAGACCTAGCCCCGGCTAAACCCAGAGCTTCCCTCCCTTACCCTAGCGTGACTGTTTCCCATAAGGCGAAACGGCCACGCGCCTCCACTGAGTCGTTAAAATCACAGGAGGCAATACCCCTGAAGTTGGTCATGAGGCCATCTTCCAGAGTTCTTAACACTGCCCCCCAAAAGGAGCACAGCACTAAAGAAGCTTAGAACTTTTCGCCCATACCCAGTGGTAGGCTGGTTGGCTCGGAGACGGTGGATCCTCGAAAATAGCCCCCCCGAGCGCTGGTCTAAGGTTTGGAGGCGGAGGGAGGAAAAGACGCATGGCGAGCCTAACCTCCCCCGATAAGTCCTCGAAGCCGTCAGCGCCCTTGTTCGCTCAACAGCACCCCTAGTTCTGCCTCTAGGAAGCGTACGGCCATTCCTGTGAAGGTCTTCTCTTCCAAGAGGGGCCCCCGCATCTCCTTCAAGTTAGGCCTGGAAGGCATATTCCTTCAATGGAATTACAGCGGAGTCCGGGCGAAGTGGGAGGAGCTGCGGAGGCTCGTATCGCCCCGTTTCCCGTTAGCTATCTTTTTGCAGGAGACCATGCTGGGCATATGTCCCTTAGCCAGCCTCCTGGGGTATAAGGGTTTTGCGACCCCACCACGAAGGGATGGGGGCCGGGCGGGAGGATGTGCGATTTACACCCGGCATGATGTCTCCGTTCTTCTCTTCTCTTTAGATAGCTCCTTTCAGGCAGTAGCTGGATAGGAGGTATACTGTTATTTCCGCGTACATTGCACCTTCAGCCGACTTGGAGGCGGAGGACTTCCACCGCATCGTGGCACTTTCCGAGGCCCTTTCTCTTCTTCGGAGATGTGAACGGTAGACACCCTCTCTGGGAGAGTACCCGATTAATCCCAGGGGTCAAGCCATTGCCGGCCTGATCGACGAGCTTGAGATAGTTGTCCTAAATGTAGATGAGCTTACGCATCGCTGCCCGTGAACCGCTTTATTTTCCTGTCTCGATCTATCTTTGTGCTTTCCTGATGCACAGCCTGATTTGGGGGGGGGGGTCGAGGACTTCCATGGTAGCGATCACTTTCCCATTCAAATATTTTCTGGGCCGCCTCCGCCCAAGAGCCCGCCCCAGTGGTGCTTGGCGCGAGCACGGTCGTCCGCATTTTAGGAAATAGACTGATTTTTTGTCCCACTATCGGAGCTTAGGTCGGTAGATGAGGCCGTTGTGTTCTTCTCCGGCAACCACATCGCCGTGGGCCTAACTACTATTCCTAGAACGTCTGTCTGTTTTGCACGCTGACCGATTCCGTGGTGGTCAGCCGAGTATGAGCGTCCCTCAAACAAAAGCGTTTCTCCTACATGCGCAATGAGCGCACCCCGAACTATTTCACTGACGGTAAATTTTGGCGAGCTAGGTCCAGGTTCTAGTATATTTTAAAATATGCCCGCCTCTCTTCCTGGCTGGCATACGTGTCTTCACGTAACGGGAAGACCCCTCTAGCAGAGGTGTGGAAGCAACTCAACAGGATTCGGGGAAAGTTCTCGCAGGACCCCTCTCCCGTTCTCCAGGAGAATGGGACCGCAATCTCGGACCCCGCTTCCGTAGCGGAATCCTTAGCGACCGCTTTTTCCGCATTCTCTAGCCGTGATGCTGCTCCGCCAGCATTCAATGCACGTCGTGATGTCGCGGGAGGCCGCCGAGTGGACTTTACCTCCTTGGTCAAAACTAAGGTGGTGCACTTCTGCCACCATCCATAGCTCTACTCTGACCCAGATTTTTTTTTCAATGGGGTGCGCTTCTAAGTGGTGGATTTGCACCGTTTCTTTGGTCTTAAGAGTATTTGTCCGACAACTCACCTGGGAGGTTCATATTGGCCTCCTTAGGGTCTCTTGTTCCCACGCCATGGATATTCGTTCCGTGACGTTCATTGCCTGGGGCGCTGATCTGGCTACTGCCTTACTTTTTGATTAATCCTTTATTCGTTCGAAACTCTACTACGAATGTGAGTTTTATGCATCCGTAGCCGAGCGTGTATTGCGAAAGGTGGATTCGATCCACTACACAGGCCAAATTGAGAACCTACTTGTCGATGCTGGAGAGATGCCACTTGGCTCTGCACCGTGCCCAGTGCATTATTCGCCTGTACGCGCGAGCCCGGCGCCTTCCTCAGTCGCTAACAGCTCGCACTGAATCCGCAGCTGATCTCGATGGTGCCTATGCCGCTGAAAGACGCCAGTCGTACCCTAAGCTCTTTAGTTTTAGGGCTATACAACTCCTTCGAGAGCTAGGTATTGCTCCCCCCGGTTCTGCCCAGGACGCCACCCTGGAGGGTACCACATTTCACTATTTGTCTCCATGCTTCGGCTTCCAAAGTTTCTACAGCACCCTGAGTATTGCGCTCGGCCTTTTTGGAGCACACTTCCTGTCACGCTGTAACCCTGCCAGTGTAAACGGATGGCTTCAAGTCCCAAGACGGGGTCCGCTTCCAGGCCGTATTCCCTCTGTTTGAAGTCAGCGGGGCTCTGCCAGTCGCTGCGCCTGTCTTCACGGCCGAGCTGTTGCAATACACCGCTCGGTAAGGGAGATAATGCGACGTGCCCGGCTCGGAAACCGGATTGTGATTAATAGCGACTCACAAAGCGCCCTGAGTGCTCTCGGGGCATTGGAATCTCCGCATTCCCTTGTTCGCGATATCTGTGACGGCACAGTTTGGGAGAGCCGGGTGGATGTCGAGATTATCTTCTGCTGGGTTCCTGGACATGTAGCAATTGCGGGAAATGAGCGCGCCGATGAGGGCGCCAAAGAGTCCGCGAGGACTCTGCGACCGGACCAGCATTTCGCTCTTCCTCACACCGACTACATGGCAGGAATACGGGCAGCTCTTCAGACTGCTTGGCAAAGAAGATGGGAGACGGTCGAAGGGAACTTAAAGTTGCGTGCCATTGCGCCGCGACTGTTCCCATGGACCTACCCCCCGATGCCGCGAAGGCATCAGGTTGCTTTCTGTGTCTCCGAATTGAACACACGCGCGGGACGCACCACCATTTGATGGAGCGCACGCCAGCGCCCTACTGTGAAGGCTGCGTTGTCCCCCAGACTGTTCGGCACATTCTTGTTGAATTTCCCAGTCTGGGCGATCACCGCGCTCGTTGGCTGTTCCGGTACTGGGATGGGCGGGGTCGCTACCGCCTGTCCATTGTACTCGGGACGGGTGCGTGCACATTGACTGTTGGACTTATAGACTTTGAGGGCAGGCCGGCCTTCTCCCCTTTATTTAACTAGGGTTTTTTGTTGTTTTCTTTATGGATCGCATTCTCCTGCGTTGGGGGGGGAGGCGGACCTCCCCCCCGACGCCGGAGCTTGCTTCATAATTGATGCCATTTTCCATTTTTATTGTTTTTGTTGTTGTTTTTCATATTCTTATTTTAAAGTAACCTAGTGCTAAGTTTTCGTGAGTTCAGCGACTTGTGCCCAAGTGAGTAGTCGCCAAATAGGCTCTTAAAGTTAAAAGAAAAAATGTCCTATGCTGACGGCACGACGAGACTATTCTCGTCTCTGGCCAAGATCCAAACAGAATCGTGTTCTGTGCATTAATAATACTGAACTAGAAGACAGAATATAAGGACATGTGGCTCATTCACCCAAATCTTGTGAAGACACAGACGACACTCAACGGTGCGTGTGATCGCTACATGCACAACATTTAAATATACACACAGACATACACCAGACTTTAACTACCCAACCCCTACAACATTTACATATAAACCTCATACGAAGATACTCGGGACCACATTTGACAAATACCTCCGCTTCCACGTACAATAAAACATTCACGCACAAGCTAAAGAAAGGAGAGAAAAATGCTGCGTAGGTTTTTGCCTGCCATTCGCAAACTACAATTACGCACAAAACACTAGAGCTCGTCTAGTGTTTTCCATATCATTTTCTTCTCTCTCTATGGTTCCCACAGTCATCCTTCTACTTTCCTTTCTATACAAATCATGTCATGTCACTGAAAATTAAATGCATATTTTATTTTCAGATGAGATATCCGACTTCAGTTGTCGACGAAGTTGGTTTTGTCTCACAATCTAACTCTGAAGCACCTCTTTTTAACCAAAAAGGAGATCTCAAGAAGCAGTCGCCCACAATTGAGAAGCATTTCAAATGCAGTTCATGTCCCTATCAAGCAGCAAAAAGAGGGATTATTAAACAGCATGAAAGAACGCACACCGGTGAAAAGCCTTTCAAATGCAGTGCCTGCGACTATCAAACTGCGTTTAAAGTGAATCTTAAGGCACATGAAGGAACACACACTGGTGAAAAGCCTTTCAAATGCACATCATGCCCCTATCAAGCGGCCAAGAAATGGACTCTTAAACTACATGAAAGAACACACACTGGTGAAAAACCTTTCCAATGCAGTTCCTGCAACTATCAAACCGCGTTTAAAGTGAATCTTAAAGCACATAAAGGAACCCACACTGGTGAAAAGCCTTTCAAATGCGCATCATGCCCCTATCAAGCGGCAAAGAAATGGACTCTTAAAATGCATGAAAGAACACACTAGTGAAAAGCCTTTCAAATGCAGTTCCTGCCCTTTTCAATTAACAAAGAGGTGTGGTATTAAGCGACATCAAACAACCCAGAGCTGAAAAGCCTTTCAAATACAGGTCCTGTACATTTCAAGCAGCTGATAGAGGTGTTAGTAAGCGACATGAAAGAACTTACACCTGAGAAAAGCTTTTCAAATAGTTATGTCCCTATCAAGCAGCAAATAGAGAGAATATTAAGCGACATAAAAGAACCCACGCAGATGAAAAACCTTCAAATGCACTTCCTGCTCATATTAAGCAGTGGATAATGGGGTTGTCAAGCGACATGCAAGAACTAAAAAACATTCAAATATAGTTCCTGATTCTTTCGACCATCATCCATAAATTATCCTCAAACATCATATAATTGCACGCACAAATATAAATCCTTCCAAATGAGATTATTCTCCCCCATCAATCTATGTCCACATAATATCTTTAAAAAAAAACATTCACTAACCATTGCAGGGAATTATTCGCAGTCTACTAGTTTAATTCTTGGAACTGCTCTTTCTTCCTTGCGTGATGTGTAGTAGACATCTCTAAAGTCTAAGGAGTTTCGGCGTAAGTGCGAGCCTGCTTGTGTTAGACCCACACAGGGGTATGGCACCCCCAACCTTTTGAAATAAATTGTTATTTGAAACTTGTTTTATTTGCACCCTTGTGATAGCTCAATTTGGGCAATAGCAAGACTCACAAACCAGATGTTTCCGGCCCCCGCACGTGGACTCACTTATGAATACCCTATTGTTTGGGGCATTCGTTCCCAGATGGTTAAAGAGGGCTTGTCCGACTACTTTTCAATAGCTCTTCTTGAGGGGGAGGGGGGCCAGTTCAGTAAACAACTTATTGTCCAGGGTGGTTATTTCGGCAATTAAATTAAGAACAGAATAATTTGATGGTATAGGAAGAACCTGACGAGGTCTACGGTCCGATTTTCTACGTGAACCCCGTTTTGATCCCTTAGAACCAGAAAAACGCAACTGTCTTAAATATCTCCCTGCCGTGCCAATCAAATCATCTATGTATGGCTAACTTGTAAAGGTTTCACACATCTTTCATCGCGTTCTACCCCGCTTATCACACAATGGCCACAATAATCCTCTTCATGCAGCCCCCCGTAAGGGTCGCGGCGATTTGGCATCCTGGCCGCCGTGCTGACGGGACCAAGCACCCCGTCCGACCCCACCTTAGCCTCTTCTCCTTCCTTCAAAACACTTGTTTCCTCGCTTTTTATACAACCTCTCCCACAACTTTCTCTGGTCAGCCTCTAATTTCACAGGGTAGATGCTGACCTTCTCAAGCCAACCGTCCTGGATCAGGGTTGAGTGGGGAGGGGACAACGTTCCCTAACCCCTGAGCTCCGGTTTGGGATGGGTTTTTTAAACAACCTGCTTCATCCCCACCCATACCTTCCTCACATCCCTTTTCCTCTCCCTCTTCAAAATCTATCCTCTTACGCCGTGTTCAAATTGAGCCGCCATGCCGATGGACTGCCAGGCTTCCAGGCGGGAGGGGTGGTCCGAAATGGCGGCGCCTGGCTCTGCCAGGCCTGTAAGCACCTCTTGCAGTGCGGGCAACTGTGAGAGGTGATGACCGGTTGCATCCCGTAATAAAGAGAGGGTCACCATGCCCAATGATGAGTCTAAAAAAAAAAGCCTTTTAATTCCCCCTGAACAAACGACGGAGCCGCCCTCGGGCAGCTCCAGTGAAAAAATGGAGGTCCCCCCCGCCCCCCTGTGCTTGCGCAGGATCCCCCTCCATATTTCTCTAACCGGAGAGGAGGCTTACTCCTCTCCTACGGGTGCAGGGGACTCCCCCTCACCCCGTTCTCTGGAGGTGCTTTCGGGCACCTCCCTTTTTCCAGCGGTAGTTCCCTCTTTTCTTTCAAAGGAGACTTCCAAGAAAGCCAGCAGGCAGCCCATAGCCAGCCGCTCCCCATCGAAGCGGCTCGGTAGGGCAACCTCCCTAGGGGGGAGAGGGAAGCCAGGCCCCTTCGGTCGCTTCTCTCAAAAGACCAGCTGGCAAGGATATTAAACCTTGCCAGGATCAAGGCCCATGCCTCCCCACAAAAGACTCTTGACGCTGCCTAGGGGACCTGCGATGTCCTGGGAGGGGATGGTCAACTGGAGGCCCCTCTTGTGATAGACATGTTCCTTGAGGAAACCCAACCTCAGACGGTAGGGCATTCCATGGGGGAGGGCGAATCCGGGCTCGGCGCCAAACACCGAACCCGAATCCACCCCTATGCAAGGACCTCCTCAAACGGTTAGGGTTTCTGAGGCAGTACAAGGAGGGCAGGGATCTCCTCCGACAGGTGCCTCTACGACTACCAGGACCTTCTCGTTTTCCGAGAAGGACCTGGCCGAGGCCGGTCCATCTGGACAGGGGGCTTCTGCCGGCGGAGGTGAGAAGCGGGTTCATTCCCCGCTCTCCTCTTCAAAAACGAAAAAGACAAAGAAGACTCGGAGCTCCTCTCCATCCGCGGGTGTGAGGGGACGGATGGGTCCGCGACCAAGCCAAGATCGGCAAATCCGGCCACTCTGCTCCCACGGGGGCGGAGCCCCCGAATATGACAAAGACCAAAAGTGCGCAGGGCGGAGCCTCGATAACATCGGGGCCCTTGATTCAGAGGTAACGTGGGGTTTTCAAGCCCGCTGGCTTCAAACGCTTCCTCGTCATTCGCTCCACTGATGGCAGCATGTTGGCCAAGGGAACATGATCCTTCAGAGGGAAGGATTAGCTAGTGTAATTGGTAGAGAGCCGAAGGTGACCCGTTTCTCGGACGGGAGCCTTCTGGCGAATGCGGCGAATCCTACCAAGGCGGCCAAGATAAGTGCTCTTCGGACACTTCATGGCACCCCGGTGAGTGTGACGCCGCACTCTACCATGAACTTTGTGAAAGTAGTAGTTTATGCGAGGGAACTCGTTAACTACTCCATAGAGGACATCACCTTCGAGCTGGCCGACCATGGGGTGGTCAAGGTCAAACGTGTGATGAGAAAACAGGGAGGGGCATCGAGACTCACCCCTACACTCTTCGTCACGTTCGACTGTGACAAGCTCTCTGAGTCGGTGCGTGCCGGTTGGTACCGCTACTGCGTGAAGGCATTCGTGCCACTGCCGCGGCGGTGCTATTACTGTGACCGCTTTAGCCTTACGAATCGCTCATGTAGACGTGCAAAGTCGGGGTCACCCGAAGTCTGTGTAAATTGATCCAAGGACGCACACGATAAGTCCAAATCATGTGTGGCCAAGTGTGTCAGTTGCGAAGAGCCGCACCCCGCTTCTTCGAAGCAATGTGGTGCATATCTTCTTGAGAAAGAAATCCTGGCCGTTCAGGCCCATGATCGACTTTCATTCCGCGAGGCTAAGGACTTGGTCCTGGCGCGCCCGGCTCTGCCTGGGACGTCATATGCCTCAATAGCTAGAAAGGCACCCTCTGCTCCTGGCCCATCCAGGCCAACGAGCACGGTTGTTTCCGCGCCCATTTGGAGCCCTTCTGCGGGCTCTACTCAACCCGGGTGCTCCCCTGGTAAAGCTGGCAGCACAAAGGGTTCATACCCAGCCCCGGCTAAAACCAGGGCTTTGCCCTCCTCTCCCAGTGTGACCGTTTCCCGTAAGGCGAAACGGCCACGCGCCTCCACCGAGTCGTTAGACTCACAGGAGGCAACACCCCTGAAGATGGACCCCTGAAGATGGTCGCTAGGCCATCTTCCGGGGTTCCTAAAGCTGTCCCCCGAAAGGAGGACAGCAACAAAGGAGCTTCGGCTCCTTCGCCCACGCCCCGAGGTGGAGCGAGTGGCTCGAAGACGGTGGTTCCTTGAAAAGAGGGCCCCCCCGCCTCCGAAGCCACAACACCCGCCCAAGGTTTCGAGGCGGAGGGAAGAAAAGACTCGCATGGCGAGCCCAACCTCCCATAATAAGTCCTCGAAAGCGAAAGAGCATTATCCGGCCAACAGCGCCCAGGGTTCTGCCTCCGGGAAGCGTACACCTATTCCCGTGAGGGTCTTCTGTTCGAAGAGGGCCCCCGCGTTTCCGAGCTAGGCCCGGAAGGCATATTCCTTCAATGGAATTGCCGTGGACCCCGGGCTAACTGGCTGGAGCTGCGGAGGCTCGTCTCGTCCCGTTCCCCGTTAGCTATTTTTTTGCAGGAGACCATGCTAGGCGCGTGCCCCCGGCCCGTCCTCTCGGGGTATAAGATTCTTGCGACCCCACCACCACGAGATGGCTGGCCTGGGGGATGCGCGGTTTATACCCGGCATGATGTCTCCGTTCTTCCTTTCTCTTTAGATACCTCCTTTCAGGGATTGACTGTGCAGCTGCACCTGGATGGAGGTATACTATCATTTCTGCATATATTCCTCCGTCAGCTGACTTCGACGCGGGGGAATTCCGCTGCGCCGTGGCACGCTTGCCGATGCCCTTTCTCTTGCTTGGAGATCTAAACGGCAGACATCCTCTCTGGGGAGATTACTCAATAAATCCCAGGGGACAAGTCCTTGCCGGTCTGATCGAAGAGTTTGAGATGGGTGTCCTAAACGTGGATGAGTTTACGCATCACTGTCCGAAAACCGCTTCATTTTCTTGCCTTGACCTATCTTTGTGCTCTTCGGATGCACAGCCTGATTTTGATTGGGGGTGGTCGATGACCTCCATGGTAGTGATCACTTTCCCATTCAAATATCATTTTCAGGGCAACTGCCCCTTGATAGCCCTCCTCGGTGGTGCTTGGCGTGGGCGCGGTGGCCTGCATTTCAGGAAAAGACTCAATTCTCTATCTCAGTCGAGGAGTTTAGGTCGGTAAATGAGGCCATTGAGTTCTCCGGCAACCTCATCGCCGTGGGCCTGACTACTATTCCTAGAACGTCTGGCCGTTTTGCACGCCGACCACTCCCATGTTGGTCAGCCGAGTGTTAGATGGCCCTCAAACAGAAGCGTTATGCCTACATGCGCTATAAGCGCCGCCCGAACGATTTCACTGTCGCTGAATTTCGTCGAGCTAGGGCTAGGTTCCGGTATATTTCGAAGCACGCCCGCCGCTCTTCTTGGTGGGTATACGTGTCTTCACTTAACGGGAAGACCCCTTTAGCAGAGGTGTGGAAGCGATTCAAAAGGATTCGGGGCTAGTCTTCGCAGGACCCCCTCCCGTTCTCGAGGGGAATGGGACCGCAATCTCGGGTCTCGCGTCCGTGGCGGAATCCACGACCTCTTTTTCCGCATTCTCTAGCCGGGATGCTGCTCCGCCAGCATTCAATGCACGTCGTCAGGTCGCGGAAGGCCGCCGGCTGGACTTTACCTCCAGAGGCGGACAATCCTTCAACGACAAGTTAACTGTGAGTGAGTTTCGCTCCGCTCTCGATTCGTGCGCGGACACCGCTCATGGTCCGGACGATGTCCCGTACGTCATGCTTCGACACCTGGGTGGGCTAGGCATGGCCTTTCTGTTAAATTTGTTCAACAGGATCTGGGTGGAAGGTCTTCTCCCAGATTACTGGCGAATCGCTACTGTGCTCGCCTTTGGCAAGCCGGGGAGAGATTACTCTACTCCGACCGGTTTCCGCCCAATCTCTCTAACCTCTTGCGTGTGCAAGTTGATGGAGAAATTGGTAAATGTTAGACTAGCCTTTTTTCTGGACAGCGGAGGCCATCTGTTTTCTGCACAGTGCGGCTTCCGCAAGTTCCACTCCACGTGGGATGCTCTGCTCCAACTGGGAAATGCCGTCTGCGAGGCTTTCCTTCGTAGACAGCACTAAGCAATGGTGTTTTTCAATCTGGAGAAGGCCTATGATACCGCATGGCGATATGGTAAAATGGAGACTCTCCACACGATGGGGGCGAGGGGACGCCTCCCAGTCTTTGTATCTGAATTTTTGCCAGATCGTCGTTTCCGCGTACGTGTGGGGGGGAGCTCTATTCGGCCCAAAGGAGCCGGAAGTGGGTGTCCCGGAGGAAGGTGTCCTTAGTGTCACACTCTTTGCCCTGAGCATCAACGGCATCACCTTGGTGCTGCCGGAAGATGTTTTCGCTACGCTCTACTGGACGACCTTTCGATCTCTTTTGGCGCGGCCCAGATGCCAACTCTGGAGCGTCGACTCCAACAGGCATTGAACTACGTCTCTCGCTATGCCGAAGCGCACAGGTTTCGGTTTTCTTTGGTCAAGACTAAGGCGGTGCACTTCTGTCGCCATCCACGGCTCGACCCCGCCCCAGATTAGTTTCTTAATGGGGTGCGCCTGGATGTGGTTGAGTCGCACCGTTTCCTTGGTCTTGTATTCGACCGACGCCTCACCTGGGAGGCTCATATTCGCAGCCTTAAGGTCTCTTGTTCCCGCGCCATTGATATTCTCCGTTCCGTGACGTTCAGCGCTTGGGGCGCTGATAGGGCTACTGCCCTACTTTTTTATCGATCCTTTGTTCGTTCGAAGCTCGACTACGGTTGGGAGTTTTATTCATCCGCAGCCGAGCGTTTATTGCGGAAGGTGGATTCGATCCACCACACCGGCCTTCGCCTTGCGACCGGTGCCTTCCGCACTTTCCCCATTGAGAGCCTGTTGGTCGATGCTTGGGAGATGACACTCGCTATGCGCCGCGTGCAGTGCATCACTCGCCTTTACGCGCGAGCCCGGCGCCTCCCTCATTCGCCAACAGCTTTCACTGCATCCGCAGCTGATCTCGACTGTGCCTATGCCACCAAGAGACGCCAGTCTTACCCTAAGCCTTTTGGGTTTAGAGCCAGGAAACTCCTTCGGGAGGTAGATATAGCACCAGGGCCAGTGGCGCTCCTGGTTCTGCCCGGGACGCCACCCTCGAGGCTACCACATTTGGCTATTTGTCGCCACGCCTCTGCTCCCAAAGCTTGTACAGTGCCGGGAGTATTGCGTTCGCCTTTTTGGAGCACACCTCGTGTCACGCTGGAACCGTGCCAGTGTATACGGATGGCTCCAAGTCCCAAGAGGGGGTCGGCTTCCACGCCGTATCCTTTCTGTTTGAAGTCAGCGGGGCTCTGCCGGGCGCTGCGTCTGTCTTCACGGCCGAGCTGGTAGCAATACATCACTCGGTACGGGAGATTAAGCGACGTGCCGGTTCGGAGAACAGATTGTGATCTATAGCGACTCACAAAGCGCCCTGAGTGCTCTCGGGGCATTGGAATCTCCGCATCCCCTGGTTCGCGATATACGTGACGCTACGGTTATGGCGAGCCGGGCAGATGTCGAGATTATCTTCTTCTGGGTTGCTGGACATGTAGGAATTGCGGGGAATGAGGGCGACAAAGACTCCGCGAGGACTCTGCGACCGGACCAGCGTTTCGCTCTTCCTCACACCGACTACATGGCAGGAATACGGGCAGCTCTTCGGACTGCTTGGCAAAGAAGATGGGAGACGGTCGAAGTAAACTTAAAGTTGCGTGCCATTGCGCCGCGACTGTTTCCATGGACCTATCCATCAATGCCGCGGCGGCTTCAGGTTGCTTTCTGTCGTCTCCGAATCGGCCACACTCGTGTGACGCATCGCTATTTGATGGAGCGCTCGCCTGTGCCCTATTGCAATGACTGCGTCGTCCCCCAGACTGTTCGGCACATTCTTGTCGAATGTCCCAATCTGGGTGATCTTCGCGCACGACACCTGTCGCGGTACCGGGATGGGCGGGGTCGCTACCGCCTGTCCCTTGTACTCTGGACGAGTGCGTGTACTTTGACTGGTGGACTTCTTGGGGGAGGCCGGCCTTCTCCCTATTATTTAAGCAAGGTTTGTTTGTTTTTGTTTTTTGCATTTGTTTCTTTTGTTTGTTTTTTTTCCTTTAGTTGCACGCTCCTGCGCCGGGGGGACCTCTCCCCGACGCACTAGCTTGCTTCCTTTCCCCCTTTTGGGGTGTTTTTTTTTTTCTCTCTTTAATTTTATTTTAAAGTAGCCTAGAACTAGGCCAGTTTTAATACGGCGACTAATGCCCAAGTAGGCAGTCGCCAGATGAGCTCTAAAAAAAATAAAAAATTATTCGCCTGTACGCGCGAGCCTGATCTTCGTCGTACACGTTGCCTGTCCCGGTACCGGGACGAGCGGCGTGGCTCCCGCTTGTCCCTTGTATTCGGGACTGGTCCGTGTTCATAGACTTGTTGACTATACGACTTTTTGGAGGAGGCTGGCCTCCTCTACTTTATTTGACTATTGTAGATCACATGTTCCTGTGCAGGGGGAAGGCGAGGCTACGCCCCCGACGCTTTCTTGTTGCCATTTTGATTTTTCCTTTTGTTGTTTTCATCGTTGTTATTTGATATTTATATATTATTTGTTTTTAATATAGTCTAGTAGTAGGCTTTGCTGAAGTACAGCGACTTATGCTCCGAGTAGGCAGTCGCCAGATGGTCTCCTAAAATAAAACAATAAAATTCTGGTCAGTCTGCGTTGGTGCACAGGTGCGAACAACAACGTTTAACGTTCTCAGGATGGAAACCTGTATAGCGTACGAGAAGTGCAGACGAGCGGCTTAAAAGCTTCGTTTGAATGAGTCTTTTTGAGACTCAGGATGGCCGAGTGGATTCGCCGCTGGCTAACAGTGGTCCAGCGACGCGGGAAGCTGTTCGCAACTCACCTACGCTATTATTTTTGCTTTGCCCCTTTTCCTCCTCCCTTCTATCTACACCTGTAATGTCCCAAAACCCAACTGCTTAGAGCCCCCCCCACCCGTACTTTTTCTCTATTAATGTTCGTGAGTTTGGGAAATTTCGAGTTAGTTGGTTAACGACATAATCGGGTGGCGAGGAATGTGACGATATAATCTTACCAATGGGGGAGAGCTCTTCTCTCACCTGTCCCCAGCTATGTTACCTCTTTCCGTCCCCATTGGAAAGGAGGATTTTTAATGAATATATGGGAGGGGGGGGGAGACAATGATGATGATTTTAATTGGTTGTTTTCAGCTATAGTTGCCATCCCATATATGTTAATGGAGCTTACCTCTGGAGTAGTAATCCTTCGTACCATTAGGGGGTTTGTTTGCCCGGTTAGTGGTAACGTTGCCACTCAAGAGGGTGAACTTGGTAGGATTGGGATAATGCTTATCACCGGCAATGGTAACAAGTTATTTGAATGCACAACGGAAATATCTCTTTAGGTAGCCTTGTACTTGATCCGAGAAGAGGGTACCAGCTGGGATGAATAAAAGGATCTGTTTATATTCATGTAAACGAGTCTCAGTCTATTTATTTTACTTTGCACCAAAATAAGAAGTTCTCCGAGTATAATTTCACAATTCGATTTTACAACAAAGTAATGCGGGAATATGGTAGAGCGACCGGACGCTTATAATGATCGACTTATTGAATAAAATGAACGCGTAACAATTAAGATAGTAATAATGAAAGACTCCCTCTTTTAACCTCTCTACACCCCTTTATAAAGGGGAAGAAACTTTCATCAAGTCTGCCTCACACCCCGCCTACAAATGACGTTGGCGCACGTGATTGGCTGCTCATTCCTTTATCTCGCTTCCTGATTGGTTTAAATTAATCCTTTATTTAATTCTGATTGAATGGCGTCTACAGTGCCGCAGCGCAGCGTCGACGAGCTGAAGTCCTCCGTCACAGGGTGTGGACGAAGTCCTCCCTCACGCAATTGACGGAGGACTTCAGCTCGTCGACGCTGCGGTATCGGGCCTTGTGGGACTTTTCCTCGGCATGCTCCCACACACGCTAGTCGAAGGAAATTGAGGTCAGGCGAATGCCACTATAAGTTCATGTTCGAACCCAACCACTCCTTGCACAGTCCTGGCCTTGGCCAAGATGTCCCAGTAATCGGCTGCGGTGAGCCTGTAACGAGCTGCAAATGGTATCTTTTTGCCATTCTAAGCCAAGAGGTAGAGCTTCATCTCGGAGGTCAGGTAAATGGTTGTAGCGGACCTCGGAGACGTCTAGACGAAGCGGTTGTTAATGACTGGATTACCATCAAGGTTACAATTCAAACATACATTTATATGTTAAAACAATAAACCCGTTTCTAACAAACTATCATTGTTTCGCCTATTGCGAGAGTAACATGAGTTTTGAAATACCCGGGATGGGGCAGTGGGTAGCGTGAGAGGTAGAATACTTTAAATCAGATACCCCAAAATATTTGATTTATCAATGGGCCAAATGCCAGCGCATCAAAGTCCCACTTGGAAGACCTCCTGAAAGACGGATTGCCAATCGAGAAAGAAGTGAAGATATGGAGTTCAGAAGATGCCGTCTGTTGGATAGAAAAGATATATCTTACTCCTTAAAAGGTTAAAATAGAATGTCACTTCCAGTGTATAGGCTCTTTATAGGGGAGGTACCCAAGGTGGCATTACAACGCCCATGCAAGGAATGCGGCTTAACATTCTTATGGCGGTTTCCCACTCCCTGCCTGGGACCTTTTCTTTCTTGAAAAGGTTGGTCCAGAGAGGCTCTGGCCTTCTCGTGGCCAGGGGAATTAGCCCTGGGCCAACCAGACTTTTAACATACCCATCGCCCCCCCCCCCCCCTATTACTTTCTTTTACTGCCCTTTACTTCCCCATCTTCCTCCTATCTAGTGGCTCATACGGTTACCTGACCTCTGCTCGTTTTTCTGGATTGATTTTGAATTGTTCTTCCATGAAGGTCGGATGAGTCTGGGCACTGCCTTCGTCTACCGATGCCCAAGGAGAAGCATATCATCGGCCCCTTTACTCCGTGCGTAGGAGAACTCGGGCAACCTCTTAGGTTTATAAAGATCGTGTGGTGGATCCGTATCCATTCTCCAAGAGAACATATTGGACGTAATTTAATCTATAGTTGCAGTAGTGCCGGGCCCTTGTAGACCTCCATGGTGGGGAGTCCCCAGGAAGAATGTGAAGTTTTTTTCTATTTGCAATGGTTTGCCATAAACCTAAAACCTCCCCTTCTCGTGCGGGTTCCCGTGCCAAACGTTCTTCAGCTCCCCTTTCAGCCTTCCCTCACTCGTTGGATCCCTATGCCAACGATGTGGACCCAAATTAAGATTATCCCCGCTTTCTTGTCATTTTTTTTTTGTTTTTAAAGAGCCCATCTGGCAACTACCCACTTGGGCATAAGTCGCCGAAAAACACGACAGCCTAGAACTAGGCTACTTTAAAATAAAAATATGAAAACTTAAAAATCGATATAAATTGGAAAAACTTAAGAATCAGGAAGCAATCTCCGGCAGCGGGGGGAGGTCCCCCTCACCCCGGTGCAGGAGAGTGCAACCTACAAACAAAACAATAACAAAAAAAGAACCTTAAGTAAAGGGGAGAAGCCCGGTCTCCCCCCAAAAGTCAACAAGTCCACAACTCAATGTGCACGAATCTGTCCCAAGTACAAGGGACAGGCGGTAGTGACCCCGCCCATCCCGGTACCGGGACAGGTATCGTGCGCGAAGATCACCCAGACTAGGACATTCGACAAGAATGTGCCAAACAGTCTGGGGGACGACGCAGTCGTTGAAATAGGGTGCAGGCGAGCGCTCCATCAAATAGCAATGCGTCACACGAGTGTGGCCGATTCGGAGACGACAGAAAGCAACCTGAAGCCGCCGCGGCATTGGGGGATAGGTCCATAGGAACGGTCGCGGCGCAATGGCACGCAACTTTAAGTTCCCTTCGACAGTCTCCCATCTTCTTTGCCAAGCAGTCCGAAGAGCTGCCCGTATTCCTGCCATGTAGTCGGTGTGAGGAAGAGCGAAACGCTCGTCCGGTCGCACAATCCTCTCAGACTTTATCGCCCTCATCGGCGCGCTCATTCCCGGCAATTCCTACATGTCCAGGAACCCAGCAGAAGATAATCTCGACATCTGCCCGGCTCGCCAAAACCGTGGCGTCACGGATATCGCGAACCAGGGGATGCCGAGATTCCAATGCCCCGAGAGCACTCAGGGCGCTTTGTGAGTCGCTATAGATCACAATCCGGTCTCCGAACCGGGCACGTCGCATAATCTCCCGTACCGAGTGGTGTATTACCACCAGCTCGGCCATGAAGACAGACGCAGCGCCTGGTAGAGCCCCGCTGACTTGCAACAGAGGGGATACGGCGTGGAAGCCGACCCCCTCTTGGGACTTGGAGCCATCCGTATACACTGGCACGGTTCCAGCGTGACACGATGTGTGCTCCAAATATGTCGAACGCAAAACTCCCGGCGCAGTACAAGCTTTGGGAGCAGAGGCGTGGCGACAAATAGCCCAATGTGGAACCCTCCAGGGTGGCGTCCTGGGCAGAACCAGGGGCGCCACCGGCCCGAGAGCTATATCTACCTCTCAAAGGAGTTTCCTGGCCCTAAACCCAAAGGGCTTAGGGTATGCCTGACGTCTCTCGGCGGCATAGGCACCATTGAGATCAGCTGCGGATGCAGTGAGAGCTGGGGCGACTGAGAGAGACGCCGAGCTCGCGTGTACAGGCGAGTGATGCACTGCACGCGGCGCAGAGCGAGTGGCATCTCCCCAGCATCGACTAGTATGCTCTCAATGGGGGAAGTGCAGAAGGTACCGGTCGCCAAGCGAAGGCCGGTGTAGTAAATCGAGTCAACCTTCCGCAATAAACGCTCGGCTGCGGATGCATAAAACTCGCATCCTTAGTCGAGCTTTGAACGAACAAAGGATCGATAAAAAAGTAGGGCAGTAGCCCTATCAGCGCCCCAAGCGCTGAACGTCACGGAACGGAGAATGTCCATGGCGCGGGTACAAGAGACCCTAAGGCTGCGAATATGAGCCCCCCAGGTGAGGCGTCGGTCGAATACAAGACCAAGGAAACGGTGCGATTCCACCACATCCAGGCGCACCCCATTAAGAAACAAATCTGGGTCGGTGTGAAGCCGTGGATGGCGGCAGAAGTTCACCACCCTAGTCTTGGCCAAAGAAAACCGAAACCTGTGCGCTTCGGCATAGCGAGAGACGCGGTTCGATGCCTATTGGAGTCGACGCTTCAGAGTTCGCATCTGGGCCGCGCCAAAAGAGATCGATAGGTCGTCCACGTAGAGCGTAGCGAGAACATCTTCCGGCAGCACCGAGGTGATGCCGTTGATGCTCAGGGCAAAGAGTGTGACACTGAGGACACTTCCCTGAGGGAGACCTTGTTCCTGCTCCTTTGGGCCAGAGAGGGCTCCCCCCCACCCGTACGCGGAATCGACGATCTCGCAAAAATTCAGATATAAACATTGGGAGGCGTCCCCTCACCCCCATCGTGTGGGAACCTCCATGATACCGTGTCGTCATGCGGTATCTTAGGCCTTCTCCAGATCAAAAAACACCGTGGCGTAGTGCTGTCTACGAAGGAAAGCCTCGCAGACGGCATTTTCCAGTCGGAGCAGAGCATCCGACGTGTAGTGGAACTTACGGAAGCCGCACTGTGCGGAAGACAGATGGCCTCCACTGTCCAGAAAAAAGGCTAATCTAACATTTACCAATTTCTCCATCAACTTGCAAAGGCAAGAGGTTAGAGAGATTGGGCGGAAACCGGTCGGAGTAGAGTGATCTCTCCCCGGTTTGTGAAAGGCGAGCACAGTAGCTATTCGCCAGGAATCTGGGAGAAGACCTTCCACCCAGATCCTGTTGAACAAATCTAACATAAAGGCCATGCCTCGCTCACCCAGGTGTCGAAGCATGGCGTAGGGGACATCGTCCGGACCATGGGCGGTGTCCGTGCACGAACCGAGAGCGAAACGCAACTCTCTCACAGTAAACTTGTCGCTGAAGGGTTCTCCGCCTCGGGAGGTAAAGTCCAGCCGGCGGAGTCCGCGACATTACGACGTGCATTGAATGCTTTCGAAGCTGCATCCCGGCTAGAGAATGCGGAAAAAGCGGTCGCTAAGGATTCCGCCACGGCCGCGGGGTCCGAGATTGCGGTCCCATTCTCCTGGAGAACGGGAGGGTGGTCCTGCGAGAACTTGCCCCGAATCCTTTTGACTCGCTTCCACACCTCAGCTAAAGGGGTCTTTCCCGTTAAGTGAAGACACGTATGCCCGCCAAGAAGAGCGGCGGGCGTGCTTCCAAATATACCGGAACCTAGCCCTAGCCCGACGAAATTCAGCGACAGTGAAATCGTTCGGGCGGCGCTTATAGCGCATGTAGGCATAACGCTTCTGTTTGAGGGCCGTCTCACACTCGGCTGACCATCATAAGAGTGGTTGGCGTGCAAAACGGCCAGACGTCCTAGGAATAGTAGTCAGGCCCACGGCGATAAGGGTGCCGGAGAAGAACTCAACGGCCTCATCTACCGACCTAAACTCCTCGACTGAGATAGAGAATTCAGTCATTTCCTGAAATGCAGGCCACCACGCCCGCGCTAAGCACCACCGAGGTGGTCTCTCAGGCGGCAGTTGCCCTGAAAATGATATTTGAATGGGAAAGTGATCACTACCATGGAGGTCATCGACCACCCCCCAATCAAAATCAGGCTGTGCATCCGAAGAGCACAAAGATAGGTCAAGGCAAGAAAATGAAGCGGTTCCCAGGCAGTGATGCGTAAACTCATCCACGTTTAGGACACCCATCTCAAGCTCTTCGATCAGATTGGCAAGGACTTGTCCCCGGGGATTTATGGAGTAATCTCCCTAGAGAGGATGCCTGCCGTTCAGATCTCCAAGCAAGAGATAGGGCCTCGGCAACCATGCCACGACGCGGCGGAAGTCCCCCGTGTCGAAGTCAGCTGACGGTGGAATGTACGCAGAAATGATAGTATACCTCCTATCCAGGTGCAGCTGAACAGCCACTACCTGGAAGGAGGTATCTAAAGAGAAAGGAAGAACGGAGACATCATGCCGGGTGTAAACCGCGCATCCCCCAGCCCAGCCATCCCGCGGTGGTGGGGTCGCAAGACCATTATATCCCGGGACGGCAGGCAGGGGGCACGCGCCTAGCATGGTCTCCTGCAAAAAAATAGCTAACAGGGATCGGGACGAGACGAGCCTCCGCAGCTCTTCCCAGTTCGCCCGGAGTCCACGGCAATTCCACTGAAGGAATATGCCCTCCAGGCCTAGCTCGGAGGGGACGCAGGGGCCCTCCTCAAATTGAAGACCCTCACGGGAATGGCCGTACGCTTCCCGGGGGCAGAACCCCGGGCGCCGTTGGCCGGACAAAGCACTGGAGGCGCTGTCACCTTCGAGGACTTATTGGAGGAGGTTGAGCTCACCATGCGAGTCTTTTCCTCCCTCCGCCTCGAAACCTTAGGCGGGCGTTGCGGCTTCGGAGGCGGGGGGCCCTCTTTCCGAGGACTTACCGTGTCAGAGCCACTCGCTCCACCTCGGGGCGTGGGCGAAGGAGCCGAAGCTCCTTTGTTGCCTGCCTCCTTTCGGGGATCAGCTTTAGGAACCCCGGAAGATGGCCTAGCGACCATCTTCAGGGGTGTTGCCTCCTGTGAGTCTAACGACTCGATGGAGGCGCGTGGCCGTTTTGCCTTACGGGAAACGGTCACGGTGGGGGAAGATGGGGGAGCCCTGGTTTTAGCCGGGGCAGGGTATGAACCTTTTTTGCCGCCAGCTTTACCAGGGGAGCGCCCGGGTTGGGTAGAGCCCGCAGAAGCGGTCCGAATGGGCGCGGAAACTACCGTGCTCGTTGGCCTGGATGGGCCAGGAGCAGAGGGTGCCTTTCTAACTATTGAGGCATATGACGTCCCAGGCAGAGCCGGGCGCGCCAGGACCAAGTCCTTAGCCTCGCGGAATGAGAGTCGATCCTGGGCCTGAACGGCCAGGGTTTCTTTCTCAAGGAGATATGCACCACATTGCTTCGAAGAAGCAGGGTGCGGCTCTCCGCAAATGACACACTTGGCCACACACGATTTGGACTTATCGTGTGCGACCTTGGAGCAATTTACACAGACTTCGGGTGACCCCGATTTTGCACATCTACATGATCGATTCGTGTGGCCGAAGCGGTGACAGTAATAGCACCGCCGCGGCAGTGGCACGAATGCCTTTACGCGGTAGCGGTACCAACCGGCACGCACCGACTCAGGGAGCTTGTCACAGTCGAACGTGACGAAGAGTGTAGGGGTGGGTCTCGAGGCCCCTCCCTGTTTTCTCATCACACGTTCGACCTTGACCGCCCCATGGTCGGCCAGCTCTAGGGTGATGTCCAAATGGAGTTGTCAACGAGTTCCCTCGCATAAACTACTCTCACAAAGTTCATGGTAGAGTGCGGCGTCACACTCACCGGGGTGCCATCAAGTGTCCGAAGAGCACTTATCTTGGCCGCCTCGGCGGGATTCGCCGCATTCGCCAGAAGGCTCCCGTCCGAGAAACGGGTTACCTTCGGCTCTCTACCAATTGCACTAGCTAATCCTCTCCTCTGATGGATCATATTGCCCTTTGACAACATGGTGCCATCAGTGGAGCAAATAACGAGGAATCGTTTGAAGCCAGCAGGCTCGAAAACGCCACGTAATCTCTGAATTAGGGGCCCCGATGTCATCGAGGCTCCGCCTTGTGCACTTTTGGTATTAGTCTTAGTCAGGGGCTCCGCAACTGGGGGAAATGGCAGAGGGGGCGGATGTGCCGATCTTGGCTTAGTCGCTTGCCAGAGTGGCAGCAGACCCATCCGTCCCCACAGCCTCCGCGGATGGAGAGGAGCCCCGAGTCTTTTTTGTCTTTTTAGTCTTTTTGTTTTTTGGAGAAGAGGGCAGGGAATGAACCCGCTTCTCACCTCCGCCGGAAGAAGCCCCCAGGCCAGATGGACCGGCCTCAGCCAGGTCATTCTCTGAAATGGATAAGGTCCTGGTAGTCGTGGGGACACCGGTCGGTGGAGATCCCTCCCCTCCTTGTACTGCTTCGGAAACCACAGCCGTTTGAGGAGGACCTTGCATCGGGGCGGATTCGGGTTCGGTGCTTGGCGCCGAGCCAGGATTTCCCCCCATGGAAGGCCCTACCGTCTGAGGCTGGTTTTCCTCAAGGACCATGTCTATCTCAGGGGGGGCCTCCAGTTGGCCATTCCTCGCCAAGACATCGCAGGTCCCGTTGGCAGTATCATCACTAGTCTTCTTTGGGGAGGCATGGGCCTTGACCCCGGCAAGGTTCAGTATTCTTGCCAGCAGGTCTTTTGAGGGAAGCGACCGAAGGGGGCCTGGCTTCCCTCTCCACTTCTAAGGGGGTTTGCCTTACCGAGCCGCTTCGATGTGGAGTGGCGGACTAAGGGCTGCCTGCTGGCTTTCTCGCAGTCCCCTTGGAAAGAGCAGAGGGGACTGCCGCTGGTAAAAGGGAGGCGCCCGAAAGCACCTCCAGAGAAGGGGGGTGAGGGGGAGTCCCCTACGCCCGTAAGCGAAGGAGAGGAGTAAGCCTCCTCTCCGGTTAGAGTTATATGGAGGGTCCCCTGAGCAAGCACAGGGGAAGGGACCTCCATTTTTTTGCTGGAGCGTCCCAAGGGCGGCTCCGTCGATGTTATAGGGGAAGTTGGGGGTTGGGTTTTTTATACTCATCATTGGGCATGGTGACCCTCTTTTTGACACGGGATGCAATCGCGCATCACCTCTCACAGTAGCCTGCACTGCGAGAGGTGCTTACAAGCCCGGCAGAGCCAGGCGCCCCCATTTAAGACCACCCCTCCCGCCTGGTGGCCTGGCAGTCCATCGGCATGGCGGCTCCACCTTGAACACGGCGTAAAAAATATATAGATTGTGAAGAGGAGAGGAAAAGGGATGTGAGGAAGGTATGGGCGGGGATAAA
Source organism: Ceratothoa steindachneri (assembly GCA_963969495.1). Classification (NCBI taxonomy): domain Eukaryota; kingdom Metazoa; phylum Arthropoda; class Malacostraca; order Isopoda; family Cymothoidae; genus Ceratothoa; species Ceratothoa steindachneri. The sequence goes on along the minus strand of OZ018333.1, from coordinate 2,079,499 downwards.
GCAGGTTGTTAAAAACCAACCACCCCAGACCGGAGCTCAGGGGTTAGTGAACATTGTCCCCTCCCCCCTCAGCCCTGACTCGGGACGGTTGACTTAAGAAAAAGGTCAGCATCTACCCTGTGAAATTAGAGGCTGACCATTGAAAGTTGTGAGAGAGGTTGTATGAAAGGCGAGGAAACAAGTGTTTTGAAGGAAGGAGAAGAGGCTAAGCTGGGGTCGGACGGGGTGCTGAGTCCCATCAGCACGGCGGCCAGGATGGCAAATTGCCGCGCCCCTTTCGGGGTTTCTTGTCATGAATTCGTCATCCGACACCCAACCAAAAGTCGACGTGTTTGACATTAATGAATCTTTTGAGTGCGCTGTGGTAAACCCCGCCTGATGTGGTCAAGAGTTAGTGGTAATATCGTAGTTGAGGTGTCATTTCACTCTCAACACAATCTTGTGCGAAATCTGTCTTCGAAGTTCTAGTAACCGAAGTTCTAGTAACCGTTTCGCCCCATCTACGTCTGAATTTTGTCAAAGGTGTCGTCATTTGAAACGAATTAAGGGACTACGACCTTGCCCGCCTTCAGAGCAAGCTTATTACCCAACGTGTCACACCAGTACACATGGTGACTAAAACAGTAGGCTCTCCTAGAAATCTAACCTCCACACTAATTGTAACGTTAGAAAGAGAGACACTGCCGCATTATATTAAAGCTGGGTACTTTCGTGTTCCGGTAAGATCCTACATCGAACTACCCAGACGTTGCTTCAATTGTAATAAATTTGGACGTGTTGGTCGTACCTGTCGACATTTCCGGTCCAGCTTGAATTGTAGTTCTGATTACAATGGCCCATAATGGACCAAAACACCGTGTTGTGCCAACTGTGGTGGTGCCCATAGTGTTGCATCAAAAATCTGCCCAATATTCTTATATGAAATGGAGGTCCTCGCCTTTTGCGACTCTCTGCGTCTGGATTTGAGAGAGGCTTGCCAACGTGCCTGAACACAAAACCCAACCTCTTGGCAGTCTCTTCTCAGGCGTTTTGCGTAACGCTGGACGGAACCGACCAGCACGTTCGAATTCCGAAACGCATGAAGCATCTCATCGTCTATCTATCAGTAGTGTCGGAAGCATTCACGAAATACAGTCGAAGCATCGCTCTTACACAGATATACCTAATGTTGCTCTCCTCTCCCTGGCAGCTCTATCTGGGAAAGACGCTCAGGGTAAAACACTTGAAAACATCAGAATTTATCTGAAAGAATCTTCTTTATTGACCAATGAAGGTTCTTCCACCCGGGCCTGGGACCCAAAACCCCGTGGCAAGAAGGAGGAATCCTCACCTGGGTCATCGATCGCCAATATGCGAGAGCCTCTGGAACTGATTCAACCGAGCCTCGGAAATTTTCAATGGACTCTTCGCCTGTTGCTGAATATTCTCTGCCCTCAATCCACATCTCCCTTCACAGGACTTAGGCCCCCTCCCAGTCCAAACGGTGACAGAAATACACTCAGTTCCTCGTACTTTTCCCAGATCGCCTACTCCTTCTACTTACCCTCCTACTCATGATCCGATGGAAGAAGATGATACTCCAACATCACCAGTCGCGGTTGTTAGATCAGCTCCTCAGAAATTAAAAGTCCCCTCGGCCCATGAATCCGGATCTACCGCCCGAAAATCTCTTCTCGACTTTCCGTTTCCGCCTGGCTGTGAGCCCAAATTAAAGGCAAGGGCCTCGGACGGTTCCTCGAAACCATCGAACATATCTCCTGCCACTGCTCCTTCCAGGATCTCGTCCTCTGCTATAGCAAGCCCTTGAAAATCTGCTCTTCATACCCCAAGCTCCTTGGGGCGCACTTCAAACTTAACCTCAGCCACAAAATAGAAAAAGATATCTACTGTGGTATCTAACCGTTCCACATAATATCCTACCCCCAACGCTGGACCATGCTTCCTTCCTGCCTTTTAACGTAATTTTAGCCTTTGTCCTTTTTTCTCGTTGTTATTTGTTATTCACATATTATTTGTTTTTTAATATAGCCTAGTAGTAGACTTTGTTGTGTACGGGACTTTTTACCATAATAGACATTCGCTAGATTTCCTACCAGAACGTAAAAAAAAATACCCTATTTATATCACGTTATGCATATGCTAATCGCACCACGCAGTAGCCCGCTCTGAGAGGGGTGAACTCGTTGCCGGAAAACCCATGCCTTCTGCCCAGTGGCATGGCAGATCCACCTTTGGGCCGGGCGTAAAATTAATAAACAGTGAAAGGAGAGAGAAAGGATATCTGAGGAAGGTGAGGGTGGGGGTGAAGCAGGTTGTTAAAACCTCGCCCCCAAACCGGAGCTCAATGTTGAGGTGGCGCTGTCCCCTTCCCCAGCACCGATCCGGAATGGTTGAGTGAGAGGAAGCTGGTCAGCGTCTACCTTGTGAAATTATCAGCCGACTAGAGAAAGTTGTGGGAGATGTTGTAGGGAAAATGAGGAAGCAGGATAAGAAGCCAGGGTGTCAGAAAGAATGAGGAGATGCTAAGCCGGGGTCGAACGGGTTGCTGAGTCCCATCAGCGCGGCAACCAAGAAAGCAAATCACCATGCCTTTACGGGGCCTGGGAGATTCATCTTCGCAGCCTTATGGTCTCTTCCGTGGCGTTCAGCACTTGCGGTGCTGATTGGCTACTAGTAGCCCTGCTTTTCAATCGATCCTGTGTTCGTTCGTAGCTTGCATATGGATACGTGTTTTATGTATCGCTAACTGATCTTCTATTGCGCAAGTATACTCAATCCACCACGCCGGTCTCCGCCTGGCGACTGGTACCTTCCGCGCTTCCTCGATTGAGAGCTTACTTATCGATGGTGGGGAGATGCCACTCGCTCTGCGCCGTGCACAGTGCATTATTCTCCTGCATATGCGAGCCCGACCCCTCACTCAGTCGCTGATCTCGACGGTAATTATGCCACCGAGAGACTCTAGTCATACCCTAAGCCCTTAGGATTTAGGGCTAGGAAACTCTTTCGAAAGCTAGGTATAGCTCTCGGACCAGTGGTGCCACAGCTTCTGCCCATTACGCCACCATGGAAGCTATCACATTTCACTATTTGTCGCCACGCCTCTGCTCCCGAAGGTTCCACAGCTCCAGGAGTATTGTTTTCAGCATTTTTAGAGCACACTTCTTGTCACCTTGGACCCGCGCCAGTGTATACCGATGGCTCCAACTCCAAGAGCGGGTCGGTTTCCACGGGGTATCCTCTCGACTATGCGCTGTGTCTGTCTTTACGGCTGAGCTGGTTACAATACACCGCTTGGTACGGGAGATAACGCGCCATGCATGGTTTCAGAGACCCGATTGTGATCTAGAGCTACTCATAAAGCACCTCGAGTGCTCTTGGGGCATTGGAATCTCCGCATCCCCTGGTTCGTGGTATCCGTGTCGCCACGGTTCCCGCAGCCGTGTGGATGTCGTGATTATCTTCTACTCATGGACATATGGGGAATGAGGACGCCAAAGAGTCCTCGAGCATTTGGCGAATAAGGGCAGCTCTCCGTGCTGCTTGGCAAACAAGATGGGAGACAGCCGAGGGAAACTTAAAGTTGCGTGCCATTGCCCCGTGACTATTCCCATGTACCCCTCCCCCCAAATGCCGCGCTGACCTCAGTTCGCTTTCTTTCGTCTCCGAATTGGACACAGTCGCAGGACACACCGCCATTTGATGGAGCGCTCACCAGCGCCCTACTGTGAATACTGCGTTGTCCCCCAGACTGTTCAGCACATTCTTGCCGAATATCCCAGTCTGGGTTATCTTCGCGCACTTTACCTGTCCAATGTCCCTATATCAGGGCGAGTGAGGTTGCTAATGTTTGTCCCTTGTACTCTGGACGAGTTCGTGAACACAGACTTGCTGACTATCAGGCTGACCTCCTTCCTTTTACTCTCTTTGTTGTATGTCGCATGTTCTGGAGGCGTGGCTACCCCCTGACGCTGGGACGTGTTTTCTTCTTGCTTTTTTCTTATTTTGGTTTTGAGGTTTTGTTCTGTTTTTGTTTTTTTATTAATCTATCCTACCATTACGCTGTAGCGTGATTACGGCGACTGATGCCCAAGTAGGCAGTCGCCAGGTGAATGATAAATAATAAAAATAAAATCATGCGTATCGCGCTCCTTTAAGAGCGTATTTTCTTTTCCACCCGCCCCTCCCTGCGGCCACAGTCTATTATAGAACACATCGCATCGGTGTCAAGCCACAGCTTTTTAACTCTTTCTTTCTCCCTTAAATCTTTTCCATAACATTTTCCTCTCACGACCAATTCTCTGTTATCCCCATACTTATCCGTTTACTTTCCTTTCTCTCCAAATCAAGTCATTAATTTTTTTTCAATTTTCAGATGCGATATCAAACTTCAATTGTCGACGAAGCTGATTTTTTCTCTCAATCTATCTCTGAAGCGCCACTCTTTGACGGAAAAGGAAAGCTCAAGAAGAAGTCTCGCCCTACTGAGAAGCCTTTCAAATGCAGTTCCTGCCCCTATCAAACAGTTTAAAAAGCGAATTTAAAGGATACCGGTAAAATCTGCAAAGTGCTTTATGAGTTTGACTCAGATAGGGAATTGACAGATAGTGAACAAAAATCTGATCAAGAAAATAGTGACGAAATTGATGTTAATGTACAAAATAATATATATGACGAGACGTGGCAATGTTGCCATTCGTTCATTCCCCAAACTTTTCAATTTCGCGACAACCGAGCGGGCATTCATCCATACACTAATTTGAATGAAAATTCAAAACCAATTGAATATTTTGAGAGTTTCTTTGACTTTGATATTATGATCATAATTGCGGAAGACACAAATCGTTATTTTGAGCAGACTCTATCTAAAGATGAGTTTTCCCCATATTCTCGTGTTCATTGCTGGTGAAATACTACTGTAAATGAGCCATATATTTTCATCGCACTAACGTTGCTAATGCCTCACCTTAAAATACACCGGCTAGAGGACTAGTGGACTCGATATGAGTTTATTTAAACTTCCATTTTTCGAAAATACAGGTCAAGAAATAGATATGTTGATAAATAGATTTTTGCATTTCACTGACAACACAAAGGGTGGTGTTATAGGCACGATATGTAAACTTAAAATAATCTTTGATGCTTTGCAAAACATGATAAAGAGTATGTTTTCCACATTTCAGAATATACTAATTAATGAATCTTCTGCCTTATTCAAAGGACGACTGTCTTTCAAGCAGTATAAACAATCCAAAAGGCATCGATTTCGCTTAAATTATTTGTGATATGTGATTGTAAATCAGGCATAATTTTCGATATGCTTCTATATACAGTATAGTATATGGTTATTCATGGGATTTATTTTCTGTTAATAAATCAGCTTAAATAGCGTTTCGAAAACCATAGCCATAAATTTGTTTGATCGAAGTTGTCGCCTGCTAGTCTTTAGGCCTAAGACGAAAGCGAAATAAATTTTGAACTGGGTTTTAAGAAAAACAATTAAACAAATATAAATATATTCATAGAATCAACGAATGTACAATGAGATAAGTTGGATTAGGTATACAATGTAAGATATGGTAAAATATGATTTACAGTAGTGAGATGTGAAGAGAAATGAAGATCGTGAAATAGATATGAAATAATATGGTGACTATGATGGACTGAATTGGAGGCTGCAAATACGAGAAGTAAATAGAATTACGACCTACTCTCGTATGGTCGTTTGCAGAGAATTGCGAGATGATGTGGAATTAAACTAAGTATGATTTGTTTGGAGGTAAATGACTAATTGTAGAAGGAATGATTACCGACATTTACACGGAGAATGGAGAGAGTCGAATGGGAAAGAATATTGTTCCAGAAGGTCGAGCTGAAAGCGTTTGTTTGTTTGTTTGTGTATGCAATTTTAAGAGATGTTGTTTGAAACAGTAGTACGTTAAATAAATTGACAAGTAAGATAAATGAATTAATTAATTATTAAGTTGTACATAAAATATGATTTAATTTACAAAAGTTAAGTAAAAGAATTGCATGATATGAATTTGACATAATAATTGATGTATATATATATATATATATATATATATATATATATATATATATATATATATATATATATATATATATATATATATCCAAGTTTCCCAGGAGATTTTTATTTAAGGAATGCCTAGAGGGCATTGCTATAACAGGCAGAACCACAGATATTGAGCACAATCACCAACTTGGAATATATGGGGCTGATGTATTCAAGCTTATTGAACCTCATCTGGGATTAGGTCATGTTCTATATACTGACAATTGGTATACAAGCCCTGCAGTATGCGAATTTCTTGATGATCACAAAACCGGACTTTGCGGTACTGCTAAAAAAAATCGTAAAAACATGCCAAAGTTTAGCGAGTCCGTAAAAAATGGAGTATACAAAATGCAACAAAAGAATAATATGTTATTTATAAAATGGGCTGATAAGCGATAAGTATTAATCATATCCTCAGAACATGGAGGAAAAATTAAAAAATTTATAAAATAGACTGTCAAACAAACAAATTTACTCACAAGCCTGATAACATTGTTGATTACAACAAAAATATGCGTTTAGTAGATAAATCAGACATGATGATTAGTTCGGTAGAATACCTCAAAAAATCAAAAAATGGTATAAAAAACTCTTCTTTTGTTTGCTGAATGTGTTTCTTTATAGCGCATACAACCTCTATTTAGTAAATTTTGCACCCCACTCGTATCGGGGAAAACCAACTCTAAGAGAATTTTCATTAGAGTTCCTCAAACAATTATGCGCCAAATATGAATGCCTCATTGATAAGCCACAAAATCAGGTTTTCAGGAATGAGATTTGTCCAAAGCCACTTTTCAGAACCAATGCCTCCTCGTGGAAACCGAAAATCAGGTCGAAGGCAGTGCCGTGTTTGTGTAAATACAATTAAAAGAGAAAAAAATAAAATAAAAGGGTGACTACGTGGTGCCATGAATGTAAAGTGCCTTTATGCATGGTTCCATGCTTTCCTGAATTTCACTCCATTTAGAATTTTTAGGAAAAATGAATTGATATCCAAATAAAGAAGAGATGTATACATTTCTAAGTTAATTGACTAATTTAAATGATTAGGTGCTAAAGTAATAATTTTCTACGTGTCTGTTTCAAATTTAAACCAGTGACTTATATTATTAGTGACTTCATAATTTTTTTTAACTGTTATGTCAAACTTCTATTTTTATATAGTGTTAAATCGCAATATGCTTTTACAAAAAAAAAGAAGTTAAACATAAGTTATTTATGAACATATATAACTTAGTGAAGAGAATTAGCAAGAATTGACATCTCTCTTTGACAAACAAACAAAACAAATACGCTTATTTTTTCAAGGTCAGCAGCAAAAGGAAAGCAGCGCTGCCACATCTCTCAAAATAAGGCCTCACAGCATTTTAAGGGATGAAATGGAGAAAATGTGTTAATGACCTACAGCCTTCGGAAAGCAAAATTTTTAATCATATTTTCTTTTTCAAATCATTTACTCATGGGTCTTTCGATCTAAAGCGTGGCGGTTTGAGGGGTAAAGTACATTAAAGAACCCTCACAGGTGAAAAGCTTAACTCATTCGTAATGGAAGTTGGATTATTTCTTAAATGGTTTGAAATTTTAACATGCTAATAATAGTACAATGTAATATTGTGTAGAAGTATTTTTGAATATCTCAATGGGTTACGGAATTACAACATGTCAGTTATAACGGACGCTCGGCAGATCCCATCCTCAATATCACATGCTTGTAAGAGTGTAAATTGGAATAGTTAGGACCATTCGCAAAATTCATGATGTTACTAGTGACTACATATTTTTAAAATGATTATATTTGAATAATGATGATAATAAAACACATTTTTAATAATAATTAAATGTATTATTTTCACTTGCAAATTAGATTAGAAATTCCTTTCATAAGTAATAAACATGCAAATAACAAAAAATTGTTTTCCTTTATAAATTATATGAATGTTTTATATTTACAAGTATATATATATATATATATATATATATATATATATATATATATATATATATATATATATATATATATATATAAATCAGCTAAATATATCATATTTTATTAGTTATTGAACATGATATTTTTAAAAACATTTGGGATGTAAGCCAATATCAGATTTTTCGCACTGAAAATAACATTTTCCTGAGCACACCTTACAACGTCTTTCTTTTGTAATGTACAGGATCTAATGCCCGAGATTGTCATATCGACACAAACCTTTCACATTATCCAAAACTCTTTTTGCCTTAAACGCTTTGCACTCTATGAGTTTTCGAAATAGTGAGTGATACATTTTCAATAAACTGATATAAAGTCATTTTAGGGCCAACTTTGTTCATCAAAATACAGGCACTGTTATATGAAAAAATAGGCCATCATCGCTTATTTTGTCTCATTCTATTATGATAGGTGCCAATGTTTTGATCAAGCTGATTTGCATACCCTATATATTTGTTATAATTGTGTATGCTCTCTGGTTGCGAAACATTTATATATTTCTTTAGAACTTTATCCCAGCGCTGTGTTGTACTCATTGTGTTGGTTTCAAAATTAGACACCAATAGCGGAAGTCAGCGGTTCCTTTTGGTGATTTTTTCATTTCTGCTTTGGAATTCAAGCGACATTTTCCTGTTCTGTTTTCTTTACAAGTACCTGATGCACATATCCCAATCTTAGTTAGCTCATCCATGAGACCAACACTAGTAAAATAATTATTAAAAAATACTTCATAGCCCAAATTATCAGATTAGCGGAAGTCAGCGGTTCCTTTTGGTGATATTTTCATTTCTGCTTTGGAATTCAAGGGACATTTTCCTGTTCTGTTTTCTTTACAAGTACCTGATGCACATATCCCAATCTTAGTTAGCTCATCCATGAGACCAACACTAGTAAAATAATTATTAAAAAATACTTCATAGCCCTTTTCATGAGGTACGCCGGTCTTTGCAATCAGATCCATCACAACATTTTCCCCAACACCCAATTTATTTGAACTTAGTTGTGTTGATGTCGCACTTTTTCCTGTATACAATTCAAAAGAATCCATGTAAGCATGCTTAGAAGAAAGTATCCATATTTTGAACCCAAATCTGATGGTTTTACCTCTAATAAATTGCTTTGAATAATGTTTACCGTAGTAGGGTATCATACTTTATCTATGGACATATGCTCCTCCAATCCACCATGCTCTAAAAATTTAGTTCGCATATGCTGAAATAATGGTCGAAGTTTGAATGCGCAATCATTATTTGTATTGGTTGTGTTGTCCACTAAATGTATATTCCTTAGAATATTTTCAAACCTGTCTCGTCTAATGCTATTTGATAATATCTTGGTACATTGTCTTCTGATGACCAATACGTTCTCTTATTTGGAAGAGGGCTGTGAGATGACAATAATAGTACACCAAAAGATACCAATAATTCAGAATTGCTCATATCAAGAATTTTATTATTTTGAAGAGCATATAAACTAGTTTGTTCAACAATCAAGTTTATCAAATCTTTAGTGAAGAAGAGGTTAAAAAATTCAATAGGATTAGAGCAAGTTCTAGCTTCTTCAGATATATTTTCTGCTGTAGTAGAATCTGTATTTATACTCACATGTTGTTGCAACCTCTTTGACCATTTTCTTTGCATTTGTCTTTTGATGGGTTTTCTTTACCATTGAATTCATTTTCTGACTCTTCAACACTACCAATTCCACCTGGGTGATTGATCTCTGCAGGAGCTTCCAGCAATCCTCGCTCTAGTCAAATAGATGAACCTGCTGCTTCTTCATCTGAATGGTCACTGTCTCCTCCAAATAATTCATCATTAGGGAGACCCATAAAAATATCGACACCTTCGCCTATCTCTTTTAAGTAGGCCAATACTGCTGCCATTGTGACAGAGCTGTGAAAAAAAATATATAATTACACTATGAAATACTATTTATAAGGCTGAACTAAAAAGTCCTGACTCACGTAGGAAGCGAAAAGAAAAAAAAATGGGGGAGCAACGGCAACATTAAATTAGGTTAGCCTTACTCATTTGACTACCTGCCTACCTAGGCTAAATACCTCTGTCGCGGTCCATGAGACCGACCGAGCTGAGACGCTGTAGGATATCCGGCAGTTCCTCCAGGCGTCTGCCCCCACTTTTCCTTCCATTCCTTTGCCTCAGCGCAAATAGAAGGGTTCCTCCTCACCCCGTTCGGAGTCCAAGCGCGCTGCCTCTGATGAGGCTGCTTTGGCCCCCGAGTCGGTTGTTGAGGCGTCCTCTCTTTTGATGTCTTCTCATCCCCGGTCTTCGCTGGCCTCTCCCGTTGGCATCACCGATGTCATTGTCCGGGCGGAAGTTCACCCGGTTCCGTCTTCTTCACCTCCTACCCCGGTCAGTTCTCCCTTGCCCCTTACCTCTGTGCAGTCTTCTATGTCTCCTACCCGTTTCGTCTCCCTTACCTCCTACCCTTGTTTCTTCATCTGCTTTGAACCTGTTCCCTCCTCACCCCCTGACCCTGCTCCTTCCTCTCCATCTGATCCTATTCCCTCCTTACTCTCTGACCCTGTTTCCTTCTCACTCTCTATCCATGTTCCGCCTTCTGTTCCATCTTCGCATCTTAGTTCTTATTCGTCTCTGCTCGATCTCCCATTCCCTCCGAGCCATGAGCCCTCCACGTTCGGGGTTCGGTCTAGCTCTCAGCTGTCGCCTCCCGCCGTTCTCGCTGCCAAGTCCGTGCTGGGTGCGTCCCGGCTCATGGTAATTTGTCGCTTGCCCCTTTTGGGCCTTCTAGTAGTCGGGAACCTTCGACGGTCTCCGTCACTAAAATCCCGACGTTGGTGTCGAGACGACAGTGATATCTGTCATCCAACAGTGGAATTGTCAAGGGGTTCACTTCAAGTCGGAGGAACTCCAGCTCTTGCTTTCTATCGTTCGGCCCTCGGTGGTCTGTTTGCAAGAAAATAAGCTTGGGACTCGCTTCTTCCCGACACTTCCGAATTTCTGGGTGTTTAATTCCACCACCCCGGCCGGGGGCGTGTCCCATGGTGGTGGTTCGTTTTTAATTTCCTCTTCGCTATTCTCTGCGCCACTTCCAGTCCGTACTACCTTGCAGGCTGTTGCTGCGAGGGTTTTTACTTCCAAGCTTTTAACCGTTTGTTCGTATACATCCCCCCGGATTTTAGTTTGAGTCGGTTTGACCTTTTAGAGCTCATAAGTCGGTTACCTACCCCGTTTTTATTACTTGATGATTTTAATGCTCGCCACCCATATTGGGGTGATCCTGCCCGTAATCCCAGGAGCGGAGTGGTTGAGTCCCTATTATTATCCGATTCCTTTTGTCTTCTAAATTCAGGCGAGTTTACTTCTTACCATGTTCAAACGGATTCGTTTTGTGCTGTAGACTTGTCCATATGTTCACCCGACTGTTTCCTCGACTTCCGGTGGTCGATTCGGGACGACCTTTCCGGGAGTGATCACTTCCCGATAGTCCTGTCGACCGCCCTTTCTGGTCAGTACCTTTCCCTCCCTCCTCGTTGGGATCTGAGGCGAGCAAATTGGGTTGGGTTCCGGGAGACTTCCATAAATTGATGCCTCCCGGGTTTCCTTCGACACCGTAGATTCAGCGGGCTCTTATTTTACTACTCATATTTTAGAGGCTGCTGAGCGCTTCGTTCCGCGGAGGTGCCCTGCTGCGGGGCGCTCTACCGTCCCCTGGTGGTCGAAAGATTGCGCGTCGGCTATTTCTGCCTATCAGTTGTCCCATTCCCGTTATAGGCGGAAACCCGATCGTCTCGAATAGGGTCGATCGGAACCGGGCTCGTAACATCCGCCAAAGGACCATCCGTCGTGCCCGTCGGGAGTCTTGGCGCCGGTATGTATCTTCCATCTCTTCGTCCACGCCACTGACTCGGGTTTGAAAGTGGGTCAATAAGATACGTGGTCGCTACGCTAGTCATATCATCCCCACTCTAGACATCGGAGGCTCGCTTGTGTCTGATGTCTGTTTGGTCAGCGAAGCTCTGAATGACCATTTGGCTTCGGTGAGTAGCGCTGGTAGCCATCCTCTACGGTTTCTCCTTTTGGATTTTACCACGTGCGCCACCTACTCTTATAATGCTCTATTTTCCGTCTATGAGCTGCATGATGCTTTGTCTCACTGTTGCTCCACCTCTCCCGGTGATGAATGCATCTACTACGACTTTCTACGTCGTCTCCATTCCCACTCCGAGTTATTTTTGGTTGACCTTTACAACCTGATTTGGGCCAAAGGAATCTATCCGTCCTCCTGACGTGTGTGGGTTGTTCTACCCTTTTTCAAGCCCGGTAGGGAAGGTTTGGACCTCAGTTACTATCGCCCGATTGCTCTTACGAGCTGCCTCAGTAAGTTGTTCGAGAAGATGGTCCAAGTTCGCCTCACTTAGTTTTGGAGTCCAACTCGCTCCTCTATCCATTTCAGTGCGGTTTTCGCAGCGGTCGTAGTACTCTTGACCACCTCATTCGTTTGGAAGACTCCGTTTTAGGGGCCTTTTCCTCCAGGCATCAGGTGTGAGCGGTGTTCTTCGACATTCAGAAGGCCTAAGATACCATCTGGAGATATAGTGTTTTACGTCAGTTATATGATTGGGGCATGAGGGACTTTTACAGATTTTTATTCGAGAATTTTTATAGTCCCGTAATTTTAAGGTCCGTATTAGGGATGCTTTCTCAGGCTTGCGGACTCAAGAGGAGGGTGTTCCCCAAGGGTGTGCTTTGAGTGTGACATGTTTCGCCGTTGCCATTAATAGTCTGGTGTCCACTCTTTCGGAGGGGGTTTTGGCTTCCCTCTTCGTGGATGACTCGGGGTTCTTTTGTTCATCTCCGCGCTTGCCTTCTGCTGCCCGTCGATTACAGCTGGCAATTGATGCCATGTCGGGTTGTGCTGTCTCAAATGGTTTCCGTGTCTCGGTCACTAAAACTAAGGCCATGCATTTTTATCGGGGTCGTGGTGTCCTTGGTCCCCCTCCCCTCTTCTTAGATGGCACGGCGATTGAATATGTCACCGTTTTTAAGTTCTTGGGTTTAACGCTTGATAGCAAGTTACTTGGGTACCCCCATTTGCGTCGCTTGACGGCGTCCTGTTTGAAGGCTATGGATTTGCTCCGGGTTTTATTCCACACCACTTGGTGTGGTGATAGGCGCACCTTGTGGTCAATTTATTCGGCACTGGTCCAATCCCGGCTGGACTACGGTTGTCAAGTGTATTCTTCAGCGTCTCCTTCAGCCTTGAAGATACTTGACCCTATACGTTCGCTTAGGGCCCGTCTTAGTAGTGGAGCCTTTCGCACCTCGCCTATCCCTAGCCTCTTTGTTGAGGGTGGCGTGCTTCCCTTGAGATACCACTGGCTGCAGGTGTGCCTACGATTTTTGTTTCGTGTTCAGCAATACCCTTCATCCCTAGTCCATGAGTGTCTTTTTTCCCTGTCCCCTTCGGCATCTTTTGATCAGCGGCCATCTCTACCCCGGCCTCTGGAGCTCCGGGTTGAGAACCATCTGGCCTCTCTGGGTGTTCGCCCTCCCATTCCCGCTGGCTCCGTGTTGGAGCGTTTACCCTCCTGAGGTCTGTACTGCTTTTTGGCATTTCGAAAAAGAGTCTACTGATCCTCGTCTATTAAAGTGCCTGTTTCTTGAACATGCGTGTTCTCATGCTCACCAGCGTCCCATCTATACTGATGGCTCGAAATCGGACCTCGGTACTGGGGTAGCCGCGGTGCCCTCTGCGGAGTCTCTTCGGTCTGCCCTCCCTCCTGTAGCATCCGTTTTTACCGCAGAGTTGACGGCCATTCTTTTGTCGTTTAATTTGATTTTATCCCTCGAATCTTCAGATTTTATTGTTTTTAGCGATTCCTGACCTACATTAGAGGACGTATGTTTTTTGTTTGCGGCAGAGAGAATGGGATTCGTTTCCCTCTTCTAAGCTGTCCCTTATTAAATTCTCTGTCCGCTCCTGGGCCTCCAGCTCTCAGCGACCCCGATCTTGGGAGGTTGCTCTTTGCAGGTTGCGAATTGGGCACACGCGAATCACCCATGGCTCCTTAGTTTCCGGTGGAGGCTGAGTTGCCCCTGGTTGCCCCTATTGCGGTGGTGAGCTGTCTGTGGCTCACATTTTAGTAGTTTGTCCCCGCCTTGCTTCTCTTCGAAATTCGTGCTTCCTTACCCTTTCTGACGTCGCATTCCCTGCTCGACTTCGCTTTATTTTATCAGAGGACTCTCTTCTGTTGTCTTCCCTCATTACATTTCTATCACGAACTGGCATTTTACTCATTTAATAAATTCTTTTCATTTTTGTGTTTAGGTTTATTGTTTTATCTTTTATCCTGTGCCCTACCCTGCCGTTGGCGCATGTCATTTGTTTATTGCTCTAGCCGCCCTTGTTTTTAGAATGAGTGCTGTATGCGGTAATTTAAGTGTGTTGTACTGTTTTTTTTCTAATCCTTTGCTTTTCCAAATTTTTATTGAGTGTCTCCCACGCCTCTTCTGACTTTTTTCGGGCGACCCCGTTTTTACAGTGCTGCCATTAAGAATCCATTAGGATTGGGCAGCATCCACCTGGGTTTTCCCATAAACTAAACTAAACTATGGTAAATAGGTTAGGTTAGCCTTTCTTATTTGACTACCAGCCTACGTTAGTGTTGCTCCATAATATGATGTTGTTGTTTTCTTTTCGCTTGCTAAGTGAATCAGGACATTCTGGCCAGTCTTATATACATATTTATATTATTCATAAATAGTTTTTAGTTCATAATTCCTGATCTATTATATATTTATAATTCTAAATGTAACTGAGTTAGTTAGCTCTAAACTTATCATAGAAAACGGCATTAAATAACTATAATTTTTAGTGATAATTCGTGATTATTGTGCCGAGCGTCCGTTATGACTGACACAGAATTTCAAAACAATAATAATATAGGAAAAGTCCCATACCATAGTTATGACTAAAATAATATGGTTATGTTATTTATTTCTCTACATATATCATCTGGAATGTTGGCAACATATTTATGCAATAAAATTTTTAAAACTACAATTATTAAATCAGTTATAATAGATTTTCTTACTGTCCCTTTAAACGTACCGTCTGTGCGAATGGGTTAAATTGCTTGGCGCTACTTTGTGATACAATTCCATTTGGTCAACGAGTATGTTTACCCAGAGTTTTCGTTGACTTTCGTCTTTCGATAATCTATTCTGAGACGCGAAATGTTTGTTTACGCGTTTTCTTATTGACACAGGTTTTTCTGACCTTTCGAGCGTCGTACATTGTTTGTCCCGCGTTTACTTCCAACGATCGCTTGCCTTCTCTATATATACATTAACAAATATTTTTACATTCCTTATTTTTGTATTCAAATTTATAGATGCAAATTAATCTATACCTTCTCATTTCCTTATTCCAAATTTAGACATATTATTTTATATGTGTGGAGTATGCTGGGATTGAATCAGACTACTGCGCGTCCATTGTGTGGATCTTTTTGCTTGGTCTATTGAATCCTGAAATTTAGTGCCATTAGCGCACCTACTACAATTCGATCACTACAGGCACCTTATCGGTCCAAACGGGGTTTTTTTTACCATGTTTTTACTGTTTGTTGTATATTCTTCGTACCTTCTTTACCATTGTTAACACCCGACCTTTAGAACTTGTAGGTCAGTTTCCCTCCCCGTTCCCCGTAAGGGGCACGGCAATTTGCTTCTCCTGGGCCCTGTGCCGACGGGACTCATCACCCCGTCCAGCCCCAGCTTAGCCTGTTCTCCTTCTTTGTGACATCTTGTCTTCCTAGCTTGCTTCCTGACTTTCCATACAACCTATCCTACAGTTTTCTCTGGTCAGCCTCTAATTTCACAGGGTAGACGCCGAACAGTTTTTTCTCAACCATCCATCCCGGATCGGTGCTGAGGTGGGGGGGTGGGGGGGGCAATGCACCCTCACCCTAGAGCTCTGGTTTAGGGTAGTCGTTTTTAACAACCAGCTTCATCCCGACCCACACCTCCCTCACATCAGCTTTCTTTCTCTGTTCACTGTCTATTAATTTTACACCGAGCCTAAGGTGGAGCTGCCATGCCGATAGACTGCCAGGTTGCTAGGCGGGAAGAGTGGCCTCAAATTGCGGCAGCTGATTATGCCGGCCCGGTATTCACTCTTCACAGAGCGGGCTACTGCGTGGGGGTGATTAGCCTTTGCTTCCCGTATCACTAATAGCGTCACTTTGCCCAATGATGAAAATATAAGAAATTCACTCTCCCTTTTCCCTTCACTAGCGACGGAGCCGCCTTCGGGCAGCTCCAATGAAGGTCCACCCCATGCCTATACTTTCGCAGAGGACCCTCCAGACTACTCTACCCAAGAGGAGTCTTGCTCTCCTACGCCTACGGGTGCAGGGGACTCCCCCTCACCCCTGCTCGGGAGTCTCCTGTGGGCGACTCTCTCTTTAGAGTTGCAGTCCCCTCTTTAATTTCTCAGGGAACTGCCAAGAAAGAACGCCAGGGGCCCATATTTGAGCGCCCCTGGTGGGAGCGGCTCGATAGGGCTAACCCTCTGGTGAAAGATGACAGGGCACATCGGCGCGTGCGCTAACAAAGTCCTGCGGGCATGCATATATTGAGTTTAGTCGGTTGGATGAAAGTAACAATAGAAGTAGTACGACAGTGAGAAGGATAAAATTGTGAAGAACGAACATGTGATTGAGAATAGGATGAGTGGTAATATTGGCAAGGTTGTATACAGCATACAGCGTTACTGCCAAACTTCTCATGGTATCAGTAGAGATTCTTTGGTTGAGAGTGGGGAAGATTAGGTGGAGAGGGATAGGCGGAAGGTGGATGAGTAAATGAATGCCGCGCCTCACCTCTTGTGCTGGAATGTCTTCGTTGGTTTCGTCTTTGAGAGGACGAACGGCGTCAAAGGAGCAGGAATAGGGTATCCCGCAGGAAAGTGTCCTCAGCGTCACACTCTTTGCCCTGAGCATCAACGGCATCACCTCGGTGCTGCCGGAAGATGTTCTCGCTACGCTCTACGTGGACGACCTTTCGATCTCTTTTGGCGCGGCCCAGATGCCAACTCTGGAGCGTCGACTCCAACAGGCATTGAACGGCGTCTCTCGCTATGCCGAAGCGCACAGGTTTCGGTTTTCTTTGGCCAAGACTAAGGTGGTGCACTTCTGCCGCCATCCACGGCTTCACCCCGACCCAGATTTGTTTCTTAATGGGGTGCGCCTGGATGTGGTTGAGTCGCACCGTTTCCTTGGTCTTGTATTCGACCGACGCCTCACCTGGGAGGCTCATATTCGCAGCCTTAGGGTCTCTTGTACCCACGCCATGGACATTCTCCGTTCCGTGTCGTTCAGGACTTGGGGCGCTGATAGGGCTACTGCCCTACTTTTTTATCGATCCTTTGTTCGTTCAAAGCTCGACTAAGGATGCGAGTTTTATGCATCCGCAGCCGAGCGTTTATTGCGGAAGGTTGACTCAATTTACTACACCGGCCTTCGCTTGGCGACCGGTACCTTCTGCACTTCCCCCATTGAGAGCATACTAGTCGATGCTGGGGAGATGCCACTCGCTCTACGCCGTGCGCAGTGCATTATTCGCTTGTACGCGCGAACCCGGTATCTCCCTCAGTCACCAGCAGCTCTCACTGCATTTGCTGCTGATTTCGACGGTGCCTATACCGCCGAGAGACACCAGTCATACCCTAAGCCCTTTGGGTTTAGGGCCAGGAAACTCCTTCGAGAGATAGGTATAGCTCTCGGGCTGTTGGAGCTTCTCGTTCTGCCCATGGGGTCGGCTTCCACGCCGTATCCATTCTATTTGAAGTCAGCGGGGCTCTGTCAGGCGCTGACTCTGTATTCACGGCCGAGCTGGTGGCAATACACCACTCGGTACGGGAGATTATGAGACGCGTCCGATTCGGAGACCGGATTGTTATCTATAGCGACTCATAAAGCGCCATGAGTGCTCTCGGGGCATCGGAATCTCGGCATGCCCTGGTTTGCGATACCTGTGGTCACGGTTTTGGCGAGCCGGGCGGATGTCGAGATTATCTTCTGCTGGGTTCCTGGACATGTAGGAATTGTGGGGTATGAGGGCGCCAAAGAGTCCGTGAGGACTGGGTGACCAGACCAGTGTTTCGCTCTTCCTCACACCGATTACATAGCAAAATTCGGGCTTCTTGCCAAAGAAGATGGGAAACGGTTGAGGGGAACCTAAAGTTACGTGCCACTGCGCCGCGACTGTTTCCATGGAGCTACTTCCCAATGCTGCAAGGACTTCAGATTGCTTTCTGTCGTCTCCGAATTGGACACACTAGCGGGATGCACCGCCATTTGATGGAGCGCTCGTCAGCGCCCAACTGTGAATACTGCGTTGTCCCCCAGACTGTTCGGCACATTCTTGTTGAATGTCCCAGTTTGGGTGATCTTCGCACACGCTACCTGTCCCAGTAACATGATGAGCGGAGTCGCTACCACTTGTCCCTTGTACTCGGGACGTGTTGGTGCACACTGACTTGTGGACTGTATGTCTTTTGGGGGGAGGCTGGCTTCCTTCACTTATCTAACTGTTGTTTTTTTTCGTTTTGTATGTTGCACATTCTCGCACTGGGGGGGGGGGGTCTCCCCCCTACGCCGGAGCATGCTTCCTGATTTTTGCCCCTTTTTCTTTTTATTGTTATTGTTTTGGATATTGTTATTTTGATGTAGCCTTTACTAGGCTCTTGTGAGTTCCCAGATGGTTATAGAGTACCTGTCCGACCACTTGATGGGTCGACTGAAGGGGGTAGTTCACTCACAACTTATTGTCCAGGGTGGTTATTTCGGCAATTAAAGTTTGGAAAAGATTGAAGTTGATGGTATAGAAGAGTGGTTCTCAATGTGGTTGCCATGGTTTCCAATGGAGGCATCGCTACATGTTAGAAATGAGACATTCATAAATAATGTTAGGAATCTGAATTTTAAACAACCTTGCATCAATCACTCTATCGACAATTAAAGGATTGTATACGGTTATTGTTGGTTTTACAATTAATATTATGTATTTTTTTCTATATTTATTCTAAAAGAAATATTTTAATTTAAAAATTACTCTATACATTTACTGACATGTTTAACTGCCTTTTGTGCAATACAATTAGTCCTTATATGTTATATGGCTAATTATTCGATAGACTAAATATTTTCATTACATTTGAGACACTAAAGATAATCCAAATGGATCCCTTTGGGGTAAACCATTAATTTTATGAAGAAATAGTTTATAAACCCATTTTTATGTAAAACAAATATTTTGGAATAAATTAACACCGTAATTAATTAAGAAAAAATCATATATGTGTTAAGAAAATTAAGAGGTAGACTACTCGATCTCTTATCTAGAAGGGGGCGTTGCAGAGCGCATTGGGCCGGACTTCCCCACGTATTTCTACCCAGGGTCAGCCACCAAACCAGATGTCGTGCTCACGAACCCAAACTTTCCCTTTCACCAACTCATCACTCCAGGGTCACTAACACTAAGTTATAATTTGTCCATGCTGATCACTATAGCAACTGCCTCTATCCCAGTCCCAGTTAACCCGAGAAAAGACTTCTGGAATGCCGATTGAGAAGAATACAGGAGGGCATTCCCAGCGGATATCCTTGAAAAGCAAACTGCTATTAGCGCCCGCATCTCTAACGCCAATACTATAGCTATCCCCATTACATCACACAAAATTATCATTCCTACAAAACCCACACAAGAGAGAGTGGTGCTATAGCAACGATTCTCCCGAGTCTACGAGACCATCCTCAACATGAGCTACACCAAACCCTGGGACTTCCGCTTCGTTCAGTATCTCAGAAGTCAATTGAATTCCACGCTAGGATTAGAGCTCAGAAACAAGTGAAATAGAATTATAGAAAAATTAGACACTGAGAGGAACCTGAAGGCCTTTTGGAAGACTATCAACAAATTAAAAGGGAACGCTCGCTCCCTGGGCCCATCTGGAATCAAGCATGAAGGAACTACGATGCTCACACCCAGCGAGAAAGAGAAGCTGTTCCGCAGAGTCTGGGAAAATGTCTTCTCAGGGAAGCTACCATCCCTCCAATCTACAAGGGAGGGGACAAAGGCTTTCCTACAAACTACAGGCCGGGATCCCTCACTTCCCACATCATCAAGATATTTGAGAAAATTGTCAGAAATAAAATTACCCATCTCCTGGAAACCAACAACAAGCTCAACACCAACCAACACGGTTTCCGTAAAGGTATGTCCTGTCTCTTAAAGCTACTAGCCCACTATGGCTGGCTTCTACACAGTATGGCGGAGAGGGTAAATGTGGATGTTATCTTCCTAGACTTTGCAAAAGCCTTTAATAAAGTTGACCACGGAATCCTTCTCCACAAACTTCGAGGGCTATGAATAGCTGCCAAGCCGGGTGTGTGGATGCACAGCTTCCTCACATCCAGAACACAAGCAGTTGTCACCGAGGGACACAAATCGGACCACTTGCCTGCCTTCAGCAGAGCGCCACAAGGCTCTCTGTACTGGGACCCCTTCTCTTCCTGGCATTGATGGGTGCCATTGATGATGAGGTGCAGTCTCCAGTAGTTTCATCCTTTGCCGACGACACAAACCTCAGCCACCAAATCACCCATGCCACTAAATCCACCTAATTCAACAAGACCTCCAAAAGGTCTACACATGGGTAGTAAACAACAACATGTCATTCAACGAGGGTAAGTTTGAGCTCTTAAGATGTGGGCCAAACCAGGACCTAAAGGACGCTACTAGCCTGCATACGGGAGGAGGCCAAACCATCATCTCTCAGCCCCACGCCAAATGCCTTGGAGTGTTCCTCAGCGATGATGCCACCTTTCGCCATCATATGGTCTCAACAGTCAGAAGATCCAAACAAATGGAAGGGTGGATCCTCCGTACCTTCAGCACGAGGAAGCGGGACGTCATGCTAACCCTATGGAAGGCTCTGGTACAGCCGATTCTAGACTAATGCAGTCAGCTGTGGTCACCCCACAAAAAGGGAGACATAGAAGACCTCGAGTCAGTTCAAAGGGCTTTCACCAGAAATATAGAGAGTATGAGGCACCTAAACTACTGGGAACGGTTGAAAAATCCTAGGCCTATACTCCCAGCATAGGAGGAGAGAAAGGTACCGTGCCATATATGCGAGGAAATTTATGGAGAACCTACTACCTAACCCCACATACAACGACCTTAAACCAAGACCCAACGACCCCACGGGCCGCACGTGCTCCAGGAGTGCCCTGCTCACAACTGCACCTGCACGGATTGAGACCCTACTGGCAGCCAGTCTGAGCCACAGCGGGCCCCAAATGTTAAACTCGCTCCTAATATAGGTGAGGGGAACCACAGGCTGCACGGTGGACAAATTCAAAAGGAGGCTAGACAATTTCCTTGAAAGCCTATCTGACGAACCACCAGTGAGGGGCTACACAGCCGCCTTCAGAGCCTCCTCAAACTCAATACCAGACCAAATCAGCCTGATCAAAGTAGACTCTAGATCAGGGCGCAGCGGTGCACCAGCACGGCACTGAGGACTTCGCCTCAAGACTTCGTAAAAAGTAAGTAAGTCCACTTCTTGTTGATTGTAAAGCCTCCAAGTTTGGACACAATATTCAAGTAATGGGCGAACGAGAGATTTGTGGAGACTGACGAGGTAAATAACAGATTTTTAAAATTTCGGTGAAACTTCAGAAGACCTACACAGTATTTTTAGTATTCAGAAACAGTACTAATGCTGTTTGTAGGCATTGTAGTAATTATTTCCGGCTTTGGTTAGGCACGGGAAGCACTTATTTTTAAGATACTAGCACTGAGTATGGCTCTATTTGCAGTGATATTATCTTAAAAATAACCGCCAAAACTTAGACATAAATGATGATTAAAATGACTAAAAACACCATCAGCACTGTTTTTTTTAATACAAAAAAACACTTAGTTACTGGAAGCCGTTATTGAGCCATGCTATAGGTTAACATGTTGGAGGGACGCTCCGCCTACAACCTATAAACACACCCTGCTTGCTTCGCTTGCACCTGAGGAATGGAAAGTACACAATTGGAAAGTCTAGCAAGACTAAATTCTTACGCAAAAAACACACAACACCATCATCCCGAACGCTTGACAAACAGGTTTTGCTGCTCCAATTGAAAGTAGCGCTATTATAAGTGCTTGCACCCGGGGTTGCCAATGTCTGAATTAAGTTTGAATTTAATCTTGCCAACGTGTGAAATTCATGGTTTTTGGTCACATCGAGAGAAGTTAAGGTGGATGTATTTTAATTTCAATATTAACCTCGTCACTAAGTAGTATCTAAAGAAAATTGGACTTTCTGCGCCAAAACCCAACCCTAAATCACGACTGGAATGTCTACAATGACCATTAGTACTTTTATAATACTAGAAATACGGTGTAGCTTATCTGAAGTTTGACCTAAAGCTCAATCATACCGCCTCCCCCCCCCCCCCTACACATACACCTTCATTCAAATTAGAACATATTTAGTATCCTCAGTGCTAAAGATTCGTTTTCGCACATTTACGATTTTTTTACTTTTCAAAGACCTAAACGTTTGTGGTGCACACGATATGTGCACACACACACCCATGAAGTAGTAATGGGTACACTCAGCCAATATAAATAAATTTATGTGTGAAACAAAACCAAAAGAAACCCAAAGGAAACAATGTAACATGTAGCAGGATATTTTAGAACCATTTCATTTTGATTTCCCGAAAAGACCAAAGTCGCGGTGAAAAGGTAAACTGAGAATGAGACTAATTATTCTGTGGTTACAAAAGGGAACATTAAAATGGGTTAGCTCAATCGTACGACACTCAGTGAGCATCAAATTATAACCACAATATTATATTTTTATTTTTGCTAAGGAAGAGGAAAAAAAGCGGCTGACCTAATTTCACCGTTTCACTACATTTTCTCACGAGAGAAAAGGTTTACAAAAGTATTGTATATGTACATATATATATGTACGTTTGTAAATGTGTCCAAGTATAAAACGAGCAAATCGAGGAGGAGGGGAGAGGATCATTCGAGAGATTCGAGGAGCAGTTTCACACATTGCTCACGAGTCATAGGAGATCGCACTTACGCAACTGATCTTACATCAAGACGAGTCTTATTCATTCATCGTACCAAAGCATGAAAGTTAAGAGAGCTGTATTTTAGCATCGTCAAAGGTAAGCTCGTGAAATCAATAATCAATCTAATTCGAACTTCCCCTCCATTTTCTACCTAAAGCCACTAAATAAAATAGAACTGCAGTCCTCTTGTTTTCACCACCATTTTGCTCGAAGGCAAAAATCATATCAGAATTTCTGCTCATCGCCCAGCCAAGAATATTCATCATTTCCTTTTGGAGTCAGGTAATAATTTCTCGGAACGTTATCGTATTACCCAAATCCGGTTTAACAATGAACGTTTCGCAGCGATTTTATGGGGAGTGCAATAGAAAGATGAATGATCACAGAATGAGGTGGAATATAAATATATCTGGTGACCAACGAAGAGATCCTTAACCATACCCCCATCCCTCCCCCTATAAATGGCTGACCCTTTATTAGTGATCGAAAATCGAGTAAGAAAAAATAATATAAGGTAGATTCAAGAATAACCGAACAAATATTCCAAGAAGAAGCTGCAAACTCCATCGTGGTCAAGCCTCCGATTTTCAACGACGCAGCGGTAGCTGGTTTGTTCAGAATCGTGTAAGTACAATTCCACATCACAAAGATAACGAGAGAAGACACCAAATTTTTTCATACTCTTGCAGCACTACCAGCGGAAACAGTCGATCGTCTGGCGCAGTTCTTTCATCGCAGAAGTATACAGAACTGAGGAATGAAGTTATCAGCCTATTTGAAAGGACTAAACCCGCATTATCGAGAAATTGATAGCTTCATCTCTACTCCACGGACGAGCATCGGTGAAGCTTGAAGTTTTAAGCAAGATGGCACTCCAAGTCAGCGTTGTGAAGATATGATGAGACATAAATTCGTTCAATCTCTACTCCCATTTGGCTTGAAGAATGCCAGTTGCCCTTTTCAACGCCATATGGACAGTATATCCCGTGATCTGGAATGTGTATTCGTCTATATCGAGGACATTCTTATATTTTCCGAAAACGAAGAAAAATACGTCGAGGATTTACAAAGGTACTTAAAATTTTAGCCGAAAACGGACTTCGTGTTTCTATAGAAAAATGCGAGTTCATAAGAAGGGAAATTGAATTCTTAGGACATCATATCTCAGACTAGGAAATAAAATCACCACAAAAAAAATCAGAAATCTCTAATATGCAGTTACCTAACGACTACAAAGAATTACGCTGTTACCTAGGCATGTAAGGTTAATATCGAAGAAATATGCCTAATTTCGCTGCAATGGCCGCTCCGCTTACGGAATTGGCACGCGTACAACCAAACGCTGAGAACTCATATGGAATGATACCGCGCTCGAAGCATTCTATAATACGAAGGCAGCCCTGGTAAAATCAGTCACGCTAAGACATCCCCTCCCGAATTTCTCTGTATCAGTTGGTGACTGATAGTTCCCAATATGCGGTGGGCGATGCTCTTCATCAAATGGTGAATGGTTTTCCTCAACATATGGCCTTTTATTCGAGCAAATTGAGCAAGACACAGCAAGTTTATTCAACATATGATCGCGAACTTTTGGCAGCATACTTAGCAGTCATACACTTCCGACAAGTGATCGAAGGTCGACAGATAAATCTGTGCACGGATCATAAACCACTTATTTCCGCTTTCTCATCACACTTACGTGTGAAAACTGAGAGACAGCAAAGGAATTGGACAGTGATATTGGAGTACATCAATGGCATAACCTACATCCAAGGAGAAAATAACGCAGTTGCTGACTGTCTGTCGAGAAACGTCAACGCAGTCCTGGTAGACCACCTTGACCTTCAAACATTGGCAGAAGAACAAGCGAAAGATAACGAAGTCGAGAAATTTGAATGTAAACTTAAACCATTTCCATTTCCCGAGAATATTACCCTCTGGTGTGATGTTTCCCCTCAATATTCCAGACCGTTCGTTCCTTCGGTTTGAAGAAATACGATTTTTAGCCAACTGCATAATCTATCGCATCCCGGCATCAAAGGATGGTAAATATGTAGATTAGCGACTCGGCCGAAAAAGTGTTCTTGGGGGTAAATATTTTCGTTCACCTGTGTCGGAATATTCATACGCAAAGTAGTTCCTTTAAACGATCTAGCTAATTAGATTTAAATGTATAAAAAAAGGTAATAAAAATAGTAAAAATGGGGGAAAATATATTGACAAATAAAAATGACTCCAAATAAGGATAATAAAAAGATATTAAGGGAAAAACAAAATAAAAATTCAAATCAGTCATTTCTGACGTCAGACCCCACTCCCCCCCCCCCTATTATAATTCGCAAAACGATTAAAGGCACTGACATGATGTAGTTAAATCATTCACCTCTGTAAACGTTAGGACATTATTCTATAAACAATTAGGATTATATACTGGGGGGGCTGTGCCCCCCCTCAAACACGAGCCGTCCCCTTAAATGTACTCCAAAAACGTGAAACATTTTGGAACACGGACGAAATAGTACGTCCCATCGTTCGAGTCGCTAATCTGCATATTTACCCAAAGGATCCCTTAAATTGATTAAAACTAGATATTTCTGGCCAAATATGGACAGGGAAATACGCTCATGGACGTGAGGATGCGTGTCATGCCCATCCGAAAAAATAAATCGACACACGAAATTCCCAATTCTCCCCATCAATGTTACAACGTTAAGAGTTGAAACCATACACATAGATATCATTGGACCCCTTCCTCGGTGTACACCTCATGGCCAATCTTACCCGTCTAATAATCGCTCTATACTATCATGCATTGACAGCGCGACTAGATGGATAGAAGCAATATCGATTCCCGATATAAGCGCGGTGACGGTATCTTTGTCCTTATTAGACGGCTGGATTACCCGCTTTGGAGTCCCTCTGTACGTGATTGCAGATCGAGGAACGTAGTTCGAGTCCGAACTTTTTAAGGAACTCTCGACCCTCTTTGGTTATCATCGTCTGAGAACAACAGCCTATAGACCCTCCACGAACGGCTTAGTAGAAGGGCACATCTTACTTTGAAAACTTCCATTATGGCACGTAAACAAGGCTGGATAATGGCCCTTCCAATTGTTCTATTGGGAATCAGATCATTGCCCAACGAATCCGGGTTTTCCCCATATACCGCTGTCACAGGTACCACTCTTCTTAATCCTAGACCACTTGTCACTTCCTCATCATCTAAAAGGAATTCAAAATTTTCTGACTGAATTAGCAAAAACAATGACACAGATAAATTTCGCTCAAATGTCTAAAGGACACTTACATGATAAAAGAAAAGTAAGTAACACTTCAGTTTCGGGGCGCATGGTAGGTGGCGCTGTTTATAGGCTACAATTTTGGGCTACAATATATGTCTTATGACGTCAGACGGTAGCGTCAGATGTGAACAATTACGGCGTTATATTTATTGTATATGAGTATATACTGGGCGGCTGCGCCCCCCTAGACCCCCCAATTGATTGAAACTCAGGATCATCGCAGAGTGGTCTCCCCGCAGTGATATTTCCCCCACTAGCTGGCCCCTTAAATTTACTGTTTTTCTCCCAAATATCTTTTTACTGGCAGAAAAACCTAACCTAATGACAAACAATACTTACTTTTATAGGTTTATTGATAAGTTTATGCGCCTCTAAATAATTTAAAAGTTTTTCACGGTCATGCAAAATAAACCCGAATTCGAATAACGAAGAAGCACAACTAGAGCGCGAAAAAGCCATAACGAAACAAAAATATATAATGATATATTTATTGGAAAGTACCAGTAGTTTTTACATTAAATAAGTAAATTTATACAATGTAAAAATATATAGTCAGAGTGTTGTAAAAAGATAAAAATTATAGCTGAGGAGGAGAAAGATTTAGTCTTCGACTGACCTTCGAACAGGTAGCACATGTTTCGTAGAGCTCTCAGAATATTTTGATTATTTGATATACTTTGGTGTGTGACATAAACATAAATATTAAGTTATAAGATCATATATTTGGTTAATATAACAAAGTTAAATTGTGGTTATTTTGTATAAATTGTGGTTATTTTGTTTTGGTGAGAAAGTGACTTTTGTTTACTTCGGGGCCATCTTGATTAGCAGGTTTTAAACTTGCGCGCACAAATTGGGGTCAAATTCTTGTTGTTTGTAAGTTTTTGTTTCTATTATTGTTCTTGTTTAAGTATGGCTGACTGTTTGGATGTAGAGAGTATGCCTTTTGAAAGTAGTGTGTATGTAGTGTGCGATGTCTGTGGTGTAGAGAGGAGAGTGAATGTGTCTGAGTGCCGTGTATGTGCTTTGACTGAGGAGGTGAGTCGATTACGTGCGGAATGCTTGAGACTGAATGATTTAGTGTCTGAAGTGAGAAGAGATGCAAGTGTACGTTTGAAGAGTCAGATTGGGACCAGGAGGGAGGAAGTTAGGCCTAGAACAGGGACTGGAGAGAAAGCAGTAAGTGAAGTAAGTGATGATGAGTGGTGGGTGAAAGTGAACAGAATAGATAAGTTAGGACAGGTTAGGTGTGTGAATGAGAGGGACATGAAACCTGTTAGGCTAACTAACAGATTTGATGCCCTGAGAGAGGAAGAATTTGAAAGAGATTTGTCTGGTGTGGCCGTGCCTGAAAGTAGAATAGGAGGTCGAGTGAGTGAGAGCAGGAGGGAGGGTAATACTAGGCCTAGAGAGAATAGGAGAATGACTGAGGTGATTGTGATGGGTGACTCTCAGATTAGGTATTTAGATAGGAAGTTGAATGAAAGTAAATGGAAGGGAGTGAGAGTTTGTCTGCCGGGTGCTGGTGTAAATGATGTGTGTGAGAGGTATGATAGGTTGGTGTCTGGGTGTGAGAGGGAAGCAGTTGTGATTACACATGTCGGAGTAAACGATGTAAAGAAGGTGGGTACTTGTGAGTTACGACAGCGGTATAAAAGGCTGATTGAAAGGATGTGTGAAAGTAGAGTAAAAGGCGTTGTTTCAGGTGTGCTTCCCAGAATGGATGTGGGGATGGAATGGTTGTCTCGTGCAATGGGCTTGAATGAATATGTGAAAGGTTTGTGCGAGGAGTCAGGATTGGTATTTGTAGATGTTTGGAGTGGGTTTTATGGGAATAAGGGTTTGTATGCGATGGATGGACTCCATCTGAGCCGAGATGGGGTTGAGGTTTTGTGGCGGGAATTAGATAGTGTTATTAGGTCTTTAGAGGCGGGAAACTAGGTTTTGATAGTGGTCAGGGAAATTTAATGGCTCAAAGTGAGGCAGGGAAAGGAAGCAAACACAGATTTGTAGAAGGTAGGCAGGCTAATGGAAGTGCTTTAGGGTTAAACTACTTGAGTAGTGATAGTGGTCAGGGAAATACAAGAGTACAGGGTCGGGGAAAGAGAGAAAGGAGATGCAGAGGAGATAGGCCCTCAGGTGCTTCAGGGATAGGTGGGCTGAGTTGTCTTTACACAAATGCTCGTAGTCTTAGAAATAAGAAGGATGAATTATTTAGTTATATCATTCATGAAGATATAGATATAATATGTATAGTTGAATCATGGGTTAATGAAAATATATTTAATGATAATGTCAGTGAATTTGAACTAGAGGGTTATACTATGTACATTAGTCAAAGGAGAGATAGGACTGGTGGTGGGTTGATTATTTATATCAGAAATAGCATTTCTTCAAATCTAAATAACTCTATAAAGCAAGGAGAAGGCGAATCATTATGGATAGATATTAAGGTTGGTAAAAATAGGAAAATACACTTGGGAGCTTTTTATAGACTACCAGGACAGACTGATTGTATCGATGAGTTAATGATTAGGGAAATAAGTAAAGGATGCAAAGAAGATACAGTTATTCTTGGTGACTTGAATTTAACTTCTGTAGACTGGGAAAATATGATAGGAAGAGATAGAGCAAGTTGTAAGTTTATGGAGTGTTTTGAGGATAACTTTTTGATCCAATTTGTTAATAAGCCAACAAGGGGTGCCAATATATTAGATCTAATTCTTTCAAATGATGATCACTTAGTTCAAGGATTGAGTGTAGGGGAATCATTGGGAAACAGTGATCATCAGATGGTTCGGTTTAATTTGCAAATAGTTAAGGGTAGAACAACGACAAACTCCACGAAAATTCCAAATTTTTATAGGGGAGATTACGATAAATTACGCAGCATGCTAAATCAGATTAGGTGGGATATAGAATTCCATGGAAAGAATACTTATGAGATGTGGGATATTTTTAAGACTATATTAAACATGGTTCAGGAACAGTGTATTCCGATGAAGTCTATTAGGAAGAAATGTAGGAAACCATTATGGTGGAACCAAGAAATAGCTAATAAAGTTTCAGAGAAAAAAAGGGCATACCAGAGATTACAAAGTGAGAGTAGTTTAGATAATTTAAACCATTATAGGTCAACCAGAAATGAACTAAATAAGATTATTAAGAAGACCAAAAGGACAGCAGAAATTAATTTAGCTAAAAATAATAATAAAGATCCTAAAAAATTCTTTAGCTATTATAGAATCAATAATCAATCTAACAGTGATAAAATAGGGCCTATTAAATATGAAGGGGTTTTGAAAGAATCTGATGAGGAAATAGTAGAGGTCCTTAATGATCATTTTGCTTCAGTATTCACAGAAGAGAAACCAGTTAGATTAATTGATGATAATTCTAGGTCAAGGGAAGTAGTGATAAATTCTATTAATATAGACAGAGAAGAAATTAAAGGGCTTATAATTCAGTTAAATACTAGTAAGGCATCTGGCCCTGACAACATTCATTCTAGGATACTCAAAGAAGGTGTAGAAAGTATTGCAGTAGCTCTCGAGAAGATATTTATTAGATCACTAGAGTCTGGAGAAATACCAAATGATTGGAAATTGGCAAATGTAGTGCCAATTTTTAAAAAGGGAAGCAAAGTGGACCCAAATAACTTTAGACCAGTGAGCTTAACTTCTATAGTCTGTAAAATTCTTGAGAAGATGGTTAAGAAGGGAATTTCTGATCATCTAGAGAGTAGCAGGTTAATTAATGATGCTCAGCATGGTTTTAGAAAAGATAGATCGTGTTTAACTAATTTACTGGATTTTATGGATTATGTAACTAAAGAATTAGATAGGGGTGAGAAAGTTGATGTGATCTACTTAGATTTCAGCAAAGCTTTTGATAAGGTTCCACATAGAAGACTAGTTCATAAATTAAAGCTGCATGGGATATGTGGGAACGTTTTAAATTGGATAACTGAATGGCTGAAAAATAGGAAACAGAGAGTTGTACTGAATGGAGTGAGGTCAGAGTGGAGGAATGTTATCAGTGGCGTACCTCAGGGATCAGTTTTAGGCCCTTTATTATTTATAATCTATGTAAATGATCTTGGGCAAGGTGTAAATAGCAAAGTGTCAATTTTTGCTGATGACACTAAATTGGCAGCTGTAGTCAAAGAGGTTGAGGGTAGCTTTAAAGTGCAGGGTGACTTAGATAAGCTGTTAGCTTGGGCTCAGAAGTGGCAGATGACTTTTAACCTTAATAAATGCAAAGTTATTAACATGGGGAGAGATAATAGGGAATTTAGCTATGAGATGGATGGATATTGGCTTAATTCAGTTGAAGATGAGAAAGACTTAGGAGTGGTAGTAGATAGGTCACTGAAATTTTCAAAGCAGTGTATTGAGGCAAAAAATAGAGCAAATAGGGTGCTAGGTTACATTAAAAGAAATGTTAGCTACAAGAGTAAGGAGGTCATCCTTAAACTATACAACTCTTATGTCAGGCCACATTTAGAGTACTGTATACAGGCATGGTCACCACATTTTAGACATGATATAAACTTATTAGAGTCAGTACAAAGGAGGGCAACAAAAATAATACCATCCCTGAAGCACCTTGAATATGAAGATAGACTGAGGGTATTAAATATGTTTTCATTTGAAAGAAGGTGTGTGAGGGGAGATATGATTGAGCTTTTTAAAATCTTTTCTGGGATGGATAAATTAGATTTCAGCAAGTTATTTGAGTTAGAAGGTAGTAATAGAACTAGAGGCCACCACTTAAAGATTAAAAAACAGAGGTGCAGACTGGATGTTAGAAAATATTTTTTCACTAACAGAGTGGTAGATTATTGGAATAGTTTGCCACCTGAGACTGTAGACAGCCCAAACTTGAATGTTTTCAAGCGCAGATTGGATGATTATATGGGGATGGAGGGTTAATTTCTTACTTTTTGGTATGTGGATATGTTTCTTGACTCATTCCTGTGGATGCAGTTTCTTTTTATTGTATATTTTGGGGGATTTTGATTTTGTTTTTGACAGACTCCTATGGAGGCTTTAAATTATATATTGTAGATGCATGGTTGGACATTCCTATGGATTGTTAAATTGTATATTGTAGCTGCATGATCTGACAAAATCCTATGGATGCATTATATGGGTGGGATTTGATGGATACGGATGACCTTTGATAGGCCCTTGTGGCTTTTGTCATCCGTTAAATTATGTTATGTTATGTTATGTTATGTTACATAAAGAGGTTTCTCCTGGAGAAATAAACGCAGGAGCTCAGCTTTTTGTTACTTTACAGTTTTAAGTTGTACCCACTAATAGGGTTTTAACGCATACACTAATTTTACCCACTAATTGGGTTTTAATATTTACACTAATTTTGGAAACTTATTTACACTTTATTACCTACTGTCTATTATTGGTTTATATATAACTATTTGGATTTATTACGTTCTATACATAATCATTTGAATTTAAAATACTGGTTCACTTAATTTTATTTTATGACATGTACTTCTGTATAATTTACACAGTACATATTATGCTTTTTATAATATACTTAATTTTAACTTTTAATTCACTGTATTTTTACACTGACTGATAATCTTAATTTTATAATTTCCTATTTACATTTTCCGCTATATTTTCACTCGTTTAAATTGTTTTAACACTTGAATATTTTATTTTATATTCGTTTGTTTATTAATTGTCACATTTATCTATTTACTTATTTATCTATTTAACACGTTTAGTTAATTATTTACTTTGATTAATTATTTTAACTTTAAACTTTTTGCTCTATTATTTATTTATTTGCGTGCTTTACACTTTTTGTCACTTTTTACTTTTTAGTTTATTGACGAGGTCATCATTCCGCACTTTATGTTTTTGTAGTTTGATGAGTTCACTGTGTGTCCACTGGACTCCGGGATATACATCGTGCCGCTGCATAGGAGGCTTTTCATTTCCTTTAGGGACCAGGGCCCCTCAAAGGTCCACTTGTACTCGCCGTTCCTAATGCCCTTTACTAGCTGTGTTTGGTTAATTTTTTCGGGTCTACATCCGGTAGTGCGGAAAATTTTTAGTTTGAGTTGTTCCCCGTCGAAAAAGTGTCCCTTTTCCAGGACATCGACTTTTTCGGTCAGGGGGACTCCGGGGTAAGACTGATCGTCTTCTGACTCGCCGTCCAGACTCTCCTCTTCTATTTGTTTAGGGGGTTTGTTGCTCCTCTTCTTCTTAGGTTTCTTTTCCTTTGGGGTGTTTTTTACTTGTACGCTATCTTCTTTTACCCGTTCTTAAAAGATATAAAGACCTCCTAAAGAGTCTAAAGGAAAGAAATAATAATATATTTGCCGCAGAAATTTTACCTAGAATGAGTGAGAACCATGAATGGTGGTCTAAAGCAAAATTCATTAATAATGAGCTGAAAAACCTATGTTCGAAATTAGGTATAAATTATATTACTTTATGGCATAGACTTAAAAATAAGCAGCATCTATATCGGCCAGACGGAATCCATTTAAATGAGCGAGGAAAAAACTTAATGGCAAATATAATTTCAGACAAAATAACAGAAAATAATATAATTAAAGATGATTGACTAGAAAATAATGTCAATAAAAAGGAATTCAAAGAAAAAAAGAATTCTGGGGAAAGAGAAAAGCTCAACTTTTATTATATAAATATACAAGGGCTGACAAATAGTAAAATAACAGAATTATTTAACACAATAGATTTTAAAAATGATAATAATTTGTTACTCCTCTCTGAGACACAATGGAAATATCATAAAATGATGTTTAGCAAAGATCTATTAATACTTGATTCAATGCGTGACTTAAATGATAAAAAAGGTGGTGGCCTGTTGTTCATGAGTAAAAATTCAAACAAGTATGATTTTAAAAAGATAAATTGCAAAGAAAGAGATATCCTGGCAATTTCTTACAAATGCAAAGGAAAAATGATAATTTTAATATTGGTTTATATGTCTGTGAGACCCCATGAAAACTATCAAAAGTACTATCAAATTAAAGAATTAATAAAAAAGTATAATAACAACCCACTTCTAATTCTTGGAGACTTCAATGGTCATGTTAACCTTGTTGGAGCTCACACCACAAATACAAATGGTAAGCAACTTCTACAACTTATAGAAGATGAAAACTTAATAATATTAAATGCAGATCTAAACTGTAAGGGGATATTCACATGGGAACAGAGAGGATTGAAAAGTACAATTGACTACGCAATTGTAAATGATCATATGTACCAAAGTTTCTGCACTATGCACATCGATGAAGAAAGAGAATGGTTTGACATATCAGATCATAATCTCATAAAAATAGTTTTTGAAGCTAATAAAATTGTACCAAAAAGAGAACAAATTTTGGAATATAGTTATTATAAATTTAATCAAGAAAATGTGGCAAATTATATAAGATCTATAGAAGAAGAAATGGACAATGACAACTCAAAGTGGTCTATAACAAAAATTGAAAAATGCATAAAAGAAAAAGCAGATGCTATACTAAAAAAAACGTATAAGAAAAAGGCAAATATAGATAAAACAAATCCAGAACCAAGATGGCTAAATTTTGAAATAAAGCAGAATATTAAATTAAGAAAGTACTATAATAGAATAAAAAGAAATGCCAAAGAAGAATTCACTCACAAATATTTAGAGCAGAAATTAAAAGTGCAATTACTTGTTCGTGACTCAAGGGAAAAACTAGAAAAGGCTCTAACAGAACAAATAAAGGAAGATAAGAGCAGAAAACTTTGGAAACACATAAACACCTTAAGAAATACTGACAAGAACCCAAGAGAGATATCAGTATATAACTCCACTGGAAAAAAACTAGATGAAACAGAATGTGTAAAAGAAATAAATAACTTTTGGAGTAATCAATATAAAATACATGAAAATGATATTAATAATTACTGGAATAATACACTAAAGCAGAATTATGAAAAAGAATTCTACAATAGACTACTGACAGTTAAGATGGATAACGACCAAATAATACATTTCCAAACAGACAATAAATTTATAATGGAAAATTTTGATTATGTGGCCAAATTACCATCAAATCCATGCAATAGCATGAAATGTCCATTGATAACAGAAGAAGAAGTTAAGGCAGCAATAAGCAGGTTGAAAAACAAAAAAGCCTCAGGACCAGATGGATTAAAATGTGAATTTATAAAGGTACTAGAGAATAGTAAAAAATTCCTAAAGAAGATTTTGGAAGCACTAAATGATGTAAAGGGAAATAATATACCAGAAAATTGGAAATCATCCCTCACAAAATTGATACCAAAAACAAAAAGACCAACAACATCAGATTTTAGACCTATAGCCCTAACCAATATTACATATAAAATATATATGGCAATTATAAAAGAAAAAATTGAAGTCCATTTACGTGAAAACTTGTGCCAGCTTGAATATCAACAAGGGTTTACCAAAAAAAGACGTATTGAAGATAATATGTTAATGTTATCCTACTGTATTGATTATAGTTATCAAAATAAAAAACCACTATATGTGGTATCAATAGACTTCAAAAAAGCATTTGATTCAATAAAAAGAGGTAAAATAATAGAAACCCTAAAAAAATATAGAATATGTCCAGAAATAATTAATACTATAGCAGCTCTATATACAAGTGATTATACTTTTCTCTGCTTAAACAAACATAAAGTTAAAATTGATATAAGTAGTGGCATCAAACAAGGATGCAATGGTTCAACCACTTTATTTGTATTAATAACGTATATTATACTTAGTAAGATAATAGACAGTAAATATGGATTCAAATCTAAAGATTTCTATATCCCGGCCCTGTTTTATGCTGATGATGGCCTTTTGATATCTAATTCACTTATAGAAACAACATTCCTAATAAAAACCTTGAAAGAAGCTGCTGAAATATTCGGTCTATCAATAAATTATAATAAAAGTAAAATTATCATATATTATAAAAGCTACTGTGAAATAAAAAATATTGTTCAAATAAATGATATTCAAGTGGTTAGCCATTTAAAATACCTTGGAGTTGAATTTAATAACTCTAGGAATTATTTCAAAATACATAAAGAAGAGAAGCTTAAATTTATTCAATCAATGAGTCATATGCTGCCCTCAGTAATTAGTAAAAGCACAAATAAGGTGCTTATTGGTAAAGCCTATTGGAAAAACATCATATTACCAAGTGCAATATACTCAGCGGAAATTATGTATTTTACAAAAAATGAAATAAATGAATACCAGAAGGCTGAAAATAGGGCATATAGACATATTCTTGGAGCTCCAAAATATACTCCTGTTGCTGCCCTTAGAGGAGAAATTGGATCCTCTACTTTTGAAAATAGGTTGGCCCTAAAGGTGATCATGTATATAAAATATCTAATTAACAATAATGAAAATGAATTGCTAAGTAAGATATTTATTGTATTATACAATAATAAATCTAACAAATGGATAAAAAGTATACAATCCTACATGAATGCCCATAATTTATCGTTGGACAATATTAAATACAAAAATAAAACTGAACTGAAAAACATTATAAATAACATAGATACAGACAAATGGAAGAGAGAGCTAGCAGAAAGAAGTAGTCTTGCAATATATTGTGAATATAAAAAGAAAATTAAAGAAGATGGAATTTATTACAATGACCAGTACTCAAGAATCTTATTTTTGGCAAGAACCAATACACTCAAACTGAACTGGAGGAATGAAAAATTGGATAAAAATCAAACAGACCAATGTCTCCTTTGCAACATGAAAAAAATAGAAAATATAGATCATTTTTTATACGAATGTCCAAGATTGATAAACATTAGACAGGAGAGTAAATTTTACACTGATAAAAAATCATTTATAGCTGCAATTCTATTGTTTAGCAGTAATATGAATAAGAATGAACAAGAAAAACATAAGATGATTTTATCAAGAATGTGGAAAATGAGAGAAAAATTTGTAAGTAGTTTGAATTGAGACATTTGCCCTATTTTATGTGATAATTTAAATTGAAACATATGACATATTTTATTTATATATATGTATATATATTCTGAAACTCTGTACATAATCTTAATGTAAATACAAGACAAAGGCAACTATAAATAGGTAAAGAGCCTGAAAAATAATATTGTGGACAAAGATAATAATCTGAATATTTTAATACTTTCTAATAAATATGACTATATATCAGGTGCCGATGTAAAGGTAATACCGAACCATTTGATCTGATCTGGTTCCCATCCTCTTCTTGATTGTTGGGTGGTTCATTTTATTTTTTCCTGGTTTCGTCGGTATTCTCAGACCGTGTCATCAATGAACTTGATATTCAGCACGTCATGACATGCTGTGTTCGGTGGGAACCACAATTTCTTCTTTACACCGTTGTGTTTTAACATTGTGTTGAGCTCCTACGAGAAGCAGCCGGGACGTGCAAGGTTCGCCAGGTGGGCGACTATGACCATTGTCATAATCTTGCTTTCGGCCGGCAGGATTAGTTTCGGAGTCGCTCTATCTGTTATTGTGTGGCGCTTCCGGGAGTAGATGCCACGGTGCCATATGAAATTAACATAAGAAAAGAAGGAGACTGCAAAAGACCATTCATGGCCTACCTTTGTCAGCTCCTGTTCCAGTCAACACACAAAAGATTTCTTACCAGAGAAAAGTCATCAACATTGTCACCCTTAAGGAGTTCGTCAGATCTAATCTACAATATACATAAAATGCATCCAGAGGATTATGTCCATTCATGCAACCGCAAAATATAATCTCCCCATTCCTTAGAAAAATATATACATATGTACATAAAAAAAAGTCAGTCCCATCTAGCAGCTTCATCCATATATTTATCTAATCTATTCTTAAAACTACCCAGAGAGGAGGCTTCTATCACATGTCTAGTGAGCCTATTCCATTCATCTACCACACGATTTGTAAAGCAATTCCTCCCAATCTCCTTCCTAAACCTATACTTATCAAGCTTAAACCCATTGCTACATGTCCTGTCATGTTCACTAAGTATAAGAACCTTACCCAGATCCTCTTTATTATATCCTTTTACCCATTTGAAGACTTCAATCAATTCCCCTCTGACTCTTCTCCTTTCCAATGTATGTAGATTTAGTTTTCTGAGCCTTTCACCATAAGGTAAGTTCCTTAGCCCACCAATCATCTGTCATCTTTCTCTGCACAGACTCAAGCAAATCAATATCCTTCCTATAATATGGTGACCAAAATTGTACTGCATAGTCTAGATGAGGCCTAACTAGCGCCAGATACAGTTTTAGAATGACTTCAGCACTCTTATTGCTTACACTCCTCCTAATGAATCCCAATATCCTATTAGCTTTTTTCTTAGCATTTAGGCATTGCTTTCTAGGACGAAGGTCTGAACTTACCAAAATACCCAAGTCCCTCTCACAATCGGTCCTCCCTAGAATTCTGCCATTTAATTTATAACTATTCAATGGATTATTTCTACCTATACTAAGTACACTACATTTGTCTATGCTAAACTTCATTTGCCATTTCTCGGCCCAATTGGACAGAATAGTCACAAGAACACAAGAAAAGAAGGAGACTGCAAAAGACCATTCATGGCATTACAACAGCATCAGAATCAGCCCTAATGGCCCTACCTAGCTTAGTATCATCAGCAAATTTGCTCAGGTCACTACTTATACCTATGTCAAGATCATTAATATGAATGAAGAATAGCAAGGGACCCAAAACAGATCCTTGTGGAACTCCACTGCTAACACACCCCCACTCAGATTTAACTCCATCTATACTAACTCTTTGCTGTCTGTCACCAAGCCATGACTGAATCCACCTAAATATACTGCCATCGATCCTGTGTGCTTTAACTTTGCTCAGAAGTCGTAAGTGTGGCACTCGATCAAAAGCCTTACCAAAGTCCAAGTATAAAATATCATAGTTTTCATCATTATCTGCTGCTTCATACACCTTACTATAAAAAGACAGCAAATTAGTCAGACAGGATTTACCCTTACTAAAGCCATGCTGTGATTCTTTTATCAACTTATGCTTATCCAAGTGATCCCTAATATTCCTTGCTATAATAGATTCCATCATTTTCCCTACCACTGATGTCAAACTTACTGGTCTGTAATTAGACATATTTGTTTTATCTTACTGGTCTGTAATTAGACATATTTGTTTTATCCCCTTTCTTAATTAAGGAGATTAGGACTAAAAATAATGACCCAAAATGGATGACAGATAAAATTAAGCATTATATTGGCATTAAAAAGGGCATTTATAGGAAAATAAAAAATGGGGAGGATCACTTAAGGCAGAGATATAATGAACTAGCAAGAGATGTTAAAAAGTTAGTTAGAGTAGCAAGGAGAAATTATGAAATTAAAGTGGCAAATAGGGCAAAGGAAGGTCCTAAAAGTTTTTATCAATTATACAAAACTAAGGTTAGAGATAAAATAGGCCCACTTATAGATTCCAATGGAGAATTAGTGAGTGATAGGGACTCAATGGCTGGAATGCTAAATGACTTTTTTCTCTCAGTATTTACACAGGAGGATACTCTAAATATACCTGAGGTGTCAATGATCTTTCGGGGTAATGATGAAGAGAAATTAAAGGATATATTGATCACAAAGGAGATAGTGACAAAGGAAATTGATAAAATCAAAAGTAGTAAAGCACCCGGTCCTGATGAGCTCTTTCCTAGAATTTTGAAAGAATGTAAGGATGTGTTAAGT
Organism: Ceratothoa steindachneri; assembly: GCA_963969495.1. Taxonomy (NCBI): domain Eukaryota; kingdom Metazoa; phylum Arthropoda; class Malacostraca; order Isopoda; family Cymothoidae; genus Ceratothoa; species Ceratothoa steindachneri. The sequence goes on along the minus strand of OZ018333.1, from coordinate 2,040,213 downwards.
GAGCCCCTAGCATGCATCTTTAGAAAATCATTGGAAAGTGGCATTGTGCCAGTGGCATGGAAGAAAGCCAATGTGATACCTATATTTAAGAAAGGGGATAAAACAAATATGTCTAATTACAGACCAGTAAGTTTGACATCAGTGGTAGGGAAAATGATGGAATCTATTATAGCAAGGAATATTAGAGATCACTTGGATAAGCATAAGTTGATAAAAGAATCACAGCATGGCTTTAGTAAGGGTAAATCCTGTCTCACTAATTTGCTGTCTTTTTATAGTAAGGTGTATGAAGCAGCAGATAATGATGAAAACTATGATATTTTATACTTGGACTTTAGTAAGGCTTTTGATCGAGTGCCACACTTACGACTTCTGAGCAAAGTTAAAGCACACGGGATCGATGGCAGTATATTTAGGTGGCTTCAGTCATGGCTTGGTGACAGACAGCAAAGAGTTAGTATAGATGGAGTTAAATCTAAGTGGGGGTGTGTTAGCAGTGGAGTTCCTCAAGGATCTGTTTTGGGTCCCTTGCTATTCTTAATTTATATTAATGATCTTGACATAGGTATAAGTAGTGACCTGAGTAAATTTGCTGATGATACTAAGCTAGGTAGGGCCATTAGGGCTGATTCTGATGCTGTTGTAATGCAGGAGGAATTGACCATTCTGTCCAATTGGGCCGAGAAATGGCAAATGAAGTTTAACATAGACAAATGTAGTGTACTTAGTATAGGTAGAAATAATCCATTGAATAGTTATAAATTAAATGGCAGAATTTTAGGGAGGACTGATTGTGAGAGAGACTTGGGTATTTTGGTAAGTTCAGACCTTCGTCCTAGAAAGCAATGTCTAAATGCTAAGAATAAAGCTAATAGGATATTGGGATTCATTAGGAGGAGTGTAAGCAATAAGAGTGCTGAAGTCATTCTAAAACTGTATCTGGCGCTAGTTAGGCCTCATCTAGACTATGCAGTACAATTTTGGTCACCATATTATAGGAAGGATATTGATTTGCTTGAGTCTGTGCAGAGAAGGATGACAAAGATGATTGGTGGGCTAAGGAACTTACCTTATGGTGAAAGGCTCAGAAAACTAAATCTACATACATTGGAAAGGAGAAGAGTCAGAGGGGAATTGATTGAAGTCTTCAAATGGGTAAAAGGATATAATAAAGGAGATCTGGGTAAGGCTCTTATACTTAGTGAACATGACAGGACACATAGCAATGGGTTTAAGCTTGATAAGTATAGGTTTAGGAAGGAGATTGGGAGGAATTGGTTTACAAATCGTGTGGTAGATAAGAACATAAGAACATAAGAAAAGAAGGAGACTGCAAAAGACCATTCATGGCCTACACTTGGCAGCTCCTGTTCCATTCAACACCCAAAAGATTTCTTACCAGAGAAAAGTCATCAACATTGTCACCCTTTACAGGAGTTTGTCAGATCTAATCTACAATATACATAAAATGCATCCAGAGGATTATTTCCATTCATGCAACCGCAAAATATAATCTTCCCACTCCTTAGAAAAATATATACATATGTACATAAAAAAAAGTCAGTCCCATCTAGCAGCTTCATCCATATATTTATCTAATCTATTCTTAAAACTACCCAGAAAGGAGGCTTCTATCACATGCCTAGTGAGCCTATTCCATTCATCTACCACACGATTTGTAAACCAATTCCTCTCAATCTCCTTCCTAAACCTATACTTATCAAGCTTAAACCCATTGCTACGTGTCCTGTCATGTTCACTAAGTATAAGAACCTTACCCAGATCCCCTTTATTATATCCTTTTACCCATTTGAAGACTTCAATCAATTCCCCTCTGACTCTTCTCCTTTACAATGTATGTAGATTTAGTTTTCTGAGCCTTTCACCATAAGGCAAGTTCCTTAGCCCACCAATCATCTTTGTCATCCTTCTCTGCACAGACTCAAGCAAATCAATATCCTTCCTATAATATGGTGACCAAAATTGTACTGCATAGTCTAGATGAGGCCTAACTAGCGCCAGATACAGTTTTAGAATGAGTTCAGCACTCTTATTGCTTACACTCCTCCTAATGAATCCCAATATCCTATTAGCTTTATTCTTAGCATTTAGACATTGCTCTCTAGGACGAAGGTCTGAACTTACCAAAATACCCGTCTCTCTCACAATCAGTCCTCCCTAAAATTCTGCCATTTAATTTATAACTATTCAATGGATTATTTCTACCTATACTAAGTACACTACATTTGTCTATGTTAAACTTCATTTGCCATTTCTCGGCCCAATTGGACAGAATGGTCAATTCCTCCTGCATTACAACAGCATCAGAATCAGCCCTAATGGCCCTACCTAGCTTAGTATCATCAGCAAATTTACTCAGGTCACTACTTATACCTATGTCAAGATCATTAATATAAATTAAGAATAGCAAGGGACCCAAAACAGATCCTTGAGGAACTCCACTGCTAACACACCCCCACTCAGATTTAACTCCATCTATACTAACTCTTTGCTGTCTGTCACCAAGCCATGACTGAATCCACCTAAATATACTGCCATCGATCCTGTGTGCTTTAACTTTGCTCAGAAGTCATAAGTGTGGCACTCGATCAAAAGCCTTACTAAAGTCCAAGTATAAAATATCATAGTTTTCATCATTATCTGCTGCTTCATACACCTTACTATAAAAAGACAGCAAATTAGTGAGACAGGATTTACCCTTACTAAAGCCATGCTGTGATTCTTTTATCAACTTATGCTTATCCAAGTGATCTCTAATATTCCTTGCTATAATAGATTCCATCATTTTCCCTACCACTGATGTCAAACTTACTGGTCTGTAATTAGACATATTTGTTTTATCCCCTTTCTTAAATATAGGTATCACATTGGCTTTCTTCCATGCCACTGGCACAATGCCACTCTCCAATGATTTTCTAAAGATGCATGCTAGGGGCTCACTTAACACATCCTTACATTCTTTCAAAATTCTAGGAAAGAGCTCATCAGGACCGGGTGCTTTACTACTTTTGATTTTATCAATTTCCTTTGTCACTATCTCCTTTGTGATCAAGATATCCTTTAATTTCTCTTCATCATTACCCCGAAAGATCATTGACACCTCAGGTATATTTAGAGTATCCTCCTGTGTAAATACTGAGAGAAAAAAGTCATTTAGCATTCCAGCCATTGAGTCCCTATCACTCACTAATTCTCCATTGGAATCTATAAGTGGGCCTATTTTATCTCTAACCTTAGTTTTGTATAATTGATAAAAACTTTTAGGATCTTCCTTTGCCCTATTTGCCACTTTAATTTCATAATTTCTCCTTGCTACTCTAACTAACTTTTTAACATCTCTTGCTAGTTCATTATATCTCTGCCTTAAGTGATCCTCTCCATTTTTTATTTTCCTATAAATGCCCTTTTTAATGCCAATATAATGCTTAATTTTATCTGTCATCCATTTTGGGTCATTATTTTTAGTCCTAATCTCCTTATATGGAATGTTAATCATCTGACCTGTAATTAATTGCTCAATTATTCTTTCATACTCCTCTTCAATTGTAATCTCTTCCTCCTGGTGATTATTGTCTCCACTAACTGATATCATTGAATCTATTCCTGAATTGATTTCATTGCCTGGTTTCTGTACAACTGCCTCCAGGTAAGTCCTGAGCCCATTATAATTTGCTCTTCTAAAGTCAGGAATTTTAACATTGTTCATGCTACTATCAATACCATTCCATTTCATCTTGAATCTAATTTCACAATGGTCACTATTACCCAAATTTCCTCCAATCTCAGTATCCTTAATAACTTCTTCCCTATTTGTCAGAACTAAATCCAGTATATTATTACCTCTAGTGGGTTCGTTAATAATCTGCCTCAGAAAATTATCTTGGACAACATTCAAAAATTCCTCAGCCTCCTGATCACCCACAAGAGCTTCCCAGTCTATATTTCTGTAATTAAAATCGCCCATTATACACACATGCTTACTTCTACATGCCCGTTCAATCTCCTGCCAAAGAAAATTTGAAGCTTCCTTACTAAGATTTGGTGGTCTGTATAATAATCCTAAGACAAGCTTGTTTTTACCTTCCTTTACATTTAGCCATAATGACTGTGTTATCATCTAATTTAATTGTACTGTTTACACAACACTGGAGATTATCTTTAATATAAATAATAACCCCTCCTCCTCTCTTCCTATTCCTATCTGTATGGAACATGTTAAAGCCCTCAATCTCAACCTCAGGTTTAAAGTGATTACCTGCCAAATCAAGCCATGACTCTGTTATCGCAATTATATCAAAATTCTCTTCACTTGCTAACGCTCTTAAGAGATCTATCTTATTCCTTATACTCCGACTATTTGTGTAGTATATTTTTAAGGTTTTTTTATTATTCCCATCTTCATTGCATCGTGCTTTTCTATTCCTAGTTATCTGCTCATTCACTTGTGCATTAGTCCCCCTATAACGCATCAGTATGCCCTCTCCCTTAGCTATTCCTCTATCTCTGCATCCCTTCCATTTCCTACACCTGCCCTCTATTACTGTTATTCCCTTACCTCTAACAGCTTCTAGTTTCCCACCCGTAAGGACCTAATCACACTATCCAGCTCCCCCCATAGAACCTCAACACCTGCCCGACTAAGATGGAGCCCATCCATCGCATACAACCTCCTATTCCCGTAAAACCCTCCCCAGACATCTACAAACACCAATCCTAACTCCTCACACAGTCCTTTCACAAATTCATTTCAAACCAATTGCACGCGACAACCATTCTACCCCCACATCCAATCTCGGAAGCACACCAGAAACAACACCTTTTACCCTGCTTTTACTCATCCTTTCAACTAACCTTTTATACTGCTCACGTAACTCACCTGTACCCACCTTCTTTACATCATTCACTCCCACATGCGTAATCACAACTGCATCCCTCTCACACCCAGAAACCAGCCTATCATACCTCTCACAAACATCACTTACACCAGCACGCGGCAGACAAACTCTCATTCCCTTCCACTTGCTATCACTCAACTTCCTATCTAAATACCTAATCTGAGAGTCACCCATCACTAGCACCTCAGTCATTCTCCTATTCTGTCTTCGCCTAACATTACCCTCCCTCCTGTTCTCAGTCACGCTACCACCCATCCTGCTTTCATCCACAATCACACCAGGCAAATCACTTTCACACTCTTCCTCTCTCAGGACATTGAATCTGTTAGTCAACCTAACAGGTTCTATGTCCCTCTCATTCACACACCTAACCTGTCCTAACTTATCTATCCTATCCATTTTCACCCACCATTCATCATCACTCACAACTTCCACACTGTTCCCAGTCCTAGCCCTCTCTTCCACCCTCTTAGCACTAATCTCACCCTTCAATCGCACACTTGCATCTCTTCTCACCTCAAACACCAAATCATTCAACCTCTTACATTCCCCACTCAACCTCCTAACCTCCCCTTCCAGAAAACACACACGGCATTCAGTTACATTCACTCTCCTTTCAACTCCACATGCATCACACACCACATACACACTACTTTCAAACGGCATGCTCTCACCATCTATACAAAAAGCCATACTCTCAGAAATTTACTAATGAAAAAGTTAACACTCACCCAAAAAAAAAATTCTTGCTCAGGATTGCTGCCAGTTATCTTCCCCAAAAGTATTAATCACTAATGTATTTATTATACAGTGATTGATGTATTAAATAAATACAAGAAAAATTACACACCCAAATCAGTATTATATCCCAATCTTACAATGAGGATCAGGAGCTCCTGTAAGACAACCTTCCAGAACAAAGCCAGACAGCCAAGATGAATGGAATAGGCTCACTAGGCATGTGATAGAAGCCTCCTCTCTGGGTAGTTTTAAGAATAGATTAGATAAATATATGGATGAAGCTGCTAGATGGGACTGACTTTTTTTTATGTACATATGTATATATTTTTCTAAGGAGTGGGAAGATTATATTTTGCGGTTGCATGAATGGACATAATCCTCTGGATGCATTTTATGTATATTGTAGATTAGATCTGACGAACTCCTGTTAAGGGTGACAATGTTGATGACTTTTCTCTGGTAAGAAATCTTTTGTGTGTTGAATGGAACAGGAGCTGCCAAGTGTAGGCCATGAATGGTCTTTTGCAGTCTCCTTCTTTTCTTATGTTCTTATGTATCACATTGGCTGTCTTCCATGCCACTGGCATGGAAGACGCTGCTAGATGGATGAAGCTGCTAGATGGGACTGACTTTTTTTTATGTACATATGTATATATTTTTCTAAGGAGTGGGAAGATTATATTTTGCGGTTGCATGAATGGACATAATCCTCTGGATGCATTTTATGTATATTGTAGATTAGATCTGACGAACTCCTGTTAAGGGTGACAATGTTGATGACTTTTCTCTGGTAAGAAATCTTTTGTGTGTTGAATGGAACAGGAGCTGCCAAGTGTAGGCCATGAATGGTCTTTTGCAGTCTCCTTCTTTTCTTATGTTCTTATGTATCACATTGGCTGTCTTCCATGCCACTGGCACAATGCCACTCTCCAATGGAGAGTGGCATTGTGCCAGTGGCATGGAAGAAAGCCAATGTGATACCTATATTTAAGAAAGGGGATAAAACAAATATGTCTAATTACAGACCAGTAAGTTTGACATCAGTGGTAGGGAAAATGATGGAGTCTATTATAGCAAGGAATATTAGGGATCACTTGGATAAGCATAAGTTGATAAAAGAATCACAGCATGGCTTTAGTAAGGGTAAATCCTGCCTGACTAATTTGCTGTCTTTTTATAGTAAGGTGTATGAAGCAGCAGATAAGGATGAAAACTATGATATTTTATACTTGGACTTTAGTAAGGCTTTTGATCGAGTGCCACACTTACGGCTTCTGAGCAAAGTTAAAGCACACGGGATCGATGGCAGTATATTTAGGTGGATTCAGTCATGGCTTGGTGACAGACAGCAAGAGTTAGTATAGATGGAGTTAAATCTGAGTGGGGGTGTGTTAGCAGTGGAGTTCCGCAAGGATCTGTTTTGGGTCCCTTGCTATTCTTAATTTATATTAATGATCTTGACATAGGTATAAGTAGTGACCTGAGTAAATTTGCTGATGATACTAAGCTAAGTAGGGCCATTAGGGCTGATTCTGATGCTGTTGTAATGCAGGAGGAATTGACCATTCTGTCCAATTGGGCTGAGAAATGGCAAATGAAGTTTAACATAGACAAATGTAGTGTACTTAGTATAGGTAGAAATAATCCACTGAATAGTTATAAATTAAATGGGAGAAATTTAGGGAGGACCGATTGTGAGAGGGACTTGGGTATTTTGGTAAGTTCAGACCTTCGTCCTAGAAAGCAATGCCTAAATGCTAAGAATAAAGCTAATAGGATATTGGGATTCATTAGGAGGAGTGTAAGCAATAAGAGTGCTGAAGTCATTCTAAAACTGTATCTGGCGCTAGTTAGGCCTCATCTAGACTATGCAGTACAATTTTGGTCACCATATTATAGGAAGGATATTGATTTGCTTGAGTCTGTGCAGAGAAGGATGACAAAGATGATTGGTGGGCTAAGGAACTTACCTTATGGTGAAAGGCTCAGAAAACTAAATCTACATACATTGGAAAGGAGAAGAGTCAGAGGGGAATTGATTGAAGTCTTCAAATGGGTAAAAGGATATAATAAAGGGGATCTGGGTAAGATTCTTATACTTAGTGAACATGACAGGACACGTAGCAATGGGTTTAAGCTTGATAAGTATAGGTTTAGGAAGGAGATTGGGAGGAATTGGTTTACAAATCGTGTCGTAGATGAATGGAATAGGCTCACTAGACATGTGATAGAAGCCTCCTCTCTGGGTAGTTTTAAGAATAGATTAGATAAATATATGAATGAAGCTGCTAGATGGGACTGACTTTTTTTTATGTACATATGTATATATTTTTCTGCGGAGTGGGGAGATTATTTTGCGGTTGCATGAATGGACATAATCCTCTGGATGCATTTTATGTATATTGTAGATTAGATCTGATGAACTCCTGTAAAGGGTGACAATGTTGATGACTTTTCTCTGGTAAGAAATCTTTTGTGTGTTGACTGGAACAGGAGCTGCCAAGTGTAGGCCATGAATGGTCTTTTGCAGTCTCCTTCTTTTCTTATGTTCTTATGTTATGTTCAATGATTTTCTAAAGATGCATGCTAGGGGCTCACTTAACACATCCTTACATTCTTTCAAAATTCTAGGAAAGACCTCATCAGGACCGGGTGCTTTACTACTTTTGATTTTATCAATTTCCTTTGTCACCATCTCCTTTGTGATCAAGATATCCTTTAATTTCTCTTCATCATTACCCCGAAAGGTCATTGACACCTCGGGTATATTTAGAGTATCCTCCTGTGTAAATACTGAGAGAAAAAAGTCATTTAGCATTCCAGCCATTGATTCCCTATCGCTCACTAATTCTCCATTGGAATCTATAAGTGGGCCTATTTTATCTCTAACCTTAGTTTTGTATAATTGATAAAAACTTTTAGGATCTTCCTTTGCCCTATTTGCCACTTTAATTTCATAATTTCTCCTTGCTACTCTAACTAACTTTTTAACATCTCTTGCTAGTTCATTATATCTCTGCCTTAAGTGATCCTCCCCATTTTTTATTTTCCTATAAATGCCCTTTTTAATGCCAATATAATGCTTAATTTTATCTTTCATCCATTTTGGGTCATTATTTTTAGTCCTAATCTCCTTATATGGAATGTTAATCATCTGAACTGTAATTAATTGCTCAATTATTCCTTCATACTCCTCTTCAATTGTAATCTCTTCCTCCTGGTGATTATGTTCTCCACTAACTGATATCATTGAATCTATTCCTGAATTGATTTCATTGCCTGGTGTCTGTACAACTGCCTCCAGGTAAGTCCTTAGCCATTATAACATAACATAATTTCAAAGGTCATCCGCATCTGTCAAATCCCACCCACATAATGCATCCATAGGATTTTGTCAGATCATGCATCTACAATATACAATTTAACAATATATAGGAATGTCCAACCATGCATCTACAATATATAATTTAAAGCCTCCATAGGAGTCTGTAAAAAAAAAATCAAAGTCCCCCAAAATATACAATAAAAAGAAACTGCATCCACAGAAATGAGTCAAGAAACATATCCACATACCAAAAAGTAAGAAATTAACCCTCCATTCCCATATAATCATCCAATCTGCGCTTGAAAACATTCAAGTTTGGGCTGTCTACAGTCTCAGGTGGCAAACTATTCCAATAATCCACCACTCTGTTAGTGAAAAAATATTTTCTAACATCCAGTCTGCACCTCTGTTTTTTAATCTTTAAGTGGTGGCCTCTAGTTCTATTACTACCTTCTAACTCAAATAACTTGCTGAAATCCAATTTATTTATCCCAGAAAAGATTTTAAAAAGCTCAATCATATCTTCCCTCACACACCTTCTTTCAAATGAAAACATATTTAATACCCTCAGTCTTTCTTCATATTCAAGGTGCTTCAGGGATGGTATTATTTTTGTTGCCCTCCTTTGTACTGACTCTAATAAGTTTATATCATGTCTAAAATGTGGTGACCATGCCTGTATACAGTACTCTAAATGTGGCCTGACATAAGAGTTGTATAGTTTAAGGATGACCTCCTTACTCTTGTAGCTAACATTTCTTTTAATGTAACCTAGCACCCTATTTGCTCTATTTTTTGCCTCAATACACTGCTTTGAAAACTTCAGTGACCTATCTACTACTACTCCTAAGTCCTTCTCATCTTCAACTAAATTAAGCCAATACCCATCCATCTCATAGCTAAATTCCCTATTATCTCTCCCCATGTTAATAACTTTGCATTTATTAAGGTTAAAAGCCATCTGCCACTTCTGAGCAACTTATTCAAGTCACCCTGCACTTTAAAACTACCCTCAACCTCTTTGACTACAGCTGCCAATTTAGTGTCATCAGCAAAAATTGACACTTTGCTATTTACACCTTGCCCAAGATCATTTACATAGATTATAAATAATAAAGGGCCTAAAACTGATCCCTGAGGTACACCACTAATAACATTCCTCCACTCTGACCTCACTCCATTCAGTACAACTCTCTGTTTCCTATTTTTCAGCCATTCAGTTATCCATTTTATAATGTTCCCACATATCCCATGCAGCTTTAATTTATGAACTAGTCTTCTATGTGGAACCTTATCAAAAGCTTTGCTGAAATCTAAGTAGTTCACATCAACTTTCTCACCCCTATCTAATTCTTTAGTTACATAATCCATAAAATCCAGTAAATTATTTAAACACGATCTACCTTTTCTAAAACCATGCTGAGCATCATTAATTAACCTGCTACTCTCTAGATGATCAGAAATTCCTTTCTTAACCATCTTCTCAAGAATTTTATAGACTATAGAAGTTAAGCTTACCGGTCTAAAGTTATTTGGATCCTCTTTGCTTCCCTTTTTAAAAATTGGCACTACATTTGCCAATTTCCAATCATTCGGTATTTCTCCAGACTCTAGTGATCTAATAAATATCTTCTCAAGAGCTACTGCAATACTTTCCTAACCTTCTTTGAGTATCCTAGAATGAATGTTGTCAGGGCCAGATGCCTTACTAGTATTTAACTGCATTATAAGCCCTTTAATTTCTTCTCTGTCTATATTAATAGAATTTATCACTACTTTCCTTGACCTAGAATTATCATCAATTAATCTGCCTGGTTTCTCTTCTGTGAATACTGAAGCAAAATGATCATTAAGGACCTCTACTATTTCCTCATCAGATTCTTTCAAAACCCCTTCATATTTAATAGGCCCTATTTTATCACTGTTAAATTTATTATTGATTCTATAATAGCTAAAGAATTTTTTAGGATCTTTATTATTATTTTTAGCTAAATTAATTTCTGTTGTCCTTTTGGTCTTCTTAATAATCTTATTTAGTTCATTTCTGGTTTTCCTATAATGGTTTAAATTATCTAAACTACTCTCACTTTGTAATCTCTGGTATGCCCTTTTTTTGTCTGAAACTTTATTAGCTATTTCTTGATTCCACCATAATGGTTTCCTACATTTCTTCCTAATAGACTTCATCGGGATACACTGTTCCTGAACCATGTTTAATATAGTCTTAAAAATATCCCACATCTCATAAGTATTCTTTCCATGGACTTCTATATACCACCTAATCTGATTTAGCATGCTGCGTAATTTATTGTAATCTCCCCTATAAAAATTTGGAATTTTTGTGGAGTTTGTCGTTGTTCTACCCTTAACTATTTGCAAATTAAACCAAACCATCTGATGATCACTGTTTCCCAATGATTCCCCTACACTCAATCCTTGAACTAGGTGATCATCATTTGAAAGAATTAGATGTAATATATTGGCACCCCTTGTTGGCTTATTAACAAATTGGGTCAAAAAGTTTTCCTCAAAACACTCCATAAACTTACAACTTGCTCTATCTCTTCCTATCATATTTTCCCAGTCTACAGAAGTTAAATTAAAGTTACCCAGAATAACTGTATCTTCTTTGCATCCTTTACTTATTTCCCTAATCATTAACTCATCGATGCAATCCGTCTGTCCCGGTGGTCTATAAAAAGCTCCCAGGTGTATTTTCCTATTTTTACCAACCTTAAAATCAATCCATAATGATTCGCCTTCTCCTTGCCTGATAGTTATTTAGATTTGAAGAAATGCTATTTCTAATATAAATAATCAACCCACCACCAGTCCTATCTCTCCTTCGACTAATGTACATAGTATAACCTTCTAGTTCAAATTCACTGACATTATCATTAAATATATTTTCATTAACCCATGATTCAACTATACATATTATATCTATATCTTCATGAATGATATAACTAAATAATTCATCCCTCTTATTTCTAAGACTACGAGCATTTGTGTAAAGACAATTCAGCCCACCTATCCCTGAAGCACCTGAGGGCCTATCTCCTCTGCATCTCCTTTCTCTCCTTCCCCGACCCTGTACTCTTGTATTTCCCTGACCACTATCACTACTCAAGTAATTTAACCCTAAAGCACTTCCATTAGCCTGCCTACCTTCTACAAATCTGTGTTTGCTTCCTATCCCTGCCTCACTTTGAGCCATTAAATTTCCCTGACCACTATCAAAACCTAGTTTGCCGCCTCTAAAGACCTAATAACACTATCTAATTCCTGCCACAAAACCTCAACCCCATCTCGGCTCAGATGGAGTCCATCCATCGCATACAAACCCTTATTCCCATAAAACCCACTCCAAAGTCAGCAATTTTAACATTGTTCATGCTACTATCAATACCATTCCATTTCATCTTGAATCTAATTTCACAATGGTCACTATTACCCAAATTTCCTCCAATCTTAGTATCCTTAATAACTTCTTCCCTATTTGTCAGAACTAAATCCAGTATATTATTACCTCTAGTGGGTTCATTAATAATCTGCCTCAGAAAATTATCTTGGGCAACATTCAAAAATTCCTCAGCCTCCTGATCACCCACAAGAGCTTCCCAGTCTATATTTCTGTTATTAAAATCGCCCATTATACACACATGCTTACTTCTACATACCCATTCAATCTCCTGCCACAGAAGATTTGAAGCTTCCTTACTAAGATTTGGTGGTCTGTATAATAATCCTATGACAAGCTTGTTTTTACCTTCCTTTACATTTAGCCATAATGACTCTGTGTTATCATCTAATTTAATTGTACTGTTTACACAACACTGGAGATTATCTTTAATATAAATAATAACCCCTCCTCCTCTCTTCCTATTCCTATCTGTATGGAACATGTTAAAGCCCTCAATCTCAACCTCAGGTTTAAAGTGATTACCTACCAAATCAAGCCATAACTCTGTTATTGCAATTATATCAAAATTCTCTTCACTCGCTAACGCTCTTAAGAGATCTATCTTATTCCTTATACTCTGACCATTTGTTTAGTATATTTTTAAGGGTTTTTTATTATTCCCATCTTCATTGCATTGTGCTTTTTTATTCCTAGTTATCTGCTCATTCACTTGTGCATTAGTCCCCCTATAATGCATCAGTATCCCTTCCATTTCCTACACCTGCCCTCTATTCCTGTTATTCCCTTACCTCTAACAGCTTCTAGTTTCCCACCCGTAAGGACCTAATCACACTATCCAGCTGCCCCCATAGAACCTCAACACCTGCCCGACTAAGATGGAGCCCATCCATCGCATACAACCTCCTATTCTCGTAAAACCCACCCCAGACAATCACAAACACCAATCCTAACTCCTCACAAAGTCCTTTCACAAATTCATTCAAACCAATTGCACGCGACAACCATTCTACCCCCACATCCAATCTCGAAAGCACACCGGAAACAACACCTTTTACCCTGCTTTTACTCATCCTTTCAACTAACCTTTTATACTGCCCATGTAACTCACATGTACCCACTTTCTTTACATCATTCACTCCCACATGCGTAATCACAACTGCATCCCTCTCACACCCAGAAACCAGCCTATCATACCTCTCACAAACATCACTTACACCAGCACCTGTCAGACAAACTCTCATTCCCTTCCACTTGCTATCACTCAACTTCCTATCTAAATACCTAATCTGAGAGTCACCCATCACTAGCACCTCAGCCATTCTCCTATTCTGTCTTGGCCTAACATTACCCTCCCTCCTGCTCTCAGTCACACTACCACCCATCCTGCTTTCATCCACAATCACACCAGGCAAATCACTTTCACACTCTTCCTCTCTCAGGACATTGAACCTGTTAGTCAACCTAACAGGTTCTATATCCCTCTCATTCACACACCTAACCTGTCCTAACTTATCTATCCTATCCATTTTCTCCCACCATTCATCATCACTCACAACTTCCACACTTCCCAGTCCTAGCCCTATCTTCCACCCTCTTAGCACTAATCTCACCCTTCAATCGCACACTTGCATCTGTTCTCACCTCAAACACCAAATCATTCAACCTCTTACATTCCCCACTCAACCTCCTAACCTCCCCTTCCAGAAAACACACACAGCATTCAGTTACATTCACTCTCCTTTCAACTCCACATGCATCACACACCACATGCACACTACTTTCAAACGGCATGCTCTCATAACATAACATAACATAATTACACGGATGACAAAAGCCACAAGGGCCTATCAAAGGTCATCCGCCTCCGTCAAAACCCACCCACAAAAAGCACCATCACCAGGGGAAGACAAAATCAAAGTCCCCCACAATATAATATAACGGATGACAAAAGCCACAAGGGCTCATCATAGGTCATCCGAGTCAAGCGGCCTCTTTTTCAAGGCACCCAAACTCCCAGGAAAACTACATCCAGAGGATTGCATCCAGAAACAAGGGTATCACCAATCAAGGCTTGTCAAGAACTAAATCATGCAGCTATAGATATATACAAACAATATTAATATATACAAAACTTAGGAACCATCACAACCTTCCCTTCCCATAAACTCATCCAACCTACTCTTAAATACATTTAGATTTGGACTACCTACTACCCTCTGCGGCAATTTGTTCCAGAAGTCTACCACTCTATTGGTGAAAAAATACTTTCTTAAATCCAACCTACACCCTTGCTTTTTAATTTTCAAGTGGTGACCTCTAGTCCGATTTCCATCATCTAACTCAAAAAACTTGCTAACATCCAATTTATCTATCCCGGAAAACATTTTAAAGAGCTCAATCATATCCCCTCTCTCACACCTCCTTTCGAACGAGAACATATTTAATACCCTCAGTCTATCTTCATATTCAAGGTGCCTCAGGGAAGGAATAATCTTTGTTGCCCTCCGTTGCACTGACTCAAGAAAGTTAATATCGTGTCTAAAATGTGGGGACCATGCCTGTATACAGTACTCTAGATGTGGCCTAACATAAGAGTTATAGAGTTTAAGAATAACCTCCTTACTTTTGTAACTGACATTTCTCTTAATAAAACCCAGCACTCTATTTGCCCTATTTCTTGCTTCAATACACTGCTTAGAAAACCTTAATGACTTATCTATTACTACTCCTAGATCTTTCTCATCCTCTACTGAGCTCAGCCAATGCCCATCCATTTCATAGTTAAATTCTCTATTATCTTTTCCCATGTTAATAACTTTGCACTTATCAAGGTTGAAAGTCATTTGCCACTTATGTGCCCAGGATAACAATTTATTTAAGTCCCCCTGCACTTTAAAATTATCATCAATATCTTTAACTACAGCTGCTAATTTGGCATCATCCGCAAAAATTGACACTTTATTATTAACTGCCTCCCCAAGATCGTTTATATAGATGACAAATAATAATGGACCGAGAACTGATCCCTGAGGAACCCCACTGATAACATCCCTCCACTCTGACTTTACACCATTTAGCACTACCCTTTGCTTCCTGTCTTTCAGCCACTCAGCTATCCAATTTGAAACACCCCCACATATCCCAATCATTTTTAATTTATGAACTAGTCTCCTGTGTGGTACCTTATCAAATGCTTTACTAAAATCTAAGTAAATTATATCTACATTCTCTCCTTTATCTGCTTGATCTGTTACAAACTCCAGAAAGTCTAGTAAGTTAGTCAAACATGATCTACCTGATCTAAACCCATGCTGAGCATCGCTGATTAACCCCTCCCTCTCTAGATGTTGGCAAATCCCTTTTTTAACTATTTTCTCAAGAATTTTACAGACTACAGGAGTTAGGCTAACCGGTCTAAAGTTATTTGGATCCTCTTTACTACCCTTCTTGAAAATGGGGACTACATTCGCTCTCTTCCAATCATCGGGTATTTCTCCATATTCCAATGACCTAGTATATAACTTGTCCAGAGCTATTGAGATACTTTCTACCCCTTCCTTAAGTATCCTAGAATGAATATTATCAGGGCCGGAGGCCTTGGTAGTATCTAAATCACCTATTAGTCCTTTTATCATCCTCCGATCCACACAAATGTTAGTAAACACCTCTTTTCCTGACCTATGAGTACTATACATAGGACTATTTAGTTTCTCTTTTGTAAATACTGATGCAAAATGACCATTTAGTACCTCAACTATTTCCATCTATACAAAAAGCCATACTCTCAGAAATTTACTAAGGACAAAGTTAACACTCACCCCCCAAAAAAAATTCTTGCTCAGGATTGCTGCCAGTTATCTTCCCCAAAAGTATTAATCACTAATGTATTTATTATACAGTGATTGATGTATTAAATAAATACAAGAAAAATTACACACCCAAATCAGTATTATATCCCAATCTTACAATGAGAATCAGGAGCTTCCTGTAAGACAATCTTAGGCCTAATCTAGACTATGCAGTACAATTTTGGTCACCATATTATAGGAAGGATATTGATTTGCTTGAGTCTGTGCAGAGAAGGATGACAAAGATGATTGGTGGGCTAAGGAACTTACCTTATGGTGAAAGGCTCAGAAGACTAAATCTACATACATTGGAAAGGAGAAGATTCAGAGGGGAATTGATTGAAGTCTTCAAATGGGTAAAAGGATATAATAAAGGGGATCTGGGTAAGGTTCTTATACTTAGTGAACATGACAGAACACGTAGCAATGGGTTTAAGCTTGATAAGTATAGGTTTAGGAAGGAGATTGGGAGGAATTGGTTTACAAATCGTGTGGTAGATGAATGGAATAGGCTCACTAGACATGTGATAGAAGCCTCCTCTCTGGGTAGTTTTAAGAATAGATTAGATAAATATATGGATAAAGCTGCTAGATGGGACTGACTATTTGTCAGAACTAAATCCAGTATATTATTACCTCTAGTGGTTTCGTTAATAATCTGCCTAAAAAAAATTATCTTGGACAACATTTAAAAATTCCTCAGCCTCCTGATCACCCACAAGAGCTTCCCAGTCTATATTTCTTTAATTAAAATCGCCCATTATACACACATGCTTACTTCTACATGCCCGTTCTATCTCCTGCCACAGATGATTTGAAGTTTCCTTACTAAGATTTGGTGGTCTGTATAATAATCCTATGACAAGCTTGTTTTTACCTTCCTTTACATTTAGCCATAATGACTGTGTTATCATCTAATTTAATTGTACTGTTTACACAACACTGGAGATTATCTTTAATATAAATAATAACTCCTCCTCCTCTCTTCCTATTCCTATCTGTATGGAACATGTTAAAGCCCTCAATCTCAACCTCAGGTTTAAAGTGATTACCTACCAAATCAAGCCATGACTGTTATCGCAATTGCTCGTGACTTTTCCTCCTTTTCCTGCTTTAGTTTCAACCTCTTGTTTTTAATGGCCTCCTTGCGTAGAGGGCATCTCATGGCCAGAGCACGATGCTCCCCTCCGCAGTTAACGCATTTGGGCTGTTCCTCGCGGCAATCTCTCCAACCTTGACCAGTTTGGGAGCATGCTGCGCAGGTTTGTATGTTTGTAGGGCATTTTCTTGTTGGGTGACTCTCGATGGCCAGGCAGATTTGGCAGTTTTCTATGTAAATATACTCTTTTGCCTCTATCTGTTCTGGAGCGATGCGAAGGTAGAAGCCCAGGAGCCCTTCCCTTAACTCTCTCTGAGCCATCCTGATGGTGGCGAAGGTGACTTTGATGAGGGTCTTTCCTATCTTGTCCACCCAGTCCACGCTTGCCCATGGTTGTTTGGCGTTCAGCTCATCTTGGATTTCTTCCCTGGGGGATTGCTTAGCCTGGTCTGAAACAAGGGTTTCCACGTCCTTATTCTTCCAGCAGACAGCTGCCCACCCATTCGGTGTCTCTATGAGACGGGTGAGCTCTATGTTGATTTTGCCGATGACCGATTCAAACACGATTGCCCGGTAGGTTTTTGTTTCCCCGCTATGAGATGGAGCGGGATCCGTTTGGGGGGCGGGGGGGCCCATGTCCCCTTTTGGGCAGTGCTGCCCTTCCCCCTAATGTGCTTCACTTGCTTCTCGGGGAGGTGGAGAATTCCACTCCACAGCTGTCAAAATTGAGCGGTATTGGCGTTTTGACTTTCCTTGCCCTAACGGTTTCCTCCTTTTCCAGGACCAGATGGTTAAGACACTACGCAGACACTAAAACAATTGCTTAGCGGGTTCTATTTATAGTTATGACATTGCCAGTAAGAAGCTGTTATCGTTCACTGCGAAACAAAAAATACGAAGCACACCAGTAACAACCCCTTTCACTCTACTTTCACTCATCCTTTCAACTAACCTTTTGTACCTCTCTCATAACTCACATGAACCCACCTTCTTTACATCATTTACTCCCTCATGCGTAATCACAACTGCACCCTCTCACACCAAGACACCAGAGTATCGTTCCTCTCAGACACATCATTTACACCAGCACCTGGCAAACAAACTTGCACCCCCTTCCATTTGCTTGCACTCAACTTCCTATCTAAATATCTAATCTGAGAGTCATCCATCACTAGCACCTCAGTCATCCTCCTAGTCCCCCTAGGCCTAGTATTACCCTCCCTCCTATTCTCATTCAAACTACCAGTTATTTTACTTACTGTCACAGCCACCTCAGACAAATCACTTTCAACTTCTTCCTCTCTCAGGGCATCGAATTTGTAGGTCATCCTAACAGGTTCCATAACCCCTCCTACTCATAGACCTAACCTGTCCTAACCTATCTATTCTATCGATATTCATCCACCATTCCTCTTCACTCACATCAGTCACTTCTTTCTCTCCAGTCCCTACTCTAGACCTATCTTCCACCCTTCTGGTCCCAGCCACATTCTTCATGCGTACACTTGCATCCTTTCTCACTTCATTCACCAACTCACTTAATCTCTTGCACTCATCACGTAACTGACTCACCTCCTCTACCAAAGCTACATTTGTACTAGTCACATAATAAACCGGGCATTCAAATACATTTGCTCTTTCAACACCACAAAAACCACAAACTACATACATACTGCTTACATCCAAATGCACACTCACTTTATCCAAAGAAACAGCCATACTGAGAAACTTTTCAAAATATAATTAAAAATTCCTTTAGTATTATATCTAACACTCAAAGTTAACTATCTTTCCGAACTTAAATATATAACACTGATAAATCCAAAATGAAAAAATGTCACTGAATAGAGAGCTTGCAGAGAACATGTCCGATTGCTACCGATAGAAAATTGTGAGCAAGGTGTCTCTGGTAAATGTTGCAAATGTGCTTTTCACAATTCCCAACATCTGGTTGGCCCTTCTAACTGCAGCGGACACTTATGCATGGAATTTCAATCCAGAGTCGATGATTACCCCTAGATCTTTCTCTTCTTTAATTTGATCCATATTTCACCATCCATGGTATATACAGTCTTGATTGTGGAATCCAAAATGCATCACTTTACATTTTTTTGCATTAAACCTCAACTGCCACAGATTAGACCATTCACTTAGCTTCCTTAAATCTCCCTGCAAGTCCCGATGATCTTGTGATGTGTTTATTTCCTTGTAAATCTTTGTGTCATTGGCAAATATTTTAACTGTACTTGATACAGCATCAGGTAGATCATTGATAAACAACACAAACAAAATTTGTCCCAGAACACTTCCCTGTGGTATACCGCTTTTCACTGCCTTCCAGTCAGATCTGTCTTCATTCATGACTACCCGTTGTCTTTGGCCTGTCAAGAAGCCTTCTATCCAATAATAAGTTTTTTCTTCTATCCCATAAGCTTTCAGTTTACTTAAAATTCTTTTATGAGGAACTGAGTCAAAAGCCTTCTGGAAGTCCAAATACACAACATCAAAAGCTCGGTAGATATGTAGATTGGTGGCTCGAATGATGGGACATACTATTTGGCCTGTGTTCCAAAATGTTTCACCTTTTTTGAGTACATTTAAGGGGACGGCTCATGTGAGAGTAAACACAATGGGGAGACCACCCTACGATAATCCTGAGTTTCAATCAATTGGAGGGAGCCTGTGGGGTACAGCCCCCCAGTATATAATCATAATTGTTTATAGAATAATGTCCTAAGGTTTACTGATGCCAGAAATGACTGATTTGAATTTTTATTTTGTTTTTCACTTAATATCTTTTTACTATCCTCAAGTGGAGTTATTTTTATTTGTCAATGTATTTTTCCCCATTTTACTATTTTTATTACCTTTTTTATACATTTAAATCTACTTAACTAGATCATTTAAAGGAACTACTTTTTTTTAACCATTTGGGTTTAGTACAAACGCATTTTATGCAGTTTGAAGATGGAATCAGTGGTAAACAGTACCCTTTGTCTATTGCTGAATTATTAACTATTTTTGGATCAAGATAAATTTTTAACCTATTTGGACTATCATAATTTACTTAACATAAAATCGATTGCGAGGTTTGTGGCCGGGCATTAGATATTACCCCTAATTTTTAATTTAGATGTTCTAAAACTAAATGTCACTTAAGTGAGTGCCATTTAAAAAAAAATCAGCATTGAATGACACATTTTTCTCAAACGCCTGGATATTTATAGAAACTATTCTGCAAATTATTCACTGGTATCTAGTCAACCAATTAACATTATAAGTTCTGTCCCATGAAGTCAAGGTTACAACAAAAACTTTGATTGATTGGTTTAGTTTCTGCAGAGAGGTCGCTATTCACTATTGTGAACAAAATAGGCTTTCTTCATCGCTATTTCAGAAGTATACCCACTGCAATAAAGTAAGTAAACAGCATTTTTGTAAAAAAAATGGCGTAGATAAACAGCCTTTTTATTTGTCGCTTTATCAATATCATTTCTTGCTGTGTATCCATTACCACAGTCCAACTCACCAATCCTAGATCTTGTCAAGCGTTTACCTTTAGAATATTTCCAAAATGCTTTGGGGTTATGCTTAATCTCACTAGCCAGTGTCTTTTCTTAAATTTCCTGTTAAGTTTCTGAGTGCATTCATTCAGCCTTATATAACCTTTCATCTTCACTATCATGTGTGAGTCTAAAATACTTCCATTTAGTAAACATACGTTTTCTTATTTTCTCCACCTCGTGATTTATGTAAGATCTACCATGTTTCTTAGCTTTCACTATGTAGCGGGCTGAAAATCTATGCTCTGATCCCAATCATTCCAACCCGCTTTCTAGACTAATTCAGACGTGAGAAATTGAAGGAGAATCAAACGGATTGTATATACAGTCCTTTACTTACAAAAATAGCGAAATCAAGAAATTGAGAAAACCTCATACTATTGGTGAAGAATTGATTTTGCATACTTTTGCATACAGAGGTGCGATGGCTTTCTAAGGGCAATTGTATGAATCGCTTCATTGCATTTTAGGATAGTGTTGGGTTATTTCTGGATGATAAACAGCTCGGAGTAAGAATCATTGCTGCCAAATGTGACATATTCTACCTTACAGATATATTTGAAAAGCTAAATATCTTGAACAAACAGCTACAAGGTAAAAATGCAAATATTTTAACTTGCAAAGAGAGTATATGTGCATTTATGGGAAAAATTAAGCTGTTCAAGACAAATATGGGGCGTAAAGAGTTGATACAATTCCTAACCCTCCACACTACTGAGAGTGAGCTGAAAGATGATGATATTTTAGTATACATTGATCATTTGGAGAAATTGCATAGTGATATGGAAGTTAGGTTCAGAGATCTTCTACAACTGGACATTCCAGGTTGGGTGGTAGACCTCATTGAGTTACAGAGTGATCAAACTTCTCTGGGTAGATTTAAGCATGGTGTCAGGAACTTATGGACAAGTTATGAAATTGCTATGAAATACCCTTTGCTTTGGGACAAAGTAAAATTATATTTTATTGCTTTTCCTACTTCTTATCTGGTTGAGTCGGGTTTTAGTGAAGTGCCCCACCTCCTATCAAAAGCTCGCAGCTGCTTAGAAATAGTAAGAAGAGGTGATCTTCATCTGTCTCTAACAACTATAGACCCTGATATCGAAAAACTTGTGAAACTGCATGAAGCACAAGGATTGCATTGAATGAATAAAGAGTTGATGATATATTTATTTCATTTTGCTAAAGGATTGTATTTTTTGTAAGACTAATTATTTATTTTAAAAGAATATTACATTTTTGTTAACCACTGTTTAATTTTTGCTATGTTTATAGTCCTATATATGTGACAATAATAATTGTACCTCATAGAGTCTAAAGTTGTAGAGGATATATGACATTCTTCTGTTGTCTACTGTTAAACTGCATATTTCCTACTGAAAATAATGATTATGGGCCACAGGAAAAAATAAGGTTTCTAAGGGGCCATAAGCTAAAATCGGTTGGGCATCATTGATCTAGAGCAGGGACCGCCATCTCCGGCCCGTGAAGGCCTAGTGTCTGGCCTGCCACCTTGCTCAGCATTAATATTGCAATCTGCCCCACACCCCTAAAAAAACTAGATAAATAAATTCTGCCAAACAGCATCTGTCTCCATAAACTCGTAGAGTGAGAGGGGAATGAGTCTTACATCTGGCAGTGAAAATTTCATAGTCTAAAGTTGTAGAGAAGATATGACATTCTTCTGTTGTCTACCTCGCCCGTAAGAGGCGCGACGATTTGCCATGCTGACGGGACTCAGCACCCCGTCCGGCCCAACTTAGCCTCTCTTCCTTCCTTCAAAACACTTGTTTCTTCTCTTTGCATACAACCTCCCCTTACCACAACTTTCTCTGGTCAGCCTCTAATTTCACAGGGTATATTTCCTAACCCCTGAGCTACGGTCTAGGGTGGTTGGTTTTTAACAACCTGCTTCATCCCCACCCATACCTTCCTCACATCCCTTTCCCTCTCATCTTCAAAATCTATCTTTTTTACGCCGTGTCTAAGGTGGAGCCGCCATGCCAATGGACTGCCAGGCCACCAGGCGGGTGAGGTGGTCCGAAATGGTGGCACCTGGCTCTGCCAAAATATACAATAAAAAGAAACTGCATCCACAGGAATGAGTCAAGAAACATATCCACATACCCATATAATCATCCAATCTGCGCTTGAAAACATTCAAGTTTGGGCTGTCTACAGTCTCAGGTGGCAAACTATTCCAATAATCCACCACTCTGTTAGTGAAAAAATATTTTCTAACATCCAGTCTGCACCTCTGTTTTTTAATCTTAAGTGGTGGCCTCTAGTTCTATTACTACCTTCTAACTCAAATAACTTGCTGAAATCCAATTTATCCATCCCAGAAAAGATTTTAAAAAGCTCAATCATATCTCCCCTCACACACCTTCTTTCAAATGAAAACATATTTAATACCCTCAGTCTATCTTCATATTCAAGGTGCTTCAGGGATGGTATTATTTTTGTTGCCCTCCGTTGTACTGACTCTAATAAGTTTATATCATGTCTAAAATATGGTGACCATGCCTGTATACAGTACTCTAAATGTGGCCTGACATAAGAGTTGTATAGTTTAAGGATGACTTCCTTACTCTTGTAGCTAACATTTCTTTTAATGTAAACTAGCACCCTATTTGCTCTATTTTTTGCCTCAGTACACTGCTTTGAAAATTTAAGTGACCTATCTACTACTACTCCTAAGTCCTTCTCATCTTCAACTGAATTAAGCCAATACCCATCCATCTCATAGCTAAATTCCCTATTATTTCTCCCCATGTTAATAACTTTGCATTTATTACGGTTAAAAGTCATCTGCCACTTCTGAGCCCAAGCTAACAACTTATTTAAGTCACCCTGCACTTTAAAGCTACCCTCAACCTCTTTGACTACAGCTGCCAATTTAGTGTCATCAGCAAAAATTGATACTTTGCTATTCACACCCTGCCCAAGATCATTTACATAGATTATAAATAATAAAGGGCCTAAAACTATCCCTGAGGTACGCCACTAATAATATTCCTCCACTCTGACCTCACTCCATTCAGTACAACTCTGTTTCCTATTTTTCAGCCATTCAGTTATCCAATTTAAAACCTTCCCACATATACCATGCAGCTTTAATTTATGAACTAGTCTTCTATGTGGAACCTTATCAAAAGCTTTGCTGAAATCTAAGTAGATCACATCAACTTTCTCACCCCTATCTAATTCTTTAGTTACATAATCCATAAAATCCAGTAAATTAGTTAAACATGATCTATCTTTTCTAAAACCATGCTGAGCATCATTAATTAACCTGCTACTCTCTAGATGATCAGAAATTCCCTTCTTAACCATCTTCTCAAGAATTTTACAGACTATAGAAGTTAAGCTTATTTGGGTCCTCTTTGCTTCCCTTTTTAAAAATTGGCACTACATTTGCCAATTTCCAATCATTCGGTATTTCTCCAGACTCTAGTGATCTAATAAATATCTTCTCAAGAGCTACTGCAATACTTTCCTAACCTTCTTTGAGTATCCTAGAATGAATGTTGTCAGGGCCAGATGCCTTACTAGTATTTAACTGCATTATAAGCCCTTTAATTTCTTCTCTGTCTATATTAATAGAATTTATCACTACTTCCCTTGACCTAGAATTATCATCACTTAATGATAACTGGTTTCTCTTCTGGGAATACTGAAGCAAAATGATCATTAAGGACCTCTACTATTTCCTCATCAGATTCTTTCAAAACCCCTTCATATTTAATAGGCCCTATTTTATCACTGTTAGATTTATTATTGATTCTATAATAGCTAAAGAATTTTTTAGGATCTTTATTATTATTTTTAGCTAAATTAATTTCTGCTGTCCTTTTGGTCTTCTCAATAATCTTATTTAGTTCATTTCTGGTTGTCCTATAATTGTTTAAATTATCTAAACTACTCTCACTTTGTAATCTCTGGTATGTCCTTTTTTTCTCTGAAACTTTATTAGTTATTTCTTTATTCCACCATAATGGTTTCCTACATTTCTTCCTAATAGACTTCAGCGGAATACACTGTTCCTGAACCATGTTTAATATAGTCTTAAAAATATCCCAAATCTCATAAGTATTCTTTCCATGGAATTCTATATCCCACCTAATCTGATTTAGCATGCTGTGTAATTTATCGTAATCTCCCCTATAAATATTTAGAATTATTGTGGAGTTTGTCGCTGTTCTACCCTTAACTATTTGCAAATTAAACCGGACCATCTGATGATCACTGTTTCCCAATGATTCTCCTACACTCAATCCTTGAACTAAGTGATCATCATTTGAAAGAATTAGATGTAATATATTGGCACCCCTTGTTGGCTTATTAACAAATTGGGTCAAAAAGTTACCCTCAAAACACTCCATAAACTTACAACTTGCTCTATCTCTTCCTATCATATTTTTCCAGTCTACAGAAGTTAAATTAAAGTCACCCAGAATAACTGTATCTTCTTTGCATCCTTTACTTATTTCCCTAATCATTAACTCATCGATGCAATCAGTCTGTCCCGGTGGTCTATAAAAAGCTCCCAGGTGTATTTTCCTATTTTTACCAACCTTAATATCGATCCATAATGATTCGCCTTCTCCTTGCCTGATAGTTATTTAGATTTGAAGAAATGCTATTTCTAATATAAATAATCAACCCACCACCAGTCCTATCTCTCCTTCGACTAATGTACATAGTATAACCTTCTAGTTCAAATTCACTGACATTATCATTAAATATATTTTCATTAACCCATGATTCAACTATACATATTATATCTATATCTTCATGAATGATATAACTAAATAATTCATCTCTCTTATTTCTAAGACTACGAGCATTTGTGTTAAGACAACTCAGCCCACCTATCCCTGAAGCACCTGATGGCCTATCTCCTCTGCATCTCCTTTCTCTCCTTCCCTGACCCTGTACTCTTGTATTTCCCTGACCACTATCACTACTCAAGTAATTTAACCCTAAAGCACTTCCATTAGCCTGCCTATCTTCTACAAATCTGTGTTTGCTTCCTTTCCCTGCCTCACTTTGAGCCATAAAATTTCCCTGACCACTATCAAAACCTAGTTTGCCGCCTCTAAAGACCTAATAACACTATCTAATTCCTGCCACAAAACCTCAACCCCATCTCGGCTCAGATGGAGTCCATCCATCGCATACAAACCCTTATTCCCATAAAACCCACTCCAAACATCTACAAACACCAATCCTGACTCCTAGCACAAACCTTTCACATATTCATTCAACCCCATTGCATGAGACAACCATTATATCCCCACATCCATTCTCGGAAGCACACCTGAAACAACGCCTTTTACTCTACTTTCACACATCCTTTCAATCAGCCTTTTATACCGCTGTTGTAACTCACAAGTACCCACCTTCTTTACATCATTTACTCCGACATGTGTAATCACAACTGCTTCCCTCTCACACCCAGACACCAACCTATCATACCTCTCACACACATCATTTACACCAGCACCCGGCAGACAAACTCTCACTCCCTTCCATTTACTTTCACTCAACTTCCTATCTAAATACCTAATCTGAGAGTCACCCATCACAATCACCTCAGTCATTCTCCTATTCTCTCTAGGCCTAGTATTACCCTCACTCACTCGTCCTCCTATTCTACTTTCAGGCACGGCCACACCAGACAAATCTCTCAAATTCTTCCTCTCTCAGGGCATCAAATCTGTTTGTTAGCCTAACAGGTTCCATGTCCCTCTCATTCACACATCTAACCTCTCCTAACTTATCTATTCTGTTCACTTTCACCCACCACTCATCATCACTTACTTCACTTACTGCTTTCTCTCCAGTCCCTTTTCTAGGCCTAACTTCCTCCTTCCTGGTCCCAATCTGACTCTTCAAACGTACACTTGCATCTCTTCTCACTTCAGACACTAAATCGTTCAGTCTCAAGCATTCCGCACGTAATTGACTCACCTCCACAGTCAAAGCACATACACCACTCAGACACATTCATTCGCCTCACTACACCACAGACATCGCACACTACATACACACTACTTTCAAAAGGCATACTCTCTACATCCAAACAGTCAGCCATACTTAAACAAGAACAAAATAGAAACAAAAACTTACAAACAACAAGAATTTGACCCAAATTTGTGCACGCAAGTTTAAAACTTGCTAATCAAGATGGCCACCGAAGTAAACAAAAGTCACTTTCTCACCAAAACAAAATAACCACAATTTATACAAAATAACCACAATTTAACTTCGTTATATTAACCAAATATATGATCTAATAACTTAATATTTATGTTTATGTCACACACCAAAGTATATCCGTTCTAGGCCCTTTATTATTCATAGTTTATATAAGTGATCTTGGGGGAGGCTGTAAATAGCAAAGTGTCAATTTTTGCTGATGACATTAAATTGGCAGCTGTAGTCAAAGAAGTTGGGGGCAGCTTTAAAGTGCAGAGTGATTTAAATAAGTTATTAGTTTCACTCCGAATTGGCAGATGACTTTTAACCTTAAAAAATGAAAGTTAATATCATGGAAATGGATAATAGGGAATTTAGTTATGAAATCAATGGGCATTGGCTGAATTCATTTGAAGATGAGAATGACTTAGGCCTAGTAGTAGATAGGTCACTGAAGTGTTCAAAGCAGTGTAGTGAGGCAAAAAATAGAGCAAGTATGGTGCATTTAGAGTACTGTATACAGGCATGGTCACTACATTTTAGACATGTCATCAACCTGCTAGAGTCAATACAAAGGAGGGCAACAAAAATAATACCTTCCCTGAAGCACCTTGAATATGAAGATAGACTGAGGGTACTAAATATGTTCTCATCTAAGAGAAGATGTGTGAGGGGAGATATGATTGAGCTTTTTAAAATCTGCTCTGGGATAGATAAGTTAGATTTTAGCAAGTTATTTGATTTGGAAGGTAGCAATAGGATGAGGGGTCACCACATAAAAATAAAAAAACAGAGGTGCAGGTTGTAGGTTAGAAAATATTTTTACCAATAGACTGGTAGATTACTGGAATAGTTTGCCACCTGAGGCAGTAGACAGTGCTAGCTTGAATGTTTTCAAATGCAGATTAGATGATTATATGGGGAGGGAGGGTTAACTTTGGGATGAGGGGGGTTATTATTGTATATTATGATTAATTTGGATTTTGATGAGTGTTAATGATGATGCTTTTTGTTTTTGACACATTCCTGTGGATGGTTCAAATTGTATATTCTAAATGCACGCTCTGACACAATCCTATGCATTATTTAAATTGTATATTGTAGATGCATGATTTGACACAATTTTGTGGGTGGGTTTCGACAGATGCAGATGACTTTTGATAGGCCCTTGTGGCTTTTGTTATCTGTGAAATTATGTTAATGTTAAAGTATCTGGCAACGGGTGTGGAATCTTGCCATCAGTGAGTAGCTCAAGTTTGAATTAAATATAATTTTCCTCTAAATCCTTAGGTTTATTTGTAAAAATAAAAATTTCCTCAAAAAGGAAGGTGCCAAAATAATGTATTAAAAGGTAAAGGACAGTGGTATATGAACAATCTTTATCCAGCAGAACTTTTAAGATATATAAGATATCCATACAAAAATATTGAAGTGGATATGGATATTTACATGACTAAAAATTTATTTTCTGATGAAATATTGGATGATAAAAAGGTAAGTTATGATTCTTCTGCTATTTACTTTGTTTTTAAGACAGGCTTCCTTATTCATTCCTTACTTAAATTGGCCATGACTAAGGTCCATTCTTTTGGTTAATAGCTACCTCTTGAAACTCTGCCAATTTGTTTTTCCAGAGATCCAGGACTGCCTATATTCTTAGTTTCTGTATCAGTTGTACTTGGATCTCTCGCTTTTTTTAAGTCAAGGAGGTGTCAAATTTGTGTGAATTATTTTTGGGGTAATGGTTGCTTGTCATATAGAAGAGAGATTCATTAGAGTATCTCTGTATACTCTTGAGTTTTGTAAATGTTTCTAAGAAGATGCTAAGCGCCTTTGCCTGTAATGGTATGGGTAGCTTTGATTACATATACATATTATGAATGAATTGTGTTCTGAATTGTATTTTGAAAATGGGGAAATTTAGTTTATAGTTCCTTTTATAACTGATTTATTGGCAAGCTGTGAATGATAGCACTATAGGTTTTTATTTGCTTTGTAGTATGGTCAGATTGGTAGATGCAAGATTGAGTGCAAAAGATTTAATATAGGCAAGTGAGAGAAATATATTGTGTAGATTGAAAATACATGATGCATGATTTTTTATAGATGTATTTTTAAAGGCCCAAGGAAATGAAAATTGGTGACGCAACCCGGAAAAACACTTAGGAGAATATCACGTGAACCAATCAAAGCTTAAGAAGAAAAATGGGACACGTAGAGAACGGAAAGATAGGACAAACTATTTTAACCGTTATATGAAAATAAATAAAGAAGTTGGATTTTAACCTGTATCATTAAGTGCTCATCGCTTGTGATTTTCAATTTATAAAATAAGCCTGTTCCCCCTCTTACTAAAACACTTATCTTGTCTCTCACTGGATAAAAGCCTACACTTTGTTGTTTAAAAGGCTTCTTGAATCAACCTTTTTTGGGGTTGAGGATGGTAGCTCTGGTGATCAGCGTTTTGTCATATAAGTGATGAGCACTTAATGATACAGGTTTAAATCCAACTTCTTTATTTATTTTCATATAACTGTTAAAATAGTTTGTCCTATCTTTCCGTTCTCTATGTGTCCCATTTTTCTGCTTAAGCATGATTGGTTCATGTGATATTCTCCTAAGTGTTTTTCTGTGTTGTTTCACCAATTTCCATTTCCTTGGGCCTTTAAAAATACATATTGTGTAGATGATTGATTCATTGGAGAGTCCAATGTGAGTGATGGAGTGTGTTCATTTTTGTTCGTTTGTTTCCTCTTGATTAAGTTCATTTATATCTAGGGTGACACTGAGCACTAAAAGGGTTCCTTTTAAAAGTTTTTAGTTTTTAATAGTCTATTGGTGGGTGTTTCCTTTACTCTCATTTGTGGGTCGTGAAGAAAGTTAGACAGTAATTAGGTTCTGTTGTCGCCAGTCTTCAGGTTGTATAGTGTAGCATTGTGGATTTCAACCAGCCTGAGTGTTAGTGTGATGATGGTGATGTTATGGACTTAGCTGTTGGGATTTCAGGAAGGATGTCATAGATGATAATGTTGGAAATAGTAAGGTGCAATCCTCTGTGTAATGCTTGTTTGTTACCCTGTAAGGAAGATACCAAGCCAATTTTAGTATTAAGATGGGTCTCTTTCACACTTCAAAACAAGTTGGAAAATGTCCTATTTAAAAGTTCTCCCATCCTGCCTTTGAGCACTCAGAAGCCACTCCATGTTGCTTAAGCAGAGTTACTCCACTCCGCCTGCTTAGAGTCCAACCCTCTATATGAATAGTAAAAGAGAATAAAATGTGAACCCCCATCCACCCAAAATGTCCCTCCTTTAACTTACAGGGACCTTATAACACTGATGATTTCATCTTATCCTACCCCTCTTCCCCGTAAGGTGCATGGCGAGTTGCCTTCCTGGCTGCCATCCCCATAAGGGGCACAGTGATTTGCCTTCCTGGCCGTCGTGCTGATGGGATTCAGCGCCCCTTCTGGCCCCAGCTTAGCCTCTGTTCCTTCTTTCAGACAGCCTGTATTCCTCCCCTACTTCCTCATTTCCTTTACAACCTCCCACAACTTTCTCTGGTCAGCCTCTATTTTCTCAGGGTAGATGATGACCTTCTTCCCAGCCAACTTTTCCCTAACCCCTTAGCTCTGGTTTGGGATGGTGGGTTTTAACAATCTGCTTCATCTCCACCCATACCTTCTCTCTTCACACACTATCAATTTTACTCCATGCCTAAGGTGAGCTGCCATGCTGAAGGGCTGCCAGGTTACCAGGCGGGAGGGGTGGCCTTGAATGGTGGTACCTGGCTCTGCCAGCCCCGTACACACCCCTTGCAGAGCAGGCTACTGCGAGGGGTGATGAGCATCTGCATCCTGTGAAAAAATTAGGGTCACCATGCCCAATGATGCAAATTAAAAAAAAAAAACCCTCTACCATTCTTCCTCACAATCAACAGAGCCGCCTTCGGGCAGCTCCACAGAATAAATGGAGGTTCCTCGCCCTGTGCTCTTGCAGGGGACCCTCCAAATATCTCTAACCAGAGAGAAGGCTTCCTCCTCTCCTTCACCTATGTGTATAGCCGACTCCCCCTACCCCCTTATCTGGTGAAGGCACCTACCTCTTTCCAGTGGCATTCCCCCCCTTTACTTTCCAAGGGGACTGCCAAGAAAGCCAGCAGGTAGCCCATAGCTTACCGCTTGGTAGGGCAAATCCCCTTAGGGGGGGAGAGGGAAGACAGGCCCCATCGGTGGCTTCCCTCAAAAGACCTGCTGGCTCGATATTAAACCTAGCGGGGATCAAGGCCTGTGCCTTCCCATATTCGACTAGTGAAACTGCTACCAATGGGACCTACAGTGGCCAAATCGAGGGCCTCCTTGAGGCAACCCAGCCTCAGATGGTAGGGCATTCCATGGGGATGAATCCAGGCTCAGCGCCAAGCACTGAACTCGAGTCTGGGCTTATGCAAGGTCCTCCTCAAACGGCTCGGGTCTCCAAGGCAGTACAAGGAGGGGAAGGATCTCTTCCTCCAGCTGGTGCCCCTGTGACTGTTGGGACCTTCTCCATCTTCAAGAAGGACCTTGCTGAAGCCAGTCCATCTGGCCTGGGGGCTCCTGCTGGTGCAGGGGAGAAGCGGGTTCATTCACTGCCCCCCTCTACTAAAAAGAAAAAAACTTGGGGCTGCTCTCCATCCATGAGGCCTGTGGGGATGGATGGGTCTGTTACCACTTCAGTAAGCAACCAAGCTAAGATCGGCACATCCGCCCCCCCGTCCCTGGTCTGGAGCCCCTGACTAAGACCAAATATGCTAGTGCACAGAGCAGAGTCTCGATTACATTGGGGCCCCTCATTCAGAGACTATCCGGCGTTTTTGAGCCCCCTGGCTTCAAATGCTTACTGGTTATTCGCTCCACTGATGGCACCATGTTGGCTAAGGGCAACATGATCCATCATAGGTGAGCTTTAGCTAGTGTGATTGGTAGAGAGCCGAAGGTGGCCCATTTCTCAGACTGGAGCCTTTTGGCAAATCACTCCAAGGCGGCCATGATTAATGACCTCCAGACACCTAATGGCACTCCTGTGAGTTTGACGCCGCACTCTACCATGAACTTTGTGAAAGTAGTATTTTATGTGAGGAAACTCGTGTACTACTCCATAGAGGACATCACCTTAGAGCTGGCTGACCATGAGGTGGTCAAGGTCGAATGCGTAATGAGAAACTAGGGAGGGGCCTTGAGACCCACCCCTACACTCTTCATCAAGTTCGACTGTGACAAGGTCCCTGAGTCGGTGCATGCCAGTTGGTATTGCTACTGCATGAAGGCATTTGTGCCACTGCTGTGGAGGTGCTATTACTGTCACTGTAGTGGGTCATGAACCTACGCTCTAACCTAAATCGTTCCAACCCGTTTCCTACACTAAGTCGGACATGTGAAATTGAGAGAGAAATGAAATGGATTGTATGTATAGTCCTTTATTTACAAAAAGAAGTATGGGGGGTAATTATACTTGAGATTTCGATATATATATATATATATATATATATATATATATATATATATATAAAATGAAAAATCCTATAACCAAACAAAATACTATATACACACAATTCAACGAACAATACAAAAGAGGCTTAATAAGCACACTGGATCCAAACAAAAAGAAAAGGCCTCACGTGGTACCACCCAGGAAGCTCGACATCACCTCAGCTGGCGCAGCCCTCAGAGCATCCCGATAGCTGACAAACTGCTGGGGTGAAGGAAAGCTCCTGGGCTTCTTACCCCCAACATTCACATCTAAATCATTCACATCCTCATCTAAATCACTTTCCTTATCAAATCGCCCATCTTCCAACAGTTCCAACACATCCTCCCACGCCAACCATTCACCTGTCAGTCTCATCCTCTCCTTTCTCTTTCCACTCAGCCATTCACTCACCTTTCGCGGCATCGTGTCCAGAAACTTCCTCATCAGTGGTTTACATTCATTCACATCATCATCACCATACTCTCAAGCCTATGTGCATACATGTTCACACTTTCACTCTTCCCCATTCAAGCATTCTCAAATTCATTCACCCTTTTATACTTCACACTCTCTTTCATTCCTTTCACCCCTGTAAGGGGCGCGACGGGACTCAGCACCCCGTCCGGCCCCAGCTTAGCCTCTCTTCCTTCCTTCAAAACACTTGTTTCCTCTCTTTTCATACAACCTCTCCCAGAACTTTCTCTGGTCAGCCTCTAATTTCACAGGGTAGATGCTGACCTTCTCGGCCAACCGTCCTGGATCGGGGCTGAGGGGGGAGGGGACAATGTTCCCTAACCCCTGAGCTCCGGTATAGGCTGGTTGGTTTTTAACAACCTGCTTCATCCCCACCCATACCTTCCTCACCTACCTTTTCCTCTTGTCTTCAAAATCTATCTTTTTTACGCCGTGTCTAAGGTGGAGCCACCATGCCGATGGACTGCCAGGCCACCAGGCGGGAGGAGTTATCCGAAATGGCGGCGCCTGGCTCTGCCAGGCCTGTAAGCACCTCTTGCAGTGCAGGCAACTGCAAGAGGTGATGAGCTATTGCGTCCCGTAGCACAAATAGGGTCACCATGCCCAATGATGAAAATAAAAAAAACCCAACCCCCAACTTCCCCAAGAACATCAACGGAACCGAGAAAATGGAGGTCCCCCATCCTTGTGCTTGCGCAGGGGACACTCCATACTTCTTTAACCGGAGAGGAGGCTTACTCCTCTCCTACGCCTACAGGTGTAGGGGACTCCCCCTCACCCCCTTCTCTGGAGGTGCTTTTGGGCACCTCCCTAATTCCAGCGGCAGTCCCTCCTTTGCTTTCTAAGGGGAATGCAAAGAAAGCCAGCAGGCAGCCCATTGCTGACCGCCCTTCGTGTAAGCGGCTCGGTAGGGCAAACCCCCTTAGGGGGAGAGGGAAGCCGGGCCCCTTCGGTCGCTTCCCTTGAAAGACCTGCTGGCAAGAATATTAAACATTGCCGGGGTCAAGGCCTGTGCCTCCCTACAAAAGACTCATGACGCTGCAATGGGGGCCTGTGATGTCCTGGGTGGGGATGGCCAACTGGAGACCCCTCCTGTCCTGGGTGGGGATGGCCAACTGGAGACCCCTCCTGTGATAGACATGGTCCTTGAGGAAAACCAGCCTCAGACGGTAGGGCCTTCCATGGGGGGGAATCCAGGCTCGGCGCCAAGCACCGAACCCGAATCCGCCCATATGCAAGGTCCTCCTCAAATGGCTGGGGATTCTCAGGCAGTACAAGAAGGGGAGGGATCTCCTCCGGATGATGCCCCTGCGACCACCAGGACCTTCTCCATTAGGGAGAAGGACCTGGCTGAGGCCGGTACATCTGGCCTAGGGGCTTCTACCGGCAGGGGTGAGAAGCGGGTTCATTCCCCGCCCTCCTCTCCAAAAAAGAAAAAGACCAAGACCAGGAAGACAAAGAAGACTCGGGTCTCCTCTCCATCCGCGGGGGCTGAGGGGACGGATGGGTCTGCTGCCACTCTGGCAAGCGACCAAGCCGAGATCGGCACATCCGGCCCATCTGCCTCCACAGTTGCGGAGCCCCTGACTAAGACCAAAAGTGCACAGGGCGGAGCCTCGATGACATCGGGGCCCCTGATTCAGAGGTTACCTGGCGTTTTCGAGCCCGCTGGCTTCAAACGCTTCCTCGTTATTCGCTCCACTGATGGCACCATGTTGTCCAAGGGCAACATGATCCATCAGAGGAGAGGATTAGCTAGTGCAATAGGTAGAGAGCCGAAGGTGACCCTTTTCTCGAACGGGAGCCTTCTGGCGAATCCCGCCGAGGCGGCCAAGATAAGTGCTCTTCGGACACTTCATGGCACCCCGGTGAGTGTGATGCTTCTCTCTACTATGAACTTTGTGAAAGGAGTAGTTTATGCGAGGGAACTTGTTGACTACTCCATTGAGGACATCACCCTAGAGCTGGCCAACGATGGGGCAGTCAAGGTCGAACGTGTGATGAGAAAACAGGGAGGGGCATCGAGACCCACCCCTACACTCTTCATCACGTTCGACTGTGACAAGCTCCCTGAGTCGGTGCGTGCCGGTTGGTACCGCTACCACGTGAAGGCATTCGTGCCACTGCCGCAGCGGTGCTATTACTGTCACCGCTTCAGCCATACAAATCGCTCATGTAGACGTGCAAAGTCGGGGTCACCCGAAGTCTGTGTAAATTGCTCCAAGGCCACACACACGATAAGTCCAACTCGTGGGTGGCCAAGTGTGTCATTTGCGGAGACCCGCACCAAGCTTCTTCGAAGCAATGTGGTGCATATCTGCTTAAGAAGGAAATCCTGGCCGTTCATGCCCAGGATCGACCCTCATTCCGCGAGGCTAAGGGGTTGGTCCTGGCGCGCCCGGCTCTGCCTAGGACATCATATGCCTCAATAGTTAGAAAGGCACCCTCTGCTCCTCGCCCATCCAGGCCAATGAGCACGGTTGTTTCCGCGCCCATACGGAGCCCTTCTGCGGGCTCTACCCAACCCGGGTGCTCCCCTGGTAAAGCTGGCGGCAAAAAGGATTCATACCCATCCCCAGCTAAAACCAGGGCTCCCCCAGCGTGACCCCTGAAGATGGTCGCTAGGCCATCTTCTGGGGTTCCTAAAGCTGTTCCCCGAAAGGAGGACAGCAACAAAGGAGCTTCGGCTCCTTCGCCCCTACCCCGAGGTGGAGCGAGTGGCTCGGAGACGGTGGTTCCTCGAAAAGAGCCCCCCCCCCCGCCTCCGAAGCCGCAATGCCCGCCTAAGGTTTCGAGGGGGAGGGATGAAAAGACTCGCATGGTGAGCCCAACCTCCCCCAATAGGGCCTCGAAGGCGACAGCACCTTCAGCGCTTTGTCCGGCCAACAGCGCCCGGGGTTCTACCCCCGGGAAGCGTACGGCCATTACCGTGAGGGTCTTCAGTTCGAGGAGGGCCCCCGCGTCTCCTCTTGAGCTAGGCCTGGAGGGCATATTCCTTGAATGGAATTGCCTTAGACTCTGGGCCAACTGGGAGGAGCTGCGAAGCTTCATCTCGTCCCGTTGCCCATTAGCTATCGTTTTGCAGGAGACCACGCTAGGCGCGTGCCCCCTGCCCGCCCTTCCGGGGTATAAGGGTCTTGCAACCCCACCACTGCAGGATCGCCAAGCTGGGGGATTCCCAGTTTACACCCGGCAGATGCACAGCAGTGGCTGTGGCTGCACCTGGATAGGATGTATACTATCATTTCTGCATACATTCCACCGTCAGCTGACTTTGACGCGGGTGACTTCTGCCGCATCGTGGCACGGTTGCCGAGGCCCTATCTCTTGCTTGGAGATCTGAACGGCAGGCATCCTCTCTGGGGAGATTACTCCATAAATCCCATGGGACAAGTCCTTGCCGATCTGATCGAAGTGCTTGAGATGGGTGTCCTAAACGTGGATGAGTTTACACATCACTGTCCGAGAACCGCTTCATTTTCTCGCCTTGACCTATCCTTGTGCTCTTCGGATGCACAGCCTGATTTTGATTGGGGGGTGGTTGATGACCTCCATGGTAGTGATCACTTTCCCATTCAAATATCATTTTCAGGATAAGTTTAGGTTGGTAGATTTTGTCGTTGAGTTCTTCTCCCGCAACCTCATCGCCGTGGGCCTGACTACTATTCCTAGGACATCTGGCCATTTTGCACGCCGACCACTCCCATAGTGGTCGGCCGAGTGTGAGACGGCCCTCAAACAGAAGCGTTATGCCTACATGCGCTATAAGCGCCGCCTAAAGGAGCAGGAATAGGGTGTCCCACAGGGAAGTGTCCTCAGTGTCACACTTTTTGCCCTGAGCATCAACGGCATCACCTCGGTGCTGCCGGAAGATGTTCTCGCTACGCTCTACGTGGACGACTTTTTTGATCTCTTTTGGCACGGCCCAGATGCCAACTCTGGAGCGTTGACTCCAACAGGCATTGAACCGCGTCTCTCACTATGCTGAAGTGCACAGGTTTCAGTTTTCTTTGGCCAAGACTAAGCTGGTGCACTTCTGCCGCCATCCATGGCTTCACCCCGACCCAGATTTGTTTCTTAATGGGGTGCGCCTGGATATGGTTGAGTCGCACCGTTTCCTTGGTCTTGTATTCGACGGACGCCTCACCTGGGAGGCTCATATTCGCAGCCTTAGGGTCTCCTGTACCCACGCCATAGACATTCTCCGTTCCGTGACGTCCAGCGCTTGGGAAGCTGATAGGACTACTGCCCTACTTTTTTTATCGATCCTTTGTTCGTTTGAAGCTCGACTACGGATGCGAGTTTTATGCACCTGCAGCCGAGCGTTTATTGCGGAAGGTGGATTCAATCCACCACACTGGCCTTGGCCTTGCGACCGGTGTCTCCTGCACTTTCACCATTGAGAGCCTGCTGGAGAGATGGCACTCACTCTGCGCCGCGTGCAGTGCATCACCCGCATGTTCGCGCGAGCCCGGCACCTCCCTCAGTCACCAACAGCTCTCACTGCTTCCGCAACTGATCTCGATGGTGCCTATGCCGCCGAGAGACACCAGTCATACCCTAAGCCCTTCGGGTTTAGGGTCAGGAAACTCCTTTGAGAGGTATATATAGCTCTCGGGCCAGTGTCGCCCCTGGTTCTGCCCAGGACGCCACCCTGGAGGGTACCACATTTGGCTATTTTTCGCCATGCCTCTGCTCCCAAAGCTTGTACGGCACCGGGAGTATTGCGTTCGACCTTTTTGGAGCACACATCTTGTCACGCTGGAACCGTGCCAGTGTATACGGATGGCTCCAAGTCCCAACAGAGGGTCGGCTTCCACGCCGTATCCCCTCTGTTTGAAGTGAGCGGGGCTTTACCAGGCGCTGCATCTGTCTTCATGGCCGAGCTGGTGATAATACACCACTCGGTACAGGAGATTACTCGACATACCCGGTTCGGAGCCTGGATTGTGATCTATAGCGACTCACAAAGCGCCCTGCGTGCTCGCGGGGCATTGTAATCACCGTATCTCCTGGTTCGCGCTATCCGGGACGCCACTGTTTTGGCGAGCCGGGCGGATGTCGAGATTATATTCTGCTGGGTTCCTGGACATGTAGGAATTGCGGGGAATGAGCGCGCCGATGAGGGTGCCAAAGAGTCCGCAAGGACTCAGTGACCGGACCAGCATTTCACTCTTCCTCACACCGACTACATGGCAAGAATATGGGCAGCTTTTCGGACTGCTTGGCAAAGAAGATGGGAGATGGTTGAAGGGAACTTAAAGTTGCGTGCCATTTCGCTGCGACTGTTCCCATGGACCTATCCCCCAATGCTGCAGCGGCTTCAGGTTTCTTTCTGCCGCCTCCAAATCGGAAACACTCGTGTGACACATCGCTATTTGATGGAGCGCTCACCTGTGCCCTATTGTAACGACTGCGTAGTCCCCCAGACTGTTCGGCACATTCTTGTGGAATGTCCCATTCTGGGTGATCTTTGCGCACGACACCTGTCCCGGTACCAGGATGGGCAGGGTCGCTACCGCCTGTCCCTTGTACTCGGGACGAGTGCGTGCACTTTGACTGGTGAACTTGTTGACTTTTGGGGGGGGAGGCCGGCCTTCTCCCTTTTATTTGACCAAGTTTAATTTTTGTTTTGTTATTGTTATTTTTTTTTATTGTTGTTTCTTGTTCAATTTTTTAAAGTAGCCTAAAACTAGGCTGTTTGTTTACGGCGACTTATGCCTAAGTCGGCAGTCGCCAGATAGCCCCTTAAATAATTTTTTTTTTTTAAATCATTCCTTTCACCTGCCGAATCAATCTTTCCTTCACCACATCATACCTTGGTTTCCCCACACTTGTGATCACACAGAAAAACTCGAATACTTTTCCATCCAAACATTCATCCAGTATCCCTTATTCTCCGGGTACTTGAGCTTACAATATCGCTCAAATTCCCCAAAGAATTCTTCCACACTTTTCCCACCATGTAACCTAAACTTATCTACCTTTGGCACTTCTCCTATCAAAATACCCTTTCCCACATTCACTTCACTCTCACTTAAGCTGCCCTCACTCTCACTCATACCAATCATACCATCACTTTCTCCTTCATCCGAGTACACTGAGTCCACACTCTTCACTGTCACCTTCTGTTCCTTTCCCTTTGACCCAGTCTTCCTTTCTCTCTTGCATTCCACTCTCCCACTCTCTTCCATTCTCCGTCCTTCCTATCAGTCACAATCATCCTGTCATCTCTAGACTCACACACACTCCCATTAGTCTTATCCCCTTTGGTTGGAGCAGGGGTGAGGGTCGAGGGTCCTGGGGCTGGTCATGACCCCTTTATCATATCATAGAGGTCCTGCATCCTTTGATAGACCTGCCTTTGTCTTTTGTCTATTTCCTTTTTCATCCTGTCTGTCTTCTCATCCATACTTATCATATCACTCTTCAATCCCTCAATCATGCTCCTCAACATCATACATTCCTCCTCTCTCTTTCTGTCTCAACTCCAGCCTCAGTTTCACAATCTCATCATGGAGGCCCTGTTCCACAGAAGCCATCCTTCCTCCCAGGTTAGTAATAAAGGACAGAAGAAGGAAAAAAGCAATCACCTACGTCCAATCTGATGACAGACTGCAATCCTATCCTGTCAAACTCCCAGTTTGGAGTTCTCACCTTCCTATTTGGGCGCCAAATGTAGCAGGCCACAAATCTACACCCTAACCACCAATTGTTCCAACCTGCTTCCTACACTGTCAGACATGAGAAATTGAGGGAGAAATGAAATGGATTGTATGTTGTGTCCTTTATTTACAAAAAGAAGTATGGGTGTAATTATACTTGAGATCTCAATATATATACAAAAAGAAAAATCCTATCACTAAACAAAATACTATATACACACAACTAAACAAAGGATACAAAAGAGGCTTAATAAGCACACTGGATTCAAACAAAAAGAAAAGGCCTCACGTGGCACCACTGGGGGGGAAGTTCTGCCGGCTACCACTTGAGTGTTTACAATTATTGCATACGACTTTTAAAGGCCTCAGCCTCTGAGCTCATATAATAATATATTGCAATCCAGTCACTTATTGAGGCTTTATAAAAGACTTCCCTGTCCTTATTATCCACTAATTAAGGAAGGACGTGTGACAATTTCTGTTATTGGCTCCAATTATTTAATGCTAGCACTCTTTACAAAAGGAAAGATTAAATTTTGGAGTTTTCAACAATAATAATAGTGGCTTTTTCTTATAAATATAATGGAATATCAAAACTATATGCAGAATATGGCTCCTGGAATGAGAGATAAAAAAACATTTTAAACAATTGATGAAATCAAACATATATATAAAAAAACATCTCTTCATTCACACGCACATTCTTATAGAGGGAGGGAGAGGGTATTGGGAAAACAGGTGGAAAAATGGACCTTCATACACACTCACATTCGCTATGACACACCATCGCTTCAGCCATACTAATTGCTCCTGTCAACATGCAAAGTCGGGGTTACCCAAAACCTGTGTAAGTTGCTCTAATGCTGCACATGAAAAGTCCTACTCGTGTGTGGCCTATGTGTGAATTGCGGAGAGCTGCACCCCGCTTCTTCAAAGAAATGTGGTGCATATCACCTTGGGAAGGAAATCCTGGCTGTTCAGGCCTAGGATCGTCTCTCATTTTGCGAGGCTAAGGACTTGGTCCTGGTATACCCGGTGCTACCTGGGACCTCCTATGCCTCAATGTTGAAAAAGACACCCTCTGCTCCTTGCCCCTCCAGGCCTATGAGTACCATCGTTTCCTTGCCCATTCGGAACCCTTCTGCGAGTTCTACCCATCTCATGCGCTCCCTTGGTAAAACTGGTGGCACAAAGGATCCACATCCAGCCCCAGCTAAAACAGGGCTCGCTTCCCTTCCCTCAGCATGCCCTTTTCCCATAAGGGGTAACAGACACGCGTCTCTAGCGAGTTGTTAGACTCACTGGAGGCAACACCCCTAAAGCTGGTCACCAAGCCATCTTTCGAGCCTCCTAAAGCTGCCTTACCGAAAGGATGACAGCAACAAGGGGGCTTCAGCTCCTTCACCCCGCCCAGTGGTGGGCTGGGTGGCTTGGAGATGGTGGATCCTCGTAAAGAGGGGCCCCCCCCACCTCCGAAGCTGCCCCGCCCGCCTAAGGTTTCGAGGTGGAGGGAGGAAAAGACTTGCATGCCGAGCCCAACCTTCCCCAATAAGTCCTCAAAGGCGACAGCGCATTGTCAGCCAACAGCACCGGGAGTTCTGCCTCCGGAAGCTTACATCCATTCCTGTGAGGAACTTCTCTTCGAAGAGTGCCCCCCGCATCTCCTCTGAGCTAGGCCTGGAGGCGATATTCCTTCAATGGAATTGCCGTGGACTCCGGACTCCTTCCCTCTGAGGAGACTACTCTATTAATCCCTGAGGGCAAGTCCTTGCCGACCTGATAGATGAGCTTGAGATAGATGTCCGTAATGTGGGGACATCCATTTTTGTTCTCTCCGGATGCACAGCCTGATTTTGATTAGGGGGTGGTCGATGACCTCCATGGTAGTGATCACTTTCCCATTCAAATATTTTCGGGCTGCCCCATGATGCTTGGTGCGGTGGTCTACTTTTCTGGAAATGACTGAATTCTCTATCTCACTCGTTGAGTTTAGGTTGGTAGATGATGCCATTGAGTTCTTCTTCGGCAACCTTATTGCCACAGGCCTAGCTACTATTCCTAGAACGTCTGGCCGTTTTGCACACCGACCACTCCTATGGTGGTTAGCTGAGTGTGAGACGGCCCTCAAGCAGAGGCACTATCTATGCCTACATGCGCTATCAGCGCCGCCCGAACGATTTTGTCGGGCTAAGACTAGGTTCCGGTATATTTCTAAGCACGCCTGCCGCTCTTCTTGGTGGGCATACATGTCTTCACTTAACAGGAAGACCCCTCTAGCAGAGGTGTGGAAGCGAGTCAAACGGATTCAGGGCAAATTCTCGCAGGGCCCCCCTCCCATTCTCCAGGAGAATAGGACCGCGGCATCCTTCACAACAGCTTTTTCCGCATTCTCTAGCCAGGATGCTGCTCCCCCAGCATTCAATACACGTCGTGATATCTCAGAAGGTTGCTGGCTGGACTTTATCTCTAGAGGCAGAGAACCCTTCAACAACAGGTTTACTCTGAGTGAGTTGCATTCCACTCTTTCTTTGTGCGCGGACACCGCCCATTGTCCGGACGATGTCCTGTACACCGTGCTTTGACATTTGGGTGAGCAAGGCATGGCCTTTCTGTTAGATTTGTTCAACAGGATCTGGGTGGAGGGTCTCCTCTCGGATTCCTGGCGAATCGCTACTGTGCTCGCCTTTCGCAAACCGGGGAGAAATCACTCTACTCCGGCTGGTTTCCGCCCAACCCCTCTAACATCTTGCGTGTGCAAGTTGATGGAGAAATTGGTAAATGTTAGATTAGACTTTTTCTGGACAGCAAAGGTCATCTGTCTTCCGCACAGTGCGGCTTCCGCAAGTTCCACTCCACGTCGGATGCCCTGCTCCAACTGGAAAATGCCATCTGCGAGGCCTTCCGTCATAGACAGCACAGTGTTTTTTGATCTGGAGAAGGCCTATGATACCCCATGGTGATAGGGTATCATGGAGAATCTCCACACGATGGGGGCGAGTGGCCTCCTTCCAATCTTTATATCTGAATTTTTACGAGATTGTCGATTCCACGTACAGTTGGGGGGAGCCCTCTCCATCCCAATGAAGCAGGAAGAGGGTTGTTGAGGGACCCTGCGGTCAGGATAACCCCTGATAACCCTATCCATGTGCTGGTCACGATGGACAAAGAATGGATATCGCTCCCCAAGAGGAAAGTAATCCCATTCCACAACCCCGAGCACAGAAGCAGGATGGCAAGCTGCAAATGATAGAGAGCAAAGAGTAGACTGAATAGAGCAGAAATAGGGGAGTAATGAGAATTAGCCTGAATAAAGGAAAAGAGGTGTGGAAGAGAGATGAATTAGACTGAATATCTAAGCTCAATAAAGGTACGCATAAGTAAGTTGCACTATGGTACCGCACCTATGGCCCAGGAGTGATAAATCGCATGACCTACCTGAAATTTAATGCAAGAAATGGTATTGAAAGAATTAAGTACTTAAATTAATATACTTAACACCAGTAAAGGACAAAAATAATATAATACAAATAGTTAATGAAATAGTGCACTAGTCAATCCATAACAAATCTAGCTGAATTCCACAATAAGGTTGAGAGGGGTAAGGATGAGGAAGGATACTTTAAGTCA
Source organism: Ceratothoa steindachneri (assembly GCA_963969495.1). Taxonomy (NCBI): domain Eukaryota; kingdom Metazoa; phylum Arthropoda; class Malacostraca; order Isopoda; family Cymothoidae; genus Ceratothoa; species Ceratothoa steindachneri. The sequence goes on along the minus strand of OZ018333.1, from coordinate 1,996,820 downwards.
GGTGCTGGGAATAGGATAGGGTAGTTCAAAGGCTTGACAATGGTATGGTTGCAGGGACACAATGAGTTGGTAAGGTGACCTTAAACTTTACAAGTAGCAAGTATCATTCTTAAACTTCCCACACTGACTGCTCCTCACTGGGGCACAGGTGTTGAGGAAGCACAGTAGGCATGAACCAGAGAGTGCAGAACGGAGGCCATCAAGCAAGGGAGGACATCCTGGCTCACACACAGGAGGGGTGATGTATAGACACCTGGGTAAAATGGAAGAGTGGATACATCATGAGTATGGCATCCTTACAGTGCAGCTCAACAAGGCAGTTCAGTAAACAAGATTAAAGGGTAAAGCTAATAATGATAACAATAGTAATGCAAACAAAACTGAATTAATATAAAAAAGCAAAGGGGTATAAAGAATTATCAGAATTTTAATAATAATAATAAATATAGACCAAAAGATAAATAAGAGAATAACGTTAAGATTATAAAGGAGGATTAATATGTGCTAAGCTGCTCACCTCGGTCATCTGTGCTTAAAACAGGTATTAATCCAAACGTGCAGGAAAGAAATTGTTATAATTTAAGGCACATTACAAAAACGCACATACAAATATTATTGTGCAAGACAAGCCATGCTAGAAGAGCTTAATTTATAGCTAAAACATCTGAAAGAAAAAGTAGAGTTGAATAACATGATCAGAATAAGTGAGAAGGAAATCATTTCTCAGTAATACCAATTTCCAACTTCTGTACCCAGAAAACTAGATCAGAACACTTTCTCCCCAAAGCACACCCAACTAAATGGCCATAAGGAAAAGGACAAGAAAAAACCTCAAACAGAACTCCCCTCTTCAGGGTGTCCTGTAGGGAAGTGTCATTAGTGTCACACTCTTTACCCTGAGCATCAATAGCATCACCTCGGTGGTGCCGGAAGATGTTCTCGCTACGCTCTATGTTGAGGACCTTTCGATCTCTTTTGGCGCGGCCCAGATGCCAACTCTGGTGTATAAGGATTTGTATGACAAGGCGAGTGATAAAGCCCTCCTGTCTGAGTGTAAAGGTAGTTTGGTAGGTATTGGTAGTAGGAGAGTGCCTGTGATTGGAATGATAAGGTCAGCTGTTCAAATGCATGGTATGTTGATGAATGAATGTGAATTCTCTGTGATTGATAAGGTGAGTAGCAAGGCCGCTAGCAAGGGTTGTAGATCCTGCGCTTGGGAGTCACCTATCACGATGACCCTCGCGCATTTGGGTTCAGATGACAGAGGCTTCCCTTTCAGTATGGGCTCTTTCGATTCCTCTTTCTTCCCCACTTTTGTTTTTTTTTTCTTTTTCTTCTTCGTTTTTTCTTCTCTTTCTACTTTATCTTCTGTTTTACCTACTGTTTTTCTTTCTTACGCTTCCTTTTCTTCTTTTTGACGCCCTGAGTAACCCCAGCAGCAGCTGGCTCTGGGACGTCGGATAGATGGCCTATCTCTATCGACGCAGTGCTTGAGGGCTCAACAGATGATGAGATTGAATGTGATAGTATGGATCTGTCTGGGAAAGAGCTTGTCTTGGTCTCGAGGAGTAGAAAGTGTACAAAGAAGAGTGAAAGGAAGAATATAAGTATGAATGAAAGTAAGTCTGAGCAGAGTCTTTCTGGTATGGGGGAGCTTGAAAGAGAGATTGAGCATTTGCATAAACAGGTGAGTGATTTGGTTGGTGTAAGTAGATGAGTGAGTGAGCTGCCTGTGCCTGATTTTTCTGGTTTTGGGAACAGTATGAATGATAGTGTGTTTGGGCAGAATGAACCTAGTGTGGCTGATTTGGGGGGTTTTATGAATGGTAATAGTAGGGGTGAGTTTGATGTAGTGAATGATGAAGTGGCTGATTTTTCAGGTTTCTGGTGGGAACCAGTCAAAGGGGAAGTTTTTGGTATGTCTGTTCAGAATAGAGGGAATGTGTGTGACCTGTCTGTTTTGCAAGAGTGTGCTTTGAGCTTGATGAGGGCTGTGAGTGAGGAGATGATGAATGGAGTGCCTAGGACTTACAAAGAAAATGGTGCACCTGAGCTTGGTATAAGCTAAGCAACCTTGTCACACTTGCGTGGCTGTTATAAGCACTCCTTCTTTAAATGCCAAACTATTTCAAACAAAGTCAGACACACTTTACAAGAAAAACACAGCCTTAGAACTTTGTAAAATACTAGTGGCCTTTCTACATTAACAATAATAAATAGTTTGCTTCTCATACAAATATGGCGCCTGAGGAAAGGAAATAATTATTACAACATAACATCAATTTATATTATATATAAAAAATATTAAAAAAAAAACATTTCCACTCACACACACATTCTTACAGAGGGAGGAAGAGGGTATTGGGAAAAAGGGGTGGGAGAATGGCCTTTCACATACACACATATTCACTCCACTCCACCACAGCACGAGCCCGGCGCCTTCCTCAGTTCTGACCCTATCTGCAGCTGATTTTGACAGTGCCTATGCCACTGAGAGACGCTAGTCATACCCTAAGCCCTTTGGGTTTAGGGCTAGGAAACTCTTTTGAGAGCTCAGTATAGCTCTTGGGCCGGAGGTGCCCCTTGTTCTGCCCAGGATGCCACCCTGCAGAGTACCACCCTTGACTATTTAACACCATGCCTTTGCTCCCAAAGCTTGTACAGCCCCAGGAGTATTGCGTTCAGCTTTTTTGAATGCACTTTATGTCACACTGGAACTGTGCCAGTGTCTACTGATGGCTCCAAGTCCCTAGAGGTGGTCGGCTTCCATGCTGTATCCCCTCTGTTTGAAGTCAGCGGGGCTCTGCCAGGTGCTGCCTCTGTCTCACATCTGAGCTGGTTGAATAGGGGCTTCTCTCTGGGTGGCTTGGCTAGTAAAGAGGAGATGGTTGAGGAGAACTTAATGTTATGTGCCATTGTTTTGCGACTATTTCCTTGGACCTACCCTCCCAATGCCACAACGGCATCAGGTTACTTTGTCATCTCCAAATTGGACACACTCACAAGACCCATTTGATAAAGCACGCACCTGCACATTATTGCGCCGGCTATGTTGTCCCCCGTATGAACAATAAGCACATTAAGTTAATATATCAGGCTTTGATGGGATCTGTAATAGAGACAAAAGAGTAGTTTCTTGATTATTTAGAATTTATTTGTTTTGATATTTACACATTCCTCTATAAATAGCCTTAGATTTGTGCTTTTCTTATGTTTTTAGGATACTTTTGAAGAGATGACAATAAAAAATGAATTCTATGAAGAGTCCATTGGTGTGGATATAAAGGTATGAGAATATTATTGTATTCCATAATTCATTTATTTCTTTGCTATAATTAGATTTTTGCACTTTACTATACTCTTGCTAATTATAATCATAATTGAGTGAATTTTTCAAAAAAGATTGAAATCATTTTAAATTTATATAAGGATAATTGCGAAGAAATCCCAGCTCCTAAGATCAAGGAAGAGTCTTTTGAATCATGTGATGTAACTAAGCGAGAATTTCCTGGTCAAGAACCAGCAGTTGGTAGTTGTGATGAAATAATATCACAAGATCGGTCAGTTAAAGAGGTAAGTGTTTCAATTTATTCCTTTGCAAGGCTATTGTTGATTCAAGATCAATAGCAGCTCTCTTGTAATCTTCTGTGGATTGGTTGATCCATTTATTTCTTATAAATATTTGACTATAATTCAAAACACTTGAGATGCTTTGAATTTTTAATATTAATTAGTGTTTTCATTCACTGAAGCCAACTACACCACTTGCTTTGACTTCTAGAGCGTATTAGGGTGCATGTAACTTTACTAGTAGTTCTTTTGTTAGTAACTACCTGTAAGCGAGCTATCATCACCCACTTTTGGATCGTGAGGACAAAAATTACTGTATTTGTAACATACTTGGGGCACTTCCTATATTGTATAGCTACTGTATTTGTAACATACTTGGGGCACTTCCTTGAACCTTGAGAAAAAAGATATCTACTGTGGTATCTAACTGTCTCGCATAATATCCTCCATTTTGCAATGTGTTCTTCCCAAGTGGGAAGAATTGAAAGCTCTTTTGATAAATCTCCACCCCACTGTTATTTGTCTTCATGCATCTTCCCTCCCCCTTCACATACTACTTTCCAAGCTGTTATGAGGGATTTTCTTACAAGGCTTTTTACCGTTTGCTCTTTTTATCTCCCTCCTTTAAAATAGTCAACTCATCCTTTTAGAACTTGTAAATCAGTTGCCCTCCCCATTTTTATTACTCATAGATTTTAATGCCTGTCAAACATATTGGGGGTGACATCACTCGGAATGCCAAAGCAGTGTTTTAGTCTCTTTTATTATCTGACTTTCTTTGCGTGTAAACACCGGCGTTTTTACCTCTTATCATATCCAGATGGATTCTTTTAGTTGTGTTTACTTGTCTCTGTTTCCCAGATTGCTTTACTGATTTTCAATGACCAACCCTTGATGACCCCCATGGAAGTGACCACTTCCCTCTTGTCTTGTCGGCCGTTCTGCTTTTCCATTATCAAAGCTAAGACAATGTACTTCCACTGTGTATTTGGGGCTCTTGTTCCGCCACCTATCTCCCTACAAGGTGTAAATATAGAGTTGTTTCAGTTTCTGGGCATAAATCTTGATCCCACACTACTCTGGGCAACAAGGGGGCTGATCAACTGGCCTGTTCAGTCTATTTTGTGTACCCAGATAACTCTGCATTGTCTTATCGAGATTTCTTTCCCTCTATAAGAGAGTATATTTTTCAGTTGTGGCACGATGAATGGAATGAATGTTTATCATTTAAAAAGTCTGTGTGCTCTTGGCCCTCAAGACTTCAGAGAATCTGGTTCTTAGAAGTAACTCTTTGCCTCAATCACATCAGCCATGCAAGACTTACCCAGTCATCTTGTTTCAGCTGATGCTCGAATCAACCCTTGTTGCCGTTTTTGTTGTTGAGACTAATCCGTCTCCAGTTGGCCAGCTGCCCAACTGGTTCCCTTCCTTAAACCTTCCTTGAACTTTTGTCTGTAGACTGTTTAGTCCCTGATGCAGTAAAGTATTTAAATGTCTCCCTTCTGCTGAGCTCCATGACCAATCCTTATCCCAGTACCACAACAGGCCTGGCCTGTTCTGTCTCCTACATCGGAAATCTTGAAACTTGAATGGTGGTGTTGTAGCAGGCCACAAATCTATACTAAACTCCCAGTCAATCCAACTCACATCCTACACTAAATTGGACATGAAAACCTGAGGGAGAATGAAACGATTGGATATACAGTCCTGTCTTTACAAAAAAAAATAACAATATTTACAAGAGGGGTAAATAAATTTACAATGGTGAAATATACACAATCAAATATAAATCAATCCTATGTGTGAATACTACCTCGCAATATTTACAATCAAAGAGAACTTAGCAAACAAAATAATACGGATTCATATAATATGAAATCCTACCAAGGAGGCCTAACAACCACACCAGATTTCAATAAAAAAGAAAAGGCCCCACGTGCTATCCCTGGGATAAAGTCCTGTCGGCTGCCACTCGTACGGGCACAATTATTGCATATGTCTTACCAAAAGAAAAGGCTGGCACCTCTGAGCTCTGTATTTTATACAGCGATCCAGCCATGCTTTCAAGGCTATAAAATCCCTTCTTTCAAACAGGACATACAATAACTTTATATAATATACCTCAAACCCTATAATCTCCATCACTATCTACAAATTGTAGGATTATCCTGTTGAAACTTAATAGAGTGGCTTTTAGCAAAATAACAAACAAGTAATTAGCTGAGGAAGGGAAAAAAACATTTTAGGCAAAACATGAAATCCAGAATTTATATTATATATATATATATATATATATATATATATATATATATATATATATATATATATAAATATAAAGAAAAATATCTCCTATTCATACACATATTCTTACAGAAGTAGGGAGAGGGTATTGGAAAAAGGGTGGGAGAATGGCCCTTCAAACACACATTTGCTCCACTACAGTGTGATTATTTATAGTTTTATTTTCTATTTCAGTTTATTATTGTTTTTACTTTTTTTTGCATTTTAATGTAGTGCAAAGATTGGCTAGTTGTAATTTTGCAGCTGTGCCTTTATAAGAGATTTTACTATTGAAATTTTTACTCCAACCAGTGATCCTGTATATTTTGATAACAATAAACATTAATTTTATTTTCAGATGCAATATCCAAATTTAATTTTCATCGGAACTGGAGGGTTTTCACAATCTAACTCTGAAGCGCCTCTGTGTGATGGAAAAAGAAAGCGCAACAAGAAGTCACGCACATATAAGAAGCACTTCAGATGTCGTTTCTGCCCCTATCAAACAGCGAATCTTGGTGTCCTTAAGCCACATGAAAGAACTCACACAGGTAAGAAACCATTCCAATTCAGTTCCTGTCCCTATCAAGCAACACAAATGTCACGTCTTAAGATACATGAAAGAACTCACACAGGTGAAAAACCTTTCAAATGTGCTTCCTGCCCTTATCAGACTGCAATTAAAGGGAATCTTGAGAGACATAAGAACCCACACAGGTGGAAAGCGCTTCAAATGCACTTCCCGCCCCTATCAAACAGTCCAAAGATGGAATTTTATGAAACATAGAAGAATTCATACAGGTGAGAAGCCTTTTAAATACGCTTACTGTCCCTATCGAGCATCACAAATGGGGAGTCTTAAGATACATGAAAGAACTTATTTGGGTGAGAAGCCATTCAAATTCATTTCCTGCCCCTTTCAAGCAGCACAAATGGAGGATCTTAAGAAACATGAACGAACTCACACTGGTGAGAACATTTAAATGCAGTTCCTGTCCCTATCAAGCCACACAAATGGGAAGTCTTAAGAAACATGAAAGATCTCACACTGGTAGAAAGCATTTAAATGCATTTCCTGTTCCTTTTGATCATCATTCAAACAATCTCACAGACTAATATAAATACTTTCAAATGTGATTCCTGTCCCCATCAATGCAAGTTCATATATTATCTTAAGAAATATTTAAGAACAAAACACACGCCAGGTAATTCTTTGCAGTCTACGAGTTGACTTCTTTGAACTGATGTCTTTCTCCTTTGGGGAAAAGTAGTGAATATCTCCAGAGTCTGAAAAGAGATGCTAAGCTTCAAAAATCCATCTCTACACACAAAGAGAAGTATCCACTCTTGCATGCGAACGTGCATCATATTAAAACTTAGCAAAGCAAAAGAGATTATACAAAGAACTTCAGACTCTCTGAGTTCTTTGAAATTTATACAAAGAACTTCAGACTCTCTGAGTTCTTTGAAATTTATACAAAGAACTTCAGACTCTCTGAGTTCTTTGAAATTTATACAAAGAACTTCAGACTCTCTGAGTACTTTGAAATTTATACAAAGAACTTCAGACTCTCTGAGTTCTTTGAAATTTATACAAAGAACTTCAGACTCTGAGTTCTTTGAAATTTATACAAAGAACTTCAGACTCTCTGAGTTCTTTGAAATTTATACAAAGAACTTCAGACTCTCTGAGTACTTTGAAATTTATACAAAGAACTTCAGACTCTCTGAGTTCTTTGAAATTTATACAAAGAACTTGAGACTCTCTGAGTACTTTGAAATTTATACAAAGAACTTCAAGCGCTCTGAGTATATGAGTACATTGAAATTTATATATTTTTGCTTTTAATAATAAAAATTGGGTTCACACACCCTTAAACACATCTCTCTTGTCCACCATTTGGATGGCAGTTATCATAATAACTAGGTGTTTGTTTAGGCCAATGGCTAAGCTCATGCAGATATTGAGCTCTTGCAGCATGCAAGCTCTAAGCTTAGCTACCTTTCTAACTACAGGAACAACTGCAGCATGTTGCATTAGGCCCCTTCCACACTCGCAGTGTTTCCAAAGGCTCACTCGGAACTGCTCCAGCCTTTTTGGAGAGGGGCCTCAGTCTGCTCATTGGAGCAGAGTTTTGAAATGGGGTTTTTACTATACCTCTCTCCTCCCTCCTCAACCTTTATTTATGGTCTCCTCCTATTTCCCTCTATTTCCTTCCTCATTTTACTTTTCAATTATGATTGATTGCACCTGAGCGTATCTGTGCATCGGTTGTAGTGTATGACTGAATGAATGTGTGGGTGCTAGGTTTAAGTTCGGATTTTTTGCAGTCTCCTGCCTCACTCTGGTGTCTCATGCCATGGCTGAACCACGCTGAGTTGGATGTTGTGGGTGCCTGGACCATGGCTGCCTAGTGTGATAGTCTTTGTGCTCTTAAAGGGAAAATCCTGAAGGCAGCCAACCATTTTCAAAGTGACGGTATTGGTTGAGGAGCACACAGGTCCCTCCCTTCCTTTGAAGGTGCACATCAAGTAATGTTTTTCAGAGAGTGGGTTCCACTCTCTGAAAAACTCCCCTCCCCCCTCCCTTAAATAATATAATAGTATATGGAGAAAAATAAACCAAAACTACTACTCAGAATTTTCTGTCTTGTGCTCCTTGTGCTCTTGGATCTCCTTCCAGTTTTTCTCATGGCAGATCCATTTTCCTCATAAGTGGAACCTGACTACCATTGCTTTTTGGTGCTTAGAACGAAATCTGACATTCCCTTATCAAGCCTTAGTATTTTTTTATGTCAGTGAGGACTTCAATGAATGGTGTGGAGAACCATGCCGGATGTGGTCCCATTTGATGGAGCCCTAGTAGTGGAGGTCACTTCCCGCCCTAACATGATTGATTAAAAGTCCTCAAGTCCCTCGCTCGCTCTGAGATTGCCGTCTCATCCCACCCAACCTTCAATACAATGGACTACAACTTCAAGATGTTTCAGTCAAAGCTGGCTACCCAGCGGATTATTGACATTCAGAGACCACAGCGAACCGTTGCTGTGATCCGGGTGATCACACCAATGATGTTCCTGAGGTTTGATAGTCGGGATCTCCCAATGTATATTAAGGCGAGTTACCTACAAAGGCTAGTCAGACCCGATACATCTAATTTGAGATAATGCTTTAATTACCATATGTTTGGCCATGTGAGCACTGCCTGCCACCACCCCTGTGAATGCCTGAATTGCGCACAAGCCTATCATGGTCATTTCCGTGACCATTCCTACTGCTCTACCAACTGTGGAGAGCTGCATAGTGCTTCTTCCTCGAAGTGTCACATATTTCTCTTTGAAAAAGAGGTCTTAGCTGTCTGAGATTCTGCTAAAGTACATATGCGGGAGACCTGTTGATTAGTCCAGGAGAAATTCATCTCTCCCAGCATCAGGTTCTCCAATGTCCTACGCATGGCAGCACACTCTCGTCCCGCTTGACAAAGTATCCAGTACATCTCTTCAGTCTTCATCCCAGGAAGCAACACGACCAACCTCCCCTGTATCACCCTCCCTCTACCCAGACCCAAGTCCGGTCCCCTAGTATATCCTCTTCGTCCCCAACCCCTGAATACCACTCCAGAGACTGGATGACATCCGAGCCCATATCGAATTTACCAAGACGCCTCGATCTGATGTCGTCATGACTGAGGACTTCTGACCCAAGCATAAGGCCTATCCCGACTCTTCCCCTTCCTCTAGTAAGCTGACTTCCAAAAGGGGTGGGGAATCTGCCTCAATGAAAACTCTCTCTACCTCGCTTGATGTACACCCTATCCCTTCTCTTTCTCCTACTCCACTCCCTTTGACATGTGTAACTGAAACTTCTGGCCTTCCCTCAGGCGGAGGTGGTGCATCCTCCATCCATAGCCATATACCCCTACTCCCAGAAGGTAATTTACATCCAAGTCACCTTTACTCAAGACCATACCCTATCTTCCCTTCCTATTAGCTCTGTCTCCTTGCAACCCTCTGGAACTTCTACTGCTGACCTCCTTTCAGGCGTAGGTTGCACACACTCCATTAGGCGTGATGATCCTTCCCATACTGGGAGTAACATTACCCCCAAATCTCTTTTGTCTCTAGCCTTTCTTCCGGGTCATGACCCACTAACTTTGGTCTCTCAAAACAAACTTAACTCCCTCAATACTCGCCACCACCCATCTAAATCGGGGTGGTTCGTCCTTCAGAGACTCCTATAAAGCCTGTGCTGGGTTATTCTCAGCACAGTTGGTTATTCCAACTATCTCAACCATGGTTTCTCAGCAGTCTGAGTGATGGCAGTAATTCTTCAATGGAACTTTCAAGGGATCCTTCTAAATGGGAGGAATTCTCCTCTTTAGTATCTAAAATATCACCTTCTGTTATATGCTTGCAAGAAACTAAATGCAGAAAAGTCCTTTCCCCTAGTTTAGTCAGTTGACTGCTTTTAATTCTCTACCACCCCATGGCGGGGTGACCCATGGTGCCATCTCGCTCCTGGTGAGTATCAAGCACTTTTTCATGCCTTTAATTCTGTGGACAACTCGTCAAGTAGTCGCAGCTCGTGTCCATCTTACGAATAGAATTTCTACTTTTTTGTTCAATTTATATTCCTCCAGATGAGCCTCTTCAAACACTGTTTTTTTATCTTTTATCTCAGCTTCCTACTCCATTTCTAGTTCTAGGTGCCTTTAATGCCAGACACACCACTCCATATGGGGTGATAGAGTGAACAACCGTCAAGGCCGTCTCCTTGAATCTTTTATCCATTAATTTTTTTAGCATTCTTGACTCTGGTCATATTACCTCCTATCAAACTGATTCTTTCAGTTGGTTCCGCCGACTGTATCTCTGATTTCAAGTTGTCTGCTTTAGATGATCTGCATGGCAGTGACCACTTTCCCATTATTTTGAAACACAAGACCCTTTGCCATGCCCCGAGATGCAATGTTGTAAGGGCGTACTTGTCAAAGTCTCATGATGCTTCCTTTAACAGTAAACAAATTGAAGATTTTGTAGGTATTGATGCAGCTATACTTTACTTTTCCTGTTTAGTGCTTGATGCTCCAGCATCCGCACATCCTCATACTTGGTCCTGCTGGGCTAGAACATCAGTCCCATGGTTGAATGCTGATTGCACATGTGTGGATGCCTATAAAAAGGCTCATACACGGTTCCACCAGAACTCAACTCTTCTGAACCATATTGACCGAAATCGAACTAGAACCATTTGCTAGCCAACGTTACATCAGGCGCGTAGTCATGCCAGGAGGGCATATGTGTCTTCTTTATCTTCCACTACCTCTTCAGCTGAGGTGTGGAAGAGAATTAACAAAATCAGGGGTTGGTATTCTGGCAATCCTGCTAGCATCGGCCATATATTGGCATCCCTTTTTGCCTATGTTAGCAGCATTGCTGGAATTGAAATGTATCAAATCCGGGCTGGAGGGCGAAGCCCTGCTTAGCATTATCTCTTTGCTCCCTGATGTCTCCTGGCCTAGGCAATATCCGACACGACTTTCTCAGTCATCTCCATCTTCCTACGGAATCACTACTACTAGATCTTTTTAACTGGATTTGGATCCAGGGATTCTACCCTACTCCTACCATTTCTGAAAGCAGGTAGAGACAGCTTGTCTCCTTCCCATTATAGGCCAATAGCCATCAACAGCTGTCTTAGGAAGTTTTTGGAGAAAATGGTGAATGCTCGCTTGCAGTGGTTTCTGGAATAACATAGCCTCCTACTCCATACCAGTGTGGCTTCCGTAAGAAGCAGCGTACAGAAGATCTTGTCCGCATGGAGGGCACTCTCTGTGAGACCTTTGCTTGTGGCTCCCATGCGATGACTGTCTTCTTTGATATTGAGAAGGCCTATGACAGTACATGGCACTATGGATTCCTCTGCCACTCGTCTGAATGTTGACTGAGGGGACTTTTACCAGTTATTATTCAGTTTTTTATTAACTCTCAATTTCCGGGTTAGGGGTGGTAACACTTATTCTGAACTTGAGGTCCAGGAGGAAGGTGTTCCCCTCAGCAAATAAAGTAACACTTATGTGTTACTTTATTTGCTACTGCGCTAAATAACCTGGTATCCTCTCTGCCTGAATGGGTGTCTGCAACCTTATTTGTAGATGACCTCACTCTTTATTCCTCTCCTTCACACCCGGCATCTGTAGGCCACTGCCTCCAGTTGGCAGTTGATACCATCGCCCATTGTTCCTGCAGGGTAACCCCTTGGAATTTGTGTCAGAGATCCAGTTCCTGACGATGACCCTAGATGCCAAACTCACTTGGTGTCCCCATCTTCATTGGAAATGTCTCCGGAAGATGGACCTACAAAAGATGCTCTCCCACACCTTATGGGGAAGTGATAAGCTCATGTTGTGGAAGATATATAACTCTCGTACAGTCCAAATTGGACTATGGGAGTGAGGTGTATTTCTCAGCCTCATCATCTCTCTGTATGCTGGATCCTGCAACCTAGCCTTCTGTCTATCCAGCGGCGCATTCCGCTCCTCCCCTATACCGAGCATTTATGCTGAGGCTGGCATTTTCCTGCTCCACCACCACTGCCTCCAGGTCTGTCTACGGTATATTTTGCATATTCAGCCGCTCCCTTGCTCAGAAGCTTACATGAGTGTCTTTTCCCCAGAGTCTGTCGCTATCTATGACAGATTTCCATCCATGCATCCGCCCCTGGGACTTTGTGTAGCTGAACACATTTCCGGTTTAGGATCCTGCCACTCAGTTTTGCCCCTCTCATTCACGCTCGCACCCTTGTCAAATATTTGCATGCAGAATCTCTAGTTGACCCGCATGTGGCATGTGCTATGCTCATTAAACATGCAGCATCTCACACACTACCATTTCCTCTCTTTACAGATGGGTCTAAAACGGATAATGGTGTGGGGGCTGTGGCGGTCTCATCAGGATGTATAGTCTCCGAGTCATTACCACAGACAGCGTCCATTTTTACTGCTGAGCTTTATTCAGTTTTATTATCCTTATGCCTTTTATTACTTTGCATTTTACTGCCTTTACGGTTTTTAGTGATTCAAGAAGCCTATTATACACTCTTCGCTCTCTTAGTTTCTGACCCTCCCCCTGTCTCCAAAATACATTCCTAGTGGGTCAAGAACTTTTTAAGGTACAAAGTAGAGTTTTGCTGAGTTCCTAGTCATATTGGAGTCCAGGGTAACGAGCAGGCCGATGAGGCACCTCGGATTGTAGCCACCCAGACACTGAGTCATGGCAGTCTACTTTTTATTTTCTTATTAGGGACTACATTCAGTCAGTCAGAATGGGATGGCTGCATCGGTACCAAATTGCATTCCATTAAGCCCTCAGTTTTACCGTGGCCGAGCTGTTATTAACCTCTTCCAAGCTCTGTGGTGGTCCCTTGTCACCTGTGAATCGGCCACACATGCCTCGCATAGGGGCATTTAATGAGTAGCGATAGACCCCTTATCATATACCACACCCCCTTTCATGCTGCCTCTGTTCATCCCCCATATCAGTATGCCATCTTTTGGTTGACTGCCAGCCCCTGTTTGCCTTATGTATGGAATGATTCCCATCTATTTTATGTGTCTCGTGTAACAATAGACTGTGCTTCCTCTTAGCTGAGGGCTCTTTTTAGCACCAATTCCATCTTCTAATTTTTAATACAATCTGGTTATTCTCTCTTTTATAGCTCGTAAATACACCTTTTTAATTAACTAGAAATGTAAATAATAGTGAATGTGCGTCATTTGTTTATTGACCCTGTGCGGTGGTGGCTTGTGTATAGGAACTGCAGCACCCCCAATTTCAACCTGATATTATCGATAACATTCAATATCATATCTTTTTTTTTATTATTTCTTTATACTTGTACATTATATAATCCTTAAGCTTAATGTCAGTAGCCATCCCCTAGTTTAGGAAAAAAAATACAAAAATCCTTATATAGAACTGTGCTGTAGTGGCACTTGTGTATTGGCACTGGTGCGCTACATAGTTCCAGTGACTGTGTTTGGCTGTGTGCACATGCTCACATGTCCAGATAGGAAGGTGTATGCTAGGGAGAGAGAGTACTGTGGTTCATGCAGTTCCGACTCCAGTGTGCCAGTGAAAGGTAGTGTTACTTTTTTACTTTGCGTATATTATGCTTAAAAGCGTATTTATATTCTTGAATGTGATAGTGTAGAATTTAATTCTTCCTCTTTTTTTTGGTTCCTTTGTTTTACAGAAAATTTAACCATGGCCTCGTTGCATCCCCAAGAAATAAGTTCTGTGACTGTAAGTGAACTTCAACAGCTTAAGTTTTCTGAGCTGTCTCTCGATGAGAAAGTTGTAGTTAAGAAAAAAGGCCGTTCAACACCTGATCTCCAAATATCTCAGCCAGGTATAAGCAACAACAAGAAATATATTCGTAGCTTTAATTCTCAATGGTACCAACAAAAAAGTTGGCTTTGCGGCTGTGAAGTACAAAAGGCACTGTTTTGCTTCCCGTGTTTGCTGTTTGGAGGTGATGTAACGTGGACAAAAGATGGATTTAGAAATATAAACAAAATGAAAGAAAAAACTAAAAAGCATGAGAAGTCAAAGCAGCACATTGATAATGTGGTTTCACTGTCACTTTTAGGAACCATAAATATTATGGAGAGACTTAGTGAGCCATACAGACTTTCAATCAATGAGCATAACATAAAGGTTAAAAAGAACCGTGAAATTTTATCCAAAATAATAGACTGTATTTTCTTTTGTGGAAACTTTGAAACTTCCTTATGTGGACATGATGAAAAAGATGATTCAATAAATCGAGGGGTATTTAGAGGATTAATAAATTTTGCATCTAAATTAGATCCAGATTTGAAGAATCACTTAGAAACCAGTACGGTCTTCAAAGATGTTTCTAAGACCATTCAGAATGACATCCTGGACTGCCTGCTACAAATATACCATGAGGAGATAAGGACAGAAATTAGAAAAGCTTCCTTTGTAGCTGTCATGGCTGATGACACAACAGATGTTTCAGAACACACTCAAATGGTCATTGTTCTAAGGTACATATTGAATGGAGAAATATTTGAACGTTTTTGGGGATTCTTTAGTCCAGAAAATCAAACTGCAGATGGCATATCAAATTCTATTCTAGCACAATTAAACCTAATTCTTCAAGAAAATGGACAAAGACTGATAGCTCAGATATTCGATGGTGCAAATGTCATGAAAGGCAAAAAAGCAGGAATTCAAGCAAAAATAAAAGCAGTTTATAGCAATGCACATTTCATTCACTGTTATGCACATCAACTTAATTTAATAATGAGAAATGCTGCAAGTATTACACAAAATGCAAAAATATTTTACTCTAATATTTGGGCTATTCCAACATTCTTCTCAAGATCACCGCAACGTATGTCCATTCTCAATAAGCATATGGACATCAGCATTCCACGTCAATCCTCTACAAGGTGGAATTTCAACATACAGACCATAAACAGAGTTCATGAAAATTTGCAACCTTTAAAAAACAGCCTTACT
The DNA here is from genome assembly GCA_963969495.1 of Ceratothoa steindachneri. NCBI lineage: Eukaryota > Metazoa > Arthropoda > Malacostraca > Isopoda > Cymothoidae > Ceratothoa > Ceratothoa steindachneri. The sequence goes on along the minus strand of OZ018333.1, from coordinate 1,981,422 downwards.
GAAATTCAGTCAACATTAAATCCCGATCAAACCATTGCAGAAGCAACAGGAATTTTAAAATACCTGAATGATGATAATTACATGTTTTGGTTAGAGCTTTTTCATCAGATTATTCCTCATGTTGAAGTAATTTACAACCAAATGCAATCTCAAGAAATTAGTGTGTTTAAAGTTGATGAATATACAACAAATTTCAAAACTGCTATTTTAGAAATAAGAAACTCAAAGTACTGTGAGAATCCTTCAAAGGCACTCATGGCAGAAGCTAAGGAAGTGTGTGACTGTATATGTGTTGATATAATGGACAGATATTCTTTCACTAAACACTTAGTAGCTGCTAAATTGTTTAACAAGAAAAGCTTCACTAGTTTTAAGAATCAATTGCCTACAGAAGAGATAGTACTGACCACTGAAGCATATCCTATGATTAACAAAGAAAAGCTTGAAACTGAACTAAAAGTATTCTATTGTAGGCCTGATATTCATAAATATTGCAAATTAATTGAGCTACTGAAATTTATCTTGGAAAATAATCTAGATGATGTTCTTAGTGAAATTACAAAACTGATAAAAATCCTCTTGACAATTCCCATGACTACATCAGAGGCAGGACGCTGCTTTTCAACGCTGAAAAGAATAAAAAGTTTTCTAAGGAGTAAAAGGAATTGTGAAAGACTAAATGCCCTTGCAGTGCTTTCAATGGAGAAAAATTTCCTCAGTAGTCATCCAGAGATCAAAGAAAAAATTATTAATCTTTTCTCGCAAATTAAAACAAGAAGAATGGATTTCGTTTCTAAATGAATGGATGAAGCTTAAACTGTAACGATTTAGGCTATTAGTAAGTAAATAATGTTTGATTTTGTTCTGTCTAAGATTTTATCAAGTTTATCTATAATTTTTTTTTTAGGTTTATTTCCTTTTACACTATTAAAACTATGCTAAAAAATTTCTGATGCAGCACCTCCACTAATTTTAGCTATGAAAAGCCACTGCCCCTGTGCCCTCTGTTTATTCTGTTAATCCTTTTATTGCTTTTGTGTTAATCTTACCACTTTTGTACTTTAGGGCCTTGTACCCTTTTATGTCCTGCCGCTCCATGATCTTTAAAGATTTTAGTGGCATACACCCTTCTCTAAATAAGAATGTTGCATTAGATCCCCTAAAAATGGGAGCATGGATGCCCCAACATCCAACAAGCTTGAATAACAAAGTAAATCAACTATAGATATAATAATACTAGGCTGATAAGTCATTTTGATAATACTGTATATGAAAAAAATCTGATATTAATATATTTTTTTTGTCTAGTAGACGTTATTTTTAAGGAGTAAATAACATATTGTGACACAAACGCTAATTATTGATTCTAATTAACCATCTGGTGCTATTTTAATATATTATAACAGTTTACTAGCAAAGTTAAGGAGGAGAAATATAGCTTTAGATTACTTACATAAATGGACTGTAATTACTATAAAAATTAGGGTAAATGCTTACAATCCATTCATGTAAGTAATCTAAAGCTATATTTCTCATTCTTGTTAACTTTGCTAATAAACTGTCATATATTCCTAGGAATCATAAGATGAGCGCACAAGCTCAAAACATTGTTACTCTGAATAAATGGATTTATAAAATGCTAGGATTATTTTTCGTCATTGGCTTCATCTTGAAAATTAAATTGTGCCCCCCCTCCCATCAGAAAATATATATATATATATATTCGGATAGTCAATTGAAAGAATCATAAAAGTAACATTAATAAGTAAGATATTTTTTAAATATATTTATTTTTGTTTTATGATGATAAAGATAACTGTAAGATAATTATTTATTCTATATCATAAATATGTTACGCTCAGATTTAATGCAGAGGGATCTTCTGATGTGTATGATGTGTGAACTTATCTAAATTTATTAATTAATTAATTATTATTATTTAAGTAAAGAAATAGGAAAGAATTATCTGAAGACAATTTACACATCAATGCTTAATCAAAATAAACTATGAAAAATTAGAAATAATTATTATCCCTACCTATGTCGCCTGGTACATTCATCTTCCCAACCGAACCAAATTCAAGTTTTCCCGAACAGAGTGCAAATTATGAAGGAGGGGGGGGACACCACTGGGTTAAATTGAATGCTTTGACTGGGCTGAGGTGTACTTCCTCCTCACTCCCTCTCAGCATTCCTTTTTCTCTACTATGCACTCAACCCAGGAGGGTGTTGAGTAAGTCGGTTTGCAAAGCATGGTTCCTGAGTCGAGTGCACGCGATCCTGGGATAGCCTTGCAGCGGGATATGATAATAAGTGACTACCCAACTTATTAATTGAGCAACCTATCTACTTCTCTCTATTACATACTCACCTACCCCCTTCCAAACCTGTTCTATACACACAGCCTCCGCTTAACCTCTCTTCATTCCTTTACTATCCCCTAAACTCCGTCTCCTGTACCCACTCTCCCTCATTTTGCCCATGCCCTTCCATTGTCCCTTTACATCTACTTTTTCTCTACCCTTTCGTTGGACCCTTCTTCTCCTGCTCAGGAACCTCCCCGATCATGACCCAGCGCTCATCTAGATCATGAAAGAACCGAACACTCACAAGATGTTAGGAGTGGTGATCCTACCCACTCATTACCCAGGTACCAAACTGGATCCGTCATCCTGACCTGTCTACCACGCCACATGTAGGATTTGGTCCGGGTTTTCCCCCAAGGGGTTGCGTAGAAGGTGTATACCACCCCACCAAGTGATAGCGGCTGGAGCCAAACAAAAGCACCCTGTAGTGCCATTACCCTGTCGGGGTCAGCGTTGGCCATCATAGGCAGGGGTGGTGAAATCTTGTTTATAGACATGGAGAATACCCTCCGCCCCCCTTACCCTTTACCATCATCGGAGCAGCTACACACCAGAAGAGTCGGTCTCCTTTCCCCCTTTTCTTTCTCAGGCCCCACCAACCCCATTCTACCGGAGAGGCCTACGGGTGCTGTAGACTCCCTCATCCCCTTCTCTGTCTGGACACGCCCTTAGGCAAATCCATCTCTTTTTCCAGCGGCAGTCCATCCTTTACTTCTTATGGGACTGCCATGAGAGCCCACCCCCCGTCTAACAGGAGCCACCTTTATGTGGTGGTGGTATGTGTCCTGATGATCTGACGAGCCATGCGAGGGGTGGGGGGGGGATGGACCAAGCTTCATACTCCACTCAACATTGTGGGAGAGGGCTACCCATACTGGACGGGTCACTAAGAAACTGGTGAGCCATGATAGGGGCAGTTGAGTCCTCTACTCCACCCATCTCGAGGAAGAGGGTTACCCATACTAGACAGGTGATCAGCTAGGAACCAGACCAAATGGCTCCAACGTAGGCTTTCAGTACGGGTCAACAGCGCCGCCTGCCGGAGGAATCACTCTTTAGAGTCGTCCTGTGCTTGATGATTGGGTGTCCAGGCTGGGGATGCATGTGGGGGTGGGCTCAGTTCCAGCATGGACAAACTTTCGCATCATTGGGCTTGTTTGTGAAAATGAGGAGTCTCCCTGGGGACAAGGTACCCCATCCTCTTCGGCTAGCGCTCATTCCCTGCACATCCCCAGTAGGCGGTAGCTCTTTGTTCCTGGGGCCAAACAGGAAATTAACACATATGGGTGTAAAAAAGTTTTGTTGCCCAGGTGGTGGTCTACAGGTCCCAGAGACATCATCTACTTGCTGTTGTGCTGCTGAAGAGAACCAGCTGGGAGCACCTGCCACTGCTTCAGCAATCCAGAATGGGAAAGGTGGTAGCAGGACACTGCTGAGTCATTTACATCACAAGATGGAGACACTTATGATGAGTGATATCTTATAAAGCCTCACATTCAACACAATACACAATATCATGAAGAAGTTTGGTACCATAACCATAATCATCTACGAGAATAATGATACCACCAACAGATGTTATGTGGTCTCCCTTATAAAAGAGGCTGCGAAGACAGCCTTTGAACATGCAACATCCTTACTCATATGTGACAAGAACTTCTCTGTCAGACTCGTAAGATCAAGTAATCTGGGAGAGACAGAGCAGGACTACTTTCTGATACTGTCTCCTTACCCTGCTTCCTCACCTCTCCCACAAATTTCTCTGCTGGGCCTCTAATTTCACAGGGTAGATGCCGACCAGCTTTTTCACTTATCACCCAACCATCCTGGCCCCCTCGCCTCTGAGCTCCGGTTTGGGATGGTGGGTTTTTTAACAACTTGCTTTACCCTCACCTTCACATCCTCTTTCAGTCATCTACCATTTTTTAGGGTGGAGCCGCCATGCTGATGGGCTCTCAGGTGGCTAGGTGGGAGGAGTGACCTCAAATGCCGCAACTGGTTCTGCTGGCCACGTATTCACCCCTCGCAGAGCGGGCTACTGTGTGGGGTGATGAGCGTGCGCAGCCCGTGAATTACAAAGGGTCACCCCGTGCACAATGATGAGTCCATAAAAAATATCCCTCCCGTTACCTTCCCCTCTACCTCCACCGTAGCCACCTTCGGGCAGCTCCACTGAAAAAAATGAAGTCCCCCCCCCCCTACTGTGCTGTCAGGGGACACTCTAACTACTTCTACCAGAGAAGGCTTACTACTCTCCTTTGCCAATGGGGGATGCAGGGGACTCTCCCTCACCCCCCCCCCCCTTCTCTGTCACTTTTTTAACCAACGTTAGTTCCCCCTTCACCTCCCAAGGAAACTGCCAAGAAAGCAGGCAGGCGGCCCATAATTGACCGCTCCCGGTTGGGGCGGCTCGATAGGGAAGGGCAAGTAAGCCAGGGCCGGTCGACCCGTGCCCCTTAATGTCCTGCAGGTATGTGCGACAAGTTTGCAAGGTGTCAGCGTACCTGGCCCCGTCTCTTCCTCGGCGGATGCCGGTGCGCCGCATTGGAAGATAAAAAAAGAACCTCGACTGGGATCTATGATGTCTTAGGAGGGGAAGCCGAATAAAGGTCCCCGCCTTGAGATGGACTTGGTCCCTGAGGTGATCCAGCTCCAGATAATAGGATCGACCATGGGGTCAAACCCAGGCTCGGTGCCAAGCACTAAACCCGAGTCCGCCCCTGCGCAGGACCTCCTCAGACGGCTCGGGCCACTGAGGCCTTAGAAGTAGAGGAGGGATCTCCCACCTCGGCTGGTGCTCCCATGACAGAAAAGACCTCCATTTTAGAGAAGCATCTTGCTGAGGCCGGTCCATCTGGCTTGGCCTAGGGGCTCGTGCCGGTGGAGGGGAGTTCTGCGGGTTGATTTCCTGCCCTCATCTAAAAGAAAAAATGATAAGAAGACTCTAGGCTCCTCTCCCGCCACGGGGACGGATGGGTCTACTGACGTTTACGTAAGCGACCAAGCCAAGATCGGCACGTTCGGCCACGGTGCTCCCCCGGGTGGGGAGTTCCAGACTAAAACAAAAAGTGCGCAGAGCGGAGTCTCGATTACGTCGGGACCCCTCATTCAAAGACTATCATTTTCGAGCCCGCTGGCTTTTAAACACTTCCTTGTTATTTGCTCCACTGATGGCAGCATGTTGGCTAAGGGCAACATGATCCATCAGAAGAGAGCTCTAGCTACTGTGATTGGTCGAGAGCCGAAAGTGACCCGTTTCTCGGACGAGAACCTTTTGGCGAATGCGTCGGATCCCTCAGAGGCGGCCATAATTAGTATCCTTCGGACACTTGATGGCAAGCCGTCGAAGCAATGTGGTTTCCTGGAGAAGGAAATCCTGGCCGTTCAGGCACAGGATCGTCTCTCATTTGCACGAGGATACGGACCTGGTCCTGGCACGCCTGACACAGTCTGGGACGTCCTATGCTTCAATGTTAAGAAATACACTATCTGCTCCAGGCCTACGAGCAAGTTCGTTTCTGCGCCCATTCGGAACCCTTCTGTGGGTTCTACCCACCCCGGGCGCTCCCCTAGTAAAGCTGACGGCACAAAAGGTTCACACCCAGCCCTGGCTAAAACCAGGGCTCCACTCATTCTCCCCGTGTGTCTCACTATGCAGAAGCGCAGTGGTTTCGGTTTTCTTGCCAAGACTAAGGTGGTGCACTTCTGCCGCCATCCACGGCTCCACCCTGACCCAGACTTGTTTCTTAATGGGGTACGCATGGAAGTGGTTGAATCGCACCGTTTCCTTGGTCTTGTATTCGACCGACACCTCACCTGGGAGGCTCATATTCGCAGCCTTAGGGTCTCTTGTACCCGCGCCATGGATCTTCTCGGTTCCATGACGTTCAGCGCTTGGGGCGCTGATAGGGGCTACTGCCTTACTTTTTTTTATTGATCATTTGTTCGTTCGAAGCTCGACTATGGATGCGAGTTTTATGCATCCGCAGCTGAGCGTGTATTGCGGAAAGTGGAGTCGATCCACTACACCGGCCTCCGCCTGGCGACTGGTGCCTTCCGCACTTTCCTCATTGAGAGCCTACTTGTCGATGCTGGGGAGATGCCACTCGCCTGTCGCGCGAGCCCGGCGCCTCCCTCAGTGACCAACAGCTCTCACTGTATTCGCAGCTGATCTCGACCGTGCCTATGACGCCGAGAGACGTCAGTCATACCCTAAGCCATTTGGGTTCAGGGCTAGGAAACTCCTTCTAGAGCTAGGTATAGCTCTCGCGCAGGTAGTGTCCCTGATTCTGCCTAGAAGGCCACCCCGGAGGGTACCACCTGTAACTATTTGTCGCCACACTTCTGCTCCCAAAGCTTGTACAGCGCTGGGAGTATTGCGTTCGGCCTTTTTGGAGCACACTTGTCTCGCTGGAACCATACGAGTGTATACCGACTCCAAATAAGGAGTCGGTTTTCAACGACGTATCCCCCTTGTTTAAAATCAGCGGGTGCTGCGTCTGTCTTCACGGCCGAGCTGGTTGCAATACATCACTCGGTACGGGAGATTACGCGACGTCACTGTTTTAGCGAGCCGGGCGGATGTCGAGAATGAGGGTGCCAAACAGTCTGCGAGGACTGTTTGGCACATTATTGTTGAATGTCCCTGTCTGGGCGATCTTCGCGCACGTTACCTGCCCCAGTACTGCGACAAGCGGGGTCGCTACCACTTGTCCCTTGTACTTTGGACGGATTCGGGGAGGAGGAGGCCGGCCTCCTTCTCTTTATTTGACTTATTTTTTTATAGGTTGCATATTCCAGCCCCTCCTTCTTGTTTTGTTCTGTTGTTATTTGTGTTTATTCCTTGCCTTTTTAGCGTTATTTGTTATTTACATAGTTATTTGTTATGTACATATTGTTATTTGCTTTCTCGTATTTCTATTCCCCGTGTCTTAATATATCCTAGTAGTAAGCTGTGTCATGTACGGCCACTTATGCCCAAGCAGGCAGTCGCCAGATGGGCTCCTAAAATGAAAAAGGCATTTACTGGCCGATCGCAATGCCTTCCAACAGGTGTCCTACACTCATGGCTGCTGGTAATTTTGATCGAACTCATTGCTATTTTTCAACATTGCTTCCCTGTAGCGCCCCCGACCAAACAGTGCATAGTCTCTAGATAGACGGAAGAGACTGAACGGCATCGGTACAGGCCTATAAGCTGACTCATTTTTTGTATTGCTGAAATCCCACGAAATGTACTCAAACACAGAAAAATATGGCTAGAGTTTCCCCGTCAGAGAATTCTTCGAACTTTATGCCATAACTACGAGTATATACATACATACATCCTTAATATCCTTCTTTACTTCATCTATAAAGATCTGGAATAGGGAAAAAAAAATCCGATGTAATACATCGGCAATTCCGACTCGGCATTGAACGTAAATGAAATCATTTTATCTGACTGTATTGGTGACCAACATCCTAGACAATTGTGTTTACAGTGTAAGCAACACTCCGGGTGTATAAAAGAATTTGTAGGCTTCGACGCTTCTCGGGTGTATTAATCGATTTCGACATAATTAATCTATTTGCGTTTTCCAAACTGGATGTTCCTCCTTTTCGATGTTCACCGAGATCCCCCGTCCACGCAAAGAATATTATGGCTTACAGCCTTATTGAATTGCATGGCTTATGGCACCAAGCTGGCTTTAGCCTGTCTATCGAGACAGTGTCTCGTTTGCCATTGGCAAGTTCTAATTTGTATACCCATCGTCGCGCTCGACCATCGAAAAAGGGCGAGCATATGGCGCTTCTAACGGTTTATAAACGCGATCGACTCGGACCCAGACCTGCGTCGCATCACGTCGTTCTATATGAACGATTTCGGCACCGAGTGCAGGTGTCCTTCGGATGACAGTGTCATCCGAACTGTAGCTGGAAAGCGGTCCACGGTTTCGGTAGGTAGCGCAGCCAGGATATTAAAGAATTTTATTTCTCCCCGAGTTATTCTGGAGATGTGAAATTGGGCTTCTACTATCTTGAACCATCCGGATACTGCTGTTCCATGAAAATGGGTTGCTTGATGATGATCGCATTGTCGACTTCTGTGTCCCTGAGCTCCACTCGTTCGTTCTGAGAATCCATTTTCCGATTTCTCCTCGTTCGATCAAAAGAGTCGCCAGTCTGAGCACCGAGTTATGGCAAGTCCAAGGTTACCGGTGTTGGGTTGGCAGTTGGCCTAAGTGTTATTGGTCATCAGAAGACTGCTAGCTATATGTTCTCCGGTGGAGGTCGACTCGGCGGTTTCCCATCCAAGTATTAACTTTACCCAATATTGCTTAACTTCGACATAGTGCTTTTGGAGTATTCGGTTACCGGGCCCTGACTATGGGCTGACTCCCATTTTTTTGTGGTAGGGAGGATTATCCTCTCACTTGGCTTTAGTGAAGTAAGCCGGATAAGAGGATCGGTTGGATTACCAGCAGAAAAATGAATCTTGGAGGGCGGAATCAAAGACTTTATTGGGAAGAGGAGTCGGTAGGCTTAGGCACAAAGAATTTGATTGGACTTGTGTTGGGTATTTGAGGTAGGCCTAATAATGTTTAAGTCTATTCCGACTATCCTTGTCTGTCTGACTGACCGACATTTTACTCTTTCTAGGCTTTACTCAGAACTGTATATAATGTATCAAGAAGAGTGGGCGTGGCCCATTATTGGCCAAGCATACTGTTTGGGCCGAGCTTAGTCTACTGAAGATTCATTTGTGTGTGCACGGGGATAGAGAAAATCTTTATCTCAAATTTACCAACTTAAGCCAGATGAGCCTATACGGCAAAATTGGCTATAAATCCTTAAAATAATAAAATTCAAATTGCGAGAATAAGATTTTGTGTTTCGCAGCTCTTGGATAGTAAATAAGGTCCGCATATTTCGTGTCTTCGTCTTGGTGTCATTGACTGCACCTGTTTTGACGTTTGTTGGTACAGCTGTGGCGTTTCCCAGAACCTTGGTCAAAAGGGTCCGAGCAGAAATCACAAGAGACGCGTAAGTGTATATGCGTGTGAAAAATTCGTTTTCCCTAATGCCTTTTAGAAGAACAGTATATATTATTGTTTACATGATCAAATATTTTATATTATTTACATGACAAATGTTATATATTATTATTTATATGACAAAATGTTATATATTTTTAAGATTACTTGTATGTGCATAATTATGTGTGTGCCCATTTGAAGCCTTCATAAGATTTATGTGAGGCTTCATTGTCAATCCTATTTTACCTTACAATGTGGCACTACAGGATTTAATCCGAGCTCATGATTGGCATTAGTGTTTCGGCTATTCCTTAAAAGCGAAATACTCGTAGTTTGAATCCTGACAGTTTGCGGACTATCTCCATCACAAACTATTCGATAAATAGTTCTCCTTGCTTCCTTTCAATAGGGCTTTCGTAAATACCTTACTGCAGATAATCTCTCTCTAGTCTTTTCAACATCAGTTCGATAATAATTTGCTAGAGAAATCGTATTTTTAGCAATTATTTTAACATCGAGAAAGCTTATAGCATCCCCTGGTGATATAACATCTTGCAAACAACTATAAATTTGGTGAATGGCGTTTTTCCCTACCAACATTTTTTTTATCTTTCAGTAATTTAAAATTTGTTTTGGGAAAGCCTACTCCAATACGAGACAGGATGGTGTGTCGGGTGTTAACTGATGTGCCCTAGCCCGCAAGCAGTAGTTTCAGATACCCTCTCCGGAGACAAACTGGCTCACTTCTGCGGGTCACCTTGCAATTCTTCGTCTGCTTGCTGCTCGCCGCATCCAGTTGCATCAAAATAGTGGCTCAACCTGGGTTGCGCCTCTTTACCTCTTCCCGGCAACTAAAAACCGAAGTTATGCATTTTTACAGGAAATTAAAAGGCCTCAAAAGCTCTCACGGGGTCAAATCCAAATGATTTTCACTGTCAGCGATTTTTTCTTTAATGGGCAATAGCAAGTTATAAATTAATAATGACTATAAGAAAGTAAAGGCTAAAACATTACTCGAAAGCAGATTTAGGAATAACACAGAATAAGGTATAAGATGAAGGTGGCTGGAAAAATTTCGGACCCGTTTATGTTTAAATTTCTTCTTTTAGACATTTATTCTTCAATTTAGAAATAATACAGAAAATATATATAAGTTTTTTAAACCGTTGCGATCGAATGTATCTTATATGATACATGGCTAAAATATGGGTATATCTCAAAAGTAATTATTGAATTCAGTATTATACTTTAGGTGACGCCCCAAAACCAAAATTCATAATTTTCTGATTTGTGAAAAAATTCGGATCTGAGAGAGTTAGGGCTCGCCCCCGTGTGATAAACTGTAATTTATTATCGATGCTGTGCAAGAGAACCATTATTAATGATCAATGCCCTTTCCTCAGACTACTAAGAGTTAGATATTCAAGTTAGCTCCCGCCCCCTCCCTGATTGGTTACTTGTTTACGGAAGGTGGTCACCAGCTTCAGATAACGAAGGTTTACCAGAGTGTGGGTGTTGGGCGAAGGCAGTTAAGGTCTTGCCGTCGAGTTTGGTCTGACTCCAAATGTTCTTAAACGGATAATCTGCTTGTAGGCTGAGTTCAAAGGTAACTCGATTGTGGCTTGGTAGAAGGAAGGACTCGGAGGAAAATGGTGGTTTCGGTAGGCTCCAATCTTGTTTAAGACTACCTCAGTTCGGCAAGTGAAATTGTAAGCCTCCTTCCGCGTCAGGTTGTTGGGGCTCTAGAGGGATGGATCAAAAATGAGGAACTCACTCGGGACGCGAATAATAATAATGTTGCTAATGTACAAGGTAGAAACGAGAATCAAGAATTATGAATCATGACAAGAGTGTTTTTGTCCGTCTATTTATACTACCGTCATTAAGGTGGCGCGACTTCCCTCATAATCTAAATGCAGGGCGGAGCCTATCGGGTCAAATTGTGTTCGTTTGTTCTTTGTCACAACTGCTGGGCGGATTCGAGGGGTATGTGCGTGTCCACTGTGGAAACGTGTCTATTAGGAGTGTATTTGCATTCAGCAGCTTTTGGCTTTATTAGGCTGGCATTCATAGCAAGATTGATTCCGCCGTTTCACAGGTTCACATAGTCTGGCTGGTCAGATCAGATATCACCCTAAGTTTGCCCAGCTCCCTTCGCTATCTGTTTCCAAACCATTCATCTCACATCTATTTTCTCAGATGTGTATGTTTGTACATCCATTTCGGAACTCAACGATTTCGCTTATATATTTGCAATATTCCTAGGGGGGTTTTCTTAATACATATTAAATTGCGGTTCAATATTATCTACAAGTATTTCGTTTTGTTCGAGATGAGTTCATTGTTACAACATGACATATTATTTCAGTGTTCAATATGTGTGCCCAAATTCAAGATTTCATGGGCCACAGGGTGCTCATTTGTGAGGTGCCTCGTTGGGTCTACTCCACCTTGCGATTTGGGTGCCACAAGGCTAAAAAAACCAGCAAACTTAAATAAGGGGTAGTGGTCATGAACCAGAGGATAAAACTATAAATGAACGAAATGACCAGAACAAGAAAAAGAGGAATTAAGAGGTACTGAATAAGACCTCAGCTAAAACTGAGGGCAGACGGAGAATGCGCACTACAGAGGAGAGAATTTGGAAACAAGAACTACGAATGGCCGCAATAGTGGGACAATCCAGGAGAAAATGGGATACTGTGGCTAGACCAACAGAGTTGATTTTTAAATTTTGATTTTAACATTCACGACTGGCAACTGTTTTCAAGGATATAAATCGCCGTAATTAAAACTACAGCCTATTGTTAGGCTACTATAAAAATTTCCAAACAAAACCAAATCAAGGAAAATAAACCCACATGAGTAAACACATCATGCGTCGTGTGTTGCCCCCGGCACAGAATAATGTGACCAACATCAAACGGCTGGATAAAATGGAGGAGTTCTCCTGCAAAAAGTCAGCCCACAAGGATGTGTGCACGAACTCGTCCAGATTGCGAATGGCAAGTTGTAGCGACCCGGTTCGTCCAGATACATGGACAGGTTACATATGCGAAGATCACTCAGGCTGGGACATTCAACAGGACTGTGCCGAACAACATCGAGGGAGAACACAGTCGTAGCAGTAGGTGCAGACAAGCGCTGCATCAAATGAATGCTCGTCAAGCTATTGTGCCCAATTCGAAGGGTACGCAAATTTAGGTTCTCCCCAACAGTCTCCCATTTTCTTTACCAGGCAGCCCGAAGGACTACCCTGATGTATGTTATGTAGTCGGTGTGAGAAAGAGCAAAACGCCCGTCTGGTCGCCCAGTCCTTGCGGATTCCTTCGTGCTCTCACCGGGAAAGGCGTTCCCCGCAATTCTTATATCTGCAGAAATCCTGTAGGAAATAATCTCGACCTCTACACAGTCGCGTGTGATAGCAGTGGGTGTTGAGATTCCAATGCCTCGAGTTCAATCAGGGTGATTTGTAAGTTGCTAAAAATTACAGTCCGGTCTAGGAAATGTGTACAACGCGTCATCTCCCTGTACTGGTGTATATTGCAACCAGCCCGTCCATGAAGATACAGCGACTAGTAGTGACTCACTGAATTCAAACAGAGGGTCTAAGGCGTGAAAGCCGACGACACCTGTTGTTTAGGCCATCAATGCACACTAGCATAGATCCAGCGTGAGGCGAAGTGTGGCACGAAAAACTCGAACCCAATACTCCCGGCACTGTAGAAAATTGGGTGCTTGGAGCCAAGCATAGAACCCGTGGTCACCAATATGCAAGCTCCGCCTCAGAATGCTCTCTCCACGCCTGGTGGCCCTGTGGCAGCAGGGACCTTCTCTATCTCGGAGAAGGATCTTGCTGAGGCTGGTCCATCCAGGCTAAGGGCTTCTTCCGGCGGAGGAGCGAAAAAGGTGCATTACCCGCCCTCCCTTCCTAAAAAGAAAAAATCCCGCAAGACTAAAGAGAATAAGGGTTCCTCTCCCTCCTGGAGCCGCGGGAACGGACGTGTCCGTGCCGTTTTGGCAAGTGACCTAGCGATGATCGGCACGTCCGACACCAAAAATAAAAGAGCAAGTACGCAGAGCGGAGCCTCGATTACGTCGCAGCCCCTCATTTAGAGGTTGCCTGGCGTTTTCGAACCCACTGGCTTCAAACATTTCCTTGTTATTCGCTCCACTGATGGCCGCATGTTGGCTAAGGGTAACATTATCCAGCAAAGTAGAGCTCTAGCTAGCGTGATTGGTGGAGAGCCGAAAGTGACCTGTTTCTCGGACGGGAGCCTTCTGGCGAATGCGTCGAATCCCTCCAAGGCGGCCATGATTAGTGCCCTTCGGACACTTGATAGCACGCCAGTGAGTGTGATGCCAATCTCTACCATGAACTTCGAAAGGAGTTGTTTATGTGAGGGAACTCGTAGACTACTCCACAAATAACATCACTTTAGAGCTAGCCGACCATGAAGCGGTCAGAGCCAAACGTGTGATGAGAAAACGGGGAAAGGACTCGAGACCCACCTCTACACTCTTCGTCACTTTCGACTGTGACAAGCTCCCTGAGTCGGTGCGTCAGGTTAGTATCGCTACCGCGTAAAGGCATTCGTGCCACTGCCACTGAGGTGCTATTACTGCCACCGCTTCGCCCATACTAATCGCTCCTGTAGACGCGCAAAGTCGGGGTTCCTTAAGTCTGTATAACTGGCTCGAAGGCTGCACACGATAAGTCCAAATCGTGTGTGGCGAAGTGTCTCAATTACGGAAAGCTGCACCCCGGTTTTTCAAAGCAATGTGGTTCAGATCTCCTTGAGAAGGAAATACTGGTAGTCTGTCATTTCGCTAAGAACTTGGTCCTGGTAGGCCCAGTTCTCCCTAGGACATCTTATGCCTCAACGTTAAGAAAGACACCCTCTACTCCTTGCTACTCGAGGCCTACGAGCACTCTCGTTTCTTGCCCATCCGGAACCCTTCTGCGTGTTCTACCCAACCCGGCACTCCCCTCACCCCTTTAGTTGTTGGTAAGGTCATCTTCCGAGGTTCCTAAAGCTGCCAAAAAAAGTACAACAGTACTAAAAGAGCTTCGGCTCCTACGCCCACCCAGTGGTAGGCTAGGTGTCTCAGAGACGGTGGATCCTCCAAAAGAGGGACACCCGCATCTGAACACGCCTCCTCACCCCTGGCTAAGGTTTCTAGGCTGAGGAAGGAAAAGAATCGCATGGCGAGCTCAACCTCCCTCAATAAGTCCTCGAAGGCGCCAGCGCATTGTCCGGCCAACAACACCGGAGTTCTGCCTCTGGAAAGCATACGCCTATTCCCATGAGGGCCTTCTCTTCGAAAAGGGCCTACGAGGTAGGCCTGGAGGGCATATTCCTTCAATGGTCTTGCCACAGACTTCGGGCCACCTGGGAGGAACTGCAGAAGCAGGTATCGTCCCATTCCTCGTTAGCTATATTTTGCAGGAGACCAGGCTGTGGGCATGGTCTCTCAGTGCGAGGCTACTCTAAAAATTCCCACACCGAACCATATTAAAAAAATTAAGAAGCAGAAAAAGCCAAGAGGAAGATTTTTTTTTGTTAATTTGGGGAGCCTATCTGGCGACAACACACTTGGGCACAAGTCGCCACACTCTTAACAGCCTAACACTAGGCTACTTTAAAATAAAAATATGCAAAAAACAACAATAAAAAGGGAAAATAGCAACAAAGAGGAAGCAAGCTCCGGCGGCGGGAGGAGGTTACCCCCCCTTCCCCCGGCGCAGGAACGTGCGACCTAGAAAGAAAACAACAAAAGAAAACCTAGTCAAATAAAGGGGAGAAGGCTGGCCTCCCCCCTAAAGTCTATAAGTCTACCAGTTAATGTGCACGAACTCGTCCCAAGTACAAGGGACAGGCGGTAGCGACCCCACCCATCCCGGTACCTGGACAGTAACGTGCGCAGAGATCGCCCAAACTGGGACATTCAACAAGAATTTCTTGAAGACTCTGGGGGACAACGCAGTCTTCACAGTAGGGCGCTGGTGATCGTTCCATCAAATGGTGATGCGTCCCGTGAGTGTGACAATTCGGAGACGACAGAAAGTAAACTGAAGCCTTCGCGGCATTCGGGGGCAGGTCCATGGGAAGAGTCACGGTGAAATGGTAAGCAACTTTAAATTCCTTTCGACCGTCTCCCATCTTCTTTGCCCAACAGTCCGAAAAGTTGCCTGAACTCCTACCATGTATTCGGCGTGAGGAAGATCGAAACGATGGTCCGGTCACCGAGTCCTCGCGGACTCTTTGGTGCCCTCATCGGCGCGCTCATTCCCCGCAATTCCTACATGTCCAGGAACCCAGCAAAAGGCAATCCCGACATCTGCCCGGATGCCAAAACCGTAGCGTCACAGAATCGCGAACCAGAGGATGAGGAGATTCCAATGCCTCAAGAGCACTCCGGATGCTTTGTGAGTCGCTCTGGATCACATTTCGGTCT